>JAIEZT010000441.1:1893151-2537665 GCA_019594935.1 Periophthalmus modestus | reverse complement strand
AAACTTATTTTGTCTAGTCAGAGAGTGGTTTGGTTTATTGCTATTTTGGTTGAACCTGCGGCATCAAAACCAGGTCAGACTGATATTTGCACATGGCGACATTTAGCTGTGAACAGAGCTGTGAGGAAAAAATAAGAAAGCAAGTTTCTACAGATTGTCTCCCTATTTAATTTTATAAAGAGGATCTCAGTCTGTGTCCCTCCTTCGCATCTCGAAGCAGAAACAAACACAATCATGGAATCAGATCTGTCGTTTTTTAGTGACACCAGGAAACGAAGCAGCTCATTGTTCATCCATCATTTTGAATCAAATTTTAATGCTTTGCTCATTAATTCTGCAGAAATCCGCTGTGTTTTTTCAGTCCCGTGTGATATTTTTTTTCTTTTCTTTCCCCTCATAAGCAGCCATTTTTGTTTTTGATACTGACGGTCCATTATTGGCGAATTCATCTGTCAATCACGACTATTTGAACCACAGGAGATTCACGGGCGACAGAACTCAGGTCTTCGTAAAGTACTGTGTGTTTTTGGGCAAAAAATGTGTGTTTCTGGATCCCAGGCAACAAAACCTGTGTAATAGAGAAAAAAAAAAAACAACAGTAAATTTTTGTATCTAAAGAAAAGAAAAGAAGAGGAATAAAATAAAATGAAATGAAATAAAATTATATAAAAAAAACTTGTAATTAAATAAAAAAAAAAAAAAAAATTAATTAAAAATAAAATAAAATAAAAAATAATAAAATAAAAACAAAAAATAAAATTAAATAATAAAATAAGATAAAATAAAATAAGATAAAGTAAAATAAAGTGGCTACTGTGGCTTTTAAAACATGAATCACAAACTATTACCTTTTAAGCACATTCTAATGATTAATATTTGACAGCAGCCACATAAATAGTTTAAATAATGGTGATTTCATTCATGTATGAACCAAATAATCATGATACAACTGTCGCCATAGTTGAGTATTATGGGTAAAAATATTTTTGAATCATTTAGTCCAGGGGTCGGCAACTTGTAACACCCAAAAACACTGGGAGCTGCAAATATTTTTCTGACATCTAAAATGAATATAACACTGTATATATTGTTCTTTTTTTACCTTTACACTTTGTATAAAGGTTAAAAAAAGTGCGTTGCTTGTGAAATCCATGAGGTTTTACAGAGACTTTTGCTCTGACTCTGCACAGCAGCTGCAGATCAGGGTCAAGTCTTTTTTACACAGGACAAAACTGAGGTAAACCAGCTTATATTAAAATACAGTTTGATTTTAATATTTCAAGATCACAATAATCTTCCAATTTAAACTACAATAAAAAAAAGAACTAACACAAATAAAATAAACTTCAATTAAAATACGTATCATTTATTTTCCCAAGCCAACCACAGATTTAGTTTAATTGACAGAGGTGACGCAGGAGTCTTCACACCGGTGCTCTCCTCTGACCCATTTTCATGCTCTCCCTCCCTCCCTCTCTCTATTCCTCTCTCTCTCCTCTCTCTCTCTCTCTCTCTCTCTCTCCATACCTCTTTCTTCTTTTTCTCTTCCCCTTACTCCCCTAACCTATCTCACTCTCCCTATCTCTCACCCTCAACCCCTTGCTCTAGCTTTATCTCTCGTTCCCTCCCTTTCTCTCTAGATCTCTCTCCCTCATTCCCTCGCTCTAATTCTGTCTGTCTCCCTCGCTCCGCCTTTATCTCATACTTCCTCTTCCTTCCTTTCCCTCACTCTCCCTTTCTCACCCCTTCCCTCTCTCCCTCTCTTGTTCTTCCTTTCTCACTATCATCTCTCTCTCTCCACCTGTCTCTCTCCTCCCTCCCTCTTTATCTTCTTTCCCTCATGCTCTTGCTGTAGCACTATCTCGCTCTCCCTCCCCTCTCCCTCACTCCCTCGCTCTAGCTCTCTCCCTTCCTCTCTCTTGTTCTCCCTCTCTTCTCTCTCGTCCTTCCTTTCTCACCATCTCTCTTTCTTCTTCACCCTCCCTCTCCCCTTCTCTCTCCCTACCTGCTTCTCTCTCCTCCTCTCTATCTCTTTCCCTCACTCCCTCGCTCTAGCTCTATCTCTCTTCCACGCTCCTCCTTCCCCTCTTGCGCTTGGCGCTTTCTCCCCCCTACCCTCTCCTTTTACATTCTTCTTTTCATCTTTCTCTCAACCCTGCCTCTCTCTCCTCCCGCCTTCTTTATCTACTTCCCTCATGCCCATGCTGTAGCTCTTTGTCTCTCTCCTCCCCTCTCTCTCCCGCGCTCTAGTTCTATCTCTCTCCCTCTCTCCCCCTTTCCTCTCTTGTTCTCCCTCTCTCACCCCTTCTCTCTCTCCCTCCTTTCTTGTTCTTCCTTTCTCACCATCTCTCTCTCCCTTGCCTTACCTCTATCTCTCTCCCTCCCCCTTCCTCTCTTGCTCTCCATCTCTCACCCCTTCCCTACCTCCTCTCTCTTTCTACCTACCTGTCTCACCCTCCTCCTTCTTCTTCTCTATCTCTTTCCCTCGTCCCTTGCTCTAGCTCTAACTCGATCCCCCTTTCTCTCTCACCCCTTCACTCTCATTCTCCTTCTCTCTCTCTCTCTCTCTCTCCTCTCCTCTCTCTCACCCCTCTCTGCATCTACCTGCCTCTCCCTTCTCCCTCTCTATCTCTTTACCTCATGCGTTTTCTGTAGCTCTATCTCTCTCCCTCGTTCGCCTTCCTCTCTTGTTTTCCCTCTCTCCCTCTCTCGTTCTTCCTTTCTCACCATCTCTCTTCTCTCTATCTGTCCCCACACCCTCTCCATCTCTGTCTCTCTACCTGCCTCCCTCTCCTCCCTCACATCTCCTGTTTTTTTTTTTTTCAAAGAACACACGGAGAGCACAGAGCGAGTGAGGATACGTGCACACTTCACACTTGCTCACTTCCTCACTTGCACACTTGCTCACTTGCACACTTGCTCACTTCCTCACTTGCACACTTCCTCATTTGTACACTTGCTCACCTACACACTTGCTCACTTGCACACTTCCTCACTTGCTCACTTGCACACTTCCTCAGTTCCTCCTTTGCTCACTTGCACACTTGCACACTTCCTCATTTGCACACTTGCTCACTTCCTCACACCGCTCACTTGCTCACTCACTTCCTCATTTGCACACTTGCTCACTTGCACACCTCCTCATTTGTACACTTGCACACTTCCTCACTTGCACACTTGCACACTTCCTCACTTGCACACTTCCTCACTTGCACACTTGCTCACTTGTACACTTGCTCACTTGCACACGTGCACACTTCCTCACTTGCACACTTGCTCACTTGCACACTTCCTCACTTCCTCACTTGCTCACTCGGCTGCTCCGTGCCCACAGACGAGACGCTGCCTCAGACGCGGCTGCCTCTCCTCTCAGTCTCCCTCCTCTCCGCGCGTGAGCACCAGGGACTCCCACATCTCCTCCACGATGCTCCAAACCAACTTTTACGCACGACATGAATCCACTGAACGACACCAGGGCAGACAGAAACGGCGCCAACTCACTTTTTGCGCAGGGGACGTACAAAGTTTTAGCGTTAACCATCGGGACTATTGGTGTTTTTGGGTTTTGTAATAACGTGGTGGTGATTGTTCTGTATTGTAAGTTTAAAACGGTTACGCACGCCCACGAACCTGCTCCTCGTGAACATCAGTCTGAGTGATTTTCTCGTCTCTGTCACGGGGATAAACTTCACCTTCTTCGCGTGCGTAAAAGGCGGATGGATATGGAGCCAAGCGACGTGCATCTGGGACGGGTTCAGCAACAGTTTATTTGGTAAGTTTTGGGTTTTTTACGCATTATTCTCTATATTATTCTGAGTTACATAACTTGTCTCCTAGTTGTAGTATGATTTACGCGTTTCATTCATTATTTTTATGACAAATTCTGTGTCAGTTATGTAAAAAAACTCCTGTTTAACCAATTTTGTCTTTGCAATTAAATGTTTAGGTGAACTTATTATTATTATTAGGCTTATTGTAATCTACTCATCTGGAAATATTGTATGAAAAAGGGGGGTGACACACATAAATATAGCACATAAATGCCTAAAAAATGTTAAATACAATGACCCAGTATAGTGTATGTGGATAAAATATGGGAAAAATATGTGAATTACAAATACATTTACACTGACCTAGTATAGTGCATGTGGAGAACTTATTAAAAAAAATAATCCTAAACCTATTTTTTTTTAGATTATCCCATTGAAAATAGATGATATTTGTGGAAGTCCATCGAGGAATGTGTGAAAATTGTGCCCAAAAGTGTCTTTTTTGAGGTTCAAGTCTCTCACAAAACATGTAAAAATGAAACGCAAAAATGTGAAGAAATATCTCTATTTATGTGAAAGATTACGCTTCAAGTCACATTCGATGTACTTTATGCAGCTGTATTTAATTAGACAGTTGACTGATATTGTAATTTTACATATGTGGAAAACTATAACTGTGACGTTTTCCATGTTTCGGTGCAGGATCGTGTGGTCTTATTCCAGCCAAACCCTGCAAGGTCAAACTGTAAAAAACTTAAATCAATATAAAACTGCAGGGTGTAGCTTCATTTCTATAATTAATCATTTTGCTATAATTTCAAAAACCTTGTTCTCATCTGACACTGACTGATTTAAGAAACATTTACGTGTGAATAAATGCAGAGTTCAATGGTAAAAAACAGAGATCTCCGTTTTGAAAAATTGCCAAAAGTTTCTCTTTTTCTTTTAGTTAACATTTTTCTAGAGATATATCACCGGTGGAATTATATTTTCATGGCAGTAAAATACATTTGTCCTTTGAAAAATATGACTAAACTGGACGCCTCTGATGACTTTTCCAAATGGCACTTACACATCTGTTTTTGCAAATGAATTTTTTAAATGTTGCCTTGATTAAAAAAAAAAATAGTAGAAAAAGTATAAAAACACCAATGTGATCTTACAAAAATATTGAAAATAGTGTTAATATTTCTATCTAATTTTAAGAGATTTTGCTGAAAATGTTGAAATTGTAGGGAGTGGCAATATATCGGCTCCAGTTTGGAATCAGTGATATCAGGGGTTTATATCAGGGTTGATTTTTGCTGATATTTTGCAGCATTATTGTCTAAACTGTCCCTGCGTCTCTGCGTCTCTCGGTGCTTTTTCCCATGATCGTCCCGTAGGCTGTACATGGTCCACAGTGCATCAGATTCTGTCTTTTCTCGGCTAAAACACGACTCATCTTTATCTGGATACATCTGATGACGTCCAAGTTTGAAAAATAAACACGACTCTGGTAAATCCAGAATGTTTCTCTGTATTTTTACACAGAGGGGTAAACGTCTGGTCTTCTCTCCCTGCATCGTGTCAGAACCAAACATGTTCGTCCAATCAGATTTGTTTTCCTCAGTGATGCATGTGAAACGAACAAGCTCATTGGTCCTCTACCATTTACAAACAAAATCTAATTTCTCTCACCTCAGATCAAGAGTTTAGTTCTTTTCTGATTGGTTCTAATGAAAAAATTTAGTAATTCTGTTGAAAAATTGAGTAATGTAAAAAATGTAATTATTCTGCTGAAAGATTGGTTGATTCTGCTGAAAAATTAATTATTCTGCTGAAAAATTTATTGATCTGATGAAACTTGATTTATTCTGCTGAAAAATCTATTGATTCTGCTGAAAAATTGGTTGATTCTGCTGAAAAATTGGTTGATTCTGCTGAAAAATCGATATATCACAGGGCACTGATCCTCTATATGTTTTTCTTTCTTTGTTCCGTATATGTTTTGATGTAGACAATGCGTCTCCCTGATTGGCTAATCCACCTGTCAATCACACCCATCTGAACTCAGGGAGATTCAACAGTCACCTCACTCACGGCTTCATAAAGTACTGCAGAAGTGTGTATTCTGGATCTCAGACAAAGAAACCATTGTACCTCATACTGTACTTAAAAAAAAAAAAAATTGCCAACATAATTACAAAATAAGGCTGGTAGGTGTCTAAAAGCTGCTTGGACTTCAATGCAAAACTATTTCTTTGTGAATAATAGTCAAACGTGGCATTAAAAATGTAATAACTGCAAGCCATTTTAGATTTTTCTCTATCACAATTTGTAAAACAGTAAAGAGTGATGTGTTTGGATTGAAGGAAATCACAAATGGCTTGAATGTCGTTGTTGTGCATTATTGTCCTCACTGCTCTGACATAACAGAAATGAAATGTATTATAGTCATTTGTCCAGAGCAATTTTTGAAAACAAATTACTTTCAAAATGTGTCTTGTCAAGCAAAAAAATGTGGTCATTTTTGTGTGGATTAACATTTGGCAGCGACAGTGGATAATCTCATCTGTGAAATGTATGTCAAGGTTAAAGGTGCTGCGTTGTTGAGCAGCCTCTAGTGGTGACTTTGCAGATTGCAGCTTTGTGGGCTTCAGCTGGAAATAATGGAAAGAAATAGTTTAAGGTTTTGTACTTTGGGTAAATTTATGTGAAACAAACTGATGAAGCAAAAAAGCAAAAAAAAAACTGAAATGATATCATATTATTAAAATGTGGGTTTTCCTGAACAGTTTTAGTGTCAGTTTGACCTCTATCCGAACTAGTATAAGATCTCACAGAAACATAAAGAAAGTACTATTATTTTGTGTATGAAAATTGCATTCTATTACTTAAAATGAGCATGTTTTATCTGAAAAATACCTGGAGTTGTGTTTTATTTCATTCACACGTGTTTCACATGTGGTTCTTTTTTCTTTCTTTTTTTTTGAAGTGTATGAGAAAAATGAATGGAAAACAGAGCGTGACTGTTGAGCACATAATGTACAGTACAAATAAAATAAAGCCATTAGTCTTCATTAGAACTAGTCAAATTTACTCAAATACAAGTAAATATATAATAAATAAAAAAAGTAAAACCAATACAATAAATAAAGAAGAAAACACAGAGGATCTCTCCATCACACACTGTTAAAAGCCAGAGGACTAAAAATGGGTCTTGATTGTGTCTTGGTCACAGTTAAGGTTAAAATTCCCATTTCTCCCAAAGGAAAAGTGTGTTTCATCTGACCCCCAACCACCAGGGACAGTCTGTCAGGGCAGGAGCAGAGTGTGACCACAGAGCAGCGCCGGGGGAGTCACCCAGATCTGCACTGACCAGGTCATGGTCAGCAGGACTCAGCAGCACTTATAAAGTACTTAGAGCTGAAGAACTGTTTGTTACTTATTAAACTGAAAAGGACCACTTCATGACATCACAAGGTGGAACAGAGCATTTTGAGCTTTTGTGGAACTGTAGACACGCTAATAATAAGCTCAGACGTGTGTGAATGAAACAAAACTCAACTCCAGGTCTGTTTTTGAGGAGGTAACAACATTTTAGCTCAAATTATAGCTCACAAGAGTCAATTCTGCTTAATATAAGACCTTTAAATTTGTCTGATTTCGAAAGCAAAAGCGGGACTTGGGCTGGTTAGTGCTTGGATGGGAGACCGCTGAGACTACCTTACAGGCGTTTTAGACAGACAGCAGCGGCGTCTCTAGTGCATTATGTTGTTGTGTCCTGAGGCAAGACACTTCGTCCACCTTGTCCGAGGCCAATGCCACAGATTGGCAGCCTCAGCTCTGTCAGTTGACCAGGGCAGCTGTGGCTATTGAGTATGGAATAAATGGATAATGCCGTGGAACTGGAAAGCAGGCTGGAAAAACTGAGTTATATAAGACTTAAGATTGTTTAGAATAAAAAATATTAAAGGATTTTTGCTGTAACGACCAGACATCAGACATTCTGTTCAATACGTTTACTACATGAGCCAAGAAACAGCCAGGGAAATACAGTATTAGACATTGTTTTTGGGCGTGTACTCGCTCGTTTTGGATCAGCAGCGATGACAAACTACCGTCTCTCCACCGCAGACGAGCACATGCGTCTTTGTTCTGTCCATATGTCAAAGTGAATTGAAAACTACCAGAGCTTCAGTGCATTTATTTGTGCAGCGGAGAGCAAAGACGATTCGGATTTGGTTGTTTAGTGCATTCGAATATCTTCTGAAAGTCCCTCAAAATGTCACATATAAATGGAAGCTGAAGCTCATGACTCACGTTGGAGAAAGTTCGTCGTCTCCCTTAAACACGATTTTGCCATTGTCACTTTCTGTTACGGTGCATTACTTTGTTTCCAGTGACCTACATCTGGAGTGGACTGTTCCAGATGTAGGTCACTGGTTCTCTTCCCTTTCTTCGTCGCGCCCTGGGCTTTTTGTGGAGGTGATTGTGGTCGGATGTGTTACAGTGTGTGCGCTTGTGTTACGTTCTGGAGGACATCCTGTAATAAGCTCATTAGCCTGTCCCTCTGCTCTGTGTCATCACCTCTGTATCTGTCTGTGTGTGTGCACCTGCTGCTGACCTTTTGGCTCTCGTTAATGAAAATATTTGATTACACGAATGAGGAAATGTCCCAACAATAAAAAGGTCACAGAGATATTAGAGCAAAACTGTGACACTGATACAAAACTGTTCAAAAGGAGGTTTGACTTCAGTTTACATGTATTTTTTAAAGTGATAGTATGTAACTTTCTGGATGTGATTTGATAGAAAAATGTTGCTTTAGAACATTTTCCATGGAGATAAGTTTTAAAACCATACTGTGGAGCATTACAGCCCAAAGAACAACATTTTCATGGAAACAAGCAGGAAAAAGGTGAAGGTGATGGTGAAAAAGCCGAACATTTAGTAAGACCTGGCAATAAGAGCGAAGTTTATGGAGATGCAAGAGATCCCACTCAGTGAGGACGCATGTGCAATAAAAAACACCCATAATGCATTTGATTTGATTTACTTAGATTTTAGTCTATTTTGGGTAAAAAGTGACATACTGTGGCTTTGAGTTGTTGGGTTCCCATGATTCTTGGAGACACTGACTTACATTCATTACTTGAAAACTGATCTCAACCTCATAGTCGCTTAAACTTTTTAACCCATATTTGAGCTTTAAATCATGATCATCAAGGATTTTGTCATGAGGCCTGGAGTTTTGTCCCTGTGAATGAAGTGAGCACAGATATTAGTCCCACATTGTGATAAATATACACGCACATACACACTCACATGCACTCTCACGTGCACACTCACATGCACTCTCACGTGCACACTCACATACACACTCACATGCACACTCACTTGCACACTCACATGCACTCACATGCACACTCACATGCACTCTCACATACACACTCACATGCACACTCACGTCCACACTCACATGCACACTCACGTGCACTCTCACATACACACTCACATGCACACTCACATGCACTCTCACATGCACACTCACACGCACACTCGCATGCACTCTCACATACACACTCACATGCACACTCACGTCCACACTCACATGCACACTCACGTGCACTCTCACATACACACTCACATGCACACTCACATGCACTCTCACATACACACTCACATGCACACTCACATGCACTCTCACATACACACATGCACACTCACATGCACTCTCACATGCACACTCACACGCACACTGCATGCACACTCACGTGCACTCTTACATGCACACTCACATGCACACTCACATGCACTCTCACATGCACACTCACATGCACACTCACATACACACTCACATGCACACTCACATGCACTCTCACATGCACTCTCACATGCACACTCACATGCACACTCACATGCACTCTCACATGCACACTCACATGCACACTCACATACACACTCACATGCACACTCACATGCACACTCACATGCACACTCACGTGCACTCTCACATGCACACTCACATGCACTCTCCATGCACACTCACATGCACACTCACGTGCACATTCACGTGTACTGTCACGTGCACACATGTGGGGGTGACAGATTCAGTTACAGCGTCACACTGAGCTGCTCCTCTGTCTCACTCTCTGCTCTTACACAGGGACATTCAGGCTGGAAGGGGCAGATTTTCAGAACAATAATGCAGTCGAGTTCCAGTATCTTCTCTATCTTCTCTAGAGAGACCTGAGCTAATGCTGCATATTTATACAGTGGGGTCTCTTTCATCAGTGGTAGTTCACTGCATGTCTAATTGATCTTCATCTTTAATACAATAAAATAATTCAAATAAATAGACATCAGTAACATATTAACATTATCTTATTGGCTGTGGGACTCGGCATGTTTTATTGGGGAAAAACAACTGCAGGAAACCTACACAGACACACGAAGAACATGCAAAACTCAGGACTGGAGTCAAACCTCAGAGTTCTGCACTGCACCTTCCCTCTGCTCCCGACAGGCTGACCCGGCAGCAAAAAGGATGGTCAAAGTTTCTTAAAGAAGTGCTTGTGTCTGATATAAATACTGTAGTTATAATCTATGACCCTGTAGATCTTGATGTTATAATGTGTACATTTCATCTAAAACATCTTAATAAAAGAAACAAGTCTGCTGACTTTAGAAAACCACAGTGCCCAATGGCAGCTAATGTCGTCGTAAATATCATTACAACAGAGAGCTGTGAAGTTGCGTGCACCTCTGATGGAAACCCTAAAATCACACTCCAGGTACCACTGACTTCCAGCTTGGAAAACTGCAGAGCCCATTGTGGCATTAGGAGCTGTTTCCCGCCTGCTCCTTTACGGTACGATGCAGTAAACATCATCACAATAAAGCGCTGCTGCTGTCGCCCTCTCTGGGGGACAGCTGCACATCAGGCTTTTTCATTTGTGCCAAAATGTCTGCGTGATGCTGCTGAATCCTACACATGTCACTGATTAAACTAAAATTGGAGAACAAAGTAAGTACAGAGCAGTCTGCATTTGCCAGTGGTGAAGAAAACAGAGTTTGATCAGCAAAATGAATTCTTCAAAATAAATAATTAAACGTGTACAGATCACTCCAAACACAACTTTGGGGGAGTGAATGGTGACGTTAAAACACCATAACATGGAAAAAAAGTTCTAAAAAGTTGATTTTGCCTTCTGCCTTTAAGTGGATATAAAAAATAAATCAGCTTTTAATCATGTTTTAACAGTGTTCCCCTCATTATTATTATACTCTACCCCACCCCATCTGCATGCATGTTTCCTGTCTGGGTGGCTTTCTCCAGGCACTCTGGTTTCCGCCATTGAGTCAAAAACATGCACAATATTTAAAATCTTTCAGCTGAGGTTGTCCTGATCAAGGACTCAAAAGCATTGAAGGATGGGTCAAACGCAGAGAATGAATTTTCCTATGAGGACAATAAAGATTAACTTCAAGAGAGCTGTAAGAGAACTTTATTTCTAAGCTGTTTTAGATCAATATTAAGGGTTTTCACAATAAATACTAGAAAAAGCGATGTGTTTTCTTCTTGTATTAAGTCTTCTTTATACTAAATCAATAGCATCCTTACAGCACGGTGCATCCCCTCTTTTCACTTTACACAAACATAAAGTCAGCTCTGCTTCTCTCTTACAGAGTTATCGCTCTCACATCCCACCACACTCGGACGAAACCTAAGCTGCAGACAGGGTGCGGTGTGCAAAGTGAGCCGGTCCAGTGGGGCTGAAAGTGGAGCTGCTCCTTTATGAATCGATGAATAAAAGCCCCAGTGACGTGTCTAATAGAGTTGTTAGAGTGTACAGCTACATAAAGGCTTCTCGCTGTGGGTAATGCACTAATGTATGCTTTCAATAGGGTTAGGAAAGAACTAGGGCACTCCAAGCACTTACTGGGCATGTAAAGGAAATGTATATGGAGCTAAATAAAACAGCTAATGATGGTGGTAAAGTGGCTGAACCGTAACGAGAAGGGAAGCTTTGAAAAACTGTATAGAGACACTAAAATTATTATTTGAAACTGTGAATATTGATTTAAAGAGTTTGAAGAGTTTCCCCTCTCTTTGCTCTCCATGCTAAGTCACTCCTGCCTCCCACTAAACAAACTACATCAGGTTTGTGAAGCTGCTGTGTACAGTTTCGTATCCTGCGTTTGTATATTTATGGAGAGCATCATTTGGATGACGCAGGCTTGTGGGCTGAGCAGGATCTTACAGCTGACCGTAATGAAACATGCACGAATGACGTCTAAAACTCTTCAGGAATAACATTATAACCAAAAACGATTTAGCCTAACACCTCCTCTTTAATGCTGTGTATATTTTTGTGCTTTGTCCATTGGTGATAGAAAAGTGCTGCACAAATGACCATTCACAGTGCTTAAAAATGACACTTAAGATTTTCCTGATAATAATCTTGTCTAGTTCTACCTAGTTTGACAAATTGGATGAATGTTTGGCGTTTTGTTCTGGGGGCGGAGCTTTTTCACATATGTTTATTTTGACCTGTATATTATTACATTATCAAGTTAAGCTTAAGGTTAGGATTAGGTTTGGTTCTTTCTAGGACTTTCTGGGACGTGCTAGTCTTTCCCTGTAATGAAATACTGAACATTTAGGAAGTTCTGAAGTGTATAATTTCACGCCCTGGCTGGAAATGGGCAGGAATGAAATGGTTATATTTATCCAATGATTTTGTACTAAAAAGTTATTTTCTGTTTAACTTTGCTTTTTTAAATTTTTTTAATTTTTTACTTTTACCGTTCAAATACTGAGAAGAGACACGCGGTGAGGCACCAGCCGTTCGTGCCTCACATGTTCTGACTGTGCTGTAGCTCAGCAGTGACGCTGCTGCTTTAAGGCTGTGAAAAGGCGCCGGGTGAGGCACGTAGTTACCTGGCCTCATGGTAGGGGGCGCTCATGAGCCCAGGGATTCTTGGAACTCCCGCAGAATAGTGATAGTAAAACTACAATTTAGAGTTAGCAAGTCAAGTTTATTGATTCATTCACTTTTTTCTTCTTGTCTGTTCTACTTTTTAAATGGAGGAAGATACATATTAAAGCTCAGTTTTCTAAACTGGACTTTGGGTCGAAGCAGGAGGTTAGAATTAAAGGACCAACGCTAAAGGAGCTAAAGGGTTTGCTCCAGACGACGGGACAAAGACTCGCTCTTTTCAAACACAGTGGGACCAAATGGGAAGAAATTTAATGATTCAATCCACTGAAAACTGGGGAAACAGAATAAGGATAAAAAAACAATATAAAACCAGCTTTTTATTTCATACTATTAGAGCTATTTCATACAGACTTCAGAACTTTTATTTTGAATTTATTCTTTTTTATTCTGGCCCAAGTCACTGGGAGAGACACTGACCCGGGTCAAATGTCCTGACACCTGGTTTATATGTTTGTGAATCTGTGACGACGTCAGAGCCTCATGAACCTCACACACGACTCTGACGTTGAGGTAATTCCATAACTGCAAAAATATAATGTAAACAAGGGCCAAAATGAGGATAGAATTTTCTTGTGGTCTAAACAGCAACATTATTAGTGGTTTATTTTGTCAAGAGAGAGCGCAGTTAAAATGAAAGTTCAGGAAGTAGAGTGTGCACTACCCACAGCCTGACAGACCTGCTGCATTAGGCTCTGTTCAAGCTTCAGTGATTAAAAGATGTTTTCTGCTTCAGTGAATTAACATTATGTGAACAGTGGTTATTTTTCTAAATTTATGTGCAAATAATTAATAACAGAATATATAAAATGTTAGAGAGATGAGTTTAATGCCGTACTGTGGAACACTCCAGGTCTGGGTTGTGGAGGATTGGAGCTGGAGTTTGACCACTTGTGATTCCAGTGAAGTGTGGAGTGAATGAATAATGCAAAGTATCGCGCTTTGGATGAGTGTCTTGTGTCTTATTCCCGAGCTGAAGAAGCATGAGGAGTTTGCATGTTCTCTCTGTGTCTGGGAGGTTTCGCCTGGGCTCTTCTTCAAGCTTTTTCTTACATTTCTTTCCTCATTCTTAACTCACTAAAGACCCAATACAACCTCTCGAGTCTAGTCTGGTGAATGCTGCAATATGTGTCAGTATGTCACGCCGCTCTGCTCCTCTCCCTCCATCTTTCTCTCCCTCTGTTCCTCCTTCCCTCCCTCCTTTTGTTCCTCTTTCTGCTGAACTAAAACACAAGAATATCAGACAGACTTATTGTTTACGGCGTATGGGAGCTCTGATCATCTGCGTCTCCGGAGGCCGAGCTCATGTCTGCGGATTCCTCCCACTCCCGCTCCTCCAGGAAGAATAAAGCATATCAAAGAAGTTTATTTTTACTGCTGCTCAACAGAACTGCAGCGTCAGAGAGAGGAGAAAGACAGCGGATAACATCATTGTAACGCAGAGGCATTCTTCGCTTTTGCACATGAGTTTGATGAATTTGTTTTCCTTTTAACAATGTGATAGTACTTTACTTAATTTGCTTCTTAAACTTCATCGATTAACACGTCAAACTGCAGACACTAGAGGCGAGGTGGCTTAAGTAGGTTGCCCGATTGCTCTACCAATGACGTTAATGCCGCAGGAGCAAGATTCAAACCGATAACCTTCAGAGGATGAGCTACTGCTGTGGTAATCTACATCTGCACTGGTATCTTCATGTAAAGTGCTTTGATTGTGCTGTATAAATGTGAGTATTGACCAGTCATTTTGTTTCATTAAGGTACACTTTATTGTAGGGCAGGGCTCTCCAACCTTTTCCCCCCCTATGAGCTACTTTTAAGAAACACAAATGGCCGAGAGCTAGGAGTTGCACGAAGTTGAGCCAATATAAAGGTAACAACTATAGCTTTAGATATATAGGTATATTTAGATGCCTATAAACATCAAGCATAACTCAATATATCAGTAGTAAAAGCCAAAGTTAAATCTGTCAACTGGACAAAAAGAAGACGTTTCGCTGCTCATTCTTCAGTTCTGGTCAAATTACTGCTGGACACTGACTTATATCTATCTGAAGGGAGGAGCTACCTTTAATGGCCCTACTCTACAGCACTGGCTCCTGTGGCTCAGAGACTTTAAAGCAGCTCAGTGTGAACAAGTGTCTCCATGAACCAAAGAACATCTCCCACATGTTAGAGTCACATGAACATCTCACACTCTGAGGACTTCAGGGACCGGCCTCCTGCTGGTCCCAGAGTCAGGACTAAACCTCGAGAATCAGTGTTTCAGTTTTATGCAGCTAAAACCTGGAACAGTCTGAAGATGTGAGACAGACTCGACTTTGACAAAGTTTAAATCCAGACTCAAAACTGTTCTGTTCAGCTGCTGTGACTGAAAGGTTTTTATTCTGCTTCTTCTGTTTTAATAGTATTTTTATGATGATTATTTGTAATTGTAAGTGTTTTTAATGTCTTTCTTTTTCTCTAAAGCACTTTGAATTAAAACTTGTCTTGCCCCTATTGACTCGCTCTATTGTTCTCTTTGTTCGCTTTGGGTCTGAGGAGGCGTTATAAATTGGGGACAGGTGATGTCTAAGGTCTCCATTCCGATTCAAGTAAGGATTGTCTTTCCTAACAAAAATAGCTTCTTTAACTCCCCTCTTCTCTCTAAGATCTGTACCAATACAATATATCAGTGCACAAAGTCACAAAGTGCACAAATCTTTGGGGAGCTACTTGGAGCCGCTGTTGAAGGGAAATTTGTCCTCTGCATTTGACCTATCTTTCAATACCGCTGGGGCAACCTGTCAGGAGCAGTAGGCGGCACAGTGCTGCGCCCGGGACCAGATCTTGACCTAGTCTTGGTCAGGACCGTAGCTGGAGGATTTGACTTGTCGTGCAGGTTTTGGGTTGATGGGGAAAAACTAGAGTGGCCAAAGTAAATCCACCCAGACACAGGGAGAAACATGGAAATACTGCACAGAAAGCCTCGGGTCGCAATCTGCACAAAAATCCTAATGTACAGCTCCTTTATCAGTATTTAAATCACCATATTAAGCATCTTTGTACCTCCCTGTGATGGTTAAATATGTATTTTCGGGGTGTTTGAAGCTCTCCCTCTGCTGTCACTGTGTGGAAAACCACCCATGCAGAAAACGGCAGACTCGACCTGAAGAGAGTTCTCCAAGGAAATCCTGGCTTTTTTTTATATATTTGGCATCGTTATATATGTTTTTATACATGATAATACTGACCTATTTCAATAAAAAAATACAAACAGAAAAGAAAATCCCTTTTGAGTCACTTTAGAGGGGGACAGTTCCTCAGTTGGTAGAGTGTTTGTCCACTGAAGGTTGGTGGTTTGAATCCCGCTCTCAACATTTCATTCTAGCTCTCACAGATTAATACTGCCATTGTGTTCTTGGGCAAGACACTTACCCCATCTCGCCCCCAGCGTCTGTGTTCATTGGTGTGTGAATGAGTGAGCGGTTCCTTGACGTAAACTGCCTTAAAGGTGGAAAAGCGCTTGATAAAAATGTGACTACTTACCATTCCCTGTCAGTGTATTCTCATGAGGGAGCTGCAGGGGGAGCTCTACTGCTGAAAGTTACTTAGTTCAGGTTCAAAACTGTTCCCTTCTCTCTTGCAGGTATAGTGTCCATCATGACCTTGGCAGCGTTAGCCTATGAGCGCTACATCCGGGTGGTGCATGCGCAGGTGGTGGATTTCCCGTGGGCGTGGAGGGCGGTGGGGCACATCTGGCTCTACTCTCTGGCCTGGACCGGAGCCCCTCTCATCGGGTGGAACCGCTACACGCTGGAGGTCCACCGACTCGGCTGCTCCCTGGACTGGGCCTCCAAAGACCCCAACGACGCGTCCTTCATCCTCCTCTTCCTCCTCGCCTGCTTCTTTGTACCTGTGGGCATCATGATCTACTGCTACGGCAACATCCTCTACACTGTGAAAATGGTGAGGAGATAAAGTTGATTAAAAGACCCATATGCAGATTTTTGCTGAGTTCTTCTCTAAAAACACTGTTCCACCTTGTGATTGTCTTGTGTTAATACAGAAAGTGCTCCACTGTGTTTTTAAACTCCATACTCCTTCATTTAGATGATTTAAATTGCCAATCTTTACTCAACTAAAGGTAAAAGGAGCTGTTAACTTGAAAACTACCACTTTATGACATCACAAGGTGGAACAGAGCATGTGTGTTTCTGAGGAATCAACAGCATTGTAACATGGTTTAAAGCTCAAAGGAGTCTATTTTGTGTAATATGGGCCTTTTTCACTAAAAACATAGTTAGCATTATTATATTTTTACTTAAAATCTTGCAAATTCTTTCTTTAATCCTGGTGAAGTCTATCATTTTACTTCCTGGTTGGACATGACATGACAACATAACATTACCTCACAACCATAATATAAATGAGGGCGAAAATGTGTCTAAACTCCATAATAGTTATGATTAAACGAATGAAAATACATGTGAAAATGGTGGGGACATTTTTAAAGGAAAGTTTTCTGCTGCAGAGATCAGCACCTACTCTCGATGGAGATGTTCTTGCTTTGCCTAGAATATTCCAGAGTTGCATTAAACTTCTTAAAATCCATCTCACTGGAGGAAAACTCACCACACAAGGTTAAGTTACATAGACGTGACCCTTCACAGTAAGACAGCATGTTTTTCAAGGCATTTTTGAGCAATAAAATCACTTGTAATTGAATAAAATAGTAAAATAACTTTATTTCCTGTCACTCCTAGTACTGCGTGAATAGTTTCAAAGGGGTGCAGATATAGTACTCTTCTATAAAGTGTTAGTTCATCTGCCTCAAATACTGTGGGGTCAAACAAACAAAACAGTTTCAAAAGTAAGTTAATAATGAAGGAAAGGCTTGTGTGATTAAAAGCTCTTAAAGCTTCCACCATGTTATAATTGTTTCCCTTCTCATTTACCCATTCAAAGTTCTATTTAAGTGATTTAGAGTCATGTTTATACTCATTTTTTTTGCTAAATCTGTGATACTTACTGGATTTGACAGCATTGTGTAGCTATTTTGGTACTAATAAAAAACAAAACTGCTCCTCGCTATCGTCATGTGCAGGTATCTGGAGGAGCCGACGACTTTGCAGCTCTTTGATTTGATGATGTTTACAGAGATCTACATATGTGTTCACAGTTAAAACCCCATAGAAGTGTAATACCTCCTCTTTAGGGATTTAATTATGACTTCTGCAGCCTGCAACAGCCTGCAGCATCACTCTAAGCCCAGGAGTGATGCCCAAGTCCTTAATCCTTTAGCATCTTTGCCTAAATATCACTGAACAGATGGATCTAAACTGTCACAACACTGCAGTCTGCATCAAAACTCAGATTACTTTAAAGTTTATCGTAAATGACCTAGATGTTTCAGAAAAGTGTAATGGAGGAAATGAGTGTCAAGTATTTACATCCTGTTCACAAGTGTAAAACTCTAAAACATCAGCCTTAGATCAGCTCATAATGACAGGGGGCGGGGTAGAGTAGTTATAAAATATTCTTCAGTACCATCACTTCAAAATAAAGTAGAAGTAGTGCTGGTCCAAGATATTACCACAGTAAGACTAAAGGGTATTTGAGGAAACTATCACTCATGAGGAATAGTGTGAATAACTGGACATAACATCTGATTTTTCATTTATTTTTACTTATACAGGGAGAGGCCAATGAGAATACGAGACTCCTTTTCATGAGCGCTCTGTTAAAACTAAACAAAGTACCTCCATATGTCCATTTAAAACATTAAAACAGGAGCAGGTGTGAGTATAAATATTTATCAACAGATTATTAAAGTGCATTAGTGACACCACTGTCTCCACTTGTTCTCGAAATGTAGTCCATTTTCAGGAAGCAAAATAACCAAAATCCTTTCTTGCCCATTTTAGTTTTTAGACGTAGATGATTATGAGATCTTGTATTAAAAGTTCTTGTATCAAAGATGGCCGACCTACTTTTTCATAGAGTTTGCAGTGATGGGTTTTTAATTCATCATCTGTTATAAAACGAAGGGCTGAGAGAAAGAATCCAAAGGTCCAAAGGATCTTTTCAAGGACGAAAAAAAAAAAAAAAAAAAAAAAAAGATATTTCTAGGTGGTGAGTCTTTCAAGCAATGTACCATTTAGTCAGTGTATAAAGATTTTTAGTTTGCACATCACTTAATTTTTTTCTTTTTTTATAATATGAATGAGGAGTCTGCACATATATTTCTTGAGAACAGGTGAGTTGGAGGAAAAGCAGCAGCCCAAAATTTGTCAATCTGTTAGAATCCAGGGTCTGAAATTGGACCAGAGCGTGAAAAACCTCTGTCCTCACTTGTGATGGTCATCTCTCAAAAAATCTAAAATAAAATATATAACTTCTTTAACCTGAGATACTTGGATTGTTGATTCTACACTGTTTTATTTTCCCTTTTTACATGTAAGTACCATGTTTGTTTTAACACTAATGGACCATGTGTTTCGTCCTGGAAATGGAGAGACGAGATCTTGTCTTTGTAAAGTTTTGTTAAAGTGTGTCGCTCTGTCTGGTCAGGTAAACCCAAAATACATCCTCAGCGAAAAATCCTGCACACGAGATGCTAAACTGCTGCGTTGCTTGATCTCAACACATTCAGATGCCAAGCCACGTGACGCCAAGTGTGCAGACACGAGTATAAAGGTCACAGGTGTGGAAAAGTCCTTTTTGAACATGGAGAACATCTGTCTTGCGTCGGGATGCTCACAGTAAACAGACCAGGCCTCGTGTGAATAAGCAGCAGCTGGAGAGAGTCTCTGGAGAATCCGCTGCGTCATATTGAGTTTTTAATCATGTTTTATATCAGCACAAAGTAACAGAGACATCAAAACTGGCGATAGGACGTACGGGAAGATGTATTAAATAAGAAATAGTGACGTTATGACGATGTTATTATTAGAACAACACACAATTACAACAATAACTCTACATGAACATAATTACAATCAAGTCATAATTGCAGTTTTAGTGTTTGCAATTATTACAAAGGCATTTATATGTGTCTTTACAACTTATTCTGTGTAAAACCTCTGAAATGCTCGATTCTTGTCCTCCTCTCGCGCGTCCTCCTCTCGCGCGTCCTACCTCTCGCGCGTCCTCCTCTCGCGCGCGTCCTCCTCTCGCGCGCGTCCTCCTCTCGCGCGTCCTCCTCTCGCGCGACCTCCTCTCTCGAGAGCGACCTCCTCTCGCGCGGTCTCCTCTCGTGTGTGTCCTCCTCTCGTGTGTGTCCTCCTCTCGTGTGTGTCGTCCTCCTCTCGTGTGTGTCCTCCTCTCGTGTGTGTCCTCCTCTCGCGCGTCCTCCTCTCGCGCGTCCTCCTCTCGTCTGTCCTCCTCTCGCGCGTCCTCCTCTCGCGGGTCCTCCTCTCGCGCGTCCTCCTCTCGCGCGTCCTCCTCTCGCGCGTCCTCCTCTCTCGTGTGACCTCCTCTCGTGTGTCCTCCTCTTCTGTGTCTTCCTCTCGTGTGTCCTCCTCTCGTGTGTTTCTCGCCTCCTCGTCTGTCCTCCTCTCTGTGTCCTCCTCTCGCGCGTCCTCCTCTCGCGCGCGTCCTCCTCTCGTCTGTCCTCCTCTCGTCTGTCCTCCTCTCGTGTGTGACTCCTCTCGTGTGACCTCCTCTCGTGTGTCCTCCTCTCGTGTGTCCTCCTCTTCTGTGTCTCCTCTCGTGTGTCCTCCTCTCGTGTTTTCTCCTCTCGTCTGTCCTCCTCTCGTGTGTCCTCCTCTCGTGTGTCCTCCTCTCTCGTGTCCTCCTCCTCTCGTGTGGTCTCCTCTCGTGTGGTCCTCCTCTCGTGCGTCCTCCTCTCGTGCGTCCTCCTCTCGTGCGTCCTCCTCTCGTGCGTCCTCCTCTCGTGCGTCCTCCTCTCGTGCGTCCTCCTCTCGTGCGTCCTCTCGCTCGTGCGTCCTCCTCTCGTGTGTCCTCCTCTCGTGTGTCCTCCTCTCGTGTGTCCTCCTCTCGTGTATAATGGATCTGTTTCCTGTACTTTCCAGCTGCGTTCGATCCAGGAGCTGCAGACGGTTCAGATCATTAAAATCCTGCGTTACGAGAAGAAGGTCTCGGTGATGTTTCTCCTGATGATCTTCTGTTTCCTGATCTGCTGGACTCCGTATGCGGTGGTCTCCATGCTCGAGGCCTTCGGTCGTCATAAAAACATGGTCTCTCTCCCACGGCCGCCATCATCCCCTCCTTCTTCGCCAAGTCCAGCACGGCCTACAACCCGCTCATCTACGGCTTCATGAGCAGGAAGGTCAGTCCGAGATTGTATCAGCTAAACCACTTTTCACCAGGACACAGCTGAACTGGATTTAACTAAACCATCTAAGACAGAAGAAACTTTGATCTAAAGCATGACCAACGAAACGAGAAAGTACCAGGACAATACTAGGACTAAACACGAACTAAGTCAGCTTAAAGCAGGACTAAAGCAGATCTGAAACAGAGTGAATCAAGTTTGGTGTGAACATTCAAATCATATTAATGTTTTTGTCTAAAACTTAGCCTCTTGTCACCAAGTCCTGGGACCATCAGTTTTGTCGCTACACTGCACTTGCTAATGGGTCTGTGGAACTGTTGATTGGATCATCTCTAAAAATATCATGTTAAACACATTATTAGAACAGTGAGAAGTTATAATTTATATAAGCTAAAGGCATGTCCAGACCCAGCGCTTTTACCCCCTGTGCTCTCCACAGATTTGTCCTTTTCCTCCCTGCTCTGCTCGCTCTTGTTTTGACTGACAGGTTCATCCCGGCCTTGTCTAAACACCAGTCTTTTTTCTTCTTTCTCCTCAGTTCCGCCGCTGTCTGCTGCAGCTGCTCTGTTCCCGCCTCTCCTGGCTCCAGCGCGGGCTGAAAGAGCGCCCCCTAGCCCCCGTGGAGCGTCCCCATTCGCCCCATATTTGTGTCGGAGGAGAACTGCAGTGGGGCGAGACAGACCCAAAAAGAGGGTGACTTTTAACTCTTCATCCATAGTCTTCATCATAACCAGCGATGACCTCCAGCATCTGGGTGTCTCCTCCAAAACAGGAAGTGAGTCCCAGGTCAACGTCATCCAAGTGCGGCCACTGTGAGCGCCCCCTGGAGTCAGGGAGGTGTTTGTGAACTCTGTTTCTACTTCTGTCCAAAAAAACCTCAAACAACCTGAGAAATGATTCGAATTTGTTTTCAGTGGGAAAAGTTGCATGTGGACTAGAACCTGAAACCATTTCAAAAGATGCACTGTGTAACTTTTCTGTTTCCACGGAGATGCTGTATGTTCCACAGGCACTGGAGGAGTTATGGGTCTATGGATATAAGAATGTATTTTAGAATTATAATGTAATAGACTGAATAGATGGATAGTTGATTTAATGCTGTACTGTGAAACATTCCAGGCAAGCCAATAACATACAGGACAGGAAATGTTACACAGTGCACCTTTAAGGGTCCTATAAAACGTTATTTTAATGAGTTTTCTTTTTTAATTATGTTGTAAATTAAACAAAAAACTCCTCACTCCTCAAACCTCACACAACTGTGACTCTGCTTCTGTTTAAAACTACTACATTTGAAAGACAAAGATGACTTTTATCTATGGACAAAGCAGTATTTTCTAAAAAAATATATATAAAACTAACTGACCTCCAGGACCTGTGCGTGCAGACGTCCTCCTCACAGACTTTATGCAGGTTTAGTGACAGCTCCACATTCACCATCAGGTCTTCATCATGTAATACAGGTTGTTGGTTGATTAAAGTCATTTCATGGCATAATCAGTGCAGAGGTTTCAGTGAAGTATCTCTGAACACAACGATGTACTACAAAGTAAAGGTGGACCGTTATTGTCATGTAGAAAAACCTGTTTTCTGAATAAGTATTACAGACCAAATGAATCAACCCCATGTAGTGCTGGAGCATGAGCAGAGGTAGTAAATGCTTTACATTACTCACAGTTTTCTTACATTTACTTGAATAACTTTTCAGTATATTTTTTTGACACCATACTTAAAGATGGGGTTATGCAAAATTGACTTTATGGAGCTTTCTGCCACATTTTAAACATGCCTGAAGTAATTATATTTGTCATCAATACATGTTTCAGTAATTTGGTGATCTCTCCTGGGCCCTGTTGCAATAGTTTCATTGGTGTCATGTTTCGCTGATTGTAATGTGACAGTGCTGGGAGGGAAAAAAAACAAAAAAACTCCTGAATTTTGCATTTTAAAAACAATAAAAGGTAACACGGTCATCTAAACATGTAAAGTGTTAGCAATGAATACCCCATAGAAGTGTAATACCCCTTCTTTAAGTATTTTACAGTAAAATGGCAAGTCCCACTGCAGTAATTATAATTCCTATAATTAGATGCAGACATATTTTGACACATACATTATATTTGTACAGGGGCAGGTTAAATTTTCCTCAAATACATGGAAAAATCGCATACAAACCCTTTAAATCTCTTTTTTGTTTGGATGGACTAACACGGATCATGCCGGGTGTTGAACAGTAGCCGATAAGTAGCCACATCTTAAAAATCGGGGACATGAGAATATGATAGTAACAGAACAACAGCCGACTCTGCTCATGTTTCTCTGTATTTGTCCTGATTTGAGACTGTAGTGTCGTGTTCACTGTTTGGAGGCAGATGTTTTAGGGCCTGACTTTGGAAAAACAAGATTTGATTTTGGTTGGCACCCAACTGTGAGTGAGTGTGCACAGAACCAAACCACAGTGTTAATTTGACCATTTTAGAAGCATATTGTTCAGAGTTATATCATGTCTGTTCAATAAAGATACGCTATTTTAAGCAGTACTTCCTGTGCGTGCTTTTATTTTGAAGGAGTTCAGGTGAATGTTATTTCCCTTGACAAGTATAAGCAAAGATGATTATTAAAAAAATGATTAATAATGTTTTTAAATGTGGATCTTTGGAACAGAATAATTCCATATTAACAAATGGTGTTACACAATCAAACGACACATTTTAAAATAAATGTAATAAGAGATTATGAATTTACTTTAATGACATGATCATTTTTACTAGTCTAGTTATTTAAATTGTGTGTTTGAGATTTTTTATAACAAAGTGACCGGATTGAGGTTTAAAAAAAAAAAATATATGAGGATTGATTGATAAAAAATATTTACAAATCAATAAAAAATGACAGACATTTAACTATTTTGACTTAACTGTAGGAAACTTTTTAGCCAAAAATAATAAAAAAAAAAAATAAAACCATAAAATAAAAATAAAAATAAAAAAAAATTAAAAAATTAAAAATTAAAAATTAAAATAAAAATAAAATTTAAAATAAAAAATAAAAAATGAAAATGAAAATAAAAAAATAAAACCATCTTTTTTCTGGTTGTGTTTATTGAGGTTCTGTGATGTGAGCAGGGCTTGCACCTCCACAAACCTGACTCTTTTTGGCCTACTTCTGCTTGCCGTTTCCATGGAAATGTTACTGGCTTTAATATCCCACAGAATGGCATAAAACTTAGCAATAAAAATGGAGAATGTTCTGAGGTATGATTTCAACTTTCTCTTTGAATTTCTTATGCACAGACTTGCCATCTCCAGAAAGTTACACCAAGTTGCTTTAATGACTGCACCATATTACAGGGAATTTTAAAACCACCTGCACATGACGTTATCTAAATGAGCACAGGTTTAATGCGGAGCGCTAATATTAAAGGATGGTCCTGATGAGTTCTGCAGCATAATTAGAGACAGGAGACAGGCCTTTCACCTCAGCAGCTGTCTGATACAAATCCACCTGATGAATAGATGTGAATATGTGATAAAAGAGACAAGACAGAGCTGATTAAGTGTTAAAAATAGCAAGATATAGGCTACATGTGCAATTACCCACATACTTACATACTCTAAGTAATTTATACAACTGTAATTGCGAATAATATATTTACATAGATGGGTGTTGCTAATCAGGGAGTACTTGCAATTATTTCAGATTTAAACTAATAATGAAACTGAACAGTATTTGAACATATGATCTTATTTGCAGTAGAGTTTATATCCTTAATAATGTTTTTGTGGGATAATTTTGCAGAAAAAAAATCAGTGAAAACAAGAAAATACATACTGTAATTGTTATAACTGGCGTTGTAGAAGTTACTTTTGCAGAACACGAGCGAGAACTCACACTTCGAAGATAACAGACAAAAAAAGTTAGTCGTTTGCTGTTACACATAAGCTAACAACAACTAGCACGCTAAGCATACACTTCCTGATAATAAAAAGCTGTGTAATTAGATGCACAGAGGACTTATTTTGACCCCAACAGCTGCTTCTACACTATCTCTGTGCTGAGGGAAGTCGATGGATTGTTATATTCTGAATGTTTTGAATGAACATTATATAAATTAGACCATAAAATGTATTTTTCATTAAAAAAATAAGGGAAACATGTTGAATTCATCAGTAACATACACAGATACTTTTCAAATACATGTTCATTAAAACTTCAACCATGTTTAATAGCAATTTACTGTCATCATAATGATTTTTACCATGAAATATTAAAAATAATACTACAAATGCATCTTGTGACCATTTATTTACCACAATTACCACTATGTCATCACATGGCACCATAAAAACCTGCTCATGTTTCACACTGACCTGAATAAGTTACAGAAGTCATTTCCAGGGCTTTTTTCTGGCACCGTTGGCTCATTATAAATTAATACATTTGATTAAGCTCTAATTAAACTCATGGTTCACAAAATGGCTGCCAGATTTCAGGAGGTCCTGATGGAGAGGAGTCTGTTCCACAGTTTCTCGATGTCGATGTGGATTTTATCGATGTTTGGAGGGTTTTTAAAGAGCAGGTAAGATCCCCCCAAAACTGCACCAGTACCACAGAAAAACAGGCCACGGTTTATTACCTGAAAGTAAAACAAAAAACTACAATGAGTTTTGAATTTCAAGGAGCGATGCCCAATTATTTTTTAAATATCATTGAACATAGTTACTGAAAATCTTTTTTTTTTTGGAGTTTGTGTAGTAAAAATGACGTACTTTGTTTTGCCATTGCCATCGTTCTACAGCTCGATGGTATCTTGTCCTTGTGAATGTGACCTGCAGAGATAAAGTGAACATGTGAGTTAAATGAACGATAAATAACATGCACAGTAATAACATGCACAGTAATAACATGCACAGAAATAACATGCACAGTAATAACATGCACAGAAATAACATGCACAGTAATAACATGCACAGTAATAACATACACAGTAATAACATGCACAGTAATAACATACACAGTAATAACATGCACAGTTATAACATGCACAGTAATAACATAACATCCACAGTAATAACATACACAGTGATAACATGCACAGTAATAACATGCACAGAAATAACATACACAGAGTACATTTAAAAGTAAGTACAGTGTTTTGATTAGGCACACTGAGTCCTGGGCTTAGTCCTGGTTCAGTCCTGGTTCAGTCCTGGTTTAGTCCTGGGTTTAGACCACAGTTTAGACCTGGTTTAGTTCTGGTTTAGTCCTGGTTTAGTAATAACATGCCTGGTTTAGTCCTGGATTAGACCTGGATTAGACCTGGTTTAGACCTGTTTAGTCCTGGTTTAGTCCTGGATAAGTCCTGGATTAGTCCTGGATTAGTCCTGGTTTAGACCTGGTTTAGACCTGGTTAACATTTAGACAGGTTTAGAACATGACCTGTTTAGTCCTGGATTAAACCTGGTTTAGTCCTGGTTTAGTCCTGGTTTAGTCCTGGTTTAGTCCTGGTTTAGTCCTGGTGCACAGTCCTGGTTTAGTCCTGGTTTAGTCCTGGGTTTTAGACCTGGTTTAGACCTGGTTTAGACCTGGTTTAGTCCTGGTTTAGTCCTGGTTTAGTCCATGCACAGTCCTGGTCTAGTCCTGGTCTAGTCCTGGTCTAGTCCTGGTTTAGTCCGGGTTTAGTCCGGGTTTAGTCCTGGTCTAGTCCTGGTCTAGTCCTGGTCTAGTCCTGGTTTAGTCCTGGTTTAGTCCTGGTCTAGTCCTGGTTTAGTCCTGGTTTAGTCCTGGTTTAGTCCTGGTTTAGTCCTGGATTAGTCCTGGTTTAGTCCTGGTTTAGTCCTGGTTTAGTCCTGGTCTAGTCCTGGTCTAGTCCTGGTCTAGTCCTGGTCTGTCCTGGTTTAGTCCGGGTTTAGTCCTGGTTAGTCCTGGTCTAGTCCTGGTCTAGTCCTGGTTTAGTCCTGGTTTAGTCCTGGTCTAGTCCTGGTTTAGTCCTGGTTTAGTCCTGGTTTAGTCCTGGATTAGTCCTGGATTAGTCCTGGTTTAGTCCTGGTTTAGTCCTGGTTTAGTCCTGGTTTAGTCCTGTCTAGTCTAGTCTGTGGTTTAGTCCTGGTTTAGTCCTGGTCTAGTCCTGGTTTAGTCCTGGTTTAGTCCTGGTTTAGTCCCTGGATTAGTCCTGGATTAGTCCTGGTTTAGTCCTGGTTTAGTCCTGGTCTAGTCCTGGTTTAGTCCTGGTTTAGTCCTGGTTTAGTCCTGGATTAGTCCTGGATTAGTCCTGGATTAGTCCCATGTTTCTCCTGATGTAACATTACCATGGTGTAGAGTGGGACTATTGTTTGGGGCATGAGGAGGTGCAGAAAGTTATCCACATATTTTCTGAAAAGGAACCACTTTGAGTTGACGTGGGCTCTCATCTGAAACAAAAAATAAACCAAAAAAACCCAAAACACACACATTAACACATAAATCTCATGTACAGACACAAAATTCAAATGTCAAAGCCCTACACTGTTTTAGGACTACTATTATAACTACTACTATTAACTATGTTTTATGGTTCACAATAATTTTGTGACACTTTTTGATAAAAAGCAGAATTTCCCTAGAGATTCCTACACCTAATTACACCCCGACCCTAAATCTATTTAATCCACAGTGTGAGCAAGTTCCTCTCAGTCTTTGCTCCATGTGTCATACGGATTAATTAAGATTGGAGGTCGTTAGCGTTAGCATTAGCATCTGTGATGATTACTGACATTGTGTTGATGTGATTCTAATGGGCAGCCTGTCAGTTCTCCTGTATTAGTCTATCTGAGGGGAGGGCTGGGATTATAATTACATGGTGTGGAACTGGGTCAATTAACTTTAATGGGCACTAGCTCCAGCTCTGTAGAGAAGCCTATAAATATATACAATCAATGGTTTGGCTATATATTTGTTAACCTGCTTACCCATTTAACAATAGTAATAATGTATGTGATTTAAATAAAATGAGATTTATATACCTGTTTAAAGTGTATCAAATTATTTTACTATTTTAGCCAGAGCTGCCCTGGAGCAGACTGACAGAAACAAGGTCAATCTGCACCACCATCAACCACTCACGAACACACCACTTTTATACTAGGCAATGTGGGTGAAGTGTCTTGCCTAAAGACACAACAACAGTTTGCATTAGAGCCACTGCTGCCCCACTGTGGTGCTCAGCGGTATAGCATCCAAGTACTAAACAGGCCCAACCCTGCTGAGCGTCCCAGGTCAGACAAACTCAGGCATTAACGAGCAGGTATGGGCCACTCTCACTGATTAAGAGTGACACAAAACTCAGGATTCTACAAAATCTAATCAGTCTGTTCATCATCGGTCTTCTCCATGTTTTTAAAGTCCATGTGCGTTCACTAGAGCTCAACACAGGTTCATTTCAGAGCTCAAACTATGCAGCCGACCAATGTCAGAACTAGCAGCGATGTAGGTGTGCAAACTTACTTTTAAAATCTTAAAAAACGCTTAATATAGAACTTTTAAGCACTGAATGCAAGGACCCAACCCCCAACTGGTAAGAGGGCAACCACTTTACAATAATTCTTGGTTTCTTGGTTACAAAACAGTTTTACCTAATGCATAAAAAGCCGTACATCTCTAGACCAGTATAATAAAAACATTTTTCATAGTACCTCAATGTAGTTGTACATGGCCAGGTCTGCGATGGCGTGATCGTCTGGAACTCTGACTCTGGTGTACTCTGAAAGAACTGCCCCTTTAACACAGAAATTCAACAATTTAAAGTCATTCAAGTCTTTCAACTGCAGCACATTTGACAAACGTACTGAAATCCTCGTTAAACTGGTCCATAATTTCATCAAACACAATGCAGTCCTCGAAGCCCTGTGGAGAACGATAGAATTCAGGTTAGAAATATTATTAATGAGGAATGACCAAGTATTTTGTTACAATAATAGCTACACATGAATTACCCTTAAAGAAGATCGATGCTGCTGTATATAGTAATAATATATGACGTCCGTGGATTATGAAATTATAAATTGGACATTTTAAATCGCAATATTAATCTAAAATGACTTAATAAAAGAAGCACGTCTGCTGATTTCCATGTCACAAACTGCGGTGCCCAATGGGAGCTGATAAATCACACAAAGAGCCGTAGAGCTGTCGGCCCCTCTTAGCTGTAGATCACACTAGCGAGTACCACATTTTTTTCCATTTGTACCAAAATAACTACCCAGTGCTGCCAAATCCTACATGCTTCATCGATTTAGAAAATAAAATTGAAGAACGAAGAATGTCCACAGCAGTGAGAGTATGAAAATGGGGACTGATCTGCAATATGGCGTCTTGAAAATAAGTGTTTAAAGATTGCACGAATCACTCCAAAAACAAAAAACATGGTTAACAGCTCTGAAAAGTAGATTTTGCATAATAGATCTGCTTTAAAATGAATTCATAAAGAACAAATCTAAAGCTTAAGGTAAAAAGAATGATTCAGTCTTAGTAACGACCTAACAGCTGATTCTAACCACTTAATTAAGTTACTAAGCCTGGATCATTAATAATAAACTATTTGTTCATTATGACTTAAGTGTTGGTTCATTCTTTACTGTATAATATAAATAATACAGTTGTCGTATAGTATGTATGTATTGTAAAGTTTTACCATCAATGTATATGGATTTGAAACTGTAAAGTCTACATTAGATACATTTTTGCTTTGAGTTTGGTCCTTTTTGTCCTTGTACTCACTGCATTCATGCCCTGTCCGTAGAATGGGACCACGGCATGTGCAGCGTCTCCCATGAGAACACATTTATCTGCGATGTGGTACGGAGAACACTTCACCGAAACCATGGCCTGAGCAGGGAGACGGAAGTAATCGCGCTTCAGAGCTTCACTACAAAAAAGACCACACATGTTATACTGCATAAAACACCAAAAACAGGAACATTTTGCTAATTTATTGACACTTTTTCCACAATGCAAACATGATCATGTAATTGATCCTATGAACAGATATTTAATGCATTTTCTTTCCCCTTCTGGGGCTCAAAGAAGTGAAACTGTTTAAAGGGGACATATTAAGTGTTTTTTCAAGCATGTGAACTATAACATGCACAGATCATTATTTCTGTCCTGCAGCTGAAGACCTGGATTTACTTGTTTTTAGTGTTGAAATATGAGTATGTGACATTTTTGACCCCTATGTGTGTGTGACCCAGTCTGAAAAGCTCATAAAAGTTCATTTTTACACATTATATTACATATTTTAAGCAAAAACAGCTACTGCAATTTTATGATCTATGTTATGTGTTGTTTCCTCATCACAAACGTACATGGAGTTGTGTTTTGTTTCATTCTCACATGTTTAACACACAAACCCTGCAACATTTAGGCTGAGTTCTTCTCTTAAACTGAAAACACTCCACCTTGTGATGTCATCATGTGGTAATACAGGAAGTGCTCCACTGTTTTTAAACTCCATACACCTTCACTAGAATCATTTGTGTAATTTCAGCCCTGCCAATCTCTACTGAACTGAAGGTAAAAGGAGCTGTTGACTCAAAATCTACCACTATGTGACATCACAAGGTGGAACAGAGCACTTTGAGCTTCGGAGATGTAGACAGACTGTCAGGATTTGGGGTTTTTTTGTGTGTGTTTTTGCACTATTTTTCCTCCTCCCTTCTGTATCTGAGCCTGGAGCTGGGTGGAGGTTTGGGCTCCTCCCGTTCACACCTGCACCTAATCCACAATCAGCTGCACCTGGGGAGGATGAAGGAGCCAGGACCTGACACTCGGGGTCAGATCTTGTCATCTTCATGTAATGTACTCGCTCGTCTATCCACCGTGATTCCACTCCTCTGAACTACCCTGCACCTCCGTCTACGACCCAGCTCTCCATGTCCGGTATGAACACCCCAGACTTTGACCCTGCGCCCTACGACCCGCTCCAGGACGACTGCCTACAACACCGCCCCCTACAGTCTGTTATGACGACCTTCATTCAGTTTCCTATATCTACAAATAAACTCTGTTCTGTTTCCCCGAGTCCTGTCTCTTTGGTCCCCGCTCAGTCATTATGACACAGACTAATAATAAAAGATTACTCAAACATGTGTGAATGAAACAAAACACAACTCCAGGTCTGTTTTTGAGGAGGGAACGACATTATAACATGTCTTAAAGTGCACAAGAGTCTATTTTGAGTAATACAGGACCTTTAATGCTGGTAACTGGAGCGCAGAAATGTTCAGAACTGAGTTTGGAGGTATTTTTATGAGTAATGCTCTTTATGCAGGCTGGACTCTTGCAGGATGACCTCTTGGTGTGTGTGTGTGTGTGTGTGTGTGAGAGAGCGCTACATTAAATTGGAACTAAATCTTAGAGGAAAACAAGAACTATATACATAACCTAGACCAGGACCAAGCTAAACTGTACCAAAGCCAGGAAACAACCAGGACAATTGAACACACTCAATGTGGAGAGGAACATGCTAAAATGTCCCGGGTTACTCCAGCATGCACAATTGTTTTAATGAATAAATAACATGATGACATGATTCTAAAATGTCAGTTTAGCATAATAAAGAACCTTTCATAATACCACTACATTATCTTTTGTGTTACCTGACCCAGCTACATAAGTAATCAACCGTGAAGCCACTCCGCCACAGTTAATCACACATGTTATTGGTGTGAATATCTTAAGGTCAAATACCACCTTCCACAGCGCCCTCTGGAGTCAACACCTCTCGCTCGCTTCACTTTAAATTAAAATCTTGTCATCCACAAACACGCCCCAGTCTGTCTGCAATTTCACACTTGACAGCTTTGGCCTCCAGATGATTGAAGACGTAAATGTCCGTTTTTGCTGTATTTTCCGTTTTTCCCCTATAGATTATGTTATAAACCAGACTGCTGTGAGCTTTCTGTATCTAAATGTAAAACATGTTATTAAGTGTAATGCATGTGAATAATAGCAATGTACCAAAGGGTTTGTGAGAGCTATAAGAACAAGTTAGATTGATATAAAGGCCTTGTACCTGATTTTTACCCCTGTACTTGAGCAAAATGTGTCTTGTCCCAGTGCAAATATATTGTATAAGCAGCTCTTGAGGTCAAAATACATCTGCTGCACATTAGGATGCTGTTGTTAGCTTTACTGTCTCAGCAAAACTCCACTCCAGTCTCTGAGAGTTGTGAGAATCACTTATAAACTAATTGTGAAGGATAATTAAGATGCTCTGAATGTATGAGATGAGGAATGACAGTAAAGAATATCTCCAAACTCCTCCATCCTCCTCCCTTTATCTCCTCAAGGTTGGATCATTATAATGGACTTTTTGTTGGGATTCCTGCCAAGAACATTCAAAAACTACAATACATCCAAAACAGCGCTGCCAGAATCCTAATGAAAGTCAGGAAATTTGAACATATCACCTGCCTCCTGCCCAGAGCCGCACACAGCCTGGAGTTTTTAAAGCTCATCTAAAGACCTTTTTATTTAGAAAAGCTTATTGTTGATGCTTTTAGCTTTGAGCAATTAGTATTTTAAAGTTCTTTTTTATTGTAGCGCTCTGGGATTCTGTTGAATGAAGAGTGCATTATCCATAAAATCTATTATTATTTTTATCATTATTATAATAACCCAAATCACCTCTGTACATTGTGACCCCACATTTTTAAACCTGGCTCTATAAACTAAATACATATGCATTTGACCCTTTTTAATTACACATAAAATGGCTTAATTTCATTTTGAACATGCCATTATAATCTTGATACATGTATAAGTCATAGAAAAGACTGGTTCTTATACTGTTAGCAGAGGTCCAAACCTATTCCTCACTTTCTTCCCAACATTCTAAGTTCGTTTTCACTACTTTATCTGAAAAATCATGCACAGCTTCTTTAAGTACTCACACTCCAATCAGTGGGATGGCGTCTGGGAAGTATTTGTGGAAAAACTGCATGACTTCCTCTCCTGTGGTAATCTTCTCAAACTCGTCAAACGGCATGAACAGTGTACAGGTGAATGTTTTGTCCTGGAGACAAGATGGAAGGATGAACACAATGAACTGAAATAGCAGCACTTAAGAGACAAGGACAGTAATTACCACGCCATTAAACACAGTATGCAACTTTTGAGCCAAAAACAGACTAAAATAAAAGCATGTTTATCCATTACAGTTGTGTTTGCTGCACTGAAAAGTATTGTTGGTATGTTAGTATGGTTTTAACTTTCTATATCCATCATAGACTGTATAAAGAATCAAAATCAGAATCAGACTTTTACTGCCATTGTCAGTTAAATTGTGAATGGAGGAAGAAGGTTTAAACTATTATAATAAAGATTCTAACTTGTATATTTTTGGGGCTTGTGCACGACTTAAAATACGAATATGAATATAAAATATGACATAGCTTTGTATTATTAGACACAGTGACAAATTGCAGCTTTTAAAAGTTCGGTAACACCTTGAAACCACTTTGGACTCCATGTACTGTAGCATGTAGGCTACTTTTATCTCAAGACCTATCATGTATAATAGTGTCCCATTGGATGAGACGGAAATAGCGCAGTACAATACAGCCCATTTTCACTCTAACAGCTCCATATGTATCAGCCTCTTCACACAGACGATAAAGCAGAGGAACATGGAGAGGGCATGTCGTTATCTAACAATACACTGTGGACAGGTGTGGGAACTAATAACGTACGTCGTAGAGATGTGCATTAATAAGACAGAAAGAAATCAGGATCGGCTGCAGATGTGTCTGTTATAAATCCCCAAGCTGATCATTAACAATCTCAAACGATTTTTATCACAATTTGATTCACTTTTGATGGCAACGCCCTACTTTTCTTAAGAAATCACTTCATATCTTTGTAAAAACTGACATTTTAATTTATTTTAATTTTTAATCAGCACTCTATGCCGCTTTTTGGGATTTTTTATAACACCAACTCAATATTCTAATTTCTAATTTTGCTAATCTTTAAACCATCATTTTGATATTATCTTTAGTATACGCCTCAAAAATAAACCATGATATTTGGATAATATAATGACTGACTGAGACACTAAAGATTTTTTATTGGTAAATTAATTGTTTGTCCAGTAAATACTTAAAGGTACAGTAACTTTCTGGAGGAGGCATGTCATGTGTATGATTCCATGGACAACTGTTACTTCAGAACATTCATCATGGAGATAAATACGTTTTAAGCCATACTGTGGAACATCAACGTCAAAGCAAAAGCAAAAGACGAAGTTTAAATGTCTATTACACAGATATTATCGCCGAAGGAACAACATTTCCATGGAAACAAGCGGAAGGAGGCAAGAAGGAGGGAGAGTGAGGTTTGTGGAGATGTAAATCCACTCATAGTAAGGACATTTCCTCAGTGAAATAAAAAAATCTAAATGAACAAAACAAAACAAAACATTATTTATGTACTTATTTTAGCTGATTTTATGGCTAAAATATTCCATATTGTGGCTTTAATTACTTTATTTTAAACAACAAGCCACATTTTCGGTTCATATGACGAGTTTTACATTTTAAATCAGCCCAAATGATCAGTTTAGACTCATTTAGTTAGTTAATAGTGAGACCCAGTCAGAACTACTACTATGTCCTCCCTGTTTTCTTTTGACGCAGTTTTAAGAGCCGCCTCCGCCTGCGTCACGTTCGCTGACCTGGGGAAACCTGGGAAACTAGGGCATTGGGTGACAGCCAAAAGCACTCGGCGAATTCGAACGCCTCACGTTAAAAAAAACAAAACTGTGCAGAGAGAAAACAGGAGGCAAGACTCAGGGGTTTTGATGAAGACATGGAAATTATATTGTTTTGTATTTAAGGGAAGAGTGACAAGAGGAGGGTCAGGGGTGAGAGAGGAGGAAAGACAGAAGAGGGATTAAAGGGAAGGATGAGTGAGAGGAGAGAAAGGGGAGAGGTATAGGAGAGATACAGACCTCCATTGTGCCCAGGAGGAAATTTGTAGAGGAGCGATGTAAAGACGAGGAGAGGGGGAGTGAAAGGAGAGGAGATGGTATGAACAGGAGGAGGAGAAGAGAAGGAGATGTAGAGGGGAGAGAGGAGAGATGATACAGGGAGGACGGAGGTGGAGGGGTGTGAGAAAATGGAAGGAGAGGAGGGAGGAGAGGAGGTTATGATCCAAAAGTAGACCAAGACTTATTATAAAGACACAGGAAATAAAGTTTAGAGTTCAATGTTTTTTAATACTTTTTAACTTTCTGATTAATCATTCTTTGATGATCTCTTTTTTATATATATATAGATGTGGAAAAATACTCCTTAAAAAAACCTATGCCCCACAAAAAACAAACTAACAAAGAAAAAATAGCATGGTGAGCCGACCAATGTAAAATAAGGATATAAAGCTGTCCCTGCCCTACCAAAAAAACCCAAGAAGAACTCCATGAATTAGCCCTACACAACATAAAGGACTAAAACAAGACATATGGATTTACCAGGTCAAACAAAAATAAGCTGGGCTGACACAAAGCTAAGGATCGACCATAGGTGTGGCTCTGACCATGGACTGTATAAAGAAGAGGATTAAGTAATTGTGTGTCGTCACCCATAGCGGCTCCAGTCAAATGTAGTTATAGGGGTGAATTTGGAGTCGAGTTCTATATCCATACAGCAACCAAAAAGATAATCTGGAGTGAGGCTTTTTGTGCAGTCAGGGAAGGCAGGTGTCATTACAGAGAAAAAATAAATGAAATGGTTATATTTATCCAATGGTTTGTACTATAAAGTTATTTTCTATTTAACTTTTCAATTTAATTCTTTTTTAAATTCAAAATAGCTGATTTTTTTACATTTACCGTTGAAATACTGAAGAGACGTGTGGATAGGCACCAGTCGTTCGTGCCTCACATGGACTGACTGTGCTGAAGCTCAGCAGTGACGCTGCTGCTTTAAGGCTGTGAAAAGGCGCCGGGTGAGGCACGTAGTTACCTGGCCTCATGTTAGGGGGCGCTCATGAGCCCAGGGATTCTTGCAACTCCCACAGAATAGTGCCAGCAAACTACAATTTAGAGTTAGCAAATCAAGTTTAGCAATTAATTCACTTTTATATGAACATTTTAAGACCAAAATGACAAGCTCTGGCACAGAGGGGAGCGAGCTGAGACCAGTGGATAGCAGCGAGCAGAAAGAGAGAGGACCAAGAGCAACATTACAAAAAATACTTCACAAATACATTTTTAAAACCCTCTAAAATAGGTAAAAATCTGAATCTATGGACAAATAACTGGGCGAAAATACTACAGAAATATGGAGGAAAGGAGAGAGGGGATAGAAAAGGAGAGAAGGGAAAGAGGAGGAGGGAGGAGGAATGAAAGAGGGAGAGGACAAGTAGAGGAGAGGAAGTGAGGAGATGAAGAAGAGGAGAGAAATGAGGGGGGATGAGGATGAGAAAGGGACGGGAGAAGGGGGTGAGAGAAGAGATGGAGGGGTAGAGGAGAGATGGAAGGAGAAGGGGAAGAACAGAGATGGGAGAGGAAAAGAGGGGCGTGGAGGAGAGGAAGAGTGGAGGGACCACAGTAATTAGCTCCAGAGACTTCGATAAAGGTCAAGACTGAGGTGGGGTTTGCACTGCTGATTACGGTTTGTTCAAACACAGGTGCAGACGAGGAGGGAAAACACAGGGGTGAAATTATACTGTAGTACTGGCAGGATCTCAGTGGTTTAAATGGAGTGTGTTATGTGATGTTTAACGATCCTGATGCTGCGAAAAATGGAAATGTTAAGGAGTGAGTTGTCTTTATACAGCTCTAAATTGCACCAAGTCAACTCATTTAAATAGCCCATATCGCGCTTTTTTTCTAATCTATGTTATAGTGTTGTTTCTTCATCAAAAACATCCTCGGAGTTGTGCTTTGTTTCATTCGCACGTTTAACACACAAACCCTGCAGATTTAGGCTGAGTTCTTCTCTTAAACTGAAAAAACTTGTTCCAACTTGTGTGTCTAACCACAACTCTGCAGATAAAATGAAGATGATATTATGACCACTGAATGAAATATTTCTTACCCCACTGCGATTACATTATAAAACTTCCTTTATTCTCACCAGGTTTGGCAGTGCGATCATCATGAAGGTGTTTCTGGGCCAGATGTGCAGGTAATTGGGCTTCATGGCGAACTGCAGAGCACAGAATGACACAAGTAAACAACACAATGTGACTTTGAATCATAATGACTGTGAGATTATAAATTATAGCTCTTATTCAAGAACTATATTTAAATTTCAATCTTAAGAAACATTTTTACTTTTGTGAATTTGCAAATGTGCCCACTTTATATGTTTTTTAAAGGTGTGCAATGCAGCTTTTTTGTTGGGGGTTTGCTACCTGCTTGTCTCTAAGGAGATATTGGCTGGTCTGTAATATTCCACAGTATAACTTTAAACTACTTATACATTTTATATTCTACATTAAATATGGACAGTGGTCACTGGTCACTCAGGGCTGGGTCTGCGAGGTACAAAATGCATTACAGACTCATTTGAAAGATTCAGCCCCCTCATTTAAAGAAAGTAAAAATAATGACACTTAATGGAAGACTTGTATTTGCCCCTTTGAAACTCAGCTGCACCCACAGTCAGTTTAGTCAAGACACAGTTGATTTGAATGGCAACTTTGCATGTTTCTGTGGAGAAAAGCTCCATCTGAGGCAGGGATGGAGTGATTTTGCTGCCTCAGTGTTGTATTAAATTTTATGAATATTATCGAGTTATTTATATAGATTTTGATTGCATGTTCTTATTCTCCTGCTGGTCTTGAAGTTTGCATTGCAACACTATAATTTCCCCATTGTGGGACAAATGATCTTATCTTAATGAACTTAGTTTATGGAGGTGCATGACACGTGTCTAAACTGAGAAAACTACAGGTGAACCTCCGTCTATGGGGTTTAAACATCGTGAATAAGCATTACTGAAGTGTACAGACTGAGGGCTGAGGGGGACGTCTGTTGTTCTTTTGGGGTTTTCCTACAGGAATCTGAATAAGTTGGAGATCTGTCTGGAGCCATGTCTGGGTCACTGGACACTGGACAGAGTTTGGGGTAAATGGGACAATAACTTGTATTTAATTTCTTTGAGCTTAAAGTTTTTAATTGGGTCAAAAACGCAAATGTTAGAAGATATTACAATTGTATCTGAATCTTATCACCGTTAACTATTTCAATACATTTAAAAATACATATTTAAAAACACAGTTGATATAAAGTAAAGTATTTTAAATGTTGGTTGTATAGTTTGAATACGCTTTCCCTGTTGGGCATCACATGAGAGAGATTCAAAAGAGGAGCACACACCCAGCACACTCTGAACCTGCAGCCTCGAACACGGACCATACACAATGTGTGTTTTTCATTTTGGATTTTAGACCATTTTCATTTATTTTTTTTGTGTTGCCCAGGGACATACCAGCAGAACGCACTGGAGGGAATTCACATCAAAGCAAAGGAAGAAATTCAACTTAAACTTTCCAACATACAACAATACATTATTTTTGCAAGAAACAGAAAATGAACGGACTTCAAGGACTAAAATCCATCAATTTACGAACATTCATCTACAGAAGAGAAATGGATCGCAACTTCTACATACAATTAGTAACCATCCTAAACATCTTAAAGGTCCGATATTACACAAAATTGACTCTTGTGAAGCTTTAAACCATGTTATAATGTTGTTACCTCATCAAAAACAGACCTGGTTGTGTTTTGTTTCATTCACACATGTTTTTACCTTTTGTTCAGTAGAGATTGGCAATTCCTGAACTGAAATCATCCAAATGATTCTAGCGAAGACATACGGAGTTTAAAAACAGTGGAGCATATGCTGTACTGCATGACATGTGGTAGTACAGAGCATTTTCTGTTTGAGAGAAGAACTCAGCCTAAATATGAAGGTTTGTGTGTTAAACATGTGCGAAAGAAACAAAACACAACTTCAGGTCCGTTTGTGATGAGGAAATAACATTATAGATCAGAAAACAGAGTAAAATGGGCTTTTTAAGAACAATATTCCAGCAGTTATTCCATCACTGCGCCTCAAAGATCAAATACACAGTGAAGAAACATTGGCACAAACCATCTTTGGAGGATATCCGCAAAAAACCCCATCTCTACGTCCAGAAAAAAACCCACCGGAAGGACAACTGAAACAGAACGGAAACTACAACGAGCGTGTCCCGTGATAATCGTGCCCACTTCAATCGAGGAGGACTCTGACGGATCAACTTTTCGCATTGTGACTGCAGCTCAAACTTATTTTTACTGTGTAATTAACGTTTGGACCCGAGGTGAGTGCTAAATAAAGTGTGGTGTTGTTGAGCCGTAACGTAAAGTGTGGAGCTGTGAACTTATCGTCATTAGCAGCCGAGCCTTAGCATTAGTTTTAACATCTTAAGATCACCTAGAAACAGCGTAAGATTTGGTCATGTGCTGCATCATCCAAAAATATATGATAATATTTAATAACAATATAAGCTAGTGCTAAACCATGCTTATTCTACTGCCCAAATTTAAACTATTTCCTGCTTGGTAAATTACGGAAACATGGAGCTAATGTAGCTAACCTAGGCCTAGACTCGCTGGGGTTGGCGAGGCCAGATACAAGGGAAAAGTCTTTATCTGTGCTGTTAGAGGACAACAGTAGAAATCAGTTTATGTTTATTTGTTTAGTTTACTGTGGATTTTGTCTTGAAGTATCTAATTTGCTCTGTATTTGACAGATAGGCTGCACTGTCGGGCGGTAATAACCTATACCTTCAAAATGGCCGTTCCATTTTCCTCGAGTAAGTGCACAATTGAAGTGAACATACTAACATCCATAAACTTATATCAATGAATGTTTATGTTTTTATAGATGAGGCAGAGAATGAAGAACGGCCCAGGTATGTTTGAGCTTATTGACTGTAATTAATTTATTTTTAACATAGGTTTGCTGGTGTAAGTAATTAAGGAGACTGGAGACAGCAGTGACGTTTAGGTAGTGATGGTAACATATGTAGTGTAGTGAAATATGAATAACTAAAGCATTTACTGACTGAAAATGAAATAATCAGCCCCAAATGTTTACAACTATAGTATTGGTAACAGGTTTGAAAGGAAAACGTGCACTTTGAGAGTTGGTTTAAGTTAAATTGACTAGTTATAATAATAAATAAAACATCTAATCCCAGTGACAAACAGTTTTAGGGTTAACCCAGGTGCGTTATGAAGGATTGGGCTCATTAATGCAACTGTCCATAGTGTTATTGTACATGACAAACCAAAACGATGTGAGCAGTGTGGATGCAGTGGTCAGTATAAAGAGCGTGGTCAGGGACAGGATGTGTCAGTCCCGTGGGAAGAGTGAATGATGGATCTGAGCTTAGAAAGCATCTTTCCCTCTGTCACCTGTTGGGCTATTGGTAATTTAGGCCCCAGCACAGAGTTTTCTAACAAGCTTGTCCAACCTGCTCCTGTCGGCAGAGCTGTCCAGCCCATAATGAGGTCCAGACAGCGGCCCATCAGTAGAAGCATGCTGCGTGCGGCCCATCAGGAGATCCATGCTGCGGCCCATCAGGAGGTTCGTGTTCCGGTCCGTGCTCCGGTCCGTGCTCCGGTCCGTGCTCCGGTCCGTGCTCCGGTCCGTGCTCCGGTCCGTGCTCCGGTCCATGCTCCGGTCCATGCTCCGGTCCATGCTCCGGTCCATGTTCCGGTCCATGCTCCGGTCCATGCTCCGGTCCATGCGCCGGTCCATGCGCCGGTCCATGCGCCGGTCCATGCTCCGGTCCATGCTCCGGTCCATGCTCCGGTCCATGCTCCGGTCCATGCTCCGGTCCATGCTCCGGTCCATGTTCCGGTCCATGTTCCGGTCCATGCTCCGGTCCATGCTCCGGTCCATGCTCCGGTCCATGCTCCGGGTCCATGCTCCGGCCCATGCTCCGGTCCCATGCTCCGGTCCATGCTCCGGTCCATGCTTCCGGTCCATGCTCCGGTCCATGTTCCGGTCCATGTTCCGGTCCATGTTCCGGTCCATGTTCCGGTCCATTTTCCGGTCCATGTCCGGTCCATGTTCCGGTCCATGTTCCGGTCCATGTTCCGGTCCATGTTCCGGTCCATGTTCCGGTCCATGCTCCGGTCCATGCTCCGGTCCATGCTCCGGTCCATGTTCCGGTCCATGCTCCGGTCCATGCTCCGGTCCATTTCCGGTCCATGTTCCGGTCCATGCTCCGGTCCATGCTCCGGTCCATGTTCCGGTCCATGCTCCGGTCCATGCTCCGGTCCATGTTCCGGTCCATGTTCCGGTCCATGTTCCGGTCCATGCTCCGGTCCATGCTCCGGCCCATGCTCCGGCCCATGTTCCGGCCCATGCTCCGGTCCATGCTCCGGTCCATGTTCCGGTCCACGTCCGGTCCACGCTCCGGTCCACGCTCCGGTCCACGCTCCGGTCCACGCTCCGGCCAGAGATTGTGGTGCAGGAAGTCATCCTCGAGATTGTGTCATTGATTTAATGTTTTAACAGTATAATTAAAATGCTGTATAAGAGCAAAGACGATATGACTAATTTTAACGTCTCATTTTTCTTGTGTTGTTATCGGTGGTGGGAGAAGTCTTCAGTGTATAAGCGAAAGTATGAAATCTTATTCAGTAAAAAACTCGACACTATGATAAATCAACTACACTGTAGTAGAGAAGTTAAGTGACTGAGAAAAAAAAATCTATACAAAAAAATGCATGAATTCATTGCCAAACTGTGGAACATTCAAGGAAAACCCATAAGTATGAAGGCTGTTTTGTGTTTTTATAATGACAAGCTTTGAATTTACACTGAACTTTTTTTTTTAACATCAAATAAAGTAAAAATATTAATTGAATCCAAATATAATGTTTCAAAATACAGTGTATCAAACTAGTAATTGAGTTTGTTTGCTTTACTCTGTTTAATCTAGACTGAAGCAATGAAGCTCAACGTCGTTCCACATAGAGCACAGGCTGTTTACCTCAAACATACTTTATGCTTTGCTTTTGAAATCAAATATAATACTTTAATCGCTTGTTATAAGTGTGTGGTTTATATGATGTATTAATATAGACATCTATGAATGTCTAGCACAAAGCTTTGCCAATAGAAAGTGTTTGTAGAGGTTCATATGGTCCATGTATTACTCCTCAGCGCCCTCTTGTGTATAGGCTTTGTTATTATTAATTGTAATATAGGTCCTACAGTCAGTACATTAACACGGAGTCGTCTCTGTCTCGTCATTTGTCACTTATTTAGCACTTAGCACCGAGTATCTACCACCTTGAAATATAACCTGTAACTAACCTCGTGCTCGTCGCCCTAGAAAAAAGATCAGTTTAATGCCCTACGGTGGAACATTTCAGGCAAAGTTTTTAGATCTCCTTGGAGGCAAGCAGATGGCAGACCTTCCACTGGAACAATAGTGCACCTTTAAAGAGGGAGTATTATGCAAAATTGATTTTTACCATGTTTTTGCGGTTAGCTTTAAGATTTGTCCAATGCTCAGCCCATAAGCCGACCTAAGCCACGCTCCCACACGAAAATACTCCATAAATATACAAAAACATGATACAAAACAACACACTACATCTTTATAAACCTGAAGCGATGTGCAGCAGTTGCATTAACGGCAATTGTAATGTGGTAGAGCTGTGAAATGGGAGTGACTTTTGACTTAGTGGGTCAAAAACAGCAAGTGAAACTTGCACGAATTTAGCATTTTGAAAACAATACAAGGTAACATGGTGATCTAAATATGTCACAGAAGTAAAACACCCCCTTTTCAACATTAAAGCCCTTGTGATTAGTTGAAAGATTGCGTTTTTCCTTTTGCTTTTAGTACCGATGCGTGCTGTAGTACTCACGTCTCCGTCTCTAGGGGGCATCGTGAGCTCCATGTATCCGTGGGGGATGTAGGTCTGGCTGTAGTTGAATCGGCTACGTCTCAGAAACTGTTTTCGAATGGCAGAAAAAGCCCCGTCACACCCAACTATCAGGTCTGCCAAGATGTGCTCCTTTGTTCCATCAACTCTGCAAAACAAGACAGGGACGTTTTGGACTAGTTTCAGGACTAAACCAGGACTAAACCAGGACTAAACCAGGACTAAACCAGGACTAAACCAGGACTAAACCAGGACTAAACCAGAACTATTTATTTATTTTATTTGATAGGGACAGCGCATATTAATGAACATCTGTAATCACAGTGTAAATATGACAGATTATAGCAAAAAAATACTAATTTCCATCACTAAACCAGGACTAAACCAGGACTAAACCAGGACTAAACCAGAACTTTATTTATTTTATTTATTTATTTAGATGAGGATTAAACCCATACTAAACCAGGATTAGACCAGGACTAGATAATGATAACCAGGCCTAAACCTGGAATGAACAAGGACAAAACCAAGAGAAACTAGGACGAGACCAGAACTAAATCTGACTTAACCAGCACCTGAGCAATATTTGTCCTGCACCAGTAAAGATTTATTGCATAAGCAGCTCTTAAGGTCAGAATAAGTCTGCTGTGAGTTTAATTATAAAGTGTCAGAGTGTGCACAGTAACATGCATATTGTTGTTAGCATTACTGTGATGGCTTTGCTTTGAAAGTTTAAAGTGGTGAAGAGAGTTTATAAACTCAGAGTATAAATAATTAGGACGCCCTGAATGCATAAGAGGAATAACTTTGAACCACTGGAATCTGCTGAAAATGAACTAGGTGTTTTTGCCACATTTTAAGACAGTAAATCTCAGGTACAGCCCCTTTAACTATGAATCAAAAGTTAGTATTTATAGTATGGTTTATTGACATAGAACAAGTATCTATCTCACTTTACAGGTATCAGAAATCATCCAACAAATAATTTTACGTCATAACATTTCAGAGAGTTGTTTTTGTCCTGTCACTTCATTTTCATCCCTTCAAAATAATGGAAAACAATGCTGTCAAATGGCAAAATAATAGGAAGATAAAAAGCTAGAAAGCAACCAAGCAAGTAAGCCAAAATTACCTAAAAAATACTCTGAAAATATGATATTAAGTGGGCAGATTATTGAAATATTGATAATAGTGTGAATGTTGTTTGTAAATATGAAATGCAATGTTTAATCAATATTGAGTATCATGGTTTTTAAAAGTGCCCAGCAATGTAAAAGCTGATTCAAAATGAAAAACATCGCAAAATATGGGAATAATTTGGTAATTTTTTAGTAATTTCTTAAAGCAGAACACTAAGAAACATTTTTACCTCATTTAACGTCTTTATAAGTCCCAGTGACTTAATGTAAATATGTATTTTTGTTTCGTGTGGTTTCTCCTGGTTTCAGTCTCCTGGTTTCAGAAAACCGTCCTACAATATGTCTGACACGTCCTGGATTTAACCTGGTTTTAGTTTCGTCCTGGTTTAGTCCTGGTTTCGTTCTGGTTTTGTCCTGGTTTCGTTTTGTCCTGGTTTCGTCCTGGTTTCGTCTGGTTTCGTCCTGTTTCGTCTGGTTTAGCCCCGGTTTAGTCCTGTTTCGTCCTGGTTTAGCATGTAAGACAGATGATTTTGAGTCATAGTCTCGTTGAATGTCACCCTGAGCTCTCCTGGTGAAAAATGGGCATATATTATTTTCTATCAGCTCTAGTGATTACATCAGTACATTTCCTGGTCTCTATGGTAACACTTCTATCTCACAGACAGCAGACCACTGTGGAACATTTGATCAAAGAGAAATATGAGTAGCTATTCTGAGGGCAATACACATGCAACGTCATCTGTGGAGATATGAATGTGTGCTGTCAAGATACATTTATTCAAGAAGGTTATTGGACTCTGTGTTTGGCCTTATTTGATTGATCGCTGGAATTGTAATGTACTCGAAGTGCCTTTATAATGGAAATTTAGTATTTTTCTTTTCTATTGTACATCTCAAAGTAAGGAGTGGTATTGATTGCACTTTTGCGGTCACTTCTCTCTCTGAAAAAGTCGTTCTAAAGCCCTGCACTTGCCTGAAAATTAAACCAAAACTAGCAACGGGCTAAACAGTTTGTGAGAGCTAAGAGCAACAAGAAAAACACACTTTCGGGATCTGAATCTTTTGGATCCATTTATGTCAAAGAACTGTTCAAAAGACTGTCTCTTTTTTATTTGTTTATATGACAGAAGGCAATGTGAGAACTCATTTTAACAATAAACAAAAAGAGACAGACAAACTAATGACAGAGAAACAACCAAGGCTTAAATGTGTTTAAACTGGATCAGACTGAGAGTGGGATGAGTTCACCCTTTCAAATTATGCATAATCTAAATAAAACAATAATAATAATAATAATAACTTAAAAAGTAACTGTTAATATGATGCCAAATATGTTTTTTTTTTTTTACCATCTAAAAAACATTGCAAAAAATCAAAGGTTTACTGTCAAAGCCAGACTTGGAGAGACTTATCCTGCATTTGTCTCCAGTAGGTTAGACGACTGTAACGTCCTGCTCACTGGCCTCTCCAAACGAGGCTTAAGACAGAACAGAACATCCAGATAGAACACTGCTGCGAGAGTCTGACTAGAACCAGGAAGTACGAGCACATAAGTCCTGTGCTCAGGTCTCTGCACTGACTTCCTGTAGCTCAAAGAATAGATTTTAAAGCAGCTCTGCTTATGTACAAGTCTATTCATGGCTTAGGTCCAAAGTACATCTCTGACATGTTAGTGTCATCAACCATCTCACACTCTGAGGACTTCAGGGACCGGCCTCCTGCTGGTCCCAGAGTCAGGACTAAACCTGGAGAATCAGTGTTTCAGTTTTATGCAGCTAAAACCTGGAACAGTCTGAAGATGTGAGACAGACTCGACTTTGACAATGTTTAAATCCAGGCTCAAATGGTCTCATGGTAGGGGGCGCTTGTGAGCCCAGGGATTCTTGTAACTCCCACAGAATAGTGACAGCAAACTACAATGTAGAGTTAGCAAGTCAAGTTTATCAATCCGTTCACTTTTTTCTTCTTGTCTGTTCTACTTTTTAAATGGAGGAAGATACATATTAAAGCTCAGTTTTCTAAACTGGACTTTGGGTCGAAGCAGGAGGTTAGAATTAAAGGACCAACGCTAAAGGAGCTAAAAGGTTTGCTCCAGACGACGGGACCAAAGACTCGCTCTTTTCAAACAGAGATATACAAAATGGTAAGAAATTTAATGACTTCAATCCATTGAAAATTAGGGAACCAGAATAAGGATAAAAAACAATACAAAACCAGCTTTTTATTTCATACTATTAGAGCTATTTCATACAGACTTTGGAACTTTCATTTTGAAATTCTTTTTCATTCTGGCCCCAAGTCACTGGGAGAGAAACTGACCTGGGGCAAAATGCACCGACACCTGGTTTATATGTTGATTGGTTTATTGGCTGGTTAATCTGATTGTGACGACATCAGTGTCTCACCATGAAACTCACCGCACGACACTGATTTCAACCTTGAAAACTGGCAAACCAAATGAGACTCAGGCCCATTCTGCTTTGATTGGATAATCATCTTAAGACACCAAAACATCCAATTATAACATAAACAACTTCATTATGTTCAATGTCTTTGTAATTAAGAATAAATCAGCATTAGAATCATCAGTGAGAGCTGTATTCTGCAGCTTTACTTCATATCCAGAGACACAAACAGGTGAAGTGTTTTAGAGACCAGATCTCATCAGTCGCTTAAAATCCGGTACACTAAATGTGTTTGCAATCTTAATAAATTAGCAACTTTTTTAACCAATTTGAACAGAAAAACCTTCCCATGTTTGACACAAAACCAAGCTTCACTCATCTCATTTCAAACTAGCTTAAAGATGTTTCATAAGCAGAAAATGCATAGACGACATAATGACACTGCAGAGGAGACACAGAGGAGAGGTGGGGGGTCGTGTTAATTATTCGAAGAGTGAACAGAAGAAGCCTGAGGTGCCTTCATTGTTAATTGGGTTGTAAACTGTGCGTCACTTTTAACTCAAGGACATTTAATTACCAAACTCCAGTAAACTTTAAAAACTGCAGTGGCCTCAAACGCACCACTTTCTCATAGTCAAATATACAAGGACGTGACCTATAAGAGGAAAAAGAATATGATCAAATATAGGGCTTTAAGTGGTAAAGTTTCCTCTTTTAACACTACTACAGCAATTTTTAATTTGTAATTAATTATCTGTATATTCGCTTATCATTTAACTGTATTGTGCGATTGTATGATTGTGTTAGCATCCAAAGAGCCAATCTGGATCTAAACTGTTGAAGATAACACTCCTGCCTCGTGGAAAGAAGATAAATGCGAACATTTTAAGACCAAAATGACCAGGCTCACAGCAGCAGTTACACAGAGAGACGGGCGACAATTTTTCAGAAGCTCTTTGTTCTGCGTCCTGATTGGCTAAGGGACTGTAGACCATTCTGTTCTGCGTCCTGATTGGCTAAGGGACTGTAGACCATTCTGGACTGCGTAATGATTGGCTAAGGGACTGTAGACCATTCTGTTCTGCTCTAAGGGACTGTATGTTGGATGTAATGTCGGATCTCAATGTGACTCTGAAGTGCTGTATGTTTGCAAGTTTTCTCCCCGTCAAAACCCACAATGTCGATGAAACATTCTGCACTGACAAAGGTTTAAACTTTGAGAGTGTTTAAACAAGTGAGAAATGTGAGAAAATGAGAGTGTTCATACCAGTTTGAGAAAAGTGTATAAAGTGTGTGGTGAGGGGTTATATATAATAACTGTAAAAAATAAAGCTGATACTTTACGGATTTCGCTTATTGCAGGTTATTTTTAGAACATAACCCCCGCGATAAATGAGGGACCTCTGAACACAGTCGATGTTCTGAATCCACCAAAATCTTTCACTGATCCTTTACCCTCAAAAATAAAAAAACAGGAGATTAAACTAAGCCTTAGGTTGAGTAAAAATGTGTTATTTCTTTACGGTACAAGAGCTGTAATCCTTTAGTCGTTTAGTGGATTAATCGGATGATGTTGTCTTGGTCGACCAAAATTAGTTTTACGCTTTATATAAATACATCGTTTCCTACCATTTTTCTGCATAAATAGTTGTTTTAGCTGTCTTGTAGTGCAGTTTTGGTCAGATACATCGAGATATGTAATAGTTTTGAGAGCTTTTGCCCCATTTTAGTCGACTAAAGCCACACAAGGATCTCTATGTAGGAGAAACTGAATTTACTAATGTACAGAATAGTGTCCCAGGTTTAATTAAAGACCAATAAAGGATCATACAGGAGTTATGTGATGAAAAAACCCTTGGGCCAGGTTCAAACATCAGCACAGACATATGATAACCACAAATCCTCATCAGTTTGTGGAGTGTTTACCTGACAAAGGTCATGGTCCCTGTCTCTGCGTTCCAGTCCTGCAGTTTGTGGTCGAAGTTCAGTTTGGTGTTTGAATATCTCTCAGCCTCTGGCACGAAAACACAGGCAAAATAAGCATAATACAGATTTTAGCTTGCAAGAAATGTTACTATGCTTTTTTATTTGAATGGCACATTTTAGGGCTGCAGCTAAAGATTATTTTCCTACTGAACAGAGGTGGGTAGTACTCAGGTACATTAGTATTTTTCTAACAGCGTACTTTTTGACAGACTGCTATCTTACTTGGGCAAAGGTTTTGGTTACCCATTGTGAGTATATAAGTGACAGAAGCTTTATGCTCACAATATTTACTGATTTGTGCATCTGTGTTTCTTGCACTGCTCCTTCAGATATAATGTAGTTTTTCTCACTTTTCTGTCTATTCTTTAATGTTTTGTCCTTCAAATTACTTCTCCAGCTCCTCTTACACTCCTGCTGTCCCTGCTGTCTCTCTCGGGACGTCTCCTGAGGGGCCCCACAGCTGATTGACAGCACCGCTCTGGCCAATCGTCACCTTCCATCTGTGGCCACTTTAAAAGAACCCGCCCCCTGCTACTCTCGGCTGCCTGATTTTGTTTCTGGACGGCATGCCACCTGACAGATTTTGAACTCTTAAAATTTGACTTGTATCTGAGACAAAGAGACTTGATACTTTGTGTTTAAACTTATATCTTAACTTTGTTCTCATAGAGCCTCCTTTCATTTAATTTCATTTGTTTCTTTAAGTTTTTGGTTATTGTACCTCATTTATCGCAACATTAAAAAAAAACGGTGCTTATTACTTTGTGTTACTTCCTTTCACCCTAGAAAACAGTTTGTAACACTTACTTGAATAATTTCTTGGACCACTACTTGTACTTCTACCTGAATAATATTATTTTAAAGTAACACAACTCTTACTCGAGTACAATTTTTGGCTACTCAACCCACCTCTGGGTCACTCTATGCACCAGTGGGCTAGTCCGCAATTAGTCGACTAGTCAAATGATTATTAATATCGCACCGGTTGGGACTTTTTACTGAAGGCTTCTGGGTAATATTTTTGAATAAGGTATATTATTGATGAAAATGAGAAATTGCCTCAGTTGAGAGATTCTGCTTTCTGATTGGATAATTATCTTCAGAACCTCCACACCAAATTATAACATAAAAAACTCTGTCATCATGTCCAATGTTTTTGTAATTAAGAATAAATAAGCACTACAATTGTTATCAGTAAAAGCTTTTTTTGATTTGAACATGTCAACCCTGTATCTGTGATAAAGATACGAATCTAAATCTTACATACTGTCCTCTTACGTATTTCTCAAGAAAAAGTAATAAAACTAAAGCTGTCTTTGTAACATTTGTACACTCTTTTGTATACTGTCAAATGGAGGAGCTGAATATACCGTCACAAGCTCCTGTTTTTCCAGTTTAATGAAACACAACCTCGTCCTGTTAGTGTCTGAAACTTCTGCGGTGTGTCCTGGGACTCATTATCGCCGTGCAGAATGCTTTTATCTCGAATGACGACTACTGCTGAACCAAACTGACATTATCTACAAGGTGTCCTCCAGAGACTTATTTAGGGCAAATACTAGAAATAAGGATTAATTTATGCATTATGAAAGTGAATTTGCGTTTTCTATGGGGTATAAACATATTTAGATCACCGTGTTATCTTTTATTGTTTTGAAAAATGCTAAATTCACAGATGTCTGATGTTTCTTAAGAATCACTTTCCCCCTTCCTTCAGACTGTCACGTTAGACTTGCATTTTGCTAATAAAAAAGTACATCACATCAGGTTTCTGAAGTAGTGCATTGTTTCGTATCATGCTTTTGTATCTTTCTGTAAAATTACCAGGCAGGAGCATGGGTGACGTAGGCTTCTGGGCTGAGCTTTGGAGGATCAGATCATAGAGGTAACAGTAAGGAGGATTTGAATAGCGCCCAAGGGAGATCGCTAAATTACTGACATGGATGACATCTAAAACCTCTTCAGGCATGTTTTTGATGAGGGAACAACAGTATAACTTGGTAGAAAGCTCCAAAAAGTCGCTTTTGCATAATACATCCTCTTTAATGTTGAAAATGAGATACAAGAAATAAAGTTTTTTGAATAAGGAAGGAATAAGTCAGCCTGGAAATAATAAATAAATAAATAAATACATGACTAAATAAATAAATAAATACATACATAAATAAATTAATTAAAATAAAAAAAATAATTAAAAAAAAATAAATATTAAATAAAGTCTTTCTTCATATCAATGTCTCTCTACTTCCTCATTCTGCGTTCTGATTGGATAACTGTCCAAAACACACCCCATGACAACTTCAGCAACTTTCCATGTTTTTGTAATTAAGAATAAATCAGTATTACATTTTTATCATGAAAAGCTATATTTGATTTGCACGTGTTCACCTCATACCTGGAAATACAGATACAAATTCTGCATACTCCCCTTAAAGCTGCACTGTGAAGTTTTTCTAGTTGTGGGTCTATAATCTTCTTGTCCCTGTTGGTTTGTTGTAAATGTTCAGTGTGGCATTAAACTTTCTTGCAGTTGAATAAATGCAAGATGGATGTTTTACTGCTAAAAACTACCCTGCAAAGACATATGTTTCTTCACAGATCTGACCTGTAAATTGTAATCTGGTAGTCACATGCTCATCTCCATGGAGATAGATAAGTTTAATGTAATTTTAAAGTTCAGCAGGGCCTCACATGTTGGTTCAGTTTTTTCTATATTGCTCTAAAAAGTTTTCTCACCTGTGAGCAGCTGCTTGTTCAGATTGGCTCGGTCCACAGACAGAATGTACTGGAAAAGACATGATGAACATAGTTTTGGTCAAATAATTTTTAATGTGCACAAAGTGAACTACATCGGATATGCCCACCCTCTGTCGTTGATGTTCAAGAATAAATATATTATGTAAAAATCACAAAATTAACTGGCAAAATAAAAACCTGATTCCTGCATGACAAACTTTTTGTGGAAATAGCTGATGAAGGCAAAATTTACCGACCTATATATTGTACATTTAGCATTTTCAGTAATAAAACTAATTAGTTTATTATTTACTGAACAATATCTCAGCAGTTCAGACATAATAAAACCTCTAGATCCAGATGGATACTTTTGAATAGTAAAATTGTTGGGAATGCTATGCTAACAGAGTCATGCATTCACTGGGAAAACAATTTGACCACAGAATGAGTCCGATGATGGCGCATGAATTTAAAAACTGCTCATGAGATATTGGGATTTTTTATCTGTGACGCAACAATCGAGGCAAACTTCAACATATTTGAGTGCTCAGAGAAGACGATTGTGGATTCATGGATTGATGAAACAAGCGTGAATAATGTTTTTGACGAGGGGACATAGACATTACAAGCTCAAAAAAAGTCAATTTGGCATAATATGTGTCCTTTAAAATTGTGACATATGCAGAACTATCTGTCTAACTGTAGCATTTAAATAGAAATAGACAAGGCACTGCATCTTCAGAGGCGATTTGAATGGTCTATGTTCATTCTCCATCTGGTTGTCACTTATAATGTCCATCATATGCATAACAGTAAGTGTGTGTGGGCTGTGCAAATACCACCGTGTAGAGTCATTATGTAGGTGATAATCCAGGGCAGATTAGCAGGAAAATGTAGGAAACGTTTCTCAATTATCGCTGAAAGTCGCCCACGAAATGGTTGGTGGTTTGATCTCTTTGCAGTCCGCATAACACATTACTCTGTGTCCTTGAGCAAGACACTTTACCCACCCACATAGATAATGGAGTAATGTTAAGAGCTTTGAGTGTCTTCAGTGCTTATTATTATTCATTCAACAGTCAAATACATTCAGTGAAGTTGTTTTAAACCTTTCATTTCATTTATTTAGTTTACCCACTGTGATTTTATTTACTGTGATAAGTTTATAAGTGTTTTTCACAACTTTCAGAGATAAGAACTTTGCAGAGTTTTGCTAAATGAGAACTTCCTGATTCCTAATGAAATGCTTTATAATTAGATTCAGACAGGCACAACAGTCATTTCTGTCTAAGAGCTGCTTTTACAATATTTTGCTCAGGTAAAGCCACTTTAAGAATGTGTTTTTGAAAACCTAGACCTTACTGTAAATGTACCAGTATCAACCTAAAGACTTTGATTCATCCCTGTCCCTGTCTTCAGTGCTTATTATTATTCATTCAACAGTCAAATACATCCAGTGAAGTTGTTTTAAACCTTTCATTTCACTTATTTAGTTTATCCCCTGTGATTATCATTATCTTTTCAGGGTGTCATATTGAAAGTAGTGGTAGAGAAAACTCAAGCAGACACATAGAAATGCAAAATGTCTAATCTATCTCTCTATCTATTGATCCTCTCTGTATCATCTATCTTTCAGTCTATCTCTATTTCGTTCTATTAATCTCTGTCTCTCTATCTCTATCCATCCATCTCTGTACTAGGACTGTAACGTTAGTCTTACCTGTCCTTTTTTGCCGTATGGGATGGGAGCCTGTTTTCCGTTGAGTGCGTGGATCATTCGGGCGTGCATGGGGATTCCCTGGGACACGATCTGAGCGATACACACAGGGCACACATTTATGACCGAAATGACTCTTAAATAATGATCAGCTACGAGAGGCTGGACTACAGTATTCAAATCTTTGATTATGTATTATTAAATTAAAAGCCATATTTATTTATCCGGAAATGCATCATTCTTAGTCATTGATCATTATGAAGAAAGAAAATTACTATATATTTGCTTCCATCAACCAGTCCTTTCTTATATTATTTGTTCAACTATATACTCAATGGATGCATTTGGATTCATTATTAATTAGTTGTGCTGCGTTCCCTCTCCAGTTAATCTTTTACTTGACACAAACAGACAAGGCTAACTGGTCAAACACATGAAAAATGTGGTGAAGATGTGTATCTATGAGCCTTAACTTTGTTCACCATAACCCTACTCAAGGATTTCTTTTGATTGATGTTTGATAAATCCTGTATTGTCCTGGATTTGAGACTTAATTGCTCAGAAAATTCCAGTTTTCACCTACCCCCTACGTTTCCTATTGCTGCTCTGTCCTTCCTTGCGATTATTACAAAAGAACTCAACCTCTGGGTCATTCATGTAGGGTTCAAAAATGTCATGTGGCCATTTTTCAACAGTAAAAAGTGGTAAAAATTTAAATACAAATCTACTGCTTGCTACCGTGAAATGAAACTTTGGAGAGGAGGGGTCTATCAGGTCTATAGTTTTGAACAGGAAGTAACTGGACCTGTTAAATATTATGGTTTACAGTGAACAAAATGCAAAAGAATAATCTACAGATGTGAGCAGAATATGTCTAACAGCTGCTTGCACATGCTCTTCAATCAGCCAATCACAGCAGAGTACTTGGTTGACCCCATGATTCAGATTTCATAACGAATCTGACATAACACTACACTAAAGGGTTAATGATCGTACCTTCTCCTCCATTCCAACATGCTTTAGAGCTGTCCGACCGCGATGGGACAAGGCCAAGTTTATGCTCCTGCCTTTCACCACTTTAGCCGTCCTAATATCTGACAACAGAAAATTAGTTAAATACCTAAATACTTTAATATTTTTTACAGTTTTGTTATGTGAAAAAAGTTTTTTACTGCTTTACCTTCTCGACTTTCATAAAGTTGAACCTCAAAACCTCTTTTGGCAAAAAAGCAGGCATTGAGTGCACCCACCTGCAATGGAATAAAACATAAACATATAAGAGCAGCCAAAAAATTGTAACGATAAAGGCACTGTAGGATACATGATTTTTACCAACTCCAAATGTGAACAAAAGTAGTTTTACACTGTTTGCTGTAATCCCCATTTACCTAATGATTTACTGTGATGAGTTTATAAATGCTTTTCACAACTTTCAGAGACCAGAGCAGAGTTTTGCTAAATGAGAACTTCCTGATTCTTGGACAAGAAAATGCTTTATGATTAGATTCAGACAGGACACAATCTAAAGAGCTGCTTTTACAATATTTTGCTCAGGTAGAACCACTTTAAGAATGTGTTTTAAAAAGTTTTTTTTTTTTTTTTTTTGTTTTTTTGTTTAACAGGGACATTAATAAACATTACTGTAAATACCAGAATCAGCCAAAAGACTTTTATTCATCCAATTTCCCTGGACAGATTTTAAATTGTCTACCTAAAACAATACAGTGAGACAACATAACAGTAAAGTGAGGAGCAGGACAATACATCAAAGTCTATGGTTAAATAAGTGTGCAGTTGCAGTATTTCTATTAGTAACCAATACATGGAGGTTTGCGGACCCCACTCACAAATATTGGTTTAACATTTGTGTTTCCTCAGCCTGGATTTTCTTTCAAAAACAGTGAGATGCCTGTAGTGTTATGTAGATCCTCATCTGACATTACCAGTACATCATATTCCCAAGTGAATCCTTTTGTCTCGGACCTTTATTACTGTTAACGACCTACCTCCACATTTTTCTTCGAAACCTGACAAGCGAATGTTTTATATAAGGAAATAGATACATGTTTTATGGCTCATAAACATTGGGGATCACAGGGTCCCATTAAAACAGTATTTCTTGGGTCTAACACTACTACATGCATGCTCTGTTTATCAAATACCCTTAATTCAATATTCAAAACAGTGTATACGCCACCTGCATTAATGGATATGTGTACTTTGTCTAAATAAGCAGTACAATAGTGCAGAAATGTGATTACACACGAGAACAGTGCAGTCACATGTTGCTGCCATAACACTATGCTCTTAAACAGTGATATTTACTTTAGCATGTGCTCCCTTGACCACCATCAAATGTGTAGGGACATTATTTCCACATGACGGTGTAGAGGTTGAGTATGGTGTCATTCCAAAGACTCAAAGTATAACACTTCTAGCCTTTTCTAGTAGATAAGTAGCTCATGTCATTCATAAACAATCAATAATTTACTTCAGTTTTATCTTACCAAGCCACCGCCCACAACAGCCACCACTTTCTTCTTGTCCGATTTGATTTCTGTTGGTTCCATTTTTGTTAAAACTTCAGACTTATGGTTCTAGTCTCAGGAGAGTTTGAAAATCTTCCTGCAGGATTGTGGTAAAGTTTAAAAGAGGTGGGGCTTAAGTGTCATAACCTCAAAGTAAACAGTTGATAACAGACTAGACCCTCACAATCTATAAATGTTAACTTAAGCTTCAGGAAACGACAACAGCAACAACAACAACAGCAGCAACGACAGCTGATATGGGACAGGTTAGTTGTGAACGTGGCTTGCAGCTACCAGAAAAATCAGTTCTTTAGTCAAAAAGAGGTATTTAACTTAGAACTGACCCTTTACGAGTCATGTGAGCGCAGGTTTATGAAGGTACAATTGTCCCAAAATGCTTGAATGTATAAATGTTGACACTGGTAAACAAAAATATTACAAATATAATTCTACAGGTACAACTTACTAACACCTAGGGAGGTGTTCCGGGCATGTCCGACCAGGAGGAGGCCCCAGGGAAGACCCAGGACACACTGGAGGAACTATGTCTCTCGTCTGGCCTGGGAACGCCTTGGGGTCTCACCGGAGGAGCTGGAGGACATGTCTGGGGTGAGGGAAGTCTGGGAGTCCCTGCTTAGACTGCTGCCCCCATGACACAGCCCTGGATAAGCAGAGAGATAAGAAGAAAATAGATGGATGGAACTTAGTAACACAGCAAGAGCCGAAGTAAAATCTGTCAACAGGACAAAAAATTGTAGGAGTGAAGACGTTTAGCTAACTATACTAAAATTTAAACAGCTATTGTCTCCAGTTTCTGCAAGAAAGTAGAAGTTAAACCTAAACTTTACGCACACATTGCATTATTGAGGCACATGAGGGACAGCACCCCACAGGTCTTCTGCAGGACCACCTCCTCAGTGACTCTGGACAGGGGACAGTGGAGACATGACCCAACGCACTTAGACCACTCTGTATGATGCATCCTTTGTCTTCCAAGAGGACTCAGCTCGCTCTGCCCGCTGCACAGTGGGATAATAGCCTGATGTTTGGTCGGTTGAAAGTCCTGCAGAGTCAAAACCTCTAATGACAAACACATTAAGAAAGTTACAAAACGATTACAGGTTAGACTGAAATTAGGGTCACACTGCATGTCATAAATATTATTCAGATCCACTGGACATTTATATAAATACAAACATGTAGCATATATGATGCGACAATATAATAATAAAATACAGTAATGTAGTGGTGTTGTTATAATGGGCTAATTTCAGAAGGTCTAGATCCGGCTTGGAGGAAAGTGAGGTGCTTAATGAGGGACAGACACGGTGTTTACAGTGCTCAGTTGTGATATTATTTACAGTGGTTGATACAGTATTTACAAAATATACAAAATCAGTGCACTTATTTACGTCACTTGGTTAGTGAGGACCTGTATAAAGCAGGACCAGCAATAAATAAACAATATGTGCAGTGTTGGCACTAAATCATCATATTGTTCATAACATCACTTTTTATAATATCACAATCATGTTTCAGTTAAATAACAATCATGAATATATATTGTAATGCCCCGTGCTCACAGGTAAGAAGGAGACGACTTGTTCTTTTCAATGCGTTTATTCTGAACAGGTCGGCAATAATCGAGCTGCTGTTAGCCACAGCTCACGCTGACTTCCAAACGTGCTCTCTCACTCAAGACAACTTATTCTCAACTCTTAACATTAACCACATGCATAAAACATCCCACAGCGCCCCCCTCATGACACAACAGGGATAAGCAAGAACACACATTATACAGAACCATTACAATATCAAGAGTACTCATATCAATAGAAAAGTTACCATTGATCAGAGTATCTTTAGCTTTAAATAGTTTAAACAGAAATACTATGTCATTGTCAGTGTTTACAGAATAAATATAGCACCTTAAGTTGTTGTTCACAGGGATCACTGCAGCTAGCGCCAGCACCAGCTAACAGGTGCGCTAGCATTAGCATGTTAGCTCCCAACAATGAATAGATTAAAACTCATCAGTTCCTCTTAATATAACCAATGTAGCACGATGTCACACAGCAAGAGGGCACCTATAAAGACCGGCAGGCATAACAGTTACTTTGGAGCATTTTTATAACTAAGAAGTAACTTTATGAAGGGGAAAAATGCCTACCTGCAGCAGCTCGGAACGCCCTGGACCCACAACACCACGAGACTAGCACAACATATTCCTCACATAGTGCACATTTGAGGAATATGTTATTTTCACCATTTAAATTTTGATTTGTGATTTTGCAGTCCTCATTACTACTACAGATTTAATAGACAATGCAACATGTCCCATAGCTCATGAGTGGCCGTGGTCTGTGTTGGCAGCAGGTAACTCTCCTCCAGCTTAGTGTTAGATTCACACTGTTGTCATCTGCATTTGACCCATTTCAAGCATCACCTGCGTCTCATCAGACCCTAGCAGTGTTTCTGTCATACAGGAGGCTGTAGATGAGGAAAGAAAATTAATTTCAAACATTTTAAGTTAAGTTTCCACATTATTATACAGTTAGGTCTGATGGGCACAACAGACAGACACAGGTCTAGTCTATCTAGTTTATCTTGTTCAGTGTCCTTGGGTGTTATGAAAGGCGCTTATAAATAAAATGCATTATTATTATTATAGTCTCTACATCAGTGTGAGCAACATAAATGTTATAAAACTGTCAAGAATCTGACCAGTCCAAACAGTGTTAAAACATTCAGGGATTGTAAAAACAGAATTACATGCATAAATCAGAGGCTTATATTGCGTAATCTGCATGTAAATATCAGTTTGACATAATTAAACTGTGCCTTTTGGGATTAATACATGGAATAAATGCGTGTTATCCTACCTCCAGGCTCCATGGCCCAGTGTTTAGTCCCATGGCCATGAAAACGTGGTGGCTTCCCCGTGCATTCAGACGGTGGTGCCAGAGTCCGGGATTTGTCTTCATCCAGTGGCAGGCTGCAGACTTAAGAGTTTATCGACAGCAGGAGCAAGTTTATTAAGTAAAATCCTAAAGTCAGATGCAACTGCGAATGTCAGACTCAACCACTGATGAGTAAAGTAAGATCAAGAAATGAAAAGGACTAAACTAAAGAAATACAAGCAAATAAATGCAAATTGCCCTAAGTAGAAAGTAGATCATCTGATAGTGAAGAGGATGTTGAGTCTCAATGTGAAGCAAATGCTAAAGAGAAAAATGTGACGAACTAGATAAAGGTGAGACAAAATTGAGACAATCATTGTGAAAGACGGTTCACTCCAAAGATGCAAGAGCTAAAGGAGCAAGAACTAGCTCAGAAGGAAAATAGGTTAATGACAGTGTATGAAAAATGGAAATCTAGAGTAACAAACATTTGGACAATCCTAAAAGAGGCATGCTCAGAAAAGGACTTCTGTAACATGATGGATGAAGCTGAAACATATGACACTGAAGTGAAAGAGCTGTATGAGGGAATAAGAAAGAATACAACTCCAAGTCAAGAAATCAGATGGAAAACAGAGGCATGATCAGCTGTTACATCTGATTTAATCCACTTAATGAGAGTGAGACTAACTGAAGAAGCAGGAGAGTGCGCTGCTTGACAATGACTATGCCAGATCTATATATGGATCTACAGAGTGTGTGCACATGACTGCCATTCTGAACATCCCTCAGAGTCGCTCAGCATCTTAAACAAAAGAGCAGAAATCGCTGCAGGAAGAGGCTAGTGGGAATGCAGGCTAAGTTGAAGGTGTACAACAAAAGAAGAGATGAAAGTGAAAGAGGAAAGATGTAGCTCTGTACGTGGCAGAGGCAGTGCTATCATCAGTTCATACTAAATGTGTAGAACAGCCAGCCACACAAAATGAACTATTTATGCAGATTTTACAGGAGTCCGTTGCTCTCACTAGACTTCCTGCTCCAGAGGCCACTGTGGTTTTTCAAAGTTCAAAGTTCAAAGTGTATTTTATTGTCAATTTACTTTGTAAAAAACATTACACAAAGGACTGAAATTGCGTTCCACCAGGACTCCAAATGTGCAATTTGACAAAAAAACTCACACACACATGCACACACGCACACACCCACGACATAAGTGCACACATGCATCAACAATACACAGACGTAGACACCTGCAGCAGATACTCCAACAAGAAGGAAGCTTGAGGTGAATGTGCCATATGGAAGGTGCAAAGTTGTTGAGGTAGAATGAGATGTGCAATATGAAAGGTGCAAAAAAAAAAAAAAAAATTAAAGTGCAATTGCAATTGTAAAGTGCGAGAGTGCTGAGCTGCCTGAACATTATTGTATGTGTGATTGATTTGGATGTCACTAACGATAACAAATGTTCATGGTATCTTCTTTAATGTGTTGATCAGCCTGATGCTTGTGGAAAGAAACTGTTTCTGAGTCTGTTTGTATGACACCGCATGCTGCAGTACTGTTTACCAGATGGTAGGAGGGAGAACAGTTTGTGCGCTGGATGGGTGGTGTCCTTGATGATATTGATGGCTCGCTTGGAGCAGCGGGATGTGTATAAGTCCTGGATGGCTGGTAGGGGTGATCTGATGATCTTTTCAGCAGCAACTGCTGTCCCGAACAGAGAGGCTGTGGTGAGGATGCTCTCGATAGCAGCCCTGTAGAAGGTGATGAGTGCAGAAGTGGGGAGGTTCGCTCTCTTCATCCTGTGCAGGAAATTAAGGTGCGTCTGTGCTTTTTTGACTAGGGAGGTGGTGTTTGTGGTCCATGTGAGGTCCATGTGAGGTTGTTTGGGTGACCCTGTTTAAGTTTATAGAGTGGAGCATTCATTTGTAGCACAGCAAGGCTTTAGAGAGAAACTTAACAAGTGGGCAAAAATAGGTGGCAAGAAATATCTTAAGCTGAGAGTTTAGTGATTTTCTTCAAACCTGCAGTCATGCCATGCCTTACATTAAAGGTCTACGGGTTCTACCAGAAGTTGTAAACTAAACTCCCAGATTGGATCACGTCAGTGTGGAATCGTAATGTCACTGTGCAGCTGGACAAAGGGAAGGACTATCCAAGCTTCTATGAGTTTCTTTCATCTCTAAGGAGGCATGCATTGCTTATAACCCTGTGTCATCCTTGCATGCTCTAAAACCACCTGCAGGTATTCCAACAAGAGAAACAAAGTGTACAAGAGCGAATGCCTTTGTCACCAACGTGAAGGCCTCAGAGACTTCCAGTCCTGCATCTAAGTGTAATACAGAGCACGTAAAGTCCAAAGACTCAAAGAAAAGACACTTTACACCACAAAATTCAAATGTAAATGTGTGTGCTGTGGAGAGGACCACTCCATACACAAGTGTCAAAAGCTCACAGAAATGTCTGCATGTTTAAGGAAAGGCCACAACTCCAAAAAAACAGCCATCCAGCTCTATTGCACGAGAGTCGCTCATCAGCAGACAAGCCTTCTGCAGAAAGCACAGTAAGTGAAACTACCACCTCTCTCATGCTCTGTGGGAAGAGGTGAGAACTGCAGCATGGCGATGATTGTGATTGTATGGATTTCATCAGTTCAGGCTCCTGACAGTGAAACTTTAGTATACGTATGTACTCACACCTTTGATGAGCAGGAGCTGTGTGAGAAGCTGCAGGTTGTTACAGCCACTAAGGTCAAAAGCAACTCCATGGTGAAAAGCCAAGGAGTAAAAGACATAAGATCAGAGGGTTTTACTCAGTGTGGTAATGCAGACAGGTGGACCAAATGATGCGGTACCCGGGGAAGGTTTAACAGTAGGGCAGGGTATCACAAAGAAGCTGCCGATACGATACGTACCTCGATACACAGTCCACGATACGATACGTATCTCGATACAGTGCCATTTCAATATGATACGATTCGATATATTTCAAAACGATACGATACGATTCAGAAAAAAATAAAGGCTTCAACCTTACTTAAATGGTCAACCCAATTTTCACAAAAAAAAAAAAAAACATTAAATGGTGCATTTATCTTCCATTTATTGAAGATTAAAAAAACACAATGAAGTGCTTTTTGATTAATGCATGTTTCTAACTAGAGGGAGGAAGGCGGTTGAAACATTTTTTCTGACATTTTCGTTTCTCTTGCTTCTCGCTTCTCTTCACCCGTAAAGAGTAACGTCTGGGGGGAATATCGATACTGATACTAATAATATCGATGTATCGATATATTTAGCACACCCCTAGTGGGCACTTGCCTAAATACTTTAATAAAGCACAACCGAACACAGTTTTGCTTCCTTTGCCTTTTTAGAGCATATACTAACATGTGTGTTTTACCGTGCCTGCGCCCTAAGGCCCGGTGCACCTTTTGTATGTGTTAAATGCAGAAAAAGCACCGTAACTGAACTGTGCCTTTTAATCTGGTGCACCCTATGGTCGTGAAAATACAGTATATGGAATTATGTAGCAAAGAAAAAAATTAGTGATATGTTACATTAAAATCCTCAAAGTAGCCACCCTTTGCTTTGTCAAAAACTATTTAGCAGTTCATAATTCCATATATCTTACTTCATATATTTGATGTCTTCTGTATGTGAAAAAATGTAGAAAGTAGTAAAAATAAAGAAAAACTGAGAGGATCCAAAGTGTCCAAAGTTTTGACTGGTAGTGTATGTACTATCCTGCCGTTTATAGAGTTGATCCACAGCTCGTTTTGTTATGAATAAATAAATTAATAAATATAAAATAATAAAATAAAATAAAACCAAAAAAAAATCGAAATATTCGAAATTCGAAAAAACAGGCCCTGCCCTGTTCAGCTCCAAAGGTCAGACAAAGGTCAGAAAAAGGTCAGGCAAAGGTCAGAAAAAGGTCAGACAAAGGTCAGAAAAAGGTCAGGCAAAGGTCAGAAAAAGGTCAGGCAAAGGTCAGACAACGGTCAGACAAAGGTCAGGCAAAGGTCAGACAAAGGTCAGAAAAAGGTCAGGCAAAGGTCAGAAAAAGGTCAGGCAAAGGTCAGACAAAGGTCAGAAAAAGGTCATGCAAAGGTCAGAAAAAGGTCAGGCAAAGGTCAGACAAAGGTCAGGCAAAGGTCATACAACGGTCAGACAACGGTCAGAATAAGGTCAGGCAAAGGTCAGGCAAAGGTCAGAAAAGGTCAAGCAAAGGTCAGACAAAGGTCAGGTGGTATGGGCTCCATGTAACTCACCCAACAGAACAGTTGACAAAATAGTTTTGGTGTTTTATTTTAATTGATGTCCATTTTATTTATGTACACAGAATATTTAAAACATTTTCAAATGTACTTATGTGTATTTTTACATATATTTGTTTTTATTTAAAAACCCATTGTCCAACATTCTAAACCTGTGTGAGCTGTCGTTGCCGTGGAGATGGTGACATCACACAGTGACATCACACAGTGACATCACCATGAATTTTATGTAGGGGTAAGCACAGAGCAGATCCTTCAGTTCGAACCAAACCTTTGTCAGAGACGCAGCTCATAACGAGACAGCACTTCAGCAAACACTTTGAATCTCTCTAATCCACTGTATTCACACAGTTTCAAGATGGCCGCCAAAATCTACCTGCCCACCATCAGACGGCTGTACGCCGTGGCACAGATACTTGGACAGCCTGTGGACATCACAGAGTCCACCGCACTACAGTGCTCCCGCCCCGTTTTCACCATCCGAGTTTCGGTCGGGGACTTGTGGGCAGAAGTGCGAGGGCCCAACAGGAGGGAGACTAAGACCCGGGCCTGTGCCAAGGCCCTGAACCTACTGGAGAGGCACCATATCAAACAAGCCCACCCTAATGGCTACGCCAAAGTCCAGGGCCCCAGCCATCCAGACTTCGGTCTGGACAAAGACCCATGCACTCGCCTGTCCGAGCTGCTCATGGCCTGGAAACACCCACCCGCCCAGTACCGCCTGCTGGAGGGCACGGTGTCCGGCGCCCAGTGGGCCTTCAACATGAAGGTGTCCCTGGACCGGTACACTGCGGTGGGCAAAGGCGGCTCCAAGAAGGAGGCCAGGAGGAGAGCGACCGCAGCTCTGCTCCAGATGATGGGCTACACAGTCAGAGAGGAGGATCTGGTCCCACCTGCTCCTCAGACCACAGCAGAACCTGCTCCTCAGACCACAGCAGAACCTGCTCCTCAAAAAGAGGACGCTCGGAAGAACCAGCATCCAAACCAAATAGTGTCATCCCAACAGGGCAGACACACTCTACCTGCTCACATCCTTCCGGACTTCCGTCTGGAGAAGGACCCCATCACGCGCCTGTCAGAGCTGCAAAGCTACCTGCCCACCATCAGACGGCTGTACGCCGTGGCACAGATACTTGGACAGCCTGTGGACATCACAGAGTCCACCGCACTACAGTGCTCCCGCCCCGTTTTCGCAATTCGAGTTTCGGTCGGGGACTTGTGGGCAGAAATGCGAGGGCCCAACAGGAGGGAGACTAAGACCCGGGCCTGTGCCACAGCCCTGAACCTACTGGAGAGGCACCATATCAAACAAGCCCACCCTAATGGCTACGCCAAAGTCCAGGGCCCCAGCCATCCAAACTTCGGTCTGGACAAAGACCCATGCACTCGCCTGTCTGAGCTGCTCATGGCCTGGAAACACCCACCTGCCCAGTACCACCTGCTGGAGGGCACGGTGTCCGGCGCCCAATGGGCCTTCACTATGGAGGTGTCCGTGGACCGGTACACTGCGGTGGGCAAAGGCGGCTCCAAGAAGGAGGCCAGGAGAAGAGCGACCGCAGCTCTGCTCCAGATGATGGGCTACACAGTCAGAGAGGAGGATCTGGTCCCACCTGCTCCTGTGGATTCTGTTCCAGTGGGGATCCAAAATGAGGATGAGATCCTCAGTATGTTTAATGATGAATCTCCTGAAAGCAACCAGAGTCAAGAGCAGCTCGACAGCAGCTCAGAAAAACACCAGAGTCCAACTGAGTCCCACGTACAAGAGGACCAAAGCCTAGAGGACACAGAGAGACTAATGGAGGTCCAAAAATCAAGCAAAATTCCAGCAGAGGAGTCAAACCCCGAGGAGGCAGAGTGTCAAGCCGCAGGGGAGCCAGAGCCAGCTCTAGAGCTCACTGCAGAACCCACTGCAGAACCCACTACAGAGCTCACTGCAGAGCCCACGACAGAACCCACTGCAGAACCCACTGCAGAACCCACTACAGAGCTCACTGCAGAGCCCACGACAGAACCCACTGTAGAACCCACTGCAGAACCCACTACAGAGCTCACTGCAGAGCCCACGACAGAACCCACTGCAGAACCCACTGCAGAACCCACTACAGAGCTCACTGCAGAGCCCACGACAGAACCCACTGCAGAACCCACTACAGAACCCACTACAGAGCTCACTGCAGAACCCACTACAGAACCCACTGCAGAACCCACTGCAGAACCCACTACAGAACCCACTGCAGAACCCACTACAGAGCTCACTGCAGAGCCCACGACAGAACCCACTGCAGAACCCACTGCAGAACCCACTACAGAACCCACTGCAGAGCTCACTGCAGAACCCACTACAGAACCCACTGCAGAGCTCACTGCAGAACCCACTACAGAGCCCACTACAGAGCCCACTGCAGAACCCACTGCAGACCCACTGCAGAGCCCACTGCAGAGCCCACTGCAGAGCTCACTGCAGAACCCACTGCAGAACCCACTGCAGAGCCCACTGCAGAGCCCACTGCAGAACCCACTGCAGAACCCACTGCAGAACCCACTGCAGAGCCCACTGCAGAGCCCACGACAGAACCCACTGCAGAACCCACTACAGAGCTCACTGCAGAACCCACTACAGAACCCACTGCAGAACCCACTGCAGAACCCACTGCAGAACCCACTACAGAGCTCACTGCAGAGCCCACGACAGAACCCACTGCAGAACCCACTGCAGAACCCACTACAGAAACCCACCCACTGCAGAGCTCACTGCAGAGAACCCACTACAGAACCCACTGCAGAGCTCACTGCAGAACCCACTACAGAGCCCACTACAGAGCTCACTGCAGAACCCACTGCAGAGCCCACTGCAGAGCCCACCACAGAGCTCACTGCAGAACCCACTGCAGAACCCACTGCAGAGCCCACCACAGAGCCCACTGCAGAACCCACTACAGAGTTCACTGCAGAATCCACTGCAGAGCTCACTGCAGAACCCACTACAGAACCCACTGCAGAGCCCACGACAGAACCCACTGCAGAACCCACTACAGAGTTCACTGCAGAACCCACTGCAGAGCTAACTGCAGAACCCACTACAGAGCCCACTGCAGAACCCACTACAGAGCTCACTGCAGAACCCACTACAGAACCCACTGCAGAGCCCACGACAGAACCCACTGCAGAACCCATGACAGAACCCAATGCAGAACCCACTACAGAACCCACTGCAGAGCCCACTGCAGAGCCCACGACAGAACCCACTGCAGAGCCCACGACAGAACCCACTGCAGAACCCACTGCAGAGCCCACTGCAGAACCCACTGCAGAACCCACTACAGAACCCACTGCAGAGCCCACTGCAGAACCCACTACAGAGCTCACTGCAGAACCCACTACAGAACCCACTGCAGAGCCCACTGCAGAACCCACTGCAGAGCCCACTGCAGAGCCCACTACAGAACCCACTGCAGAACCCACTACAGAACCCACTACAGAACCCACTGCAGCTCTTCAGGCCTCACAGACCCTGAGCTCAGTGAAGAGCCTGGTGGTCCGCGCTCTGGTCAAAAAACTGCTCAAAAAGTTGCCAGCTAAAATGAGGTCTCACCACGACAAAGTAGTGGAGACTTTGGAGAAGGCCCTGGACCAGTTCAGAGTCCCAGATGAAGTTCATCTCAAACCCAAGAATATCAAGAAGCTGGGCAAAGCGGGAGCCCGAGACTTGATCAATGAATACGGCTCTGTCTGTAAGATCCTGGAGATGGCTTTGGGACCAGACCCCACAGAGTTCCAAAAGGATGCCATGAAACATCTGAACATGCGCCTCAACGCCTTCAGGAACAGGCCCAGAACTGGACTGGCACGATTCTTTTCCTCTTCTTGGGACAAGCCCAGGAAGAGGGCCTATTAGACAGAGCCCATGTGTTCTTTAGGAGGAGTCACTTCTTTGGGAGGACTCACTGAGAGGACACTTCAACGTTATTCAAAATGCATTTAAAAAACATACAAAAAAACAAAACAAAACAAAAAAAACAACAAAAAAAACCCTTACCCCCCTTTCCCCTGAAACATCTGAACAAGCGCCTCAACGTCTTTAGGAACCGGCACAGAACTGGTCTGGACCGATTCTGTTAGACAGCGCTGGTGTGTTCTTTAGGAGGAGTCACTTCTTTGGGAGGACTCACTGAGAGGACACTTCAACTTTATTCAAAATGCATTTAAAAAACATTAAAAAAAATAAAAACCCTTACCCCCCTCCCCCCTAAATCATTGTTGTCATGGTCTTTTGTATTTTTTATCTCTTAAAGCAGCACTGTGTAACATTTCTGGTGGAGAGCACATCACCTGCATGCATGTTTGTTTTTTTTTTTTTTTCAAGTATATCCAAGTTGCTTATTTAGAATTCTGACTCAGCAAAAACCTCATAGAGATAAAACTGTGCAGGAAGTAGAGACGCTAACAGTGAGGTTGCTGGGCGCTGTTGTGCACAGAGCCTGTTACATAAATACACTAGTTTAATACAATACTGTGGAACATTCTAGATAACCTTGGTTGTCACAGCTCATACACAGAAGACATCAAATATATGAAGTAATCTACCGTATTTTTATGATTATAAGGCACAGTTAAAAGTTGCGAACATCGTGGGAGTGATGGATGACAGACGGCGAACACAGTTTTACAAAGACTGGGAGGCAGCGCTGGGCGAGTTTTATGCCACGATTTGTGAATGGATTGTGGATGCTTGGGCTCACGTATCTGCTTGCACTGTTCTTCGAGCTTTTGCAAAAGTCGGCATCGTTCACGAGGAGCCGTATGGCAGCAAGACGGACTCTGATAGTGATGACATGATAACAGTCAGAAGTCAGCTTGAAAATGATTGTTCTATACTTGTTCAAATGATCAAGATGTGTCAAAACATTGTTGTCTTTATGGTATTCATTTTATATCTTTTATTTGTAAAAAGAATGTACCTTTTATGAGTCATGTGAGTGCATGTTTTTCCCCCGGACGTTAAACAGAGAGAGAAAATAGTAGCCACAAAAATGAAAAGAGACGTTCGAGGGAAAAGGAAAGACATCAGAGTTAAAAAAAAAAAAATAAAAAAAAAAAGCTACTTAACTACCACTGGTGATGTTTTTTCTGTATTTATTTTAAAGGTGTTTTATGGGTCAGAGCTGAGCAAATTTTTCTCTAACCGAGCTCCAGATTTGGAATTTCCGAGTGCCATGGCAACCAAAGAGCCAATCAGGAGCGAGGATGTTGAAGAACAACGATGGTCGAAGTCTAGTCTATTTTTTATGCCTTTTAATGTATCATCCGCACATTCTAGTTTGTGAATTTGTTCACCGACAATGACAATTCTGATTTGGTAATTGGAGGTATAAAAACATACACTTAAAGGTCCGAAGAGATTTTGTTTGTTGCTTTGCCTGAAATGTTCAACAGTATGACATTAAACTTTTCCATCTCCATATAGACAAGTAAGAGATCCCACCAGGCCAAGTTACAGGTTAGATCTGTGGAATTTGGCTTTAACAGTATTATAAAGCAAAAGTAATTCAATAAATGCATGTTAGGTATGTTTAAAGCCATACAGTGGAAAATAACGAGCAAAGAAATAACAAAAGAAACAACATCTCCATGGTTACACACTCCCTACTTTAAAATTTGCACAGTGCTTCTATAAATTTGATCTATGTTTATGTGATTGTACAAGCTGAGGCCAGACTTGCTGCTTGGCGTCTAAATCTACAATATAGAAAAGAAAGAAAAAGATAATATGTGCATCAATTGAGACTTTGTATTTTAAATGTTTTATTTATAGGTCTATTTATTCCCTGTAGTAGGGGGCAAATTAATTGTTGACTCAACTTTAGGCGTGCAAGATTTACAGCAGCCAAACTGCATCAGCAGAGCCTTTCTGTGCAGAGTTTGCATTTAACAACAAATGTAGATATTGATCTGAAAAATCTGAAAATATCATGATAAATTATGATATTGAAATGAGTTAATATTACTTTCACAATAAGCTTAAAGCAGGACAATCACAGTAATCCCTTTGCTCAGTGAATCATATCAAACAAGCAATATATAAATAGTACATTGACGCTAATTGTTGGACCATCTACAGCTTAAATGTCATCATATAGGCCTAATGCTACAAAAAATGCCCTACTTGTGCAAAGAAATGTTGCATGCAGTAAATATTAAGCCTGACAGAATATTGTTCATCTAGCATATATTGAATGACAAGTTAATATAGTAATTATTGTGACAGGCCTACCTCCGGGCACTGCAGCGTCATTGAAGGATGGGTCAAATGCAGAGGATTAACTTCCCTATGAGGACAATAAAGTGTAAAACAAACATTATCTTTTCAGTTAGTCACATATGAAATGTTTTTTGTGCTGTTTGGTTTAATGTTTGAATTTTAAATATGTTTTTGTGTCAAAGGATGTCAATAATGTCAATAAAGCTTCATATTTGTAAGAGACACTAAAATAGACAAGATAAAATTTCCAGTCATTAAATTCTAAGGATTTTAACTGTTCAAAATAATCAATAGCTAAGATTTATTCCTATATTTTCAGATAAAGGGGAGAAGTTAATTCAGTTGGACTCTGACTCCATCTAGTGGTGCTACATTTATGAGTAGATTTTCCCATTTTTATCAACGAGCTTTTGTGTTTTTATGACATTATGAGTGTATATTATGGAATTACACAGGAAAAACATGATTGGTCTGGGTGCATAACACAGGGGGCAACATAATTAGCAGTTTCACACATACACATACACAATTAATGCATTTAATAGAAGAAAAAAAAAATCCTTTTTCAACATACAACCTGTGGTGGAACGTAACCAAGTAAAAATAGTAAAGCATTGTACTTTAGCATCAATTTTAGGTAGGCCTATCTGTACTTTACTCAGGTAAATTTTAAACATTTGAGAGCAGATATCTGTACTTTCTACTCTTTTTGTATTAGTCTTTATGATAGACGTAACAAAGATTTCAAGCACAAAAAACCCTCACTTTTGATTGTCCTCCTTTATTTCTGGGTTGTAATATGATATGGTCTATTGCTATTCCGACTGCTCTATTGCTATTCCAACTTTAGCTGTGTTTTAAGGGATACACATAAAAAAATCACAGTTTTATAGCAGTTTTATCTATGTCCTGTACAGTCTATCTATTTTGTCCCACTTTTGTATTGAAGATGAGTGTCCTAGTTTCATGAGTAAGTGAATAAATCTTCTCTTTGCCTCAATTGAATACCAAATAAACTAATAAGACTAATACTATATGTGGTACAGGGATGAGGGACAGGGGCGTAGTTTATGGTTACTTCTACTCTATTTGTAGAACATTTTACTTAATTTACTTAAGTAAGTTTTTTCATGTGACACCTGTACTTATGTAACAGAACTGAGTACTTCTTCCAACACTGCGTACAACACGTGTTTACTCTTGAACTCCATAATATCTGCAAATCTGATCACTACTACAAATGAAAATCCACGGACAGGACGATTAATCGAGTTTTAAGCCAGTGACATGACATTATTTAACTACACCAATATACACACACAAAGAATGAGTTTTATTACTTATAGAAAATACTAAATTGCGTGTATATTTTAGTTATTTAAATTTGCGTATGGTTTGGTTCAATAGTTATTTGAGAAAAAGTACATCGGCGTCATTGCCGCTCTGTGATCGATTAGCTCCGCCTGGTTAAAATAAGAACTGTCTAAACTCTAGGCATTTCAACCAGGGGCGGGGCTTAAAGTCTTACGTCACTTAAATATAACTATACTGACATATTTCCTCTTTGTTGTTAAAATGTGTAAAATTATTCTGAGAAATAAATAATGCCAAGTTGAGTTTATTTGGTTTTTAATTGAGGCCAAGAGAAGATTTACTCACTTATTCATGAAACTAGGACAATCACCTTAAATACAAAAGTGGGACAAAATGGTGGGACCATACGGGACATAGATAAAACTGCGATAAAACTGATTATTAGTGAAATGTATTGATATTCCAATACTGTCCATAAAGTATAGACTAATTAGCAGCATGAGTGATGTAAACATGATGCTGACACATAATTTGCTTCATAGTGTTGGCAAAGGGTGATTTTTTTTTTTCTGATGGTGATTTTTAAATTATTTTTGTCTGTTTTTATGGACATAATCACAGCAAACTACTTAAATTATTCGTGGAAGGTTCAATTTTGCATAAGGTTGTAGATATTAAAATGTAGCAGCAAAATCAGTGGCAGGAGAGAGAGGAAGAAAGAATCAAGAGCGGCTAGAAAAAAATTGCAATGTTTCAATTCAAATGCATTCAAATTTATACTTCACTTATCTTACCCAACTCTACATAGAAATATAGGACTTTGAGACAGTCAAGATTTGGGCTTTTTACAAACAATTTCATGTACAACACATTATGTGTAACTAAAAATGTAGGTTTTCTTTTAAGTGTTCAAAGACAAGATAATTAAAGCACATTCTATTGTTAAAAAAAAAAAAAAAAACTGTGATTTTCAATGTGTATCCCTTAAAACACAGTTAAAATTGGAAATAGCAAAAGATCATATCATATTGCAACCCAGAAAGAAAGGAGGACAACCTAAAGTGAGGTTTTTTCCCCTATAAATCTGTATATTATCACGTTTTCTATGCAAACTCATAGGTCTATCATAAAGATTAATACTATGTGTGAGACAAGGATGAGAGACAGGGGTGTAGTTTATGGTTTTTACCTCTGAAACAAAGCTTAACATCTCCAGAATAAATAAATATATAATTACTTGCTTTATTACAGTAGCAACAAGTGGTTAAAAAAATGAAATACATAAAAAAGAGAGACATTTTGCATAGTAAAAAAGCACACCTACCCTGATCGAAATGCCCGGATTTTACAGAGGTCCGATCCAAGATGGCGTCGTAAAAACCCTGGTTTGTTTTCCACGGTGCAAAGTATGTTTAAGTGCATTAATCGCACAGCCCAGTTGATCCTGTTGACGTCCTTACATGTGTTCAGATATCACCAGTCCGTAAGCGATCTCCTCTCCCTCGGACGAACCCTCAGGTAAGCAGCAAAAGACACACTTATTTATATTAGAAGTATTTAAGCTCTGAAAGTCGAGCTAACATGCTAACTACAGCTAAAGCCGGTGTTGACCCGAGACCACAGTACAGTACAGAAAGTCACTTAGCTCTGAGGCCAAACGCGTTTAAAACTCAAAAATACAACACGTAGACTAGAAATTACCTCATGTTTATTATTATTTACAGAAACTTTTGAAATATGTCTTACTTAAACGTGCTGGTTTTATGTTTGCGTAGGAAATTAACCCAATGCTAATGCTAAGAGCTAACATGTTAACAGTGCAAGTTAACAGTTAACAGTACAACAGTGTCAGTTTAGCTCTTCAAAGTCAAACTGAGGTGTTTATATTCCTTAGTTGTGGCTATTCACACATAGTTCAACCCATATTCACAAATGCACATGGCTTTGGTCTCAATTTATCTTACACTGAAATATTTATATGCTGTGGTGAGTGTAAGACCTTTGAAATAGACACAAGATACTAACTTGTAATGTGGATGACACGTTTTACAAGTTTTCGTTTAGTTTTCTTTGGCTGGTACTTCCAGTCTTACTACTTGCTACTTACTTACCAGACTTGGTAAGTCCAGAATGACATCTCTTTGTGATATTTAAGTGGACTCTCTGGATCCCAGGTAAAAGAAAATATATAGTAACCATTCAAATAAAGAAAAGGATCTACCTAACAATTATTTTCACAGTTGATAGTCAGCAATAAATTGTTAGTAGTAGTCAAATCTGTTGTACATTTAGACGTTTTAAATACATTATCAACCAAATAAAGATTGAAATGTGGTGACTGAAGTCTTCTAAATAGAACAAATTTATGAATAAAGTGTGATATTTATGAAAATCAGAAAATCTCTATTCTTATTATCACTGTTCACATAACAATTGCCATTATCAAAATGTGACTAGGATTATTTTTTGTAGTGTGTCACTTCTAGTCGATTAATCCTAAGAATTTGTCATTTGTCATGCAAACAGGAAAAGGATGCTCTTAAGCTGGAATTATTACACAATATTTTTCTTTGATTGGGTTTTGTCAGTGTCAGGTTGCATTCCTTTCTAACAGTAACATCAATCGGTATGGTAATTTGCATATCTCATACAACATTGTGTGACTTCAGTTTGTGCAGGTTTGTGTCGGCCCTGCCCCTCAGAATGACTGACCCAGCCGTGAAGAGGGTGGTGACTGATATCATCCGCTCTCCTGAAGACAAGCGAGAGTACCGAGCGCTGGAGTTCACCAACGGACTAAAGGCTATGCTCATCAGTGACCCCACCACAGACAAGTCCTCTGCAGCTTTAGATGTCCACATAGGTATTATCCACCACCCCACTGTCAACCTGTGATAGCAAATATTTACTTTTTTACTGAAAAGGCTTGCTTAGTGAGCCAGCTGCCCAACTCCCATAACTTGTACGCCCACAAGTTTGATTTTAAACCAATAACAGTCTCCTCTTGCAGTGCAAGGTAATTTCCTGAGATATTTGTGAGTTCACAAACTCTCCAGAACCCATCTTGTTCCGCTCCAACATGTGTGTTTGAACCAAAACCCACCTGTGGTATGAAGTTTGGACCAATCACAGGGCTGTATTGTGGTTTGGGCTGAAGCCAATGGCCCAAACAAACATCAAGGAAATGAATCTGGCTTCTGCCAGGATAATCACAGCCCTTTGTTCAATGAAATGCTGAAGACATCTTTCACATATCTCAGTATCATTCAGAGCAAATTTTAAACTGCGGAAGTGTTAGCACTTGGATGCAAACACTGGATGCACAAGCCATGCATCTTATTCAAGCGAATCTCTCTGGTCATTGGTGTACTGTAAGATGTGTATGTATATATATGTATTATTATAGACATGTATTTTTGTTCTTCTGTAGGTTCCTTATCAGACCCTTCAAACATCTCAGGCCTAGCACACTTTTGTGAACACATGTTGTTTTTGGGGACTCAGAAATATCCAAAGGAGAACGAGTACAGTCAGTTTCTGAGTGAACACGCAGGCAGCTCAAATGCCTTCACCAGCGGAGAACATACCAACTACTACTTCGACGTATCCCATGAGCACTTGCAAGGAGCACTAGACCGGTAAGGCCTTCTTGTATTGTGTTATAGCTGTATTCTGTGCTCTAGTTACTCATCTTCACTCACATTGATTCAATTTATAGATTCTCTGTTGTTCAAATTTGGAAAATGTTCTAAATTTGAACACCATCTTTTTTGAGTCTATAGAACAATAGTTATTTTACCTTTTTTTTTTCAACTTTAGATTTGGCTGTGACTGAGTAACGGTTTTTACATTTTACAGTAGGTTCACATAAATTTGAAATATAGTGTCTAACTGCTAACACCACAACAGTTTAAGACTCTGTAGGTGATTTTTCTACGCAAGCAACATTTTTCTTGCTCCAAGGACAAATATATTGTATAAGCAGCTTTTTATGTAAAAATAAGTTGGCGCTCTACTTTCTACATCTGATTACAAAACATTTTATTTTCTGAAAAATCAGTGCACTATTGGTACACTAGATGTTGGCATTATTGTGAAACTTGTGAAAACCGCTTATAAACACATCGTGGTGAATAATTAGGATGTTCAGAATGCATAAGGTAAGTGAAGAATAACAGCCTTTCCTTTGGTTACAGTACCTCCACCTGTCACAGTCTCAATTGTAACATCATCATACGATTCCCAGCTAAAACCCAGGACTAAAGCTGAGACTAGAGCAGGCCTGTCTTTAGGGTCTGATCACATGACACGCAGTTAGTGTCTGAATTTAGCCATAGGATCAAATTACCTACTTGTAAATGAATGGAAGTCTATGGAGCACCTGTTTCTTTGTCATTGGCTAATTGTTTAGCAGTGAATTACCAAGACCATCTGGAGCGGCTGCTACTTTGAAGAATTGTAATTAAATATTAAAGATGCACCATGTAACTTTTCTGGTGAAGGGCTCGCACATGTTTGTCTCCATGGAAATGGCTATTGTATTTCCTATAATGCTTTAGAATATGGTATTTATTTTGTTTATCTCTATGGAGACAAGCAGATGCGATCTGTGGAGAGAAGCGCCTGCTCACTGTCAGAATGAATGTTTTTCAACTGTTTTTGACCATATAAACAACTGTAATTGGAAACAAATGCTACATGGATATGTTAAATGGCAAACTGTGCAACATTTTCACAGGAAACTTGCATAGTACACCTTTAAATGACACCACATTTCACAAGAAAGAAATTTTAACCACACTAACACTTCCTGATTATCGGACAGTGGATGATATTGTATAAATAGGTCAGAATATCTGTACTGGGGCAAGACTAATTTTGCTGAGATACAGGGAGGAAAAAAAGTTTAGGCCTTTTAAGGTGCATTGCTCTACATTTTTGTCTAATATTAGAATTACTTTGGTTTCTCAGATACAGCTTAGATTATGGTAGCTTTTATATGGTAGATCTGTCCTGTAGGCACTTTAGCAAGTTAGGGCTGGGCAATTATGCCTAAAAATAAAATTGTAGGTTTTATTTTTTTTTTTTCCTACTTTGTAATGACCAAATGCCTGGCCAATGCAGAAAGTAATAAAAGACAATGCTATAATCGTTACATCACCCAAAATACACCTTACAATTAGATTTTACTATTGTCATGGACTGATATTAAAATACAAACATAAAATAAAAATGTTGTCACGTCACAAAGCAAAAGCAGTGAAGTTGGCAAAAGAGCGCAGACAGACAAGCAAACTTCAAAGTCAGAGATGCTCTAATGTTGGGAGACGGTGCGATTAGTGGTGTGAGCCACAAAGTTACATGATTTCTGTGATTACAAAACCATGGGTGTCGTTTACACTAGAATGGAACAGACTGAAGTCTTGAAAAAGGAATTTTACTAAATTATTTGAGGAGCTTCATAAAGTAGAGGTTAAGACATTCATCAGTGGACCTCTTCCTAACACAGACAGTGGAAAGATGAACAAATTTGCCAAACTGTTTCAGCAGAACACATCGCTGTTCCACACATGTGCACCCAGAAGATTGCACTACTTTGAGAACTTTTCTGTTCTGGAAACAAGTAAACCTGTTTAAGGGAAATTGCTTGAACCTGAGCAGAGGTGGAGTGAGCGTGTCGACTGATTAGCTCCTCCACACTCTGAGGCATCATGAGAAACATCCAGTGGAAGCAGTTCCACCCAACTTCAAATATGAATTTGAAACACAAGCAAACACAAAGGATGCAGATGTGTGTGCGGTATTAGAGATGATTTAGTTACTGACAGTGTCCGTGTCATTTGGAGTTTCCTGTTAAAATTAAGCAGCAACACTCTCTGTAGACTACTTAATTACCGGTATATACAAATTTCCCCAACACTGTCAAAGTTTTATTGGTGACTTTACTGAGATGCTTTGAGTCGTGTGCATAGACTTGGGCATTACAGGTGATTTTAATGTACATGTGGATAATGTGAGTGAGAGAAATGCTTAAGAGCTTCATGCTGTCCTTGAAACCTTTTGTCTGACTCAGCATTTTAGTGAGCCATCCCACAACACTCTGGACCTGCTCATTACAAAAGGAGTAAATATTTCAAATGTCAGTGTGGTTGATGTTGCTGTCTGATCATTATTGTGCCGTCCTTGACCTGTTTGTTACTCCCAAACCAACAGCGGGTCCTGCAGTTGTGCGAAGGAGACACATAAATGATAAAACTGCACTGTTCATGGAAAGATACACTTTGAAAATGTTCATGTTCTAATGTTGATGATTTGTTTAACTCTGTGACTCCGGTGTTTTGAATGTTCTGGACACATTTCCCCGATGAAAGTTAAAATGGTTAAAGCAGAAATTGCCATGGAGTAATGATGACTTGGTCACAGAAAAGGGAGTACCGGAGGGCCAAGCGGGAATGGTTATTTTGAGATTTACAGAGAAAAGATGCACATGTACAACCACACTCTATGTAGAACAAGGGAGGAGTATTTTTCAGACGGTATTGAAAATTACAGTAACAACTCTTGTGTCCTATTTGCAACAGTAAACGGATTAACAAACCCTCCAGCTCCATTGCACTTGAACTAATTTCCATATCTAAGTAAAATGAGTTTGCAGTTTGCACCTGTAACTGATGAAACAGTCCTAGAAATCGTCACCAGTTTGAGTACATTCTGTGCTTCTCCCACCTACTTTAACAAATGTTTAGACAAGGTGATGACTGGACTTTAGAAGCATGTTGCACAAAGCTATGAGTGGATTATGATTAAAACCTCCCTTTTCAGATAGTTTAAAAATAAATAGTTTAACATTAGACACATTAACATCAGAGCACCCTCATTATTCACCAAGATAATTATATATAAGTGATTTCACAACTCTCAGAGGTCGGTGAAGAGTTTTGCTATCACAGTAAAGCTAACAACCAATAAAAACCCAATTATAAAGTTTGTAAAGAGCTCTATAATTGGATGCAGACAGCACACAGTGGACTTATTCACCTCAAGAGCTGCTTATACAATAAATCTGTCCTGGGGCAAGACTATTTTTGTTCAAATACACAGGGAAAAAATTGGCAATAGGTCCTGTAAAATGCCTTTTTTGTGCTCATCAACTTTGAGTTATGTCCAAGATGTATAACTTCAAATAATGTGTGCAACAGAAAAGGACATTGCTAAGATGCCACAATAAGTTTTAAATCTGTCCACCTTGGCTCATGGCTTAATCTGTAACCAAACATCAAATACAAGATTTCCCTTTCTCTGACGTTTTTTTGCATGGCAGTTGCTGTGCTTTGCTCTCTTTCATGCAAATCTCCAGTCGCGGCTGCCTCTCCTGGTTCCTCCTGTTTGCGCATTACTCACCATTGTCCGATTCAAATCTCTGTGTATTCAACCATGTCGATTTTTTTTTTTTTTTTTTTTTTAAACTGACAGTGTACAAGCAGAGGCAGGCAATGCTGTCAAAATTAATATTGTCTGTTTTGTCTTTATAAGTTGCTGGATATACAAACAAGGATTTCTAGACTTGTATATCACTCAAAATACACGAAAAACTTGTATTCTTATTCTCAGGTCTGTGGAGAGGCAAGCTCACTCATTTCCCAAAATACATTAAGAAACATGGATTCATAAGATCTCCAAGAATTTTCAAAGCAAGTCCTGGTTTGATCCTGGTTTAGTCTGGTTTAAGATTTAATTCCAAGATTCATTTAATGTCCATCAACTTTATTCTTAATACTTTCAATGCTTAATTTAAGATATTATGACGCCTGTAGATGCCAAAAGTCAAATTATGCAAAAACAAATGAATGTCTGTACTATACTCTTGATTTAGCTGCAGTTTATAATTAAACCTTTGTGTTTTTACCTAGGTTTGCCCAGTTTTTCCTGTGCCCTCTGTTCGATGAGAGCTGTAAGGATCGGGAGGTGAACGCTGTGGATTCAGAGCATGAGAAAAACCTGATGAACGACGCGTGGAGGCTCTTTCAGCTGGAGAAGGCCACAGGGAACCCCAACCATCCCTTCAGCAAGTTTGGGACAGGTGCTGACTCGTTCCCATGGCAACACTCAACACGGTGTCTGATTAGTCGTGCTTTTATATGTCATGAAGTTGTTTATTTAAAGATGCGTGTAACTTTCCTGCCGTGTGGGGGTTAGGGCTTTGAAATTCAATGTGACGTTTTTGCTCCATTTTGCATTTATTCTATTACTGATGTTGCTCAAAAATACCTTGAAAAACATGGTTGCTGTGACTGGCATCGCCTCTCCACAGATCTGACGCCTGATAGCATCACTGCTTGAGAACATCTTCATGGAGACAATTTCTATATTAAATCTGATTTTTAGGGGGTAATATTTTTAAAGCATTCTTGTCAAAATGTGAGAAATCATTCTAGTAGCACAAAGTACTAAATTTAAACCAGGTTTTATTAACACACAAGATGCTGTCAGTCATCAACAGAAAACATTGTTACAAATGTCTTTGCTAATATCTTTTTTAAAATAGCTGGACCCTTTATCTCTTCTCTGCTCTGGTGAATCATTGTGAGACAGATTTGACCGTGGCAGAATTAGAAGCTGCTAAATCAAAATCCAAAATAACCACTCGCGCTCTTGACTTATAGGGTCTTTATTAGAGCTATTAATAGAAAAGGATCAGACGGGCCTAGACAGTCATGCTCCCGCATAATCCGAACTCAAATATTGCCCAAATGTGCTGGTGTCTGAACTCCCAGTGAACTATACATTTTAGATAGCATTTTCTCAGGTAATGACTAACAAAGAAGCTACTGACAGCATCACCATTCCTCATCCAATCAGACACTAAGAATAACGGGAAACCAACTTCGATATCACCACGGCAGAAACTGTGTGGGCAGGGTTAAAAGTTCAAACTATAACATCTTCCTGACTCGTGGTTTGAAATCAAGCACAGGCCCTTTAAAGTTTCACACTTGATTTTAATATAAGGAAGGGGGTTATACGGATGCCAGTGTATGTATAAAATATTGAAATGCTTAACAAATAATTAACAACCTTAATAAGTCAATTTCTAGTGCAGTGCCCATGATTTTGTCTCCATGGAGAAGTTACTGCTTTTCCTGGAATGTTCCACAGTATGACATAAAGGTCTATCTAACTCCATGGGGGCAAGTTACATAGTCTACATCTAGTTCATCCCTTCATTTTTTTATTTATTTAAATTTTTTTTTAATGTTCACTTTGTTGAAACTGAATGCTTCACTCCTCTCTTGCCAGAAGAGGGCGCCAAGTGCCTTCAAGTTCATTTGCAAAACAACTTTTTTTTTTTGTTTAGTTTTTTGATGAAAATTGTATTGATTATCATATTGTTGTCTTCTCAGGAAACAAGCTGACCCTTGAAACCAGACCATGTAAAGAAGGCATCGACATCAGACAAGAGCTGCTGAAATTCCACTCCATGTTTTATTCCTCCAACCTCATGGGGCTCTGCGTTTTAGGAAGAGGTAACTTACTCTTCAGATCATACGCACCTGAATATAAGCCGCACCAGCTAAATTTTGAAAAAAGAAAAATTTTGTACATATGTAGGCCACATTTGAATATAAGTCGCTTGTTACAAATATGTTGTAACATGAGATATTTATGCAGAAAGACAGAACACAGAGATTTTTTTGAGTTTTAATTTAAGACACGCTTTTCTTCAAACTGTGCCTGAAAATCAGCAGTACAGCACCAACACGCCATCACGCAGGATGAGCATACCTGCATGTTTAGAAAATAAAACATCTGCTTTTCTTTCCTCTGAGCTTTTGTCTTTTTACATCGACTCTTTTCTTTTTGCTGCCGCCTCCAACGCCGCACCATCGATTTGTTAATGCCAAGCTCACGTGCAGTGGCTCTTTTTCCTTCTTTGAATCCAGATCAATTACCTTTAACTTAAAAGCTGCATCATTTGCATTTCTTCGTGTATTTTCCATGATGAGGATGGTGCATGATGGGCAAAATGACAGTTCAAAATCAAAACTAGTGTATTCTTCAGCGCATAATCTCTGTCTCACTTTTGCAATTACTGTGAGAGAGTGCCCCCCGGTGGGCGTTAACCAGTAAAAATCTATAAATTAGCTGCTCCGTTATATAGGCCACAGGGTTCAAAGTGTGGGGAAAAAAAACGTAGCAGCTTATAGTCGGACATTTACAGTATATTTAATTTATGGTAGGCCTGTGAGATTTATTTCAGTTGAAACAAAATTGCAATTACCAAAGACTGCAAACACAAGTAACAAAATATTCTTAAACCTGTAGTTCAAGGTCTGCAAACTGAATTGTATAATTTTATATAAAAAAAAAATTTCTGAATTTGAAATAGAAATATTTTTTATCCAAAAAAACAACCAAAAATACTGAAAAACAAATGTAAGGATAGAATTACAGAACACATTTGTACAGATTTAAACTACAGAGTTGACAGTTTGTTTGCAGAATGATACAGGGTAGTTTGTAGTTGGTGGATATAATTATGGTACTTAAAAAATGGTAGCGTTGCTGATTTGCTAATTGCATTCATTGCAGAATTGGGAATCTGTTCAAAATGTGATATCCCTGTCCATTTCTTCAGAGTCTTTAGACGAGTTGACTGCGATGGTGGTGAATCTGTTTGGAGAAGTCGAGAACAAGAACGTCCCAGTCCCAGAATTCCCTGAGCACCCGTTTCAGGAGGAGCACCTCAGGGTGAGCACCCAGTTATTTACTCCCATAAACCTTTGATAGGTCAGAAATAACCTCCTTAACTGTCAATTTTGATTTTAATTTTTCAGCAATTCTACAAAGTGGTACCAATCAAAGACATCAGAAACCTGTACGTGACGTTCCCGATTCCAGACCTACAGAAGTATTACAAGTCCAACCCGGGACATTACCTGGGTCACCTGATCGGACACGAGGGCCCGGGAAGTTTACTGTCGGAGCTTAAGTCTAAAGGTGAGGGACAAAAACAAGTGTGAAGATGCTGACACAGCGACTGTACGCAGGTATAAAGAGTGAGCAATCATCCTTATAGTGCAACCAGTTTTTTTGTAAAATCTGAATCATTTGTAATGACACTAAAGGCTCATCAGGGCATTTGTAGAGAAAAACTGACACAAAATCTCCAAAAATATTATTATTGAATACTGGGACGAGGGCAATATATTTACCATGAGATTTGAACGTATTACACAAGTTACAAACCAGCAATGTTACTAACACAAACTTGAAAATGTATCAAAAACCAAAGCTGTATTTTCATTTTCAAATATACAGCCTTGAATGTTTTGGATTTTTTTTGAGCCGATATCCAATATTTGTCATTGCCGATATTAAGTGAATTTGTAAACTTCACCGTAACTTATCATAAATTTGGTCTGTACTGCAACTTATTGTTTTTGTAAAAATAACAAAATGTACTGATCGGGGATATAAATTCATATTCAAATTCATGGGCAATGCAGAAAAAATATCTGTGCCAAATATCGGCAAAAAATATCGGACAGATACCGTTATCTGGGGAAATCCTCTGATATTGTCAATGACCGATATACCATCCCTACTTTTTTGTCAGTAAAAAAATAGTTGGTTTTATGTTGAACACCTCCTGAGAGAAAAATATTTGACATGACTGAGTTCTGTGGCGTCTCCAGGCTGGGTGAACACACTTGTCGGGGGCCAGAAAGAAGGAGCCAGAGGCTTCATGTTTTTCATCATCAACGTCGACCTGACTGAGGAGGGGCTTTGTAAGTCCAGGCTGAAATATTAAAATCTTAACTTTATTTTTATCATTCCTTTTTTGCAATAAAGATGTCTCTTTGCAGTGCACGTAGAGGACATCATCTTCCACATGTTCCAGTACATTCAGAAGCTGAGGACGGAGGGACCACAGGAGTGGGTTTTCGAGGAGTGTAAGGTGAGACCATAATTAAGTAAATTAGTTTTGACATTCTCCAAGATTTCTGCAATTATGGGGCCAAGATAATATCTAGTTTATAGTTAGAAATGTTCTACGCTGCCTGTGCACTTTCAGTACTTTGCAAAGTTCTATTTTCCATATATTGAGGATTGACATCTTGTGTTTAATTTTCTTACATTTTTTTTTTTTTTTTACAAAGAAACTCCATGGAGACAAGATGTATATTTTTGGAAATTAAAATGTCCAATGCCATACTGTGGAACATTCTAGGTGAAGGCTTTATCAGGAAACCCTCACAATACCTGCAATTTTTCATCATTTAATACTGAGACAATCATTTTGCCATGTTGTATGCAGCCCTAATTCACTTTTTTCTTTTTTTCTGTAGGATCTGAACAAAGTGCCTTCAGGTTCAAAGACAAAGAGCGACCTCGGGGATACACGTCTAAAGTGGCCGGCCTGTTACACGTGAGTTCTTCCTGTTTTTAAAGGTGGTTTCCATGGCAACACCTTGCAGTGGTTTACGTCTGAACATCGTCACGCCGCTGCCCTTTTGAAACCATTATTCAGCTTGTCTATTGTGCTTGGGGTTTAAAATAAGTGGAGGTATTTTTAGCCACACGAAAATCTAAATTAAAGTCTTTTGTAAGGACAGTATAAAGCATATTTATCAGGATTTTCATTATGTGGCAAAGAATCACGCATTGTTCATTTTTAATTAGAAAATAATTGATGCTGAACTCAAAGAAGCCTGCTTATAAACATAGTAAGCTCATTTGCTTTTAATAGTAACATACTAATAATAACTAATAATTTTATTTAGATACTAATGTATATTTTTATATGTGACAACAGCAGAAAGGACAAGTTAGTGAGTCAGATGAAGATTTGGTAATTTACGGTATTTATATGTAAGAATTCAGAAGTTTAATCTGTCTTTATATAAATACATTGTTTCCTAGTACTATTTCTACATAAATAGTTGAACTCCCGTGCAAGTGCAGTCTTTTTAGTGTAATTTGGGTAAGATTTATTTATTTTATCTTTATTTATATAGAGAGAGAACACAATGACTCTCCTTTTCATGGGCGCTCTGTTCAAATACAGAAAAAATACAAACAAAAAACAAACAAGATGCATAGAGATACGTAATAATTTTAAGAGCTTTTACTACACCCCTTTAGAGTCTTCTAAAAAAAGGAAAATAAAATGATTACTTTGCGTTGAATAAATAAAGGTATGCATTATTTCTTTGTGGAAAAAGTTTCAAATTTAAGATGACATTTTTTGTTTCCACTCGTGTGTGTTTTGTTTTTCAGTGTTTTACGCTGTGCTGAGTCTGGCTTTTCAATCAATTGTTTTTTAACTGAGATGGAGATTCAGTCATTTCTTATTGTCATTGATCTTTGGGTCTTTTTAATGTTGTCGTCTGCAGCAAATCTTTCATCAGTAAAAACATGTAGTTTGATTTAAAGTCTGTATTGTTTAAGTTTGGGTCTTTAATATTCTGGCAGTGTTATAATTCTTTCTCTTGTAATTCTTGTAATATTGGTGTTTCTTTCCCCTCAGTACTATCCTCTTGATGAAGTCCTGGCTGCCGAGTATCTTTTGGAGGATTTCAGACCAGACTTGATTGAGATGGTTTTAGACAAACTCAGACCGGAGCACGTCAGGTCAGTGATACAAACCCAAAACGGTTCTTGGAGACATTTGTTTGAGCTGATGAACAGTGTACATGTTTTTAGTTTATTTTTAATGGTATTGTCTACTCACTGTTCCTAATCAATTTGCTGACTTTCCGCTTCAAAATGCTACAGTTTAAGCCAAGGTCAAGTGTGTAATGATCTGTTGAAATAATATTCGAGAAACAGTATAAATTACAGTATAATTAGTTTGAACAATCCTAAGTGTACAGTATATAAATATTACTTACGTATTTGGGAGCGATGGATGACAGACGGCGAACACAGTTTTACAAAGACTGGGAGGCAGCGCCGGGCAAGTTACGAGTTAGCTTGGGCTAACAGTGCGCCTTTTGTATGTGTTAAATGCAGAAAAAGCACCCGTAACTGAAACTGTGCTTTATAATCCGGTGCGCCCTATGGTCGGTACTTAAAAATACCCCGATGACCCTACTCTTAAAGAACAATTAATCCAAAATTGTGTTGTAATTCTTTCCTAATTTGAAGGATTTCATTAAGACCTTTCCTAATTCAAAACATATAATGACCTTTATCTTAATTGCACAGTTGCGATAACAACAAAGGCCATTTCCGTAGCTTGTAACTCATGAATATTCTCCTCTGCCCAGCATACACAGCACAAGATACACAATTTTTCAATGAAAGATTAGGGAAAACATGACACCTCCATCCCTCAAACTCTTAAATGTTTTAGCACATTGTTAATATTGATATCTCTAAAATGAATTAAAATGTTTCACTTTTCCAAACCCCTGATGCATAAATGATATTGTAGATTGTACAAGCAGTGCCGGGAGCAGTCTTCTCTGTGGGATTAGATTGCGTTGCTTTATGCTATGATCAAAGTGCGTCTCGTCTTTTGATTTTCGGGTGTTTTCAGGGCTGGTCTCTGGAGCGATACAATTTTTGTAGTTTTTATTTTCTCCCAGCTTCAAAGGGAGGTCTGGTTTTGTATTCAGAAAGATTGTCGAGCTGTGAAATGAGGTTTTAACTTTTCTTTCATTATGGCTGTTAACAATATTTTTATTTTATTTTTTTTATTTTTTTAAGCAAATCTTTTATGTTCAAAATGTCTTGTTAAAGGTGCACTGTGTAACATATCCCTAGCTTAGTCTTAGTTTGTTTTTTCCTCACGTTTTCCAGAGTGGCGGTGGTGTCAAAGTCGTTCGAGGGTCAGACGGATAAAACAGAAGAGTGGTATGGCACGCAATACAAACAGGAAGCCATTTCAGAAGAGACCATCATGGTGAGAGAGAAACACTAAACCCATAGTCACAACAGATGACTAACAAAGATAGTTGAAGTTATCAGCTCTTTCACAGATTGCTCAAGTTGATACTCTTTTTTTAGAGATCAAAAACTATAGAATCAAATCCTTTGTCTTTTTGGACTATGAATGCATTTTTAAAATGTATTTTATATTATTAAAATTTTTTGTAGCTCTCTGGAAAGAAACATTTATTCTAGTACATTTACATATGTTTTGGGAAGTTAGTTGTAAAGTATAGGAGTAAGATGCTGTGAGTCAAGGAAGTGATTATTATATACATCAATGCCATATCTGACTCCACTTTGTGTCTGTGTTTCAGAAATGGGCAAACGCAGACCTGAATGGGAAGTTTAAACTGCCCATGAGAAATGAGTTCATCCCGACAAACTTTGAGATCTACCCTCTGGAGAAGGACGCGCCCTCCGTCCCCAATCTAATCAAGGCAAGTGTGTTTACAGTGTCACAGCGACAACGCCACCTGCTTTTGGCCGTTTAGACTCTAGAATGTAATGTCATCCTCCCAGATGGGGGCGAGGGACAGAGTTCCTATTGATTAAGTTGTACTTTGCCATGAAAGGCAAAAGGCAAATCCAAAATGTTGAACCTGATCATTTCTCTAGGTGACTGACTAGACCAGAGACTGCGTGGCTTGGGAAAATAAATTCTGACTATTTATACTAACTGTATTTCATTTGTGTTAGTTCTTTTTTTTAAATTGTAGTTCTAAATTGAAAGATTATTGTGATCTTGAAATATTAAAACAAAATTATATTTTATTATTTTTCGTCGCTCAAAATAAGCGTCACACTCGCAGAAGCCGGTTTACCCGCCAAATCGCCATTTTAGACATTTCCAAAATGCTGATCTGAGGAAAAATCAATTCAAATTCAAATCAAGTGGATGAAGTCTGCAAATTCAACTACATATGCAAGTTTTGTAGTTGCTCAGGAAATAGTCTGACATGGGAAGAGAATAAATGAAAGAGTCATTAAGATTTCAGAACACCTATTTGCGGACTTTAAAAACAAGTGAAATTGTGCAGAAAATCAGATGTGAGCAGCTATTCTCTACAATGAACTATGTTTAAAAACAAGCACCGCTCAGACGACAGCTTAATGAAAGTGACTTCGTACAACACGATTTCTCACTGCGCGCAGAGGTTCAGGTCAAGTCCCATTAACCACGTAAAATGAATATTTATGGAGATATTAGCAAATACTTATTTTTCAATTTTGTGACATAGTGTGTAGAAAATATACAGTGTTTTCTTTTCTGTGGAAACCTTGTCCAAATGACTTTGGGTTTTTCAGTTGACGACCCCTGGACTAGATCCTGGACCTTACTACACAACAATAAAAAACAGCATTTTAACTATTCATTTTAGCTGCCCCCATCTGTATTGATAGTGTTGGTCTATATTGTCATGTCATCTGAAAGTCAGAAGTTTTAGGATTAGGAACAAAGTAAGAGACAAAATTACTGTATTTGGGAATTTTACAAAATCAACTCAACTTAAGGTTGGCTTAGCTTACAACCACAGACTGGTGTGGAGTGAATGAATAATTTAATATAAAGTGCTTTGGGCATCTTGAAATTTGCTATATAAATCCAGTGCATTATAATAAATGCATGTGTCTACACTCTCTCTATGGGTCCAGTGTGAATTCTGAAAAGAATCAGATTTTAAGGCATTTTAATGCTCCTATCTTACACACAAAAACTCTGCAAAATCTAAATCGATTTAAATTTATTTTGTGATGTTGATCGTCTCGTTTGACATCATCTGACATTTGCTCTGCATATTCAACTGTTTATTTTCCTCTAGGACACAGCGATGAGCAAAGTCTGGTTCAAACAAGATGACAAGTTTTTCCTGCCAAAGGCCTGTCTCAATTTTGAGTTCTTCAGGTATGTGGTAATCACTGGTTGTCACTGAAAGACACAATTTTAAAATTGTATTTTGAGGAACTGTGCTAAAATTACAGTGGCACAATTTTGTTCTTCTTAACCTTAACCATAATTAAATATCCTTTAAAAAACCTTATAGTTCAAAAGTATCTGGTTAAATCTGGTTAAAACCTAAAGACTCTCTGATCTGAATCGCCTCTACTTAAACCCCAGCACCTGCAGCCAATCATGAATCAGTGCTAGTGCAGCCTCTGAGTGAATTCTTAATAGCTATAGCATATATTGAAAATAAATAAAACTTATGTGTCTCTGTTTGCAGGTTTAGGCACTGGGAATCCAGTTTCAGTTGAGATTGTTGTGCTGGCTACATACTATTTCTTTAAAATATTTTTATTTGCTTCCCAAACATAGGCAAAGATTTGCTGAAGTCTTATGTTATGTGTGTAATTGTTGCACTGAACCAGTGCTCTCTCTGCAGCCCCTTTGCCTATGTGGACCCATTGCATTGTAACATGGCTTATTTATACCTGGAGCTCCTCAAGGACTCCCTCAACGAGTATGCATATGCAGCCGAGCTAGCTGGCCTCAACTATGACCTCCAAAATACCGTCTATGGGATGTATGTAAGTATCACCACTGGTCCTCTGGCCACTGCATCCCAGAGCCCAGTATCCCTTTTACTCTCTCCATAAGACTGAGCCACCGGACTGAAACAGGTTTGGGTGGGGGATTGTTTACTTAAAAGTTCAATTTAGACATTTGGAGTCCAACGTCAATAGAAACATGTCATTACAGTATTGAATATACCTTTAATATAATCTCTTCATACAATCAACTACCATCAAATAGTATATAAAAGGTGCACTATGTACCTTGAAGGGGGGCACCTCTCCATAGATTTGACCTCTAATTTGGCCTGGTGGTGTCGCCCACTTGTGTTACTGATATACAAGCTTAATACTGTGGAATATTCCATGTAATGCAATATAATCTCTACAGAGACAAACGCACTGCTCCAGAAAAGTTGCATATTACAGTGTAATTTAACCATGTACTATGTAAAACGTGTATATATTGACCACTGGATCATTCAAGATTTTCTTCACAGTAAGAGTGTCCAATTATGCCAATTAGAGTTTAGTTAAGTTAGTTAAAAACAAATTCAAATCGCACCGTTTTGTTTCAGTCTTGGCTCTGTCTTGTACTTTTTCCATTTTCCATTTGTCCCTCTATCTCCTCTTCCTCAACATTTTAATGTAATAGAACCTAGACATAGTAGCCCATCCTTTCCTTCAATTATTAATTTAAAAATACCAGTTTTTTCTTAAATTTGACTAGTTAGACCATTTAAAACAGGAAAATCTTTGTAAGAGATGGCATCGCTAATATATTGCGATACTGCTGGTCCCGAGGCTGCATATACATACTCTTTTAATGTTCGAACCATCAACTTTTTTATTTAAGTTTTCATCATTATTTTGTCCGTGTTTTGTGTTTTGTTTCCTCCATCAGTCGCTACCTTTACGCAGACCCCCTTCACTGCAACATGACGTACTTGTTGCTCAGATTACTGAAGGATGATTTAAAAGAGTATACTTATGCAGCCCGGCTGGCAGGGCTGTACTATGGAGTAGCCTCAGGGATGAATGCCATTCTCGTAAGTAAAAATCACAACAAAGATGAGAGGAAAAAGGGAAGAGTTGATTTGCTTTTAACATTTTTAACTTTTCTGCTTTTTGCTGTGATTTTGATGTTGCTTACATTGCATTAACAATCAAACAGTACATGAATTATAACTAAAATACTAAGAAATAACTGGATAATCCCTCAGTCGTCCAGGTAGGTTCCATACTGGTCCATGGGTGTGGGTTTATACTTATGATACAGCTCAAGATCATTCATTTCTGTCCTGTAAATGTGACTGTTCTATACCTGTCTAGTTTCAATACTAGTTTTAGTATCGATTAGTACCTGATTTTCGATTTCTTTTTTTTTTTTTTTCACATCCCTACCCAGATTACCGTTGTCTCGGTTAACATAAAATACCCTTGTGACAAAACATGACAAATGGCTCCATCTATTTTGTAATGTTCTGTAATGCTATGTGAACTGAGAGTGATAAAGAATAATGAGAATGCACTGCTTCTGTAACAGTTCACTAGTGTCTTTCATTTGTCTCCGAGTCTGGAAATGCCTCTTAAATTCAAGTCACAACATTGATTCTTCACTCCTGGATACACACAGTCGCAGTAATGATCCTGTTTATAATAGATTACAGCCAGAGCTTCTCAGGCTGCAGGTTTTTCAAGGTTAATGATGTTTTTGGGAATTTGTCTGAACAGGTGTCAGTGAAAATGAGAGGGAGAGAGGGAGAGGGGGAGGAGGCTCTGCACCGGGGAGCAGAGCTGAATCAGGAAATGGCAAAGTTTAGGTGACACAGCAAAGTACAGTTTGTTTTTTTTTTCAAAGAAAGTTAGAACTGTTCAGCAACTTTTGATTGGAAAACCTAGAATGCACCAATAAAGAGATAAGGCATTTGATGTGATCCAGAGAATACTTTGCCTTGCTAACAGACCAGATTCATATGCGCAGTACTCCACTTTCACACTGAAATGAGTTCTACACATTGATCGGGAAAAGGAGGAATATCTTGACATATATTTGAAGCTGAGTTGAAGCACCCCAACAGCCGAACAGCTGAGTAATCTTTAGTTTAGTTTAGATTAAGTTAAATCCATTTAGTGAAAAAGCAAGATATCTTTCCCATGCACAAAGCTCTTCCCTCTACACATTTAAACACAAAATGGTCTGTATTTCCAGTAAAATAGGCAAATGTCCATCCACGTTACCAGTTTGCTTCACCTTTTGCTGCGCCCAAACCACAATACTGCCCTGTGATTGGTTTGAACCACTAACTGCCTGGGTAATTGCTACAGCAGCACCCGCCAGCTGGTTTCTCAGTAGTTTGTGAAATGACAAATCATGAGAATTGAATTCATGTTGCTGGCCACATAAGAGAGTATGTGCTTAGGCTGGACAATATGGTGATAACAATGACTGTGGTGACGTTACCAGCAGCAAGCTTTTCTAACACTCGAGTCTGTTTTTCTCTAGGCAAATTGAATAGGAACTTTAGATGTGTGTACGACTACAAAGATATTTCTTTCCAATACTTCGGTTTAGTCTCATGTACTCACTGCTGATGCATCTAAACCAAATATTATCCCGACAGTAAGTTCATCACTCATGTTTATCTTCTTCTTGTCCCTAATGTCCCCTCACTCTCTCCTCCTCTCACTTTCTCTCCCTCTCTCTTTCTGTCTCTCTGTCCCTCTCTATCTCTTTCTGCCTCTTTATCCCTCGCACTTTCTCTGCAGCTGTCAGTAAAAGGTTACAATGACAAACAGCACATCCTCCTGAAGAAGATTATTGAGAAAATGGCCACATTCGAGATCGACGAGAGACGTTTTGACATCATCAAAGAAGCGGTGAGCCCTGACTTCTGACCCCTCTGTCCTCAAAAAGTTTTATGTTTAGGGAGATGATGACAGCTACAAAATTAGAAGATTCTTGACACACATGTTTTCTATTTATCTGTAAATGATGAACTGAAGATTTGTCTGTTGGATTGCATTTTTAAACATTGAACAAGTAATCGCAATATGGGGAAATAAATGATTGTATTGTTGCTTGAACTGTTCCCGATTTGAAGTAATAAATATGGTTGCGTTGGAACTGTTAGCCCTGCTCACAATGTCCTTTCTCTCACACTGATGTTGCACCATGACGGAGAAATGACTGTCTGAAATGAATGTCTGTCATAATCCCAGGCAGTTGTTTCTCCAAGGTTCTCCTCCAAGTACATGCCTAATTGAAGTGTCACTTTTGATTGTTACTTTGCACTTCTCCTCAAATCCCTATTAAAATGCTAGAAGGAATTCAGGAAAAATTATTTATATGGACCTTATAATTCCAAGGGGAGTAGATGTCAATACATTTAAAAGCCCGTTTAACTCGTCTGTTTGCAGAACATATGCTTTTTTTAAAACTGCTCTACCCTGTTTTTCGTCCTGCAGTACATGAGGTCTCTGAATAACTTCCGGGCAGAGCAGCCTCATCAACACGCCATGTACTACCTGCGTCTGCTCATGACCGAGGTGGCCTGGACCAAAGACGAACTCAGAGACGCCCTTGACGGTCTGTAACTGTTTATGAATGGATGAAATGGAGATTGCAGGAGGGGTCAAAGAATCTGGTTGTTAGTTATAATTTGTAATAATTAAATGTTGAGCTTGATCCCAAATAAATGATTGGAACTTGGGGAACACAAGCACCAGAACTGCTGTTAATTTGTCTGAATTAAATGCTTGATGATAATTTTGATCATGTGACACGTTTGAGGACCTTGGGAAGAAAAGTTTCGAGCTGTGGTAATAATTAAGAGGGATCCAAAATAAGGAATAAATTAAGAAGAGAAGCAGAATTAGTTTTAAAAGAAGGCCTGGCAAGTCTGGTTCCTGGGCTTTTACAGGGGTTGGGAAAAGGTTGGGAACTACTTTGTCAGGATATATAGGGCTGTAGGGTTTTTGTTGTTTAGTCGATTAATCAGATGACAGTCGGCCAAAATGTGTATTTGTTGATTTTTGTATTCATTCATTTTATTTAGATGAATTTAATTTATTGGGGACAACAGTAGAAAGTTAGTGAGTTTAGATTTTTGGTATTTATATGGAAAAAGACAGATTAAATCATGATACCTTTATGCAGAAAAAAGTGCTAGGAAATGATGCATTTAAATAAATAGTTGTTTTTGCACAAACTCCCATCTCTAAGTATAATCCTGTGCAGTCAGATGCAGAGATATGTAATAGGCCCCTTTTTAGTCGACTAATTGATCCTCAGAACATGTCTTTAGTCAAACAAGAATTTGGTTTTTCAGTTATAACTCTAGTAAATATGTATTGATAAAAATGACAAATATCCATGAGGGCTGCGAGATTAACTGCAATAAAATCAAATGTTTGTAGAGGGTTTGGTTCATCATTCAAAGATGTTCTGAAATACGGGAGATTCTTGTATTATTTTAGTCATTTATATTTCTCTCAAATATTAATACTTGGGAATTTAAATATTTGATTTTTTTCTCCATTGTTCACTCCTCTGTTATAATTGCTTTTCTTTCTCTTCCAGATGTAACTCTCCCTCGACTGAAAGCGTTCATTCCTCAGCTCCTCTCTCGGCTACACATCGAAGCACTCATACATGGAAACATCTTAAAGGAGGTTAGCTTATTTAACACTAAAGTTTTTGGTTTAACTCTGAAATCATATGATAAATATATTGGCAATGACAGTCCACTTCAGACTCTTATTTCTGAGTTAATGCATCTTAAACAGAGTAAATTTCCTGTTGTATCAGTGAAAATAAGCTCAAATTGTCACCTCAGAACCTCAGATTAACAGAGTTTAGTGTTTGACTCATTGATTCTGTAGAAATCTGAAATTTTTCTCCTTTATTTTTCCTATATGGATTGGCTAATCCACCTGTCAGTCATGCCCATTTGAAAACTGGGAGATTCACCACACTAATTTTAAACATTTTGCAGTGGTTCAAAGTTAGTGCTCATTTAACATTCCCAGCATCCTAATTATTCACCGCTCTGCACTGAGTTCTAAAGCATTTATTGGCAAACACAGAACATATCGCCCCCTAAAAGTTAGATGCCGAGCTGCTTTTACACTATATCTGTTTTTGGTAAGACAACCTTTGCTTAAATACATGGGAAAAGTCTCTTAAATCCTGACATCCCTAATCCCTAACGACGTACCTACATTTACCCCTGGAAGCATTGCCTTGTTTTTGTCTCCTGCCCCCTCTGACTCTCTGTCTCCCCCTGCAGTCTGCTCTGGGAATGATGCAGATGGTGGAGGACACTCTAATCGAACACGCTCACACCAAACCTCTGCTCCCGAGTCAGCTCATCCGCTACAGGGAGGTGCAGGTCCCAGACGGTAACAGCTACTCTCTTACTATTTTATCATGTTTACATTTAGACAGTAAACCCATTGTAACTGTACTGAAACATTGACATTGCTAAACTATACCCTAACATAACAATAAACATGTAGCCTGAACATTATTCAACCATTGAATACTGAAATTCTGTTTTTTGGCTAGTGCTAGTGAGATCTGCATTTAGTTTATTTTTTTATTTCATTTTGTTCATGGTTAAATGAAAGCTGCAAAAGGTTTTATCTATTGGGAAAGATTGCACTACCAGGTCATCAATAACCAGAAGAAGCTATTTAAAAGACAAAATACAATGCGCTTTTGTCTTGCCACATCAGTATACACTTTTTTGCACAGGTGAGCACAATAAGACAGAAATCAGATTACTCACATCAACTGTTTACAGGACATTTCAGTAATCCAATCACTCCCGATGTGAGATAATGAGCAGATTTTTGATATCCATGTAAACATAGCTAGTGTCTGGGTGACGAGCAAAACATAATTGAATTCAATAACACTGTTCCACGGTACATAAGCATTGAAATGACAGTAATCATGATGAAGATTGTCGCTTTCTTTAACCCTCTGTGCTGTGTTGTGTCTTGCAGGTGGGTGGTACGTGTATCAGCAGAGGAACGAGGTGCATAATAACTGTGGCATCGAGATCTACTATCAGACAGACATGCAGACCACCCACGATAACATGCTGCTGGAGCTTTTCTGTCAGATCATCTCTGAGCCCTGCTTCAACACACTGAGAACCAAAGAGCAGCTCGGTAAATACAAGGAAACTGCAAACAGATGGGTATAAAGAACAGAATTAATTGGCAGCAGTTTTAATATAGTTGTTAAATGAAGAATTGGCCAGAACTCTACTATTTTATATGTTTTTTTACTACAAATTTAAGTAACATCGGTAACAAACATTGCACCGTGATACAGACATAGTGACGTTCAGTTACAACCAAATGAAGCTCAGTGAGGTTAGCGGTTATAGTTTAGTCTGCAACCAGGGACCATATTTGGAAATCTGCAAAACCAGAGAGCCAATCAGGAGCAAGATGAAGGTTGAAGGTGCACACCCCGTCCCGCTCGCACCACTGGTTTAACGGGGCAGCCGCTTAGCAACAAGACTGTCAATCAATCTGTTGCTAACGCTAGCAGGAGCGACGTCGGGGAAAGCAGACACCAGATCGGACTGTTAATATTACTGTGATGGTGTTTAGGGACAAAATAGTGAAATAAAAACAGGGTCGTGTACAGCAGGTTAATACGAAGATTTTAAGACCAAAATGACAAGGTTCGCAGCAGCGGATACAGAGAGACTTTCTTTTTCAATAGAAGGTCAATAGAAACCAGAGCTCAAAGGATCCACTTCGTGCCCATGCTCTCTTCCTGTTTGAAATGCGGCAGTTAGCGCGTTAGCTATGTCCAATTATATATACAGTGTATAACGAGGCTTGGAGCATACATTTTGTGGTCTGTATCCATAAAGTACCTTGGTTCTCTTTTAGCTACGGCCATGTGAATGACTCACTATAATGACTCAAAGATAAAATGCATTTGGAGATTGTGGTTTAAACTGTCACAAAACGGTGATCCTGCGTAAAATGTCCCAGCATTTTGGATGGAATTTTGTCTATTAATTGCTCAAACTTGGCCCAACTTTTTTTCTCTTCTTTTTTTCCCCACAAACTGCTATTTGACAGATGTAAAGCTAAGATAAATATTTACCACAGGCACTAGTGTACTTTAACTTTAACTTTACTTTAACAGACTTCTCCCTTGCTCCTCCAGGTTACATCGTGTTCAGCGGTCCCAGACGAGCCAATGGCGTGCAGGGCCTGAGGTTCATTATCCAATCAGAGAAGGCGCCTCACTATCTGGAGAGCCGTGTGGAGGCGTTCCTCTGCACCATGGAGAAGGCAGTGGAGGAGATGAACGAGGAGGCCTTCCAGAAGCACATCCAGGCCCTGGCCATCCGCAGACTGGACAAGCCCAAGAAACTGTCCGCCGAGTGCGCCAAGTACTGGGGAGAGATCATCTCACAGCAGTACAACTTCGACAGAGGTGAGGACAGACGAGAAGTTATGCATGAGTTTGGGGAATGGTGGACAAATTTAGAATGTTGTCATAGCAATTAACAATTGAAAACACAATATATCTTTAAAAAGTCCTATAAATGTTGCATATCGATGGTGTTCAGAATGATGAAAAATGTGTAATTTTGCAGTAGTGATTAACAATTCAGATACATATTGTGGTTTGTAACCTGTTGTAATTGTTTTTTTACAGATAACATTGAAGTGGCCTACCTGAAGACACTGACGAAAGAGCACATTATGAACTTCTACAGAGTGAGTTCAGTGTCGTGGGGTATATGGGTTCAAATGGGAACAGGATATTATCAGTTTAATCAATAATTCACACTTAAAAGGAGGAATGAAAATGTCTCTTTTCAGGAAAACGTCACACATGGTTAAGTGTGATAAAATACAGTTAGTTTTTTTGGGGTTTTTTTAGGAAATCAATTATATAAATCATTAGTTTTTAAACTTGTAAAACCCTCTTTTTGTGTAGATTTTCTCTGCTCTGCTCCCAAACTACAATATATTGACTTGTGTTGTGCCCAGAGCCTTCTTTCCCCCCTCTCTCTCCATCTTTCTTTCCGTCTCCCTCACTTTTCTTCCTTCTTATCTTCTTACTTTTGCTTTTTTTCACCTTCTCTCTGCCCCGATCCTTTCTCATTCCCCCTTGTGCTGTATGTCCCTTTCTTCTTTCTTTCCTCCTAACTCCCTCCCCTCTGCCTTTCTTCCTTACATCCTTCCCTCTCTTTTACCTTTTTGCTTTCTGTGTCCCTCTTTCCTTTCCATCTCTTCCCTCTCGCTTTTTTTCTCGCTCCTTCCTGCTTCTCTTTTCAAATCTGCTCCTCTCTGCCTCCTTTTTTCTCTGTCGCCTTCTCATTCTCCTCTCTTCCCATCTTTCTCTCTCGTCCCCTATCTCTCACTCCTCTTTTCTCTCTCCCTCTTTCCCCTTCTCTTATTTATGCCTACCCTAGTGTTTTCTCTGCTTTCTCCACTTCCTGACACAGACGGTAGCACAGATCAGTTTTTTAATGGCCTCCGGTCTGCTCCACAACGAATATAGGCCAACACTTAGTCGCACAAAAGTGAAACTGTCTGAGCCAAATGACAAAATACATCTCACGGATCGATAGCACAAGGACACTGCAGAGGAGATGAGAGTGTAGTATTTATATTTTTGGACTTGTAAATACTCACCCTACCCAACAATGAAAATATAGCTGCTATGAATCAGAAAAAGTTAATCATCATTTTATTAATTCATTCATTTTACCTGCCCCACATCTGTATTAAATATTACTGACCTTATGAAATCCAGTAATTTCCAGGTTTCAAACGACATTACAACATTCTATAGAACAATATTATTTAATACAGATGTGGGACAGGCAGCTAAATAGAATATTGCTAAAAAAAACAACAACCAAACACTGGTGCTGTAATAGTGAGTGATACGTCCCAGCTTGTTTGGGGACGGGGAAGTAACAAAAAATAACCAAGATGGAAAAATGGTAAAGAAAGAAGTCATTTAATTAACAGGAATGGTAAGGGTAAACTAAACAAAAAATAACAAACAAAAACAAAGGTAAAGTTACAAAAACACAAATTTTACTGTAACAAAACAAAATCTAGACAGACAAACAGAGTCAGTACAGACGACGAAGTGTCTCATCACAAAAAGTCAGTACCCCTGTAGTGACTTGAACAAAAGAGACACGGACGAATTGACAGACTGACCACTCCAGGCCAGCACCTGAGCAGGTGTCCCCAAACTTTTTAAATACTTGGGAGGCGGCTGAAGGTCGGCCTCTTGATTGTCCAGGCTGGAAAACAGTCCCCCAATCGCATCCAAGGAGTCCAACAGCCATGACTGTGGAGAAGGACGAAGACTCGGGGATGAACACAAGAAACATAATGTAGAATTACAGACAATAAAGGAACTTAAGGCCCAGGGCTGTAACAGTGAGTTCCTGCATCTAGTCACTCATAGAAATAATCAGGTTCAACATTTTGTGAATTTAACTTTTGGATATTTCACGGCAAAGTAAAATGTAATCAATAAAACTGTCTCTTGTCCCCATCTGAGAGTATCACATCATCACATCCTAGAATATGAAAACCACCAATAAAGACTGAAAGATACACGCCAAAAGACGTTAAAAACAGTGTGTGCATTATTAAATCAAGATGTCAAAAAAATAAAAATAAAAAATTCTGATTTTGATCAACAGTACACTTTATTTGTAATCATTCTCCAAATCTAGAAGGCTTCAGTTCAGCTTTTATTTGGTTAAAAAATATTCAAAAAGTCTCAATGATTCACTGTCATTGAAAAATAATGACCAACTAGTTGACGGGTGAACTTCTCGATATTGGCAGCCCTAGTCACAAAATCTCACACATGGTATTATATATAAAACTGATTTACATACTAATTTGTAAAATGTTTCAAAGATTTCTTGCATTATCCTCGTTTTTGTTGAGTCTGAGTTTTGTTTCTCTGCAGGACAGACTGAGAGTGGAGGCTCCAAAGAGACATAAGGTTTCAGTGCACGTGTTGTCCAGAGAGATGGACACATGTGAGTAACACTAAAACAATACTCCACAGGACAATACTTCAAATAATACTTCAAATGATGGTTTAACCCGCGTGTTATTTTTAATGTCCAGGTCCAATCGTGGGTGAATTTCCTTCACAAAATGATGTCAACCTGTCTCCTGCCCCGTCTCTGCCTCAGGTAAGACTCAGTATTCACTCAGATACAAAAAGGAGGAGATCTGAGCCGCTCTGATAAGTCACACTTACAATCTATATTCAGTAAGGGACATTTCAGTGTGTATCGACCTTAACACGGTCTTCATCTGGGCCAGGAGATCTGATAAAGTCTGGTCAGTGTCGTAATGTGTTGGTAGTGCCTTTTTTATAATGAGTTTTTGATGAGCTCCTGGTTTAGTTCCACTATGTTCCAGTGTTTGCACCAAAATCTGATTATTGTCTGACTATTATCTGGACCTTTCTGAACCATTTAAAGTGCCTATGACAGGTTGGATTACTTGTTTTTTGTTCTAAAATACACTTAAGATCATTATATTTAAGAAAAATGTATGCTTATTTTCCCAGTTTGGCCGTATTTAGGTTAAACATTTTACTTCCTGGTTGGAGATCATGACATTGTGCTGGGGAATTTCATAATTTTTACCTCGCAACCATGTTATACACTGGACCAAAACTCCTCTAATGTTCACAGAAATGATTATTTGAAAAAAAAAATAAATAAGAAAACACCTTTATTTTGTTGAAATCATGTTAACGTATTAGAAAAAAATGATGAGTAATAAGAGGGACCATGATCACTGAGAAAACGCTGTTAAAATTTGTAGTTATAAGATTATTTAAGTTTCCAGCCACTGATGGTTTACTCCTGAGGCACTTTCATTTTTTCAGAATTAGTTAAAGAACAAATTGAACCTTTAGAAAATTGTTCAACAGTAATTGTATTATTTGTTGTCTTAAAACTGGGTTACTTGACTTTATTCTTATAAATGAGTAAATTTAGTTTAGATCTTGAGGTCAAAACAAGTCCTGCCTGCTGCCTGTATCTTATTGGAAAACATTTTATTTTCAGATAATCAGGAAGTGAGTAGTAGAATTGTGGTTGTTGTTAGCTTTTCTGTCATGGCAAAACTCCGCACTGATGGTTATAAACTCATCAAGGTGAATAATTACAATACTCAGAACTTTTAAGACAGTAAAAATCTGTTACAGCACCTTTAAACCATCTACATTTGTTTCACTTTTTGTTCTTCTTATTCTCAGCCCATTTTGGTGCAAGACATGACTGAATTCAAGAGGAGCCTGCCATTGTTCCCTTTGGCAAAACCTCACATCAACTTCATGGCAGCCAAACTGTGAGGTGCACCTGAACCCACAATGTACCGGGACAGTACAGGGACACTAGGGGGCGCCCACAGCACCCTTTGTTCCCCTCTCTTACCCCTTAACACCCCTTTAAATCTGTCCGAACCTGCATTAGATTGTGCATGTAAGGCAGGCTCCTATAGGACTCACGGGGGGAACAAAAACCTATGTATTTCAAATCACAGAGCTAGTTTGTGCTAACGGTAGCTAGCCGCTCCACTTCACAATAGAGTAACTAGCAAACAGGGCAAAACAGCGTGTCCCTTCATGACGTACATAGCGTTAAAATCCAATCACTCAAATATTGCTGCTTTTTGAATTAGTTTTTAAATGGGAAAAGTTGTCAAATGATTAATGAAGACAGATGGAGAATTGTAATGGACATTTGAATGGCAAAAAGTACCCAATATTTTTTTCAAGCGTATGCATTTGTGAAGGACATTGCCTTATATTTATGGTTTTAAAGTTAAAACTAGAGGATGTATGTTGAACTCTATAAGCTGGTAAAATGTTGGGATACTTTGAGGAGCAATTTTAAAATAATTTAGCAAATATTCATTAAAGAAGGGGTATTATGCTAAATCTTTCTTTTTTTATGTCATTCCCTCATCACAAACTTGCCTGAAGAGGTTTTAAGTGTCGTCTGTGCATGTTTGAGTCATTTAGCGATCTGTTCTAGGCCCTATTTGAACCTTTCTTAGAGTCGGCTGTAATCCACACTCCCACAAAACAATTCTCCATAATCTACAAAACTGTTCACAGCAGTTTAACAAAGCTGATGCGATGTGCAGTGGTTTGTTTTTTGGGACGTGGCTGTGGTGTCGTGATCGTGCTCTGAAGGGGGAGTGACGTGCACAGAGAGCAAAGGGAGGGGAGACTTTCAAACGATAAAAAATAACATCTAAATATATTGTCTGTTAGCCGTTCATACCCCGAACAACTCTAATACCCCCTCTTTAAATGTTTCTTTTTGCGTTTTTACACTTAGCTGCCGACATCTCAGGGTTCTCCCATCGCTGTTTATTCAATTTATTTCATTAGCCGCTGGAAATAAAAAACATCTACCTTTTGTAACGGCTGTTTTTTTATTTTTTTATTTTGCAACAATAAATCCTGGGAAGATTGTCAATACTTTAACTGTCTGTATTTGACTGAAGTTGTTTCCAATAAGCTGTAACGGGGCTAACAGTATAAGCTAAAGGTTATGCATACAGCATTCTCCAGTGGTTTTTGTGTAGTATTATGAAATTAATTGGTTTAAAAGTAATAATTTCCATACAAAAATAGAGCTGAAAACCTCCCATAAGCTTGTGTTGGCCTTTTGTTTGCGTCTTAACTTGATTAGATCTTAATAAACTTAAACAAAATAATAAAACAAGAGTAAATGTATTTTTCAGGATTGTTATATCGATATAGTTGGACAAGTTAAGTTACATTAGATTTCATAGTTCTTAAAATTAGATTCCATACCTCACCTCACCAGCCACTTTGTACCATGACTGGAAAAGCAGGTGAAGTGTCTTGCCTAAGGACACAACAGCGATGTTGTCAGGTGCATTTGAACAGTCTGTTGCTCCTCTAAAGCCTTTTATTACTCTAAAAGACGAAAAAGACTAAACTTAAAACTTTCCTTTCTTACCACACATGGGCAGCTATGAAATTATTAGTGGATTTGACTGAAACGCAGCTGAAAATGTAAGAAAATGTAAGAAAATGTAAGCTGTTCTGCAGATCGGAAACTTAACTCGTCATTCAGCCAATAAATAAATATTAAATCCTCTCACTGCAACAGCTGGACTGGAGAAATGGACTGGAAAAATAAGACAAATTCATCCTCTGAATGTTTGTGGATCTCAAAGCAATAAACTATAGAACAGTTCAGCAAAGGGAAGGAGACTGTTGGACAAGACTGTTTTTGTTCTTATTCAGGGAGCGTTGACTTGTCTGACAATGACAAGTCAATTATCGAAAGAAACAACCAATTTTGAATCAGTTTTCCTGGATTATGAGCACAAATGGCCTCTATTTAACTTGTTAGTATTTCTCAATTTGTACAAAAATGTCCACGGGAGGGAATGTTCTGTGTAGACTAAATGACGTGTTTGGAGTTTTTCTCATTTTGATGTGTTTATTCCCCTAAAAAAACAGAAAAACATGTTCCTTACTGTGAGCGGGCTTGCATCTCCACAAACCTGACTCTTACCTAACCTGGGGGAGGGGCCTCTCGTGCTTGTTTCCATGGAAATGTTGCTCCTTTTGCTGTAATTTTCCACAGTATGACGTATAACACATCTATCTCCATGGAGAATGTTCCAAAGTGTGGTTTTAATTTTCTACCTTTAAGACTTGTCATAAAAATATTGAGTTGATGCTGTTGAAACGAGCGTATCTCAGGTGCTACAAACATCTGTATTCTTTAAACAGCCACATCTGTTTTTATGTCAATTTTTATACATTGTTCCCTGTTTTTTTTTGTTAATCCGAGCTGTATTTTTATTTCAAAATTCAAAATCCGCCTCTGTGAGCTTCTCCGAGTTTCCCACCATTTTACCAAACCAATGTTGTTATCTATGTCGATGTATTTTTGTCTTTTGTCTCTCCTTTTTGGTCGATAACCCAAAGAAAAACCAGCAAAGATGTTAAAATCGTAGCTAAAAAAAACACATAAAACAAATTGTCCTGCAGTGTTGAGAATAGACAATAGCAACATTCACATATCAGGCGCCAGGCCACGCACTGTTAACCGTGTGATGTAGGAGAAAACATTGGACTTATAGAATTTTTGGTGTTTTTTGTTTTAATTTTGAATTTCCTGGATGTAAACTCGCCGTGTGATTGGTTGAGAAGAGGTGTGGGAGGGATCAAAATGAGTGCTGGCGTTTTTAAAGTTTGTTTTTAAATCGTTTGTGTGTTTCTAATTAATAAACTAAATGGAAGATTATCACAAGTGTTTTTTTTTTTTAACTTTATTAATCATATTTAACATTATCAAATTTGGCTGAACCTCCGGGGACCTGGCGTCCTCGTATGTGGACAACACATTTGAGTCGTCTAGGTCACGAGGCAGATTTTTAGAAGAAGAAGAACAGCAACGATGCAAAAATGTTCAGTTTAGAATATTTTTAAGAGTTTAGAATGTTCAGAATGTTTTTATTTTTTTGTAAAGGCTCATGTCTCCTGCGCCTGTCACGACACGCAATTGTTTTACATCAGGACAAATGTTTTTTCAGGTTCTTAATAGTTTTTGAAAATCATTATTCAAATGTTCTATCAAAATGATTAAAATGTAGAACGGATGTCCTCATATGTGGACGTCACTTTTCTCAGAAACTACATAATGAACAAAGATAATTCTTTGTTTTTCTCATTAGGACCAATCAGCCCAAAGACCAGGGGCGTCAAACTCAAACAATTCACAGAGGCCAAAATTAAAAACTGGGACTAAATCTCGGGCCAAATTAAATATTTATTGAAAAATTTCCACAACATCTGTATGTTTTTCAGAAGGTGTGGATTAAATTTGAGGAGACAACAGGAGCAGATGCTAATGAGTTTCAACAGAAGTGGTGGGAGCAAAGCATTCTGGGATTTGTAGTATTGGAGGTGTATGTGCTATACTGGCACAGCGGCCGGTGGGCAGCTCTAATACATATTTGATATGATCTCACGGGCCAAATATATTTATATCAAGGGCCATATTTGGCCCACGGGCCTGAGTTTGACATGTCTGGCAAAGACAAATGAATAAAGTCATGCAAATGAGCCTCACGAGTCTCTTCTGGGTTGCCAGTTTAAATGCTCAAATCCAGTTGGTTTAAACCTGAAGGGCGTCTCTCTGAATCCTAAAGCAAATCATGCCTCAGTGCTAGTGCAGCCTCTGCAGCTCTGAGTCAATTCTGGAGGTTCTGAGTTTTCACGTGGCCTGTCCCTACTCTACCTGCAAGTTTAGGCAACCCACGTTCAGCTGGGTTTGTAATACCTTTTTTTTTTTTTTTTTAAACTAAGAGCACAGGCTACATTCAGCTTTTTAAAATGTGTTTTATATCTAGAAAAGGAGGGAAAAAAATACATGTCTTGCCCAAAAATGAGGATACTTGGAATGCATAAGGTAAGTGAGGAATAACTCTGGACCACTGCCGACTGTTTTCTACTCCATGTACCGAAACAAAAACTCACTTTAACATTTGGAAAAATACATTTATTCACATGAGCTTGGATAAACACAGCGTTGCCATGGCACCGGTCCTGTTTGGGTCAGTCTCTGGTTCAGGGCTGTGGACTGAGGCACCTTTACTTTTACACACCTCCATTTGAATATAGTGTTTATTATAATAATGTCCTTATCGAGCTTTGGGGTCACATTAAAAGCAGTAATTCAATGGTTATATTCAGGACTTGACACCAACATGGAGGCAGATGCTGGTCGTTTTTCAGTTATACGTCATGTTTAAGGCTTATTTATACGACTGGACTAGCGAGACACAGAATTATAGCATTAAACCAAACACGTGGCTAATTAAAGGTGCGGCTACATCCTACTTGTCTTGTCTCCATGGGGATTGTTAAATTTAATGCCATAACGTGGAACACTCCAGGCAAAGCAATAACATCCCTCTGGAGACAAACACAAAAGTTACATTCTGCACCTTTGACATAATTGTATAACTTGAATACAGATGTTAACAATGAACTGCAATTGTGGCTCGTTAAATCCCTAAATAGCGAAGTAAGTGTTGAACAGGCCGATCAGACGAGGGAAGTGAGCATCATCTGTCAAACCCTGAATATATGAAATGAATCGGTTGCGTTTGTGGAGCCTCGTCTACAGCTGGACTTCTGAGGTCACAGTTAGCTTATCGGCTATTATGGTTAATATCTGTGCACGTAATACTGGACCTATCCACACGATTATATGATTATTCACCAACATGGAAAAGATTGTAGTTTAAAGACCCAGACTTACACACATGTGCCCTCCATGTTATACTGTCATGAAATCTAGAACAAAAACTCAACATATCAAGTATTTTCATGAAGCTAGCCAGGTCAAATATAGTTGAATTTCCATTTTTAAAGATACAATAATCAGATTGTCACATATTTGTGCCTTGGTTTACACAGTAGAATATAGTTAAGCACAATCTCCATTCAGAGGCAAGAAGACAGGAGCGTTCTGTAACACGGTGGTGAAAGTGATTTTCTTAAAGTGCATATGACAGGTTAGACTGTTTCTTTAGAACATAATTTTTTAATATTTTACTAAAACTCTTGCCCTATTTTTTCATAGTTTATCGTTTTACTTTCTGGTTGGACACAGGCAGCAGATATTACATTATGTAGAGGTAATTGCATAACTCCAAACTTTATAAATTGCACAATAGTTATGATTAGATTAATAAAAATACATGACAACACCTATATTTTGTGAAATGAATGTTTAAACTGCTAGAAAAATGCATTTTGGATGGATTTTTTAGTGTTTATGACAGATGGAGGTTTTCTGTTTTAGGACTTAGCGCCACTTCCTGGGTTATTTTACTTTTCTTCCCAACTTTTTCCTACAAACTGCCATTTTAACTGATGTAAAACTATGATAAATATTTATTACAGGGACTATCCCACCAAACGAAGTCAGAATTACCCGTCATATACACTTAAAGCTGCAAAATTGTTAAGCAAAACGTAAGCTTACCTTTACAAAAACAAAGCAAGTTATTCTTAAATCTTAAAACAATCAGTAATAGTCAAAAATGCAATATTCCACAACGCAATTTATTTTTATAACCAATTCCAACATGTTTCCTTATTTGAAATACAGAGTCCCCTTTAAGAATGGAAAAAAGGAGTGAAAATTTGAAACCTGCAAAATAAATCATCATATAAAACAATTATTATAAAATGACACATGCCCCACAATTTTCTTCCTTAAAATAATTTGAAACTTAACTCAACACTTTTTCGCAGTCCGAATTTTTGCAAAAGTGTTTGAGGAAAATTAAAAACACAAAACAGTAGCAGGGATCCTTTATGGAGCAGAGGTGTCACTCCACATACAGCTCTCGTCGGTCTGACTGGCAGTCTGTGGTACATCCAGGTTTTTAGGGGGTTGTCGGATGAAAAGTGTCCAGCCTAAACTTCCTCTTGCTCGGGGAAGTTGAGGATCTTGCGATGGGCTTGTCTCAGATACTGCTGCTGTTTGAAATAAACTTTAAACGCTCCTTTAATGGCCACGAACGCGATTCCTCCCTGTGGAAAAGAGAAAAGTGGGATTAAATATGAGATTGGAGCGATAGTTTTGAAATGTTACTTTTAGAGAGTCGCATTATGCTTTAAGGATGCACAGTAGCAACTTTTTTTTTTTTCCATTTAGTCGAAAAGTCAAGGATTACTTATTAACAATTATCAAAATACGACAAAACATTTTTAAGTGATTAATCATTGCAGCCCCAGCGGACTCGTTTACAATGTAACTTTTCTGGTGGAGCATCTGTCACTTGCTTGTTTCCATGACGATGTTATTTCTTTGCCTGGAAAGTTCCACAGTATGACACAAGAGATGCCGATCTTCAAGTCAGATCTGTAGAGAGGTGAACCTATTCACTTTAACAATGTATTTTTTCAATGTATTTTTGAGCATTAAAAACAGCTATACTTGAATGAATGCAAGATAAATATATTTAGTGCTATACTGTGGAACATTTCAGGCAAAGACGTCTGTGTAAAGCCTCAGTCGCCCAGGTCTGATCCACAGCAAAAGACAAAGTTTAAATCTAACTGGACAAATTGTTGTAGGAGTGAAGACGTTTACTGGTGGACACTTCCTTATATCTGTCTGAAGGGAGGAGCTAACTACACTATTGTCTCCAGTTTCAGCTGAAACTACCCTATTCAATCCTTAACGATCCTGCTTTGTTTGCCACTCCATGAGAGGATGTACCAACACCAGCGTGAGAGCTCCTCAGGACCCCAGTCTGCTGTACATCTCCATCTCAAAGACACTAACCTCTCCTCTGAAGAGAGTGAAGGATCTGAGCCAGTGAAAATAAATGGTTTGAGACGGGAGTTAAAGAAGCTATTTTTGTGAGGAAAGAGAAACCTTCCTTAATTCCTTCCTTCCGGGAAGAAGCGTCTTGGATGAGCAGCCAAACGTCTTCACTCCTACAACGATTTGTCCAGTTGACAGATTTGAACTTCGCCTTCTGCTGTGGATCATTCAGCGCTATACGGTATTTTTAGCAGCCTTATTTTGAAACACTGAACAGAAAACGTGCCTTGAAAGCTAAATATGCTAGGTGTGGGTGTGTGTAGATGTGTGTAGGTGTGTGTGGGTGTGTGTAGATGTGTGTAGGTGTGTGTAGTCAGGTGTAGGTGTGTGTAGTCAGGTGTAGGTGTGTGTAGGTGTATGTGGGTGTGTGTAGGCGTGTATAGGTGAGTGTAGTCGGGTGTAGGTGTGTGTAGGCGTGTGTAGGCGGGCGTAGGTGGGCGTTGGCGGGCGTAGGCGAGTGTAGTTGGGTGTAGTCAGGTGTAGGCGGGTGTAGGTGTGCGTAGTCAGGTGTAGGCGGGTGTAGGCGCGGTGTAGGCGTGTGTAGCCGGGTGTAGTCAGGTGTAGTCGTGCGTAGGTGGGTGTAGTCGGGTGTAGGCGTGCGTAGTCAGGTGTAGGTGTGTGTAGGCGTGTGTAGTCAGGTGTAGGCGGGTGTAGTCAGGTGCAGTCAGGCGTAGGCGGGTGTAGGCGTGCTCATTGTGCGCACCAGGATGGTTCTCTGCAGGTTGGAGTTAACACTACTGAACATGAGTTTTCCGACGATGGTGGCGATGGTGGGGAAAACCAGCGCCCCACACAGGATCCTCGTGGCAGAGACGTGATCGGCCAAAGGAGACGCCTCAGCGGGAATCCGGGGCACGGGGCAACCAATACCTGCAGATGAGAGGAAATATTTGAACAAAAAATACAGAAAACCAATCATTTTACGTTTTTATTCTTGAAAAAATACTGTTATCTCTGGGAGGTTTGTTCAATAACATTCAAATTGTTCTATAAAGGTGGATAACTTACAAACTACCATGACTTTTATTTATATCGACAATTAGGCAAAATCAGAGGAAAAATATCATTTGCATAATAATTTGGAAGCAGCATATACAGACATTTTGATTCACTTTGACCAGATAGTCACAGTCCTGCTGTAGGGACCCTGGAGTCTTATTTGACCAAAAGTTCTCATTCACAGCACATACAAACCAAGCCTTTAAAACAGCCTTTTTCTACCCATGAAACATCACCACAATCTGAAATACCCTAAAAGTGGAGCTGAAAAACACATCCATGCTTTCACTTCAAGGCTCGATTACTGTAATTCCCACTAGTCGCGTGCTCTAGAAGCTCTAAAAGGCAGACCATTTAGGACTTTTATTATATTCATGTTTTCTATACTGTCGTGGGTTTATTTAGTCCTAAAAATAAACACATGAAGATTTAAAGCGTTTTGTCACCCCCGACCCGCTGGGTCTGAAGCAGCTGCTGTGTTTGATGCAGTTATTGGACGTGTGAGGGACATTAGGAGGATCTATTGTCGTGGTTTTCATTTCCTGGGATTTCAAAAATGCATCTAATGATTACGGCTGATCCATGTTGTGTGTTTATCTGGAGGAACGAGAGAGAAGGAGTTTTAGACTATATCCTACAGCCAGTTCTCCAGAGGAAACCTTGTGCTTATTTCACAGTATTTTAGAGGAAGCGTCTGACGAGGAGAAGGACTGGAGCTGGAAAGAGGCGGAAACTGCATTTTCACTTCGTTGGTTCAGGAATTGATAGCGACAACTTTTTTTTAAAACTGTATAATCTTTAATAAAATATAATATCTGTATATAGGTATAGTTAAAAACTCAAAATATTTGTTGAGTTTAGCCGATCTTGAGTCTAACAGTGACGCTTTTCCTTTTATTATAAGCTCTTCGAAGTTTATGAAGCACAGGCCTACAGGTAATTACTTACATATCTTCTGTAATAAATATTCATAGACTGATGTTATTTTACTGTCGTCATAATATTCAAATAAATGGCCCCTTGTTTATCATCTGTCCTTCACTTCAGGTGCATTAGGCTCTGACATGGATGTTATGTCGGGATGTTATACACTAATCTTGGACAGCGATTTCAACGTTCCATAGGCCTAATCTTGTCCTTTTGCTGCTACATTAAATTTTGTTGCTAAATTAAATAATGCATTTACCTGGTCTAAGTAAACACCTATTACTCCATAAGATGCAAATAAAATGACTGACTGTATCATTAGGTTCACAGAGCAGCTGCATTAACTTCAGAAATACAATATGACAAAAGTGTAATCATTCTGAAAATCACAGGACAAACAGTGTAAGTGACCTGGGAATATACTGTTGAGGATCTGCAGCTTGTTGGAGTACTTCCTCCACAGACGGAGCACGTAGTCTTCCCAGCGGATCATCTTTCCCAGGATCAGCATGACTGGGATGGTGGGAAGTCCGATGAGCAGGAACAGAGGGTCGGCTCTCTCCATCACATCCAGACCCTCCTTATGTCCCACCACCTGCACAGAGGAGCGCCGGAGTCGGGGAAGCAGACGGGACAACGCAGCATGTGAGGTTCAACTTTAATTCAATTTTTACTTTTTTCTAAAACATTGTCTTGATTAAAGATACAGTATGCAACTTTCTGGAGGTGGCACATCAACTGCATGGATCACACTGTGGAATATTATAGTCAAAGGAACAATATTCCCATGGAAACGAGTAGGAAGAGGCTCTCCTCCAGGACAAATAAGGATGCATGTTTTTCAGAGCAAGAGTCACAACCAAACACTTTACATATAAATAAGAAAACTTTTTAAAACATTTTCACAACATGACGCAGCAACACCTAAAACAAAATACAATGGGTTTTTTTTTGTTTTTTTATTCAAGTTGCTCATTTCCACAGAGGCAGAAAACCAATCGTCTGTGTCTTTCCAATTTTATAACACATACACTCCACTGGCTTCTATTTGGACCAATACTAGCAGCCATTTTGTTTGAGTAGCTTGTACTGAAAACAGATGTTTTTTTCAACTGATATTTCACAATTTATAAGATCATAAACACTTTAAATAGTGGTATGTGGTAGTGTTCAAGTCAAATGGCACAGTCCTTTTACTATACAGCCTATCGATGGATAATTATCACCATCATATCCCTCTATTTTTTATACAGAGGGATGTTAGTCTGGTCCTCGCTCCATCCGTCGCATCTCGAGTCTGACCAAACATAATCGTGCAATCAGATTTGTTTTTTCAGTGAAACATGTGAAACAAGGGAGCTCATTGGCCACAACGGCTTCGCTTCGCTACTTTTTAAATGGAGGAAGATACATATTAAAGCTCAGTTTTCTAAACTGGACTTTGGGTCGAAGCAGGAGGTTAGAATTAAAGGACCAACGCTAAAGGAGCTAAAGGGTTTGCTCCAGACAACGGGACCAAAGACTCGCTCTTTTCAAACACAGTGGGACCAAATGGGAAGAAATTTAATGATTCAATCCACTGAAAACTGGGGAAACAGAATAAGGATAAAAAACAATACAAAACCAGCTTTTTATTTCATATTATTAGAGCTATTTCATATGGACTTTGGAACTTTTATTTTGGCCCGGGGTCAGATTGACTTGCCGACACCTGGTTTATATGTTTATAAATCTGATTGTGACATCAGTGCCTCACCGAACATGAACTTCACCGCACGTCACTGCTCAATACCAACAATAATAATTAAAAAATGTTTTAAAACACTCTTTATTTAGGCTCCAAACTGGTCCAGCGAGTGTACACTAGTCTATGTGTCTTATACTTGTTCTGCCACAGCTCAAGATCATTCTAAAGCTATTCAGAAAAGTTGATTTGACTTTTTTTAGTACCGATACCTGGCGAAATGGGTGTCTAGTTTTGATACTAGTTTTAGTATCAATTACCATCTGATTTTTGATACTTTTGACAACCCTATTACAAGATAATAGCTGGAACAGACTCCACACTGCTGTTACCTGCATGACAGTGACTGCTCCATAGGTGACCGCCGTCCAGTAAATAGACCCCACCATGATCCCGGCTGCAGCGAACGGTCCGGCCTTCGAGATGAGTCTGTCTGCCAGGTCCAGCACGTACACCACAGGGCCTGAAGGGGGCAGTGGAGGGAAGATCTATTTTTAGTAGTTGTTTTTGTCTTCATCATTGTAGCATATGTCACATCCTTTTAAAGCATAACTCAATTTAAAATAAAAAATAAAATAAAAAAGGTTAAGGTTAAGTTCCACCTTCATTTTTGGATAATCTTTGAATTCATCTTTGAATTAATCATGTTAATTATGAAAGGGAGGAGGAAGCCATGAAAGTAAAGAATGCTCCAACAAGACTACTATAAAAAAAAAAAAAAAACATGCTCCATCTTTAAAACCATGTAGGTCCATCTAAATGACCCTGGCCAGCTAAGACTACACGTTTTTCCCATATGTCCAAAGAAGCGTAGTCTGGACCAATCAGAGAAGCACATGGTCTGTTTAAGTCAAAACAAACAGGACTTGTATAAATTAAGTTTATCAAGATGTTTTAATGTATTTATAGTCTTCGTCTTTTGTTAAAAATTATTCTTTTTCATTTTAGTCTAGTTGAAAATTCTAATTTAATCCTCTACCCACTACTTACCTTTAATTGAGTTTAAGAGACAAGCAAAAATATGACATAGACAAAAAGTTTAAGTTGATGAAAGTATCACTGATGAGAAAAAAGTCATAAACTTCACTTGTACATTTCTGAGTCAGCGTCAGTAATGTTCTGTGTTTAATGCAAACTTCAGATGGACACTGCCACTCTTCTCATCCATTCCCCCTCTCTTCTTCTTCCTCCACTCATCTTTCTCCTCCTCCACCTCTTCTATGCTCCTCTACTCCTCCTCACCTCCTGATCATCTGAACATCTCCTCTTCCTCCTCCACCTCTACTTCCTCTCTTCTTCCCCTCTCCACCTCTCCTCCTTTCCTCCCTCACTGCCCCGCTCCTCCTCTCCTCCACTCCAGGGAAATCACACCGTATTTACTGAGGGCTCCTGATTCTGGGATATTTATAGCTTCGTGGGTAAGCGAGAGATGAAGATAGAGGCAGGGGGGTAACAGCGGGAGGATTCAAGATGGAAATATCTCTTAATATATAAATTGGTCAGATATATTCGAGCTGTTAGAGTCTTGGGAGCCAAACTATTACCTCAACATAATGAAATTCACTCATAGCTAATTTTAATATAACCTTCAAGACATCATAAACCAACCACGATGCTGTAGCTGGACTGAACAGTAAATCACAAACTAATGCAAAGTGCAGTTTGAGTTGGTGCAAACATCAGAATCAGTGTCAGAATCAGTATTGAATATCGAGTCTATTACTTTGAAAATCTAAGTTTGAAATTTTTGTATTTAGTCCTGACAACAACAGAACAAAATATTCATACTTTTTAGAGTAAAATCTTGGTCTGAAATTCATGGGGTTCTTTAGTTTATCAGTTCATAACCTGGTAATGCTCCTGGAGTTTTTTGCATTTTGCACGAGTGTCGTGGTTAGATTTGTGATATATGTTTAAAAAGTAGGATTGTGTTCAAAGTGCGCATTATCATTTTTTATTTATTTATTTTTTTTTTTTAAAGCGTGATCATATTTTTTAAGTGATTGTACATTAAATTATCTTTTAAAAACCCAGTAATAGACATGAATCATAGTCAAATTTGCAGGATAAATATTTATGTAAAATATATTTGGGATGGTTGGTTTACATACTCATTAAAATCTATTAAGCTCATAATAATGTCTAATCAATTAGCTATTCGTACAAAAACAATCAATTCATTGTTTGGAATATTCTACAAGTCTTGTAAAATTCTGCTCATGTCTGGAACAATGACTCAGGGATGACCCTTGATTGTCTCCAGTACAAAGATGGCCGCCGGGTGAGGTTCGTGTGGTCAGGGTGACTCAGCGGTTGCTCCAGAGTCACACAGACACACATGAGACGGAGGAGATGGGGTTATAAATGTCACCGGCCCTGGATGATACAAGAGGCTTTGAAATGAACTGACCTTTTGGATTCTATTTGATCATAAAGACGACCAAAACAGAGGAGATCCTTTATTAGGGCTGCACAATGTTGAAGAAAAAAGCTAATTGGATTTTTTCTGACAAGTACTGCAATTACATTTGTTATTTATGTTGAAAAGGCAGGATTATGTTCAGGGTGCAGGGTCCTTATATAAGAATCCCCTGCATTTCCAACATGTTTATACAGTTCTAAAAACTACAATTTATTAGAATACAACCAGAGGATTTGATTTACTTTTAACAAAAAGTAATTTAGTTGTTAAAGCTACCATCTGCAAGTTTATTAGATTTGTTTACCAGTAGATGGCAGATGTGTTTCCTGTTTCCTCTCCCCTCACTTGTCCTTTGTTCAGACTGTGCTCTTTGGTCGTCCGTCAGACTAAAGCTGGCACACTATCAGACAGAAGTCATGTAGATAGCATCTAGTGGTGTTATATGAGAATACAACAGGGCCGGGTTGGCATCTCTAATTACAAACGGGAGCTTAGAGGACATTCTATTACTTAATAATTACCGTCTTTGAGATTTGACAATACACAAGTTGTGCAGCACTAGCCTTTATATTGAGGATGTGGTTCTGTTCATTTTGAGTCGAATAATCTTATAAATTTTGTAAAAACCTTAAAAGAGACGCTAACTTTTCTGGTGCTGCCATTTTCTTGGTTCCATAGAGAAGCTGCTTTACCTGAAATGTTCCACAGTATGGCATTCAACTAATCTATTCTGCGATTATTCAGTTCCAGATGTTTTAATTGCACAATTATTCACCTCTCCACAGATTTGACCTGTAACTTGACCTGTTTGTCTCCGTGGAGGTGTATAATGCCACGATGAGAGTAAAAACATCTCAATGAAGACAAGCAGGAGGCAGACGTTCCACCAGAAAAGTTACATAGTGTGGCTTTAAAAATAGATGTATAGTAATAGAGCATATTTAGCTTCCAAGGCACGTTTCCTGTTGAGTGTTTCAAAATAAGACTGGTAAAAATTACCATGTAGCGCTGAATGATGTAGTGTAGAAAACAGTGGTGTAATGTTCTTAAAGGGGTGGAAACAGTGAGGTCTTTATAACAGGACTGAGGTCAAAACAAGTGACAGCATCAAAACACGGACCTAAAAAAAGACAAACAAGTCACTACTGTATGTCTCATGGAGCTATAGTGGTAGGACTACAAGTAGTGCTGATTAAAAATATATATGTATAATTCAGTCTTATTTTATCTTAACAAAAGCAAATAAAACCTCTCCATTAAAGAAACCCAAACTGATGATTCCTTTTTAAAACTCAGGGCCAAGAAAACACACTGTCACCTGCTCTTACAAACTTGACTTTCCAGTTGTATGTCCTGTCCTGATGGAGGATGAGGAGGCTGGCGCAGAAATAGCTGTTATTTGGTGCAGAGGAAGTGTGCTAAGCTCCTGTCTGCTCATAGATCCACAGTGACTGACAGCACAGCCCCTGCTCTCTATAAATAAACCTATTTACCAGCAAACCTAGGCCTCCTCATCACAAATAAAGTGTGCGGATGGGATGGCTGCTGTCTCATATGTCAGCGCTACTCTGGCTGTGCATGTGGGTTTGGACATGTTAACGAGAATCTATCAGAGGCGGTTTAGAGGCGGTTTAGAGGCGGTTTAGAGGCGGTTTAGAGGCGGTTTAGAGGCGGTTTAGAGGCGGTTTAGAGGCGGTTTAGAGGCGGTTTAGAGGCGGTTTAGAGGCGGTTCAGACTCGGTTCAGACTCGGTTCAGACTCGGTTCAGACTCGGTTCAGACTCGGTTCAGACTCGGTTCAGACTCGGTTCAGACTCGGTTCAGACTCGGTTCAGACTCGGTTCAGTCCCGGTTCAGTCCCGGTTAAGTCCCGGTTAAGTCCCGCTTAAGTCCCGCTTAAGTCCCAGCAGCTCTTGTAGGCTGCCCTAGGTCTGCAGTGGTTGTCATAGGTCTTTCGTCCTGCCTTCGTCCTGCCTTCGTCCTGCTTCCGCCCTGCTTCCGCCCTGCTTCCGTCCTGCTTCCGTCCTGCTTCCGTCCTGCTTCCGTCCTGCTTCCGTCCTGCTTCCGTCCTGCTTCCGTCCTGCTTCCGTCCTGCTTCCGTGCCGGTTTAAATGCCGGTTTAAGTGCCGGTTTAGTGGAGCTTGTGGGGAGGTCGAGGCTTGGTCCTTGCTTGGTTCTTGCCGAATATTTGTTTAGCCCCGGTCCGGCCCCGGTCCGGCCCCGGTCCGGCCCCGGTCCGGCCCCGGTCCGGCCCCGGTCCGCCCCGGTCCGGCCCGGCCCGCCCCGGCCCGGTCCAGTCCTCATATTTAGCTCACTGTTCACTTGTGTCTTAGGTTATTTTGAGTTCAACGTTGTTTTTCACTCTGATATAAAGTGTACATTTTGTTTACAGAGTGAGCTCTGTTCCTGTAAATACGTTCTGACGCAGTTTGGCTGTGCATTCTTGAGACTTAGAGGGACATTAAACCTTTCAGAACACAAAGTACAGAGGGTCCAGGTCTGAATCTGTGGAAAACCCTAACAGCAAAATAAAGAATCACCTCAAATCCTATTAAATATGATTTACAATGTTCTGCGCACCAGCATTTGGAGGACCCCGAGAGCCATATGAAAAAAAAAATACTTTTAGTAATTAAGTAAGAGAGAGTAGTAGTAAGAGTTTTTTAAGAAGATTTAGTAATATGTTTACTTGCAAATTCTTTTTGGAAAACCTTTTGCAGACTTTATTAGCTCCAATTGGTTTCCTTTATGCCCAGTTTTGCCCAAGTGGTGGGGATTTATTTTCAAAGTGCTGGACAAATTTACAGATATTGGTGCAATATATCTGTTCTTTCGCTAATGGTTAGGCCTGTCACAATAACAAATCTTGAAGCCACTGATATAATAACAAAAATGCTAATACCAATAACCCATTTTTAAATAGACATGATCATTAAAAGACACGAGCTGCAACAAAACAGCAGAATGTACCAACATATACCCACTGAAGTCACTTATTCAACTAACAGCTCAAATGTTATTGTATTACTTCAAAAATACCTCAAATCTCCTCACTTTTACAAAGTATTTGTATACACAATAAATACTACTATTTAAGGATGAGTTGATATAGTAATTATCGTGACCCACTTATGGTAATGAGATATCACACAGCAGAACAAGTCTAAGGCAACATGATGTTGGTAAAGAAACTAAGATTATATTGTGTTGAAAATTACACTCATTATATCATCGTTGTATCAAAATCAGTATCAAGAATGAAGTATCAGACCTTTTCTTTAGTATTAAAATCATTCTTAGTGTCATGACAACATAACTGTTCCTCTTACCCAGTTTGGGGAAGACGATGAGGTACTCTGCGTTACACTGTGGACAGGCGACTCGAGCTGTGCTGTTGCCCCTCTGCTTCTCGTCCACCCACCTCTGCAGACATGCCTGGTGCACCCATTTGGTGGACCCCCGGCAGCGGCACGGGCGCACCCACTCCGCCGTCCGGTCGTCCTCATCGGTGGCAAAGCACACCCAGCAACTCCTGCAAACATGACAGAGCGAGGTCAGCAGGCGGGTATAACATGAAAAATAAAGCAGCATAATTATGACAAAAAATATAATATTGTTGTGTTATGTAATAATATAACCATGATTATAAATTGATACTGTCAAAGGCTAACCTGCAGATGAAGTACAGACTTATCAAGGTTATAGCCTCTATAGAATAGAGAAAATATGATAAAAATTATTTAGATGAATTTAATCAAGTGATTGGATTTTCGACTACACCATTTTTGCAAATGACTGGAGTAATAATTGTAATTATGATTTAAGGACAGTGCATAGAGCAGATCACTACAAAGTCCTACAAGACACTTGCAGGATTTAGGAGACAGCTGAAATCAGAAGTTTAGATACACCATATAAAAAGACATGTGTTTTTTTTCCCTCACTGTCTTACATGAAATCAGACTAAACTTTTCTTGTTTTAGGTCAATTATGATTACCAGCATTTTTGCAGTTTGGCAAATGCCAGAATAATTAGCATGATTTTTAAAAACAATGTTTCATTACATTCTTCAAAGTCAGAAGTTTACAAATATTTCATGGTACCATTGCCTTTAAACTCTATGACTCGGGTCAAACGTGTTGAATATCCTTCCACAAGCAATGGCTGGCAGGAATTTTGGTCCATTCCTCTTGACAAAACTGCTGCATCTGAGCGAAGTTTCTACATGCATGTTCAGGTCTGCCCATAAATAGGACTGAGATCAGGGCTTTGTAATGGCCACTCCAAAACACTGACTTTGTTATCCTTAAGCCATTTTGTAACCAGTTTGTCATTAGGCTTCGGGTCACTGTCCATTTGGAAGAGCCACTGGCGCCCAAGCTTTAACTTCTTGGCTGATATCTTGAGATGTTGCTTCAGTATTTCGATCTATTTTGTGAAGTGCACCAGTTCCGCCTGCAGCAAAACAATCCCACAACATGATGCTGCCACCTCCATATTTCACAGTTGGGTGGTTTTCTTAGGTTTCCCCCTTTTCTTCTAAACGTAACAATGCTCATTATGGCCAAAAAGTTCAATCTTGGTCAGGCTAGAAGATTTGTCCCTGTGTGCATTTGCAAACTATAAACTGCTTTTTTCTTTTTTTTTTTTTTTTTGGAGTAAAGGCTTCTTCCTGCAGAATCTCCTTTCAGTCCATGTTGGTACAGTCCTTGTTTCACTGTGGATAATGACACACTCTTACAGCTTCAGACCCTGGCACCTCGAGGATGAACCAGACGTGTGCAAGTCCACAGTTCTCTTCCTGGTTGTCTTGGCTGATTTCGTTTGTGTAATATCATGGGAAAGTCAAAGAAGCAGAGTGTTTCAGGTGTGTCTTCAAATACATCCACAGGTGTGTCTCTAATTAACTCAAATATTGTCAGTAAATCAATCAGAAGCTTCCTAAGACATGACTCATCTGGGTTTTCTCAAATAGTTTAAATGTATGGTAATCTTACTGTATGTAAACTTCTGACTTTGAAGAAAATAATGAACAATTGTCTAAAAAATCTTTCTGTCATTATTCTGGCATTTAGTAAATAGAAATAATTTTGGTAAAACTTACTGACCTAAAACTGGAAAAGTTCACTCTAATTTCATGTCAGACAGTGAGAAGAAAAAAAAAAATACACAAAAAAAAAAAACATTAATTACAATATTGACCTATGGTTCAATATACAAATGACAGAGGAATAGTTTTTGGGTGTCAGTATTTATCTGGAATACTTTTTCTTTGTACTAGGTGGGAACTTTTTTGCTATTTTTCTGTACTATGATAAGTTTTTTGAGGTATAGAGGGCAGGGCTGTTGCGGTTAAAGAATTTCCCTTGTGGTAACTTTATCTGCCTCTGCACCGCAGTGTGTGGTATAGCACAGAGGCTCATCATAATACATGTCAAGTGGGGCTGTACTTGAAAATAGCTAAATAAACGACACCCAGGCATGAGTGACAGACATTTCTGTTCACTAAATGTAGTTTTAGAGACAATGCTGTCCTGTACTAAACTCATGTGGGACGGAGCGCTTCAGGACACTTGTCAGCTCTGCGGGCAGATTGCAGGTTATCGTGTGCTAAGCTAAACTTCACATACTTTTAGCGCTGCCCAATGAGTGGATTTGAATTCAAGTCTGCCGCTCCTCCAGTAACATGTAAAGCCCATACACCCATGGCAAACCTCTGTCTGCTCGACTCTCGAGCCCTCTGTCTGAAGCATAGAAAGTGAAGGGGCACATTAGCGTTTAGCTTTAGCACTGACGAGGCTTTTGTTAAAAGGATAGAGGCACCCTTGCCTCTCACCACTGCCTCCTCTGATATATATTCCCTGTGTCTCCGTAGTTTAGAGCAGTGTAAGCATGGATTGGGTCATAGTTGAATACGAAAATTATGCCGGGCATGTGCGTTACAATGCAAAATGTGGCTACTGTGGCCACTTGAGCCCTTTTGTGGTATGATTGATCATACCACAGCATTGCAATACACACGACAACATCGTGGTTAGCGTGACAGCCCTAACAGACGGCTGAATAAATTACTTTTATTACTCACTATGTCGACGCAAACTAAGTATGATTCATTCTGCTATAAATTTGACTATGTTTTTTTTCAGGAGAATTCTGCTTTAGGGTATCGAGTCTGTGGAATCATTTTGTTTCAATATTATCATTTATCATCTATATTTTAATGAATAATATTTCCCATTTCAAAATGTGTTATTGTGACAGGCCTACTTGTTTTAGTCTGTGCAGTGACAGTTCCCATGTTCCAGTGGCTCTGCTCCACCCGAGGTCTTGAGCAGACGCCTGGGACATTTGAGTCTCATTTTCATAATTACAGTGTGTCTCCACAAGGAGGCATTTCAGGAGATGAATGAGGAGAGATCCAGCCACCCTCATGAATCCCTATAGTTTAAACTGAGCTGGAGGAAAGGGCAGAATTCTATGGTGGAATTTGCTGTTTACCTGTAAGACTGAAAATTTGTTGAGATGGTTTAGGGTTAATATTACTGGACCTATCCACATGAAACTAAAACCATCAGCATCAATATACAAAAGTGCAGATTTCATTCAAAAACAGTGAATCTCCCAGAGTTACACTGGCCCTTGCCCTCAGTCTGGAAATACTACATCTATAACCTAGTGGACAACATGGACAGGACAAATTCAAATGATTAGCAGAAATGTAGGTCAAAGTAATTATTGAATCAAGCATTATTTGTTGACAGCTATAATCATACCCCTGCTGTAGACTTTCATTTCATCAGTAAACTCTTGGTATGTAGGAACTTGGCACATCGTACATAGTCTTTTTCGGAAAGCAGGACATTTCACAAAAGAAGTAGGACATGTTTTGTTACATCAATAGTGTTCACGTTCTTGGAAATGTATTCATTTCATATGCTGTGCTCTGGAGGAGCCTCTAAAACTGTGTGGGAAATTCACTGTCAACAAGGTTTCAAGTTCCACAGATTTCCCATCTTAATTTTCTGTCCTTTCAACTGATAATCGTGCATAGTCCTGAAAACACTTTAGCACTTACTTTGTATCTATAATGAGTCATAAAAGGGGATTTATTCAACCTTTTACAGCTTAAGTCATCATACAGCCAAAAAAAACCCCAAAAATTTCCAGTAGTGCAAAGCAAATGTACATGTCGCCCCCAGAAAAGATCATTCGAGCTTTCATATACCGAGTGATAAGTCGATATAGTAATAATTGTGACCTGCACAGGAGTTCATGCAAAAACAACTATTTATGCACTTAAGTACTTAAACTGTATTCATACATTATCTAAATGTACTTTAAACTCATAATTCATGTCCAAATCCTCAACTAACTCACTACATACCTGCTGTTGCTGCTGTTATAGAATAATTATTCAACTGATAAAAACTTTGGCTGACCCATCGACGATTAATCGACTGAATGACTAAAGGATCACAGTCCTAAAATAATGCTACATCTTTTTAATTTAAGACATTATTTCACCTTAGCTCATTTAGTGAAGACACTGAGCTCTGTGCAAGCTTTTGTTTCATGTGCATAGACCTGATAATTACAGAGACATTCCCATGTCCACAAATCTGAAATCTGAAATCAACCAATCAATCTACAACAGAAACTGACCCATCAGTGTTAAAAGGTGACGTCTACCCTCTGGTTGTCTCTGTGGGGATTTAATTGCTTTGCCTAGATTGTATGATATTAATTAAATTAGGCAAAAATAAAACCCTGGAATGGCATACACGCAAGACATACAAGTTTAATACCATATGGTGGAGCATTCCAGCCAAAGCAATACCATTACAACGAGAAAAGGAGGTGGCAGACCCTCCACCAGAAAAGATTATTGGCCGTTTAGAATGTTTTGATGTCATGTTAAGCTATTGTATGGTAGGGCTGAACAATCTGAGAAAGATACAAGCAAGATACAAGATACAAGCATTGCGATTGTGATTAGATTTGTAATTCAGGACATTTTAAACACGTCAAGAAGAACTGAAAAAACACTGAAATGTGAACTGACAAACTAATACAGGAATCACATTTCAGAATATGTTTGTACAGCTCTAAACTACAGGTTTAGCAGTTTTTTTATGCAGAATAAGGCAGGATATTACGTTGTTTGTGGAAGAAATTGCGGTATTTCAAAATTTGCAGCCTTTGCGATTTGCTAATTGCAACACATTTTCAAACTAGAATTTCAGTGTGATTAATCTTGCTGCTCTGTTGTATAGTTGTGACATATTGCTAAATTAGCTAAATATTCAGATGCCTCCCATGCAAATTTTAACTCCTTTTTCTGTTACATGATCTACACCAAATCAGAGTCATGTCTACAGCAGACAGAGGGATCAGATAGTGTCTCTCAGGTTCAGGTTTTAACAGAGGCAGTGTTTCCAACACTGAATAAAACATGGCGGCGCAGGAGGTGGTCATGTGACACTGCAGAGAGGTGAAGCGATCCTCTGAATGGAGCTCTGACCTCCAACTACACACTGAGAGGACAGGGCCAATACGGCCTCCTGCTTGGAACATTTAAGTTCTCTTCAAGGAGTTGAAAATGAAATGAAATAGTACGGTTATCTAGACAGCTCTGTTTTTTTTTTTTAACGGGACTGACAGAGAAACACAGATCTTGATCTAAGTTTGGTTTGAGACCACCGAGCTGCAAGATTTTTACAATATAATTGTAAACTTGAAACGCTAAATTCAAGCCACAGTATGTAACTTTTTCCCTTAAATAGTCTAAAATAAAAGCATTCATTATGGATGTGTTTATTGCACTGAAAAACATAGAAAAAGATGCGTGTTTACTCTGAACAGGCTTTTATCTCCACAAAATAGATGTTATTTGGCCTGGAGGGCCGCCTCCTGCTTGTTTCCATGGAAATGTTTCTTTGGCTATAATATTCCACAGTATGATATAAAAAAGTATTGTTTCAGCTTATTATTTCCATGGAATTACACGGTCGACTTTGCACCTCCAGAAAGTTACATACTGTGACTTTAAATATAGACCTCAAATAAATAAATGGAAAGTGCCCAAATGGAACCCGCGATGTAAAGTGCTTTTTTCTCGTAGTTTAGGTCACATTACCTTTACTTTTTCATAACTTAAATCACTCAGAAAGTTTGATTTCATAAAGCTGGTCACATAGGAATGGTGCTCTTCTAAACTGGCTCCAGGCGAGGTGGCAGGGACTCCCAGGGGTGTCAGAGACTGTATTTTATGTTAAACATATAATCGTAATTGTGATTATGATTTATTTATTTCATTATTAATAGCTTGACATAATTGAGCAGCCTTAGTTTCTTTTCACAATAATTGCAACAGACATTTGACACCATGACATCCACTCTACACCTACGGAGCTCACAGTGACCGACTGCCCCGGTTTCAGAAGTAAATTTCCCATTAATTTTTCTCATACAAAAATTTCAAATATTAAGAGTTCAAAGAATCACAGAGGCTACGTGGAAACTAATCCATAACACGGCTGTTTTAAAACCAAAAGGCTCATTTAAAACAATTTTACTTAAAACTATTTGAAGATTTGTGGTCCTTAGTCATTCATTAGGTCACCACATAACATTATTTTTTTATGTATTTATTTATCCAGAAAGTCTATGGGGAAAAAAGAAAGATTTACTTCCGGAGCCAGTGGGTGGTCCCTGTTGAGCTCCACAGTGTCTGTAACAGATGCCACTTCTGTAAAAGTGGTATCTGCTACAGAGTTAGCAGACACCACTATTAGAAGCTGCTGAGATGTACGGCACAGACTAACTCCTGGAGCAGAGCTGTTTTTCTTAGAGCCTGGTTTTGGGGGAACACAAAGGGCCTTTCAGTGGGTGCTGGTCACGTGACTGTGGGAAACTGGGGGTCCCTGGGTTCAAAGGAGCAGGGGTAGAACTTAAAAAGGCGCCAGACTGAACGAGTAAATCACAACATTATATCCACACATAAGGAATGAGGAGGAAGTACGTAGACTGTCTCCAAGTTAATCAGGACTTTAAAAATGTCATTATGTTTGTTTGGCAGAAAAAGTGTTGTGTGGCTGGACCCTGGAAAATATGATCTCTCAGGTATTGCACAAAGATTCGTAATTTATGTTTTAAAATCATATTCAGTTTTGTAAATTTCAGACTTCAGACTTCAGAAATAGGGCTGCACAATTCTTTAAAATATTCTATTTGTAATTTTTTCTGACAAGTACTGCGATTGTAGATTTGCATTTTGTGCATTTAAAAAGTAGGATTCTGTTCAGAGTGGATATTGCAAACAACTCCAGCAGCATTAACATTTGAGAGAAGACTGAAATATGAACTGATTAACTGATACAAGAATCTAATGTACCTCTTTAGTTTAGATCAGGTCTAAACTACAGGTTTCTAGTTTAGACCTGGGGGATATGTGGAGAAAAAAAGAATCACGATTTTTTCCCCCATATTGATTAAACTCTATTTGTGATTCAATCTTCTTCCATCTTATTGAAAACAAAAACAGGTGGGCTTCAGGTATAGAGAGCTGAGTGTAAGGCTCACTAAAGTAGGTAAGTCCAAGTGATAGGACCAATATTTCCAGAGAAATACACATTTAAAGTTTGAAATGTGTTTGTGCAATATATTAAGCCTAAAAGCATCTGTGGTTACCGGCAGTAACACGCACACACTACCAGCACGGGTAGAAACACATGCGATGTCTGTGCGCTAAAACAGGTCTTAAGTTTCACTCATAAATGATAAAAAAGAAAGTAGTCATTATCATTATAATCCAAGCTGCAAAAAAAATAATGTGAAGAGGAGAGAAAGAGGAGAACAGGTGAGGGGCTGGATCAGAGACAGGCTGGGGGCGGGGGCAGACGGTGCCGCACACACAGAGGGAAGGGGACACTGGACTACAGTGAAATGATGCAGATTTAAGTAAAAACTTGTGAAACGCAAGAACATGTGAGGAAATAAAAACAGACACACTGTGGCCCTGACTCAAAGCTTTGACAAAAGAAGTGTGACCACCCACTAAAGGACAATTAAAATACATCGAGATTGACCAATGTTTAGATCATAATCTGTTCCCTGGGTACAAGATTAAAAAGAAAAGACATTTTGTTCTGTCACAGGACATTGTATTGTCCAAATAATTGCAGGCCTACACTGAATCATGCTAAACTAATACAATGTTTTCCAGTTTGTCATGTTTCTAGGTCTAAACCACAGGGCAGGTTTAATGCTGTTTTTGCGCCTAGAGCTGCATTACATAGAAAAGTATTGAATCACAATCTGACCTTTTCATTAAAATTGCACATCATCAAAAGGATAAGCTCATATCACCCAGCTCTACAGTACATTAATATAGTAAACTAGTTATCTAAATGTTCAACTGACATTTTTAAAGAATTTTGTACAGCCCTATAAAGATGTCTTAGATGTATGACTTGTTTTGGAACAGCATCTCTGCCCCTGTTGTTGCACAATGTATTTCCACTTTGTTTTCTCAGACTTGCTCATGTCAAAATGTCATGTCATTTTAAATACATTTTCAATATGCATAATTTCTTCCATGTTAGAATAATATTGTACATTATAATAGATTTGTTATCCCAATTTTGAGCATAGAAGTCTGAAATGGTTAAGATTTTTACAGCAGCATCTTTGGCCCTTTTGTTGCACAATGTATTTCCAGTTTGTTTTCTCAGACGTGTTTAGGGTCAAGATCTGAACAGACCAAACACTGAGAGCAGCTGCAGAATGACCGAAACACGACGGTTCTGCCAAAGTTTAAACTCAGGACTGAACCCAGAGACGCCGCAGAGACACCTGGACCAACACAACTGAGGTACAGAGGGGCAAAAGGTACTGAAATAAGAAATAGAGCAGTCTCCTCAAATCACTCAAGGTTAGAGAGCTTTGAGGTTTTCAAAAATCTTAAAACTGCTATTTGAATGGACACAATAAGCAAATCTCAAAGGCTGCAGTTTTTGAAGCACCATAATTTCCTCCACAATCAACAAAATCTCTGGTCTTATTCTGCACAAAATCTGCCAACTCTGTAGTCTAGATCTGTACAAACATGTTCTGGCGGAGGTCTGTCACTTTCTTTCTTGTCTGCCATGGAGATGTTAATGCTTTGCCTAAAATATTCCACAGCGTGACAATAAACTTATCCTACATTTACTCAGTTACAAATACTCAAAAAAACATGCCTCATTATTGTGAGCAGGGTTGCCTCTCCACAGATATGACCTGTAACTTGACCTGAGAGTGTTTTCATGGAGCTAGATCATTTTAATGCCACAGTGGGACATTCTAGGCAAAGCAATAACAACTCCACTGAAAAAAAAGGTGTGTGGACCTCCATCAGAAAAGTTACATAGGGCCCCTATAAATGCTACAGAGCCAACGTGATTTATGAGAAATGTTTAGAGCTGGGTTCAATTTAGGTCTGTCACAATAACAAATTTTGAAGTACGATATAATGCTGAAGAAAATATCGATGCAAAGGATAATACTGAAGTAGAATTATCCCCAAAAAACTATCCTAAACATTTATATGCAATAAATAAATCGCAAAACAAAACACTTAGTTCGTTTTTATCTAAAATGAATCATAGAAGTTATTTATTCAGCCTTCCACAGCTCAAATCTAATTGTAGAACAGCAAGAATAACAAAGGTTTCTAGACTAGTACTATACCATGATAAATACTAACCCCCAAAAATGATTGTTCCATCTAACATATACTGAACAATAAGTAGATATAGTATTTATCGTCACAGACCTGGTTCAGTTAAAGGACAACTACGTGCTGTGGGCAAAAAGTTATAACACTATCAAAAACATACTTTCTTTTCAGTATCAAGTTTATAAAGCCAGTGGGTTTTGACACAGTGCTGTAGTATGTTACTTAGGACACATTTTTGTATTTATTTATCCCTGAAGACCCGGTAAAAGAGCTATAGATCGTATGTATGTACTTTTACGGTTTAGTTTTAGGTTTGTTTACCCCATGCTGATTGAAAGAGTAACATATGTAACTGATTGTTGCAGCAGCAATTATTAAAGCTACGTATGCAGTGTGTTCTTTGCAAAGGTCACTGATCTCCTGCTCAAGTCCAATATTTACACAAAGTGCTGCGTCAAACGTCTTGTGGCACCACTGCCCCAGAGGACAACAGGACAACCACAAGGCCAAAGACTGCATAATTATATAGTATACTACTACTGCGACACTTTTAAGACTGATGCATCACATTTGAAATCAATAAGAGATTAATAATGGCAACTTCATCATCTTCTGAGTTTATACTGACCAACAGCTTTAGTGACCTACACACATCTGTGACAGTAAGAGACAACAAGTTTAAGGTTCATTTCAGTTTATCTCTTACAGAATGTGTTGAAAGGTTGACAGGAAAAAGGAAAAAATTGACTTATTAATATAAAACATTTCACAGAAGAATGGAAAACAAATCGTATTTAACCCCCACTCCATTCTTGTCACAACAGAAGCAAAATACCAGAGCTGGAGTCGCCTAAAGGCAGGTCCTGCCAATCAATTAGTCAACTAAAAGGGGGGTGTGACAAAAGATCTCGAAACTATTACACATCTCTGTGTGTCTCACCCAAACTGCACTCACAAGACTACACCTTTACTGGAGTTCATGCAAAAACAACTATTTATGCAGAAAGAAGTACTAGGAGGAAATTATGTATAAATTTAAAGACAGATTAAACTTGTGAATCATGAGTTTAATCAGTATTTTCTGTATTTATATAAAAATACACAACACTTCACCTAACTCACTCACTAACCTCTCCTTTCTGCTGTTGTCAAATATATATACTTAAAATGAGTAGTCGACTAGTATAACTTTTGTTTGATATTAAGACACAGACCTACAGCCCTACGAAATACATAGATGGCCTCGGATTCTGAATAAAATTGAGAAAAGTTGTTTTTTTTGTTCCTTTGAAAACCCTTCCACAGCATTTTGAATATGCAGGCTGTATGATCCAATACCTATGTAATGTTATGTTGGCTATAGAGGACAGTATGTTTACAGTGAAGCTCTCTAAAGTTCAAATATTTCACAAGACAAGCTAATGATCGATTTGTCGCCCCCAGCTCCTGTAAAGTGGGTCATACAGGGTCCAGCTGTTTTACATTTACAGGAAATGCCACCTTCTCTCTCACTTTCATTTTGTAGCTGGTTTACAAGAAATGCCTCGAGATTTTTCTTTTTCTTTTAATAATAACTTGGTAATACGTTTTAACATAGCTGGATTATTGTGAAAATAGACCTGATTTGGCAGCATGTAGCAGCAGATTATAATCTAGTCTGGTGTATTAAATTACTGTTTACTGCAGTGGCAACATAGAAGTAGTGCTGCCTAAAGACAAAATATGTAACGTCAAAACAAAGCCTATCCACACAGATTTCACTCGGTTTTCGTGATGTAAAGAGAGAAAACACACCTCAAAACACTATTAATCGTTTTGTAACCCTTTGGCTACATAACATTAGCAGGCACTGGCTTTTAACTTGAACTCACCTGTCCAAATTCTGCTGCATAACCACCGCACTCTGCTCCGACATTTTCGTGGCGATTTCCAGGCCTTTGTCTATGTATTCTTCACTTTACTGCCGATCGAATAAAAGATTCAAACACTTTAACCGTTGCATATGTCTCGTATTGAACTATTTAGCCGCTAAGCTAACACCACTTAGCTGTACACAGGCCTTTGTGCTATCACGGCGCAACAGCTGCAGCCTCGCTTTTTACGTCCGATTAAAACTATTCCTTCACGTTCATGGTAACAATCTAAAGCTAACGCAATGGTCTAACTAAAAACTACCCTATAACGTCCAACGGTTTCGCTTGTCACTTGTGTTTTCGCCTCGGTGTGACCGCTACACTCCATGGAGCGCTCGTCTGTCTGCGCCGAGCAAAATAGAAACGGCTGTGCGTCTGACGTCATCACAACAAAGACAACGCGGAAGTAAATCGCCGTGGGAAATGTAGTTTAAACGGTTTAAAGGTCCTTAGCTTCACTAAAGTACAAAAATAGATTGTTATCCGCGGCTCACGGCGCTTGAAAATAGACAAGCTGTTCTAGACATGTTACGCGGACATAAAGCAATCATTTTAAATACTTTACTACTAATTTACTCTTCTAAAAGTTATAGTCTGACACTGATCCTGAAATGTGCAAACATAATTACTGCAGTTCTGATATATAAATTACAGGGGTGGAGAAACTAATTACAAATACACAGATTACTGTAATTGAATAGACTGGTTGGGTAATTGTATTGTTCTGCAGAGTTGTATTTATTTTTTTTTTTTTTTTATTTGTAATTGATTATAATTCTATAGTTTCTTTATAGGCCTACATTTTAAATAATCAAAGTTAATGAGTTGGCTAGTGTACAGGTCCTCAACCGTCCTAATGCATGGCTGTCTCATCAATGACTCTACTTCTTTCTTTTTGTGTTTTTATTATTAATTAAGTACAAATTGTGCAGCAGTAGGCATACTTGTAATAGAGGCGTACATGTAATAGAGTAAGACTCTAATGCGACATTGAGTAACTGTCACTAGTTTTTCTACTTCAGTGCTAATTGTAAAATAAAATGTTATACTTGTACTTCACAATTGCACAATGGGGCGACACATATGGATGGTTCCACAGTTACTCTCGTGACACAATGCTCACATTAGCAACCACTGCCTGTTTTTAAATGGTCTGAAAATTCGAGAAGGAAATTGATTTAAACTAAAAGATGAGTGCACTAATTGACTTAAGCATCAGCCAACTTATGAGCAGTTGGCTGATGCTTGCTCGTGACTGTAATGTTATTTGAAAGACTTTTAAAGAGGCTCAGACAGGGCAGTGCCTCCTGTTCACCTCAGTCCCCAGGAATTACATCACATAAAAGGTATCAATAATAATCTGAATAGAAGTTGCTGGGCAATTGTAGACACTGTATAGGTCAGTATAGGTCAGTCTGCTTATTGTTAAAATGAAGATCAAATGAAATGAGTACTGAAATAAACATAGGCCAAGCTTTTGTGTTCAGAGCCCTGGCAGCAAATACAGGCTATAATGTTCAGTTTATAGATAAGATTTATGGATCATAGTCACATATTTATTATTATACAGGCCTATTACCTCCTATATGGAACATACATACGCTCATAAATCATTGTTGCACTTAAATCCTGTTAGATATAAAAAGTCTGCACTAATAAAAGTGTCTAGACTGGATGTTCCTTCTCTTAATAGTCTGTGATTCCACCATAACGTTCTGTGAATATCAGCAGAAGTACTGCACATGTCACAGTGTCACTGCACATGTCTGAAGGCTACATACATTTAAAAGTGCACTATGTAACTTTTCTGAAGATGGTCCACCATTTGTCGATCTCCACAGAGATTTTATTTTTATCGTCGTGGAGACAAGCAGATGACACCATCAAAGTTACAGGTGAAATCTGTGGAGAGGGGACCCTGCACACAGTAAGAACACATGTTTCAAAATACATACATTTATTGCCATACGGTGGAACATAAGACAAGCAGCAAGATAATCCATCAAAAAAGTTACAGAGTGGCAAGGCAAGTTTATTTGCACAGCACAATTTGTACACAGGGTAATTCAAAGTGCTTTACAGAATAAGAAAGACATTAAAATCACACAAATCAAAACATAAATAATCACAAATAATCATCATAAAACTGACATTAAAATAGAAAAGTGCAGAATAAAAACCTTTCAGTCACAGCAGATAAACAGAACAGTTTTGAGCCTGGATTTAAACTTTGTCAAAGTCGAGTCTGTCTCACATCTTCAGACTGTTCCAGGTTTTAGCTGCATAAAACTGAAACACTGATTCTCCAGGTTTAGTCCTGACTCTGGGACCAGCAGGAGGCCGGTCCCTGAAGTCCTCAGAGTGTGAGATGGTTCATGTGGCTCTAACATGTGGGAGATGTTCTTTGGTTCATGGAGAGACTTGTTCACACAGAGCTGCTTTAAAGTCTCTGAGCCACAGGAGCCAGAGACACAGGACACATGTGTGAAGTACTTCCTGGTTCTAGTCAGACTCTCGCAGCAGTGTTCTGGATGTTCTGTTCTGTCTTAAGGCTCGTTTGGAGAGGCCAGTGAGCAGGACGTTACAGTATCTAACCTTCTGGAGACAAATACAAAATAAGTCTGTCTAAGTCTGGCTTAGTTCACCTTTACTTACATCAAAATACCTTCCCTTCAAGTGTAGTACAATATTTTTAATTGTAATAATGTGTATGACTGTAATAAGATATTGTGTTAAGTCGGATATGATGCTTACAAAAGTTGCCTTAGTGTTTCTGAACAAACTACAACTCCCAGAATCCTCCTCGGTCTCATCCATGCGCCGCAGTCAATCAGCTGTTGAGGCAACTGCTGACTCTCGGTACCAGGGTAGCTCGTTGTCATATCTAAGCCAGTCGAGGCAAACTGAATATCTTTTTTACAGAGTCCCTTAAAACGGTGAAGGATAAAGGTAATGTCCTCAACTTAAAAGCAGGACGGGCACCGCGTGTGTTTGTCGTGTGTCTGAAAGGGGCATGTGGATTATTACACCGGGGTTTACGGGCAGGACAGCTCCGTGACATGTATCGGATGTCTCAGATCAGAGCGGTAAACAGGCGAGAGGGCAGCCCGGCTTTTGGGGCACAGTGCCGGTGTCGTGGTGCCCCGGTAGCTGCTTTTTACGCAGGTTTGGTGACCTTGGAAGAACCGCTTTGGAGGAGAAAACCCGGGATTAAAGCGGTGCGGTGTGTGGTGTGTGCAATGCAGCTACAAACAAGGGATAAGTCTGAAGTTTTAGCCTTTCGGTGCCATAATAACAGTCATCCAAATTATAGACCACGGCACATAATTGTAGACCTATTGTAGCCTAAACTAATGCGTGTTCATGGTGTCCACTCATGCGTACGTTTTATTATAAATGTTGACCAGGTGAATATTGCAGAGACAAAAGCTTAAACTGTCACAATTATTGGCTTTGCTGAGATGATTAAGCGACAGTTATAAACCTGACATGAATGCGTTATAAGATGATCCTCTATTAGTCTTATTTTTAAGTTATTTTGCATTTTAGTGATGAATTTGAATGGAGAGGCTTTGGTGATAGCAGCGTGAGGAGTTACGTCAAATATTAGTCCAGGAACAGTTTGTTTCCTTTCCAGCTGTGAGTCAATGCGGATCTAGGGCAGAGTCTGTGTGCGCTATTAATACTTAAGCAAACTACGCAGGTTTGTATTGTAGAACAGTTTACAATGCTTAAAATACAACATATGAAACAGTCTTAGACCATTTATATGAAGAGTCACTGCTTCATGTGTGCGCTTTCTCACTCATAGCATCTTTACGCACTAAAATCCCGTGCGTAAAAGTGATCTGACGTGTAGTTTTCTTAAAATATGAGTGTCTCTAGCTAACATAAATGTACCTTTAACCTTGTTGAAGGACAGCTGTATTTACTGACGTATGCAAATGAACTTAGGGGAGGTCCTTGGGCCGAAAACACACACACACGTACGGCAGTGGAATCAGTTTGCTGTTCGGCTCCTGCGTGGAAGGAAAGAGAAAAGCGAGACGTGGCGAGTCCGTTGGAGAGCCATATGCTGCCTTCTTTCGCGTATCATTTCGTGGGATTATAACGTCTATTACTGCTTTTTATAGAAGTTTATAGAGATAGTTTTCCCCACTTTTGTAAATTCTTCTAAATGGGTGATCACGCGTTCGCTTTGCAGTCGCCCGGTCCGTCCAACGTCATCTCTCTGTCGGACTTGTCCCAGTTGATCAGATATTACAGCAGCAACAGAAACCCGGCGTATGATCTAGTGAATAACAATATTAACTCCTCGTATCTTTCTCATTCAGCTCGACAAATCATGCAGGATGATTTACTGATGGACAAAACTCACCATCAGCAGCAGCAAGACCAGGCGGACCCTGCTCCCTCTACCCCGACACCTTCCCTGGAGCCGACCTCTTCCTCTGCGTCCTCATCTGACGCGGAATCGACCGGCGGTGGGAAGGAGAAATCGCCCATGGAGTCGCCTCTCCTCCCCGGTTTGGGCTTCCCACATCAGCCGCTCCAAACGCAAGACACCGGTGGTTCCCTGCCCTCCCCTAACTCCTCATTCGGGAGCGCTTGGTCCACTGGCAGCGCCGTGGAGGACAGCTACTTCCCAGGAATGCCCTCTGTCAACGGGAACTTGCTTTTCCCTCATGTAAATCCGGTGTTTGGAGGGAATTTTACGCAGATAGGTTTGGCACCACAGTCCCAGCAGCAGCAAAGGCGGTCCCCGGTTAGTCCAAATCAAGGTTTCCCACAGAGAAACGTGTCGTATCACAACGTCCCAAAAGGCTCTTGTTCGTCTTCATCCTCGTCATCTTCTGGCTCTTCTTGGAATAATAACCACCAAAACTGGAGCTCCTCGCCGTCCAACCCCTGGAGCGGGATGCAGCACGGCAGAGACCCGAGGAGAGCGGTGGGCGTCGGGGTCGGTGTCGGGATGGGAGTCGGTGTTGGAGCGATGCCGTCTTCGCTGAACCCGATCTCACCCATGAAAAAGCCCTATGGCAGCGGGAGCGTCATCGCGCCCCCCAAGTTCCCCAGACCCCTCGGACCCAAGACGTGCTGGATGGATGAGTTTAGACCTGACAGCAACAACATACTGCCTTTTCAGGTGAGTCTGAACGAGCAGTTGTGGGTTTTGGCATGTTTATAGCCTGGTAATTATCCCTGAATCTATATTTTTATTATCAGTCACTGAACAATGATCAGAATTTATTGCACTTTCTGGGATCAAAGAGGTTCCCAGAAAAATAGGTGTGAAAGAATATAGTCTGATCATTAAATATAGGCCTGTAGTTACTTGAAAATACACCAAGGAGATAATGTCAAAGCTGTTAAACCAGTTAAAATTAAGACACGTTTTAAGGTCTTATTAAAGATTTATGACCAATTCTGGTTCCACGTTTCAGTTCTGTGTTTTATAATTATTGCTTTCTTGCTGCATATTTATGAACATGATTTTATATAGGCCTGGAATGACAAAGAGATCGTTTAAGGTCATTATGAGTTCTCATTTTTGCCAGTGCTTCCTGCTCAGAGGGTTTAATATCTGAATGTGTTGCGTTATAGTGATGGATTGGAGAATGTAGGGGCCATATCCGCAGATTGGCAGCCATGCTTTGTCAGTCTGCCTCAAGGAATCTATGGCAAGCACCTCTATATAAAATATGTTGCTTTATAGTAGGATTGTCATTATACCCAAAACACAAATTCATGATTAAAACTATTGAAACTAGATGGGTACATTAAGCTCCATCCATCCATGTTCTTCCTCTTATCCGGGGCCGGGTCGTGGGGGCAGCAGTCTAAGCAGTGACTCCCAGACTTCCCTCACCCCAGACACGTCCTCCAGCTCCTCCGGTGGGACCCCAAGGCGTTCCCAGGCCGGACGAGAGACACAGTCCCTCCACTGTGTCCTGGGTCTTCACTGGGGCCTTCTCCCGGTGGGACATGCCCAGAACACCTCCCTACATTAAGATATGAAAGAAATAGTGGTATGAAAATCAGTACCTTTTTCTCAGTATTAAAATGAACATTTTAGTGTGACAATGTCAATAGAGCCAATGTATTATAATTATTACTCGACAGATACTGAACTAACTAAACCTGTCACGATAACACATTCTGAAGTGCGATATATTGCTAAATAAAATATAGACTATAAGCAATAATATTTAAACTATTTTATGCCACTAACACAATAACCAAAATGCAGGATTAACTTTAAAAAAAAAAGAAAAAAAATATCCTAAACATACAATATTGTTAAAAAATAAATAAATAATAATAATAATTGCAAAGACTCAAGTAGGATACACCTAGAATGAGTCATAGAAGTTATTTATTAAACTCTCTACAGCTCAGATCATATCGTAGTACAGAATGACAAAAAGTTCCCGACTATTGCAAAGTACCCATGATAAATATTGACCCCTAAAAATATTTTTCCATCTGTCACCTAATGAACAATCCGTCGATACAGTAATGATTCTGACAGGCTTAGAACTGACTTAATATCATTAGAAGTGGAAAATAGTGTCATGAATAAATGCCACAGGGACGACAGTAGCTCATCATTCGTAGGACGATCAGATTCACTGGGCGAGACACTTAACCCAGTGACCATTTACAGCGTTTTAGTGTAAGTGAAATGTATCTGTTGATGATCAGCGGGCGGTAACACAGCGTCTTGGTTAATCCTTGAGGGACAGATGTATCGATCTGTGCTCATTCATAAACAGTGTGAGTCAGCAGCGTCTTAAAATAGACGAGCAACGCCTTTGACAAAGACGTGACGTGGGACAAAATCACTGCCCAGTCGAGCTGCGTAAAACTGCACTTTCAGGTACAGGGCTGTGCAGTTTAATCGAGATCCAATTAGGCTGGAACGATTTGAGAAAAATATCAAATTGTGATTTTTCTGAGCAACATTACGATTTGCGATTCGTGTTTTAATAATAAGATTCTGTTCAAAGTTCAAAGTTTAATGCGTCCATGAGGAAAAAGATGAACAGACTAAGACAAGAATCACATTTTAGAGCATGTTTGTACAGATCTGAACTACTCGGGTGAGACATTTGTTTGCGAAATAAAACAGGAAAGTTTTTTGTTTGTGGAGGAAATGATGGCATTGGAAGTTCAGTCTTTTACAATTTGTTAACCTGTGTTCACTCAAATTGTGATTTTGGTTCTATTGCGATTAATCTTGCAGCTTGAGATCCAATTGTTTTAAATGGTCAATGATCAGATTTGAGTCTTTTTACCTGAGAGTCTATGGCCAGTCTTCAGTCAGTAAAGCTATGTTTTAGGAGCAGGGTCCAGGCTTTAATTTGAACTATTGTCATGATGAAGCTGAGTCTTGTGTTCAAGTAAATGTTTTTTTTCTTCCAAAGTGGATACTGTAAGAAAACATACAAGTCTTGTATATATTTTCTTCCTCCAAGTATTTTATTTTATTTTTAAGCACATCTTTTTTAACTTTATGTTCTGCATGCTCTTATTTGTATTATTCAGTGTGTTTTTATGTTGCACTTTATCACCGAAGTAAGTTCCCAGTTTGTGAGCTGTGTTCACTGACAATGACAATAAAAGTCTGATCTGACTCTGATTGTCAAGGCATTTTAAAAAGAAAGTAGCATATTCACTATTTTGTTAGCCTTAGCATTGCTGGAGTGGTACATGCGGGAAGGGGCGTTACCTCCAACAGCCTCGCTCCGGATTGGCTCTTCGGTTGCTATGATACTCACGTTCAGAATTCCCAATATGCAACTTGCCTCCATGTTTTTGACCCTGTAACTGCTCTAACCTCGATGAGCTTCATTTGACCGAAGCCAAACGCTATGGGTCACGTCACGCTCCCTTAGTTCACTTCTTTATATAGTCTATGACCCATAAGTGAGCACCAAAAGTAGTGCTCTGATTGGCTGCGCTTGGGTGGTCCAGTTTCACTTCGCTGTCTGAAAAAAGCTATTCTAAAGTCAAGCACATGGCCAAAAGTTCATGCATGTGGATCTTAACGATGTGCCACAGGGTTTGTGAAAGATACGAACAAACCTCCACCTTTCGCATGTTGAAAATCAGGCTTTTTCTGCATAAAATTGAAGGTGCAATGTGTAACTTTTCTGGTGAAGCTTCTGTCATCTGTTATTGATTAGCTGGGGATGTTTCACAGTATTGCATTTATTCAATTTTGTGTGTTTAGAATACTTTGAGAAACATGCATTCTTACCATTTGGAGGCTTGTCACAATATGATATTTTGATTAAATTTGTGATAAAGTAGTGTTGTAGCCACTACCAATAATCCAACAGAGAAAATCACAAAACCTATTCTAAATGTACAATAATCATGAGCTGCAATAAATAAAAAGCATAATGAAACCGGTTATTCAAATTCTACAGCTTAAATCTTATCGTATAGCCAAAAACGTACACACAGTAAATATTGACCCCCAAAAAATATTGTTCCAGTCGATATTGTAATTATTGTAAAAGGCCTAACTGTCTGTTTGTCCACAGATCTGACCTGTAACTTAGCCTCGTGGCATCACCTTGTCTCTATGTAAACCAAACAGTGGAACATCTCAGGCAGAACAATCACATCTCCATGGAGACAAGCAGGTGGCGGACCCAGGCCTGTCACAGTTAACACATTTTGAGGTGAAACATGTTGCTGAAGAAAATATAGACGATAAACGATAATATTGAACGACATTGAGGCACTGACACAATAACCCCAAAACTATACATATTTATTGTTAATAAACATGAACTCCATACATTGATCCATCCATGTTCTTCCTCTTATCTGGGGCCGTGGGGGCAGCAGTCTAAACAGGGACTCCCAGACTTCCCTCTCCCCAGACACGTCCTCCAGCTCGTCCGGTGGGACCTCAAGGTGTTCCCAGGCCAGCCGAGACACATAGTCCCTCCAGTGTGTCCTGGGTCTTCCCCGAGTCTCCTCTTGGTGGGACATGCCCAGAACACCTCCCTAGGGAGGCATCCAGGAGACATCCTGAGCAGATGCCGGAGCCTCAGCTACTCCTCTCGATGTGAAGGAGCAGCGGCTCTACTCTGAGCTCCTCCTGTGTGACTGAGCTCCTCACCCAGAGGAAACCCATTTCGGCCGCTTGTATCTGTGATCTTGTCCTTTCGGTCATTACCCAGAGTCATGACCATAGGTGAGGGCAGGAACATAGATTGAGGTAAATCGAGAGCTTTGGCTTTAGACTCAGCTCCTTCTTCACCACGACAGACCGATACAGCGACCACATCACTGCAGACGCTGCACCGATCCAACTGTCAATCTCACGCTCCATCCTTCCCTCATTTGTGAACAAGACCCCGAGATAATAATTAACATGAACTGCAATAAATAAATGAAGCACTTAATGAGCTGTACAAGTTCATTATTTAATCCTCTACAGCTCAAATCTTGTCATAGTACAGAAAAATAACAAAATGTTTCCCAAAAGAGCAAAGAAAAAATCCCCATGATAAATATTGGCCCCCAAAAATAATGGTAATATAGCACTTATCCACCTTCAAAACACGTAAGAGCTTTACATCAAGGAACCAGTCACCCATCCACACACTCATCCATACACCAGTGCACACAGACACTCGGGGTGAGGTGAGTTAAGTGTCTTGCCCAAGGACACAACAACAGGAGTCATCAGTGGGAGCTGGAATCACAACGCCAAGCTGTGGGTCAGTGGCGCTGTCTGTGTCAAGACGGGATTCAAACTGCCAACGATCAGTGGACAAACACTCTACGACCTGAGCTACCATTGCCTATAATAGTTCAATCTCACTCAAATCCTTGAATAATGGCCTAAATTTTAATATTGTAGTGTACTCAGAACAGAAAGCTCCCTGTGTATCCCTGTACAGCACATGCTTGGGTCATGTGTTTGTCTATGTTTAGCAGCAACAGGAAAACAAACACGCAAACGGGAAGTCACACAGCGAAGTTTCACCCGGCCTGAGCCTAAAAGAACCACTGTTTGGTCCTTTTAGGCTCGGTCAAAGAGGCAAAACATGGACCTGCACTAACAAACTAAGTGACATTTACACATGTTAGAACAGTGTTAATGCATCAGTCACTATTAGGCTTGTCAAAAGTAAAACTAGTGTCGAAACTAGATACTCATTTGAGCAGGTATACATACTAAAAAGTCACATTCACAGGACAGAAATGAACCTTTCTTGATAGCTTTAGAATTATCTTGAGCTGTGGCAGAAAAGTGTAAGACCACATAGAATAGAAACAGATATAAGGCCACAAAGTACTATTATTTAATGCTGAAAATCACATTCTGTTGTCTAAAGAAAGAATCAGAATCAGTATTGAGTATCGATTCCTCCTTAGTATCAAGTTTGAAATTTTAGTATTGTGACAACTCTAATACTCACAATGTTTTATAATATTGATAAATGGCAGTCATATCTCTGTACCTCTGTCCTTTTTTAAGTCCTTCCAGTCTCCCATCGGCCACAGTGACATGAGTGAGCAATGTTCAAGTGTTCAACCTGCTGCTCTCGAGTTAGCGGGCGAAACTCAACCCACTGTGCCACTGTTAAATGGCGTCATTACTTTCTGCTGATGCATTGGGGTCATAACAGGACATAAGAGTGAGTTCAGTGGTTGTTCTTGAGTCGCGGTCTCAAGAGCGTCTCAGTGAAGCCTCATGTTCCTCTGTCTCTGTTTACGTCAATAACCTCTTCAGCTTTAAGTGGCTCCTCGGGCTCCAGTGTTTGCACATCACCACATGGAGTCAGCAGGTCAGAGACGGAGCCAGACACTGTGTGGAGTATCAGTTTGGAACCACTTTGCATTTTAATCTCACTGTTTTTATTTGACTTAATTACACACGTTTTTCCTCAGTATCAAAAGTTCCCAAGTGAGATGATACTTAAATTTCTACTACTACAGAATAGACTCATAAACCAGTGTATGTGTCATATACTTGTTCTGATACGGCTCAAGATTATTCCAAAGTTATTTATGAAAAGTTCATTTCTGTCCTGTGACTTTTAAAAAATTAGTATCTAGTTTCTGTACTAGTTTTAGTATCTGATTTTCAATACTTTTAACAAACCCGTTATGATCACAAGTCTCACTATTTGATTAATTTTGTATTAGTTTATGGAACATACTGTTTTGTCCTGTCACATTTATGTTTTTATACATGTTTTACTGTATATGGTCGGGGGGAGAAGAGAGTGTGTTCACACATGGATACACACATTACATCACAGTGTGCACTAGACTCTACTGGGACTAAACCAGGATTAGGACAGGACTGAACCAGGACTAAACCAGGACTAAAGCAGGACTAAACCAGGACTAAAGCAGGACTAAAGCAGGACTAGGACAGGACTAAACCAGGACTAGGACAGGACTGAACCGGGACTAAAGCAGGACTAAACCAGGACTAAACCAGGACTTGGACAGGATTAAACCAGGACTAGGACAGGACTAAATCAGGACTAAACCAGGACTAGGACAGGACTAAACCAGGACTAGGACAGGACTAAAGCAGGACTAAAGCAGGACTAAAGCAGGACTAAAGCAGGACTAAAGCAGGACTAAAGCAGGACTAGTACAGGACTGAACCAGGACTAAACCAGGACTAAAGCAGGACTAAACCCAGGACTAGGACAGGACTGAACTAGGACTAGGACAGGACTAAACCAGGACTAAAAGGACTAAACCAGGGCTAGAACAGAACTGAACTAGGACTAGGACAGGACTAAACCAGGACTAGGACAGGACTAAACCAGGACTAGGACAGGACTAAACCAGGACTAGGACAGGACTGAACCAGGACTAAAGCAGGACTAAAGCAGGACTAAAGCAGGACTAAAGCAGGACTAAACCAGGACTAGGACAGGACTAAACCAGGACTAGGACAGGACTGAACCAGGACTAAACCAGGACTAAAGCAGGACTAAACCAGGACTAAAGCAGGACTAAACCAGGACTAAACCAGGACTTGGACAGGATTAAACCAGGACTAGGACAGGACTAAATCAGGACTAAACCAGGACTAGGACAGGACTAAACCAGGACTAGGACAGGACTAAAGCAGGACTAAAGCAGGACTAAAGCAGGACTAAAGCAGGACTAAAGCAGGACTAGTACAGGACTGAACCAGGACTAAACCAGGACTAAAGCAGGACTAAACCAGGACTAGGACAGGACTGAACTAGGACTAAGACAGGACTAAACCAGGACTAGGACAGGACTAAACCAGGGCTAGAACAGGACTAAACCACTAACAGAACTGAACTAGGACTAGGACAGGACTAAACCAGGACTAGGACAGGACTAAACCAGGACTAGGACAGGACTAAACCAGGACTAGGACAGGACTAAACCAGGACTAGGACAGGACTGAACCAGGACTAAAGCAGGACTAAAGCAGGACTAAAGCAGGACTAAAGCAGGACTAAAGCAGGACTAAAGCAGGACTAAAGCAGGACTAGTACAGGACTAAACCAGGACTAGGGCAGGACTGAACCAGGACTAAACCAGGACTAAAGCAGGACTAAACCAGGACTAGGACAGGACTAAACCAGGGCTAGAACAGAACTGAACTAGGACTAGGACAGGACTAAACCAGGACTAGGACAGGACTAAACCAGGACTAAAGCAGGACTCAAGCAGGACTAGTACAGAACTAAACCAGGACTAAACCAGGACTAAACCAGGACTAGGACAGGACTGAACCAGGACTAGGACAGGACTAAACCAGGACTAGGACAGGACTAAACCAGGACTAAAGCAGGACTAAACCAGGACTAGGACAGGACTAAACCAGGGCTAAATCACGACTAGCACTAGATCAGAACTAAACTGGGCTCAAACCAGGTTCAAACCAGGAACACAACCTTCCATATGTGAACGTGAACACTATGATCTCACTAGTTTTACAAACATGTGCATGATCCTCAGTCGCAACATACAACACGTTCATTCGAAATGCAAGACCAGGTTTCAAGTAAAAGATGAATTATTAACTGAGGCCAATTAGATATTAATTATGGACAGACGACACACTGGGAGCCACGGGAAATAAAATACTTTTAACTACTGACATTAACGAGGTACCAAGATTATTCCATTATTCAAGTAGTTAAAATTATGTATACTTCAATGAAAAAATACAGTATTTTCACAACTTATTCATTAAATTCAAAACAATTAAATGAGATGTTTTGGGAATTTAAAGTATGTTAATAAAAGAAACTTGCCACTGCATTTTTTTTTTTTTTTCTTACACTATTACCACACCTCAAATCAAAAGATGTAATCAATGTATATTTTCAATTGAGGTTCACCAGATTCAAGAGTAGATTCATTTTAAACAGAAGAACTGACAAAAAAAATGAAATATCAGCTGCCAAACTAATACAAGAATCAGAACATGTTTGTGCAGATATAAACTACAGGGTTTAGCAGTTTTTTTTGCAGAATAATAAAATATATTTTGTTGCTTGTGGTGGAAATTATGGTACTTCAAATTGTGATTAATCTTGCAGCCCTAATTCATTTTGTGTTTAGTGGGTTAAAATGTCTTTTCCCACAGCCTGCTTGCTCTCCTTGCTTAGTTTCTGGTTGTGGTTGTAATTTTCACCCTGGTGCGGTGCAGTTAGTGGGCTGATGTCAGAGGAGTTATCGTGCGGCTGTGAGGTCAAACCACTGTTTACTCTGAGAGGCCTGACCAGAGCAACATAACCTAAAACGCAGGCTGTGTCATATATTCTATTCTCGTTTTTCATTATGGCCAAATTCTCAATTATAATTACATGTTCACCATACTAAAATGTCAAACTTGATTTAGATACTAAGGGATAGACTCTGACGGTGATAATAAATAACAAGACATTAAATACAAGTACTTTCTTTTATATTTCCATTTGGCCTTATATCCATGTAATCCAGGGGTGTCCAAACTACGGCTCTGGGGCCAAATGCCGCCGTCAGACCAATTTTTTTTGGCCCTCAATTCATCATAATCAGTACTTTTTACAGCAAATTTGTGTAATTCTACCTATATAACCTAAATAATATCACACTGCACTGTCATACAGACCTAATATTAATATTTCAAGGCAAAACTATGTTAAATGCCCCATCTGAATCATCCACTGTCGAATATTTTTCAAGATATGGCCCTGGATGAAAAGAGTTTTGGCACCCTGATGTAATCCCTCGGTCGTGTGCCGTGGTGCTCCATGGATGTATATTAGTTGTGATCTGTGGTCTTATAATAATTTTGACACAGCTCAAGATCATTCGAATTTCAGAAAAGGTTAATTTCTGGCCTGTGAATGTGACTTTTTAGCATCAGTACTTCATCAATACTAGTCTTAGTATCGATTAGTATCTGATTTTCTTTCCTTTTAACTCAGACATATTATTAAAACTACATTACACTGTCTGACATGTTGGATGCTGAGCAGGATCGGCCCTAAAAGCAAACTAAAGAACTGCATATGACCAAAAAATCAGGGGGAGGACGTCCACACCCCCTGATTTTTTTTTTTTTTCACTCATATTTCTATAATGATGAGGGCGCACAGTTAATGAATGTGGTTACAGTTGTGCACCATGTTTGGAAATGTAAACCATCAATAGTTAAGTTCGAGTGGAAGTGAAGTGGCCGGGGTCTCTCAGTTTTGCTTAGGGCTTCTTGAATCTTTGGACCCACTAACACTGACTGTATATCAGTAATATATGTGCGCTGTAGCCGCCCAGAGCAGTAAATAAAGGTGTATAATTCGACAAACTGGAGGTAAACACCAGAGCAGCCAGTGTTTAGTGCTCCAGTCATTCACTCTGCAGAAATCTGGGATATTCCTCACTCCACTATTTGATTTTTTGTTTAATTTGCATTTGTTTCTGTTTTTTATCTCTCGCAAGCAGCTATATTTGTTTGATATGGACAAACCAACCTAATCCACCCGTCAATTACACCAAAAATGTCTGGACTACACATTTGGGAAGCATATTCTTGCTAGTGTGGCAACTTCTGATCACCCCCTGCTCCTGACGGGTTACCCAGAGGAACAGGTTGAAGGATGGAGGACAAATAAAAATATTCACTAAGATCTTACTAATAGTACCATTATAATATATCCATGTGCAGTTGATAGGCTGTGCACGTACCTACTGCAGTACTCAAACTCAGCCCAAAACATAAACTACCCATTTCACAAAGCTTTTCCAGTTCCCCCTCTGAGCTTTCTCTTGTGGTAGCACTTCTGAGCAGACTGTCTTCATTAGGAGCAGGTATTTGGCTGTTTAAGTTTCTGTCTGTTTTCAATCACACTCACTTTTAATGCCATATTTTTACGGCCTTACAGAAGGATGAGCTGATGTAAGAGGATCTAAGGAGGCTGGAAGGAAATATACTGTGATTACATTGCAATTTATATTAAGTTTTATAGATTTACATGGAGCGGATGCTGTGAATGTCGATAAAAACTATTCTTGGCCGACTAAAGACATGTTTTGAAGATCTGTGTATCTGACCCAGACTACACTTACAAACTACATCTGCGTGGGAGTTCATGTAAAAACTAATATTTATGTAGAAAAAAGTACTACGAAAAAACAATGGATTTATATAAAGACAGATTCAACTTGTGAAAGATGACTCGACTACAGATTTTGGTCAACTGAGGCACCATCAACCGATTAATCGACTAAATGACTAAAGGCCTACAGACTTTATAACTATAAGATTTTCATAAACAACAAACTGAGAGTTACATAATAAATGGTTGCATTTTTTTAGTTTTTCCACCTTGAAGACACTCCAGAAACTGTCGAGGAAAACAGCTTTTTCCTCTCATGTTTGTTAGTTTCTGCTTAGATAAAGAATACACTCGAAACAGAAAGAACATCCAGAGAATTTACTTTTTTTGTGATTTTTTTTATTCAATTATTAATCTCAACAGCAGCTTTACAGTTTACAATCTGGTTACATTTTTCCCCTTTTTTTTTTGGCAGCTGTGAGGCCTGCTGGTCAAATTGAGTTTGGAGATATCATTTAGCAAAATAAACCTCTGAGTGCAGGGGATGGTTTTAGCTGTTCATTTAGACCAGGGGTTTCAAACTCGCAGCCCGGGGGCCAATTGCGGCCCGCGAGACGATATTTTGTGGCCCGTAGGACAGTATGAAAGTTTAATGCTAGTGTGCCATTACCATGCTGCGTGTAAAAGGTTTCGCCAAATCGGTGAACCCCAAATACACAAGTCACTAGCGCTGTGTATTCCCGTCACAAAAGATTCAACAAATAATGATGTATATCCATAAAATCCACAAAAATTGGCATTTTTCCTCATGTATGTTGAAAACAGCGATGACTTTAACACAGCTTTTTTTGTGGAATACCTGACGCGGCCCAGACTCACCCAGACTCTGCCTCCTTTGGCCCCCGGCTAATTTGAGTTTGAGACCCCTGATTTAGACGGTGACTTTGAGACATTTTCCCAGAATTGTGCCGCCTCAGGACACTCCCAGACCATATGAAGAAACGTGCCGATAGTTTTGCAGAAATCACCGTGAGGCTTGTCTTTTATTTTCATTTGATGTAATCTTCTAGGGTATAGATAGGCTCGATTAATTATTTTGTAATGAATCGTCTGGTGACTGGGTTTCCTTGATGAGAGGGAGACGTTTGACCAGATCTAACTCTGAGTGATTCCTCAGTTCAGTTTTTGAAAGCTGCTCAATAGGTACATTTTTTGTGAGCTCTTGACAGTTTATACAGAGAATTTACTTTGTCTGAGTAACATCACATCATCCCTGTAGTAATTCTTGGCCTATTTAGTTTGTTTGCTGTTAGATAGATTGTAATATCATGTATTTGTCTTGACATATATCTGCGTCTCACTGTGATCACTTATCTTCACATGGCTCAGTACAATAATTAACTACAGCAGTGGTTATGCAAAACAGCTAAGCACAGTTATTTATCCTAACAGAAGCACTCACGGTGTACACAGACACGAGGGGCCAGGTGTATTGCCCAAGGACACAATGGCAGTATTCATGATTTATAATAATGTTTATGTCAAGAGCGAGAATCGAACTGCCAACCTTCAGATCAGTGAACAAACACTCAACCAACTGAGCCACTATCACCCACACAGATACTTAATTATAGTAAAAAAATAAGGAACCACTATGTAACTTTTTGGCGTAAGAGTCTGCCACTTGCTCGTCTTCATGGATATAATATTAATTAATTACTCTGTCTGGTATGTTTCACAGTAAAGTATTAACTATTAATACTCATCATACATTTACTCAGTGTCTTTTATTGATAAAATTCCTGCATTCTTTACTGTGAGTGGCTCGCCTCTACGCAGATCTGACCTTTATCTCGGCCTGCTGGTGTCACCTGCGAGAAAGGTGCGTTTAATGTCGTACTGTGCATACACTCCATTAGACAAGTTACATAGCACATCTTTAAGGCCATACAACAACGAAAAACAACAAAACACTTTTACTTTTTGTCATTAATCTTTAAATAAACCGCTGTTTTTCGCACAATTATCGTAGCACCAAAACGTGAGATGGTGTCACCGCCGCTGGACCCCGAGCTCAGCGTATTTGAGTGTTGATGTTGGGATGCAGTGAGCAGATTTTTATCTCGTTCAAACAGAGAGGGGAAGAGGGGGAGTCCGGGGGAGGAAAGGGGGTTTGTTCTTTTGAACGCTCGGACAGAGACACAATGGTTCTGATCTGTAACAAAGTACTTGGCTCCGTAGTCGAGTTTGGCAAACATGATATTTGTAGGTTTGGAATGGAACAGAAATACTAAATAAATAAAAATCTTTCTTTTCGACTTAAGTTCCCATATTGGAGTCAGCCTAAAAATACAAATTTGGCACAGTTGGCTGTATATTCATAGTTTATTTCTTTTATCCATGGTTTTCAGGACAATAAAAAACTTGGATCGTTGTTGTACCAATTGACAATTTAAGACAGGATATATCATTTGAATATTCTCAAAACGGCACCATATAAGAGAAAACTGAAACCCATGAACAGGTGGCATTATTGAATTACAATTTGAAAGATATATTTTGTTTTAAGTTGTCAATTGTTATGGCAACGATCCATTTTTGTATCAACCCATGGACAGATCACTAGTTTACTGGTACTGTACTCGCATTAATGGTCTTACTGACATTTTTACTAGCAAATAAAGTGCTTTGCTTTGTCTGTTTCCCTTAAATAAATCTACTCAGTCTTGTTCTTGTTGCCAGGTTAGAAGCTGTTTCTCGCAGATATTGCCCAAGCTCTGAGCTGTACATTACTGAGAATTTCACCCGCAGACTGTGGTTAGATGTACTCAGTCTGGGATATCTCCAGTGTCTCTTCTCTGTCCACTTTTTCAGTATTGATACTTGTCTGTGTCTTGTCAAGTGTATTAATGCATTTCTTTGCGGAAAAGTTCTAGTTTTTATCATTCATTTGTGGAAAAACAGTGTTTAGTAACTTTCTGGTCATGATTTTCAGGACTTTTTAAGCACAAGTCATACACAAAGTAGTTTAAAGCACTTTACAGAATAAGAAAGACATTAAAGTCGCAATACAAACAAATAATCATCAACATTAACATTCAAAAGATAGAATAGTTTACTTTTGGCAACAAGGATGGTCAGTGAAGTAATACCCAGATGTGTACTGAACTAGAAACATTTTCAACAACAACTGATACAGAAAAGAAATCACAAAAATATGACAAAATTTGACATTTACTGAACAGTTCTAGAAAAAAAATGTACATCAGGACAAGTATAAAACACATGGTGATATTAAAAAACTACTAATACTTTGCAATGAAAAACATTAGATCAGTATGAAGTATTGAGACATACAGTATCGTCATGTGCGAGTATTTATGTGAAACTGTCTAAGTGTTTATGGGGACTTCATCCAAACATTTTGCTGCATCTTTGACTGTTGTACGACGACAGGAGATAAAAGAGACAAAACTCGGGGAAAAGTTTAACCATGTTTATGAACAGTTTTAAATGTGCAAATGGAGGTAGATGGATCAGGGAGTTGAGAGCGGGGTGTTTGCTGTGGTCCAGGAGCAGAGCGAGAGCAGCGGGGTCTGAGACGAGGTGAGCTGGGTCAGAAGAGGTGAGACTCGTACCGGTCGTGGAGAGCAGGGTCCAGGGAGCGGGATCTGACGAGGAGCAAAAAGATCCAACTTAGAACGAGTCACAAAGAGCAAAAACATGAACCTGAGCCAAGCAGAGTTGTACCACTGTGGATATGTGGACGGTTTGGCCCCGAGTGTCAGGTCCTGGCTCCTTTATCGTCCCCAGGTGCAGCTGATGCAGATTAGTTGCAGGTTCTCCTCCCAGCTGCAGGCTCAGATACAGAAGGGAGGAGGGGAAACAGTGCAGAAAGGCAGGACAGACTGGGATCAGGACAACTGCGTGTTCACTTGGACTTGATAAAAAATGTTAATCTAATCCAGTATCAAAATCGACCAATGGCAATGGTGCTAATGTTTGGATAACTGTGAAACCCACGGCCAGTACTCTCCCAACACTCAAGGGATAAAAGACTTTCTGTGCCAATTTAAAACCAATATCTGTCAAATCTTTTTGGTAGTTCTCTTTTTTTTTTTCCTCCCTGTGTGTTATGTCTGCTCTGAATGAACCTCTGCTGATCCTCTGCTCCCTGTTTGGTTTTTCAGGATCGTAATCGTCCATTTGACGCCTTCAGTTTGCACTCTCTGGGGAACTCTCTCATGGACATGATCAGGACAGACCACGAGAAAGGTAAACAGCACAATTTATCATTTTAATACTTTTTTATCGAGGTTTCATATACACAACGACATTAGTCTTTGTCCAAATGTTCACACCAATTGAATCTTAAGAAATGCTGTTGGTTTTGTGTACTATGAGATCTAAACCAGGGCCATGTCAGACAGACGACAGGACTAAATCATGTTTAGTGTAATGCTGCTTTCAAGTTATCCTCAGAGGTCGGATTTTTCAAACTCCAACTTGTAAATTTACCCTGGAACAACCCACAGTCTCAGAATTCCCACTTGGAAACTCCGGCAACATTTCAGAACCGAAGGCTGCTTCTGAGTTAAAAAATCCAACATGGCTCCTCGCTGCGTTCTTCTCTATCCGACAGTTAAATTATTGATCGTACTTGTGTTATTTCCTTTTAGCTGCTCCCTACTTTCCATGTGCTTCTGTGAACCTCCTCCTGCAGCCACTGAGCCTCTGCACTTGTAAATGCACTTTTATGCTCCGTTGTGCTGCAAAAATCTCACTATTCTAACATATATTTGAAGGTAACGAATGTAATTACCATGTGAAGTCACTGGGTAAGGTCATGTAAGTGCTTTTTTCTGTCCATACACCTTTAGTTTTAACGCAGAAATCACCATCCCCAAGATTCATATTCACTTTGAAACACGCAGCTATTGTCCTGAGCCTCATTTTAACTTAAAAAGTGAAGACAGACGGATAAATCACTCGGCCGATATCCAGTATCTGGCTGATATTTGGACTTTTTAGTGTATTATCTGTCTCCCTTAAGCCTCCAGCACAGGCCGATGTTTAGTTTTGGTCACTTTGCTGCCTAAAAAAATACACACAAACCTTTATTTGAATTGTTTTATATGAAGAGATCGCTGCACCTAATGTGACTACGCAGTTTTCTTAAAGATTTGTGGTAAAAAAGGAGCTTGGGGGGAGTTTGTAGTAAATTTTAATAGCATAATTTGGGGAAAATCATCAAAATTGGCCCAAAATATCAGCCGAGCTTATGATCTCTATTCAAAAGAAAACAGGGCAGAATTGGTTTGATGTGTTTTCCAGACGTGTGTTACCAATCCTGAGGTGTCTATGGGCTGTTCAAAAAGATGCCTTAAGTTTTTAGTGGTTTAATAAATATGTTTTCTTTCAGTCGCATTAGTAGCAAGTGGGCAAACGTAGAAATTCCTTATACTTTGTGGACTTGGTCACACCTTCTCTCGCTGTGAGTCACCGTCTCCTCTGCAGAACCTTATAAGGCTTTTTGGATGTATGTTTCGGTCCCGTGAGGACTGTAAACCTGTCCCGGGCTCCATCCAGAGTCGGTCCAGACCAGGATCAGACCCGGATCCTCCAGTCCTGTTTAGGGTCCTCCTGTTTAACAATGGAAACATGAGTGAAGAGGTCTGGAAAGAGCAGAGCATGTCATCTCCTCTCAGCCATAAAATCTGTTTTCTTAATCCAGTTTACTCAGCCCTAACCTTTTAAGAGTTGAAGAATGGTGAAAAAATAGGACTGCCGCCATAGCGATTAACAGTTTAAACCTAAAGATTATATGTTTCGAATGAGAACAAAGTTATCTGGCATATAACGAGAAGCGGACACTCACGAATATCTAAAATATAATGTCATTTCTCCATCAGTTAAGTCATATTGTGGTATGTTTAGTGCAAATAAGAAGATGGGTTATTTTTTATTCATTTGTTTTTTTGATAGTTTGAAGCTAGAGGCAGAAAACGAACCCTTCCACATTGATCATTTTAACTCGAATGTTAAACAAATCAAGATCTAATGATTTCAAATGGTCAATATCAGAGATCTGCCAGTCCTCGGTCAGTAAAATGTGTGATTTGGAGCAGACTTCAGACTTTGGAGGGACTTTTTGTTTCGTAGTTGCACTGATTAAACATCGGTCTTGTTTATGTCATAAAATTAATATTTGAAGGACTGGACGACGTGTTTTTTCCTCGTATTGATCCATCTCTTTCGATTCTGTTGATTTTCTTTTCAAAAACAAAATTAAAATCCTTTCAGTGTTGAGATAAATGACAAAAAATAGTGAATTATTGACAGTTAGACGTGATTGTCTCGTGATTTCAGTTAAAATTTGATTAATTACAGGCCCCTAATTGGAAGTTTTAATTAAATAAATGTATAAATAAATAGAAAATAGAGATTAGATTTTTTTTTTTTTTTTTTCACCTGTACTATAATAAAAACACATTAAATATGACCAGTCCTTTTACTGTATTCAAATCTAGCTCATACTTGTAGTTCCCCGTTGATCCCGTGAGTCGGGTTTGAACTCACAGACCTGGTTTAGTTCTCGTCCGCTTGGCCCCGCCCACATTTACTCCGTCTCTCACATTTCTCACATACTTTTCATTGTGTTGTTTTCTGTGTGTGGCTCTGTGTTTGTGTTGGACTTTTATGACAGGCACGTGCTGAGAGAGAGAGAGGGAGAGAGGGAGGGAGAGAGAGAGTGAGAGAGAGAGAGGAGAGGAGGGGTAAGAGGAGAGAGAGAGAGAGGGGGGAGGGGTAAGAGAAGAGAGAGAGAGAGAGAGAGAGAGGGAGGGAAGAAAGAGAGAGAGGAGGGAGAGAGAGAGAGAGGTAAGAGGAGAGAGAGAGAGAGAGAGAGAGGGAGAGAGAGAGAGAGAGGAGGGAGGGAGGAAAAGAGAAGGAGGGGTAAGAGAAGAGAGAGAGAGAGAGAGAGAGAGAGAGAGAGGAGGGAGGGGAGGGAGAGAGAGAGAGGAGGGAGGAAGAGAAGAGAGAGAGAGAGAGAGAGAGAGAGAGGAGGAGGAGGGAGGGGAGGGAAGAGAGAGAGAGGGGTAGAGAGAGAGTGAGAGAGAGAGAGAGAAGGGACTAGACAGGGAGGGAGGGAAGGAGGGAGAAAGAGAGGAGGAGGGAAGAGAAGAGTGAGAGAGAGAAGAGGACAGGGAGGGAAAAGGAGGGAAAGAGAGGAGGAGGGAAGAGTGAGAGAGAGGGAGAGGAGAGAGGGAGAGAAGACTAGACAGGGGGGGTAAAGGAGGGAGGAAAAGAGAGAAGGAGTGGTAAGAGAAGAGTGAGAGGGGGAGAATGTGGGGGACACAGGGAGGGAGGGAAAGAGAGGGAGAAGACTAGACAGGGAGGGAAACGGAGGGAGGAAAAGGGAAGGAGGGATAAGAGAAGAGAGAGAGGCGGCGAATGGGGGGGCGCACAGAGAGAGAGAGGGAGGAAGAGAGGGTAGAAAGAGGAAAGCGAGAAAGGAGAGAGAGCGAGAGAGTCAGGGGGAGGGAGAAAAGACAGAAGGAGAGAGAAAGAGAAAGAGTGATGGATGGACAAATGGACAAAATGACAAATTACTCAAATATTGTGGCAACACCTCCTCGTCAAAGTCTCGTCAAAGTCAGACCTCAGACGCTGAACAGGGCGGGGCCTCAGACGCTGAACAGGGCGGGGCCTCAGACGCTGAACAGGGCGGGGCCTCAGACGCTGAACAGGGCGGGGCCTCAGACGCTGAACAGGGCGGGGCCTCAGACGCTGAACAGGGCGGGGCCTCGTTCGTTCACAGACGGAGACGACTTGAAATACCAGATGCCACGGTGGGGCGCCAGTGGCAAAACTGTTGTCGTGTCCTTAGGCAAGACACTTCACGTCACCCACATTGCCTCGTCTGAATGTGGTGTGTGTGTTTGTGATGATCGGAGAGGCCGATGGCACAGACTGGCAGCCTCGCTTCTGCCAGTCTGCCCCATGGCATTTGTGGCTACAGTAGTATCTTACCTCTGAGTGTCTGGAAAAGCTTTATATCAGGCTAATGCATAATAATAATGATAATAATCACAACTATATCCTCCTGAGACCTGTCGTCCTCATGTGGACAACATATTTTAGGTCGTCTAGGCCACAATGCAAATTTTTAGAAGAAGAAGAACAGCATAAAAGAACAGCAAACATTTTTAAAGAATTTAGAATGTTCAGAATGATGAATTTTTCTGTAAAGGCTCATGTCTCCTGCACCTCTCTGCAGCTCTTCACATGAGCCACGGTCGTTTTTACTCAGGACAAATGTTGCTGTTTCAGGCTCTTAATAAATAACTTTTGCAAATCATTATTCAAATGTTCTACCAAAATGATTAAACTGTAGAACGGATGTCCTCATATGTGGACATAAGTCTGTTATTTGGGCTGTTTGGGACCTGATGTGTAAAAGCAAAGACAGATTAAGTTTGTCATGAAAGAGCTCAGGTCTCAGGAGGATAAAAAAACAAACCCAACCTTTTTCGAGTTGGTCCAGTTGGCGAGACTTGTGTTATTTGTTACATACCAGCTGAATGACACACACATTATGGGATTATGGATTTACTCATTCACTGTAATATCTTTTTAGTGTTACATAGTGAACCTTTAAGCAGTTTTTACTCTGTATCTGGAGCTTTACTGAGTATACTGTCCCTCGCCGCTGCCCTATCTTGGTCCAAAGTCTGTGTGACAGCTGTCCTCGTGCTCATGGTTAATAAGAGTGTGATCAGGATCAGTGTGAGGGATGCCCTGCGTTTTTAAAGCGCTGTAATTACGGCCGCTTAGATTAGATACGTGTGTGTATAATGTTAGCACAGAGCCACATGAGCAACGAGCCAGACTGCAGTTTATGTGGAGAAAACGAGACCTCAGAGCATGACCGGGCAAATCCCACACACAAGAAGCAAGTCCAGGCATGTTTCTTTAGAATAATCATCTAACCAGTGTACACAGGTTATGTAATAATGGATAATACAACTGTAATTCTGTCCTCACAAAGCATCACAAACACAGTATAGTCTTTTTCCCATGTAGGTTTATGTTTCTGTGTTTGACCCAGATATTTGTAATCATCATTTTTATTGATAATAATTAAGAAGGGCTCAATAAATGACAAATATAGGCTGTAATTGGTCAAATATAGGCTGCAATTGGTCAAATATAGGCTGTTATTGGTCAAATATAGGCTGTTATTGGTCAAATATAGGCTGTAATTGGTCAAATATAGGCTGTACTTGGTCAAATATAGGCTGCAATTGGTCAAATATAGGCTGCAATTGGTCAAATATAGGCTGTTATTGGTCAAATATAGGCTGTAATTGGTCAAATATAGGCTGCAATTGGTCAAATATAGGCTGCAATTGGTCAAATATAGGCTGTTATTGGTCAAATATAGGCTGCAATTGGTCAAATATAGGCTGTAATTGGTCAAATATAGGCTGCAATTGGTCAAATATAGGCTGCAATTGGTCAAATATAGGCTGCAATTGGTCAAATATAGGCTGCAATTGGTCAAATATAGGCTGCAATTGGTCAAATATAGGCTGTAATTGGTCAAATATAGGCAGCAATTGGTAAAATATAGGCTGTAATTGGTCAAATATAGGCTGTAATTGGTCAAATATAGGCTGTAATTGGTCAAATATAGGCTGCAATTGGTCAAATATAGGCTGTAATTGGTCAAATATAGGCTGTAATTGGTCAAATATAGGCTGTAATTGGTCAAATATAGGCTGTAATTGGTCAAATATAGGCTGTAAAATGCTTCCCCTGAGTTAATTACAACATATGTAAGATGATTTTTACCTAGGCCCCAAAACCTTCTGCTACACCCCTGAATGTAAGGATTGATTTCTGTAAACTTTGACATATTAAAGACCTTTTCTCCGATAACTAGATTTAGTTTGAAGACGTAATCAGGTGACATGAGTTTATTGTCCGTGGGTTTAGGGTAATCACTTGATAACTGTGAGAACTTTGGTCTTGTTGTGATCGTGCTGGCTGGAGGTAGGTGGGTTCATAGGGAAGTGTTACGGAAGAAAACATGAGCTAAGAAAACATAATGAGTTACCACGAGCAGTAAAAGCAACACCTGATTTTGCAATATTGAACATTGTTGCGTGTCTAATGTCAAGATACAGTATGTGTTATGTGCTATTGCTGCTGTCTGTGCATGGATTTCAAGTTCATTTTGCTCAAAAAATATAATTCTTTTCTTTTTAACTGTTGTTTCCTCATCATAAACATACCCAGAGTTGTGTTTTGTTTCATTCACACATGTGCACCTCACAAATCCTACATTAGGGTATTATGTAGGTATATTTACAGTGCTTCTCTGAAACAGAAAACGCCTTGTTCCACCTTGTGATGTCATGTGGTAATACAGGAAATACTCCACTGTGCAACTGTGTTTTTAAACTCCATACATCTTCACATTTGGATCATTTCCACTCTGGAAATTGCAATCTTCCTAAACAAAAGGTAAAATGTAGCTGTTAAATTGAAAACGACCTCTTCATGACATCACAAGGTGGAACAGAGCATTTTGAGATGTAGATACACTAATAATAAAGAGTTAATCAAACATATGTGAATGAAACAAACACAACTTTTACTTCTCTGAAAGCCAAGTTTGTCCTCAGCCTTTGACCCATCCTCCAGTATCTCTGAGGTTAAACCTGACGTGAGTAGTCTGACCTCAGTAAGTGACCCTTGAGCTAGGTTTGGTCAGGAGTACCTGGCTGGAGGATTAGCCTATTGTGCAGGTTTTATGTTTATGGAGAAACCAGAATACCCAGTGGAAACTCATCCAGACATGGGGTGGACATGCAGTTTCCAACTATGAGCTTAACTCAAGTGGCGGAGTTCAAGGGGTCTTGTTCACGAGTGAGGGGCGGATGAAGCGTGAGATTGACAGTTGGATCGGCGTCTGCAGTGATGTGGTCGCTGTATCGGACCAGCGTGATGAAGAAGGAGCTGAGTCGAAAGGCAAAGCTCTCGATTTACCTCAGTCTACGTTCCCACCCTCACCTATGATCATGACTCTGGGTAATGACCGAAAGGACAAGATCACAGATACAAGCGGCTGAAGACACAGGACACGCTGGAGGGACTCGCTGTCCTGGGAACACCTGGGGTCCCACTGGAGGAGCTAGAGGACGTGTCTGGGGTGAGGGAAGTCCCTGCTTAGACTGCTTCCCCCCACGACCCAGCACCGGATAAGAGGAAGAACATGGATGGAGCTTAACTCAAGACCCTAGTTATAAGACGGAAGTGCTTTCATTAAAATCATAACCTTTATTACATCATATTGCTAATAAAATCAAGTCAGTTTAATATTAATATTCCACAGTATCTAGCAATGGAAAATGCTCTGAAGGATGGTTTTAACTAACTGGTGCCACTTCCAGAAAGGTACACTGTGTCACTTTAATATCGCTGTAACAGTGACAGTGTAATCTTGCTTATAAACTTATACAAATTGGGTTTTTGCCTAAATTCACTTGTTTTGCTCGAGGTTCATTTCATGCTAAAATTTGCCAAATAAATTGGTTTGAAAATGTTACATGTGTGCATTAAGATTGAGAGAATAACTTTCAAAGGGTTTTTTAAATGAGTTTTGTCACCTCTCCGTCTCTGTGCTAAAAATAGAAAGTGCATTACCTCCACATGGGCCAGTCTCCAGCCCAGGGCCAAACACCAGTTGTATTTTCATAAAATTTCTTTCCGGCCTTTGCACAAAACGCTGCTGCAGGTCACACCCACGCACCTCTAATAACTTCTGCTGCTTTTAGTGCTTTAGCCTGTTAGCTGCTTCAGAGTTTAAAGTGAATTTAAAGTGCACATGACAGGTTTTCATGTTTTTTTTTTATTATCACTTGGTTTGGGATTGTACCTGTGGTAAAATATTAGTAGTTTTACATCAGTTAAGTTGCATTTTGTGGAAAAAAGTTGAAATGAAACAGAAGTAATACAGGAAGTAGCACTGAGATTTAAAGGAACTGCAAAAGGAAGGCATTTTTCAGATAGTTTAAACCTTCTTTTAACAAAATAAAGGTGTTGTCATTTATCTTTATTTGTCTAATCATAACCATTGTACAATTTAGACATTTTTGGCCCTTCTATACATCACGATTGCAGGGTAACATTTATGGATTTACCTCAACTTATGTCATATCTGCAGTCTGTGTCCAACCAGGAAATACATTCATAAACTTCACTAAAACTAAAAAAAACTAGAAGCAAAGAATTGCAGCAAAATTTTCAGTAGCTCCTATAATTCTTAAGTTATACTCACCAAATTTTAGCAGTAGATAAACTGAACCTTCCCAGATTTTTGTCAATATAAACGGTTATAATTGTTCACTTACACTTGAACTTATCACTACTTAAACTAGGGGAAGTAAAATTGACCTCATTTTTAAAAGTAATGTTTGTTAAGTGTCCACCATTTTGGGTTTCACACTGAACAGCCTGATCCAACACACTTTACATAACATTTGATATTACATTTGAAGTGGTTTATTGTCTGAGGTTTATTCACAAACACCTTTTCTTTAAGAAGAAATCAGGACTAGTCAGGTCTGTGGAGATCACATACTGCCCCCTGTCTGTGAAAAACACTTATTATTCCTTTAATGGCATTTACACTTGGGCATCTCTGGTATTAAAAGGTCGACGGTAACACCGCTGGGTTTGTGAATTTGACCCATGTGACTCAAAGTACCACGGTACAATGAGGGTTCGTTCCTCGGTGCTGAATTTGCTCAGATTAATGTCGGAAGAGTCGTTCTAAATGCTCTGAAAAAATAAAAGAAAAATATTCAGAAACAAAAGAGTTATGACTTTTTTTCAACTGTCAGTGACTTTTGGGCCACCCTGTATAATGATGTTAACTATGTTGTAAAGAAGTGAGTACTCCAGCTTGTCATATGTATTTAATGTGGAACAAGTAGAAACCAAACATAAGGTGTGCAGGTGTTGTACAGTGAGATGAGAAATAATAAAATGTAGCATATGAGCAAAAAGATTTCAAGATGATGTGACTGTGTAGGAGTTTTTGCCAACGCCACACAGATTACACATGATATCGGGTCAGTCGGCGCCATATTGGTTCTATCAGAGTGTTTTTAAATGGCTTTTCACGGACTTTAACAGGAAGAGAGGGTTATAAGGTAACACCTGAAAGCTCAAGTGTTCCTGAAAACTTGTTTAATTCTCATATTTGGGCAGTTAATGCATGTTTCCTTTGGAGTTTATGCTTTTTTTACAGAACTAGAACCAATATGGCGGCAGGTGGTCAAAAACGATAACGCAACTCTGTGCTTTTCCACCTTCGAGACACTCAAAAAGCCATTCACGCACACAGTCACACACCAGTGCACACAGACACTGGGGGCGGAGTGGGTTAAGTGTCTTGCCTAAGGACACAACGAGAGCATTCATCTGTGCAAACTGGAATTGCACCACCAACCTGCTGATACTAAATAGTTTGAACATGTTTCTCATTAAGATACTGGTTTGATTTTTAGCCTTTTTTCACTCGTAACTGCCATAGATGCTGTTAACATTTTATGACATGAAATATTTAGGCTTTTGGCTTCGTTTTGTGGAGCTGGAGTCGCTTGTTTTGGTCCTTTTTAAGTCTCGGGTGCCGACACCACATGTCCAGAGCTATTTCAGGAGCTCCATAAGACAACTGTGCCCCTCCGTCATCCCACTGACCTAATGTAGACCCACCCGGCTTAAGTTTGGGATGCCCCCTGCCCTCCTATCAGCACATTTTAGAATAACATGTTTATTTAAAGGGGCAGCTGGTTGGTAAACAGATTTAGTATACCCTAAATTTTGGACTATAGAGCGCACCTGAATATAAGCCGCACCAGCTGAATTTGAAAAGAGAATCAATTTTGTACATATATAAGCTGCAGGTTTTCATGTTGTAACTTGTGTAACATGTCCTCAGTCGTCCAGGTCAAGACGAAATTTAAATCTGTCAAATGGACAAATCGTTGTAAGAGTGAACCTTGGGTATTAACTGATTCTGTCGACATCTGAGGTTAAACCGTAACTATTTCTGATTCTCCGCTAATTTCTTGGCAGTATAATTTCACTCCTACAACGATTTGTCCATTTGACAGATTTAAACGTCGTCTTTTGCTGTGTTTTAACATGAGAGATTTACACAGAAAGACGGTACACAGAAGTTTTTTTTGTTTTTGTTTAATTTAAGACACACTTTTTTTTGTAACTGTGCCTGAAAATCGACAGTAAGACGAACATACCTGCAGGTTTTAGAAAATGAAACATCTGCTTTTATTTCCTCTGAGCTTTTGTCGTCTTTTTACATTCAAGCTCACGTTTCTTCGATGCCAGATCCATTAACTTTAACTTAAAAGCTGCATCATTTGCATTTCTTCGTGTATTTTCCATGAGGATGGTGCATTATGGACAAAATGACAGCTCAAAATCAAAACTAGTGAATTCTTCAGCACTTAATCCTTCCTTCGTCTGTCTCACTTATGCGTTTACTGCTAGAGAGTGCCCCCCGGTGGCCGTTAGTCAGTAAAAATCTATAAATTAGCCGCTCCATTGTATAGGCCGCAGGGTTCAAAATGTGGGAAAAAAGTAGCAGCTTATAGTCAGAAATTTACGGTAAATACATTTTAAAGTACCTTATGGGTGGCTCTTCCTATCATTTGTTCCCTATGCTTTGGCTTTTTATGTTTTATAACCTAAAATAATATATGTATGGGGTGTGGGCATAGTTAGTACAAGGTTTTTAAAATGTTTGGATTGGTGTCTGCCCTCTACTGCCAACAGTTGGTAATGAAGCTTGTTGAAATGGCTAATTAGGAGCACAGCTAATAACAGAGAGATATGCAATAGTGTTATGTCAAGGGGAACATTCACATCAAAACTGGTACCAAAACTGAGAATAAACCTGGAACTTAACCAAAACTAGACCAGGACTAGAATGAAACCAAACCAAATCTACAGCTCAGGTTTTTTTAAGCTTCAGTCTAATAAGAAATTGTTTTCAAGATAGAAATTAGCTTTTTACAGTCAGGGTTAGGAACAGCTCACTGGCCTAAAATGAAAAGAAGTTTTGAACACAGATTATTCTTCATTGTGTTACGTGTAATATTAAACTGACGAACTAAAGAAACAGCATATAAAGTTTTAGTTTAGTTTCAGTTTTGCATGATTAAAAGTGAATGAATAAAACACATCGACATAAACACTGGTAATTAGGGCTGTGGGTCTTTAGTTGTTGAGCAAATTAATCAGTCGATGGTGATTATAAGGATTTATATGGGAAAGGAGAACAGCAGAAAGGAGAAGTTGGTGAGTTACCTGAAGATTTGGTATTGTTTGGTATTCATTTGTAAAAAGGCGGATTAAATCTGTGTTTATACAAGTAGATTATTACACTGTAGTTCTTTTTTTCTGCATAAATTGTTGTTTATGCATGAACTCTCGTGCAGGTGTAGTCTTGTGAGTGCAGATACATAGAGATAGTTTTGAGAGCTTTTGCCACGCCCCCTTTTTAGTCGACTACACCCCTGCTGGTAAAGTTGTCTTCTAGAAATTTCAGGTCACCCAATAATAAACCAATAAATCAAGGGCGTCAAACTCATTTTAACAGAGGGCCACATCAACTAAATGGCTCCTCTCAAAGGGCCAGATGTAACTAAGATAAATGTAACTAAATGTAAAATAAATGCAACTACTTTTTAATCTGGTTAATTATAGGGTTATTGCATATGGATTTGCAATAAAAAAAAATAGCTGTGTAACTGTGTTTCCTGATAAACTGATATTTTAAGACAGTCAGACCTTTTAATTTACTTTGTCACGGGCCACATAACATGACGTGGTGGTCCACATTTGGCCCACGGGCCTTGAGTTTGACACATGTGCAATAGATATTTGAAGATATGGGGCTCCACAGCTCTTTGTTTTACTTTTTAAGTTTTATTTTCTATGGGAGTTACTCATGGTTGTTACCCAATACAGATACTTGCCATTTATAATAATAATAATGATAAAATTCCACTACAAATCCACTTTAGTCTCAGATTTTGGCTCTTTTTTAAGGTTTGCTGAGGGATTAACAAACAAACCACCCACACCTTTACCTCCTCTGTGTCCAGTCAAACACTTTTTCTTAACTGCAACGTTTCTGAACAATATTTGGAGTCAATAATCCAGATTTCTGCCTCCACTTTCAAAAACCAAATGCAACAATGTCCAGACTAGGAAAATAGAATGATTTAGTTTATCTTTTTCTGTAAACAACAAAATATCTTAAAACCCTGTAGTTTAGACCTCCAGCACAAACATGTTCTGAAATGCACGAGTTTATCATTTTTCACTGTTATCTCAAATATGTTCCTGTGTTTTTTATGTAAACTGTGAACTTGAACTTGATTTTTAAACATCTAAACAGACACAAAACATTTACAATCATGTTTTTGGAGTATAGATTCAATAGAAATAACTTCTACAATGGTTACAATGATTATATTCTAGCTCTTACTGTTATATTGTGATCTGAATAATCCCGATTATCATTTAATTTGTATAATTTAACATCTGAGCAGTGCTGCAGAACACAAGTACATCCTGTAACTTGCTTGTTTCCATGGAAATAAATAAGTTTAAATGGTCGTATTACAGTATTTCTGATCTATGTTATTATGTCGTTTCCTCATCACAAAGAAAAATGGAGTTGTGTTTTATTTCATTCACATGTTTAACACAAACCTGCAGATTTAGACTGAGTTCTTCTCTCAAACTGAAAACACTCTGTTCCACCTTGTGATGTCATCATGTGGTAATACAGGAAGTGCTCCACTGTGTTTTTAAACTCCACACAGCTTCACTAGAATCATTTGGATGATTTCAGACCTGCAATTGCCAGTCTCTACTGTACTAAAGGTAAAATTTAGCTGTTAACTGGAAAACTACCACCATGACATCACAAGGTGGAACAGAGCATTTTCAGCTTTGGAGATGTAACAGATAATAAAGGGTTAAACAACCATGTGTGAATGAAACAAAACACAACTCCAGGTCTGTTTTTGAGGAAGTAAGAACATTCTAACATGGTTTAAAAATACAAGAGTCACTTTTGTGTAATGTAGGACCTTTAATGTCATACTGTAAAACACATGTATCAAACTCAAGGCCCGTGGGCCAAATGTGGGCCTCCACATAATTATATGTGGCCCTAACAGGGTAAATTAAAAGGTGTGAATGTCATGTCATTTTATCAGGAGAGACACAGTTACGAGGCCATATTTTTACACCTAGGCAAATGCATATGTAACTTGAATAAATAATAAATATAGAAACAGTGAATTAATAAGTTAAAGTTGTTAGATTTATTTTACATCTGGCCTTTTGAAGACACACATTTTTCTGATGTGGCCCTTGGTGAAAATGTGTTTGACGCCCCTGCTGTAGAACATTCTAGGCAGAACAGAAAACGTATTAAAAACATTTGAAATATTTCACACCATATATTAATGATACACATTTTGTATAGTAATGTAACTGATGTACTGACTGAAAATACGTTTCCCCATTATTGTATTTTCTTATATGTGTTATTTTTTCCAACAGGACGACTGGGGCTAAACTTCCACCATCCTGGAGAACACATCATGCCTCTCAACAGTGAGTCACTTGATAATAACTTTGTAACTTTAACTGGGCCCTGTCGTTTAATTCTCACTATAATATTATGGAACTATTAGGCCTGCACAATAAAAAATATTTTGAAGTGTGATATATGGATGAAGTAAACATAGATAATAATACTGAAACCAAACTATAAAGCAGAATTATCCCAAAAAGTATTTTAAATGTACAAAATTGTAAAACATACTGTAATAAATGACAGAATGTAACTCATAAGTAGTTAGTTTTTCTCTATAGTGAGTCATAAGAGTTCATAATTCAACCTTCTACAGCTCAAATCTTATCAAACTGCAGAAAAATAATCAGAATTTCTCCCACGATAAATACTGACCTCCAAAAATGCCTGTTCCATGTGTCATGTATTGAAGTCGATGCAGTTATTGTGACAGGCCTGGGGTCTGCATGTCTCCTGACCTCACCAGTCGTCATTTGACTTTAGGCCCATGTATCGCAGACACGTTAAACCGGGGAAAGACCTTTCAGTAACAGAGTGGACAGAAAGGACACGGGGCTGACCTGTGAATAACTCCTCCTGAAATAAACCAGTGTAAATCCAGCTCTGAACCCACCGTTCAAACAGAGGCCACAGAACGAGAACCAGGATTCAGTACTAGAAAGCAGGAAATGGAGGGTCACATTGTACAACGAAGAGACGCAAGGGCCACAAAAAATCCACTGAAATCTTTAACATAAAATATTTTGAGCTGAAACATTTCTAAGCCTATCTCTCTGTGTGTCTCTCTGTCTCTCTCTCTCTGTCTTTCTATCTGTCTCTCTCTCTGTCTTTCTCTCTCCTGTTTGGTTCTGATGCAGCGCAAATGAAAATACACCCTGTGTCTCTCTCTCCTCTCTCTCTGGCTTTCTCTTTCTGTCTCTCTCTCCTCTCTGTGTCTTTCTCCCTGTCTCTCTCTGTCTCTTTCTAGCTCTTCTCCCTCTCTCTTTCTCTCCTCTCTCTTTCTTTCTGTCCCTCTCTCTCTCTCTCCTCTCTCTGTCTCTCTCTCTGTCACACTTTGTCTGTCTGTCTGTCTTTCTCTCTCTCTCTCTCTGTGTGTCTGCCTCCCTCCCTCTCTCTCTCTCTCTCTCTCTCCTCTCTCTCTGTCACACTTTCTCTGTCTGTCTCTCTCTCTGTCTGTCTCCCTGTCTCTCTCTCTCCTCTGCCTTTCTCTCTGTCTTACTCTCCTCCTCTCTCTTTCTCCTCTCTCTGTGTCTCTCTCTCTTTCTGTTTCTCTCGCTCTCTCTGTCAATCTTTCTCGCTCTCCTCCCTGTCTCTCTGTCTTTCTCGCTCTCTCGCTTTCTTCTCTCTCTTTGTCTCTCTCTCTCCTCTCTGTCTCTCTCCCTGTCTTTCTCGCTGTCTCTCTCTCCGTCTGTCTATCTGTCTCTTTCTCTCCTCTCTCTGTCTTTCTCTCCTCTCTGTCTTTCTCTGTTTGTCCAATGATCCAAAGGTTGACGGTTCTAATCCTGCACTCAACATAGAAAAAAATAAAATTAAAAAAAACCTCTTTGGTTTTTGTCATGTCCCAAAGTTAGAAAAGTGCTGTATAAAAATCTGACCCTTTACCATGCCAAATATTTTATTAATTCCTCTGACAATCTGCTATTTTTATTCTAGAAGTGATTTTATTTGTATTTTATTTGAGTCCACAGTTGAACCCTTTTTTTTTTTCACTTTTTTTTCTACAGCCATTTCAAAGAACAAAGCAGTGGGCGTGGATAGGGGGTAGGTGAAAACAGGAATTTTCAAAGTAATGAGGCCTCGATTGCAGTACCAAAAAGATTAGGTCTACTCAGACATGTATGAATCACCCAAAATACTTCAAGTGAGTTAATGATGAGGAGAAAACATTATAACAAGCTTCAAAATCTGCAGATAATATCATGTTTAGTTCATTTTCCACACTCGGTTCTGTGTCGTGTTGCCTGGATTCTTGTATTTGCTTCACTGTTTTAATTTTCTCTGTTGGTTTAGCCTCAGTTGCCGGGGGACTTTGTTGAATTCTGAAAGTTTTAGAGAGACAGACTTCTTTTAATAACCGGGAGAGAGAGCGCTGAGAGATGAAAAGAGAGAGGGACAAAGGGAGAGAAGAAAAAGAGGAAGAGAGAGGGAGAGCTGCTCATGTTCTGGAGAGGCAGACTTTAATAATAAAGAAGGAGACGGCGGAGAAAGGAGAAGGAGGAGGGGGTGGGAGCAGGGCTTAATTTGAGCCGGAACAAGCCCAAAAAGATCCGGCAACTGTTAGAGTTCGTTCTGCCAACTCTTTTCTTTAATCTGGTAATCAAACTGGAGTTAAACCTCATATCTGTGCATTTGAAGATGCTAAAAACTGTGCTCAAGTTTATCATTAAATTTGCAAATCATAGCCTGAATAATCTTGTAAATGCAGCGGATTTAATGCCTGTTTGGCGGTTCTCCTCTGGTTTTACATGGGTCTCAGTGCTGTCATGTGGCGGGCACATGTTTGTTATGTTCTGATATCAGGACGTTCGGTAAATGTGCTTGGACACAGTCTGCTGTGTAAAGGCGACTTGTTTGCTCTGTGTTGTTATGACTGTACAGTTGTGAGTCTGTGCTTTGGAGCTCTGTGGATGAAAATAGTTTATAGCGCTGGCTCTGGGTACATTTGGTGACTTGAAGGACAAATAAGGCTGAATTTAGCTTGTTTTTATTTGGAAAAAAACAACTGGGCTATATATATTTTTTAACATTTTTATTTTATAATTTAAAAGTTATTGTATCTGGTAATGAGTTGCTTTCATCATCCAGTAATACAGTTACCAATGCAATTACTTTGTGGGAGAAGTAATAGGTAACTGTGACGAATTGCTTTTTTTGAAGGATCTTGCCCTGCACTGATCGTCACTATGACAGATCTTGCTTCTCAAACTATGGGCTTCTTCTTTGTGGTAGAGTTCTGCTTTAGCACTAGATTTGTCATAAGGACTGACTGAGGGACCAAAGAGACAGGACTCAGGGAAACAGAACAGTTTATTTGTAGATATAGTCGTCCTGGAGCGGGTTGTGGGTCGCAGGGTCAAAGTCTGGGGTGTTCATACCGGACATGGAGAGCTGGGTCGGAGACGGAGGTGCAGGGTAGTTCAGAGTGGAATCATGGTGGATAGACGAGCGAGTACATGACATGAAGATGACAAGATCTGACCCCGAGTGTCAGGTCCTGGCGCCTTTATCCTCCCCAGGTGCAGCTGATGCAGATTAGGTGCAGGTGTGAACAGGAGGAGCCCAAACCTCCACCCAGCTCCAGGCTCAGATACAGAAGAGAAGAGGGAAAATAGAGCAAAACACACAAAAAAACCCAAATCCTGACAAGATTATGTCATCATCAATTTTAACATTATATTTGGTGCTTACTGCAGTGACAATCCAGAAAAAATATACATTTAAAGACACACTGTGTAACTTTTCTAGTGGAGGATAACTTGCTTGTCTCCATAGAGATACTGATACTTTGCTCGGAAAAGCATTTAACATGTTTGTTTCAAGTTACAGGTCAGGTCTGTGGAGAAGCAACCCCACTTACCGTATCTATTTTTCAGAAATAATCACACTTTTAAATGAATTAATGCAAAATGGATAAGTTTAATACAATACTGATGCCACACAGTTCTAAAGATACAAGCAAGTTATGGACTCCACACCAGAAAAGTTGCATAATGCACCTTTAACAAATGCATTCGTCATTAAAAAAAAATATTAAAAAAACTTGTTAAAACTGTTTTGCTTGTGGGAGAAATTGCAATGAATGGAATAAGAAGCATTAAAGTGATAACACCTTGTAAATCTATCAAACTGACATCCACATGCGCCAAGTTACAAGTCAGATCTGTGGAGAGGTGACCACAATCAAAATAATGAATAAATATTGCATAAACTGGTGTAGCGTTTCAGTATTCTGCACCCACAACTTGAAATTATTTCCTGAAGGGCTGGAAACTAAAAAAACTGGTTCCAAAAGGTCGTTTTAAATGAATGTTTAAGGGTTTGGAAATGAGATCTTGTGGTTGTCTAAATGTAAACTTTGATCTGTGCTGCTGTCTTCAGAGACTCTCCTGGTTAAATAAATAAATGAATATATAAGTTTAATGCCAGACTGATTCGGCAAAGCATCTCCCCACCAGAAAGTGAAAATTGTTTTGCTGCTTGTGTGAGAAATTGCATTAAGATATAAAACACCTTGTAAATCCGTCAAATTGGCATCCACTCCCATTAATCTGACGTGTTTCCATAAAAGTCTCATTAATCCCGAGATAAGCAGAGCCGCAGATTACAGAGATGTCATTACAGATCTGCCTCCAGCTCAAACTGTCACTGGGCCAATATAAATATTCTGTGGGAATTTTCCACTCTGCACCCGCGGCTCCCTCCTGAACACAAAACAAACCCACATCCTTCTGTTGTGAGTAATGAAGGCGCTGTACCTGATTTTTACAGCCTTCAAAATATGTCAAACAGCTAGTTCAGTTTAAACTGTCTGCATCGATCTGAAGTTTCCTCACCTTATGCATTCAGAGCATTCTCATTATTCACCACGATGACTTTATAAGCACTTTTCACAACAGCTAGCATGTTAACTCCCTGATTATCTGACAACAACATGCTTCATACTTAGCTGCAGACAACCCACAGTGGATTTATTTGACCCCAACCCTGCGCTCTGGCCTCTGAGAGTGGTGAAAAGGTGCAGTGCCTTTAATTTCATGAATAGATGGTGGGTTTATACTTTAGACCAGGGGTGTCCAAACTTTTTTCACTGAGGGCCGAAACATATTTGAAGCAGAGGGCCACAGACCAGTGTCGATACAGCGACTGAAATGGTGCATTTAACACAAGTTTGACAGCGACCTTGTACCTTTAACAAGACTTGGAAGATTATTTTTAGGTCTGTGTCACAAGCAATGTGATGCTATTCAGGTTATAGAGGTAGAATTGCCTCAGTTTGTACTAAAAATACTTCCTGATCAATTGGGCCAGTTTAGGAGGAGGCATAAGGGCCTAGAAAAATTGGTCTGAGGGCCACATTTGGCCCCTGGGCCGTAGTTTGGACAGCCCTGCCCTAGACTCACCACAGAGATTCTTCCTGGTTCAGTTTTGGAAAAGCAGGACTTTTGTGCAGTACCAGAGACAGGTGTGGCACAGAGGTTTTCCAGAGTCTAAATAAATGATAATATTTCTTATATTTGTGGTGTTTTTGATGTACTGTCTTTTTGTTCAAACCCCTATGAGCTGCTTCAGGGGCAAAACAAACTGCTTTTTTTTAACTAATTCCTCATAGTTTGACCTTTCAGCCATGTTCTACTCACCAAAACACATTTGTCTCTTCTCTCTCTCTTGTCCCTCACTTGCTTCCTCCCTCCCTTCTGTCTTCTATCTTCTCTCATGTCTCCTTCACCTCCATCCGTCTCCCCTCATGTCCTCTCTTTCCCTCTCTCTCCTGTTACCCCCTTGTCTCTCTTTACCTCCTCTGCTTTCTGCATCTGCTTTGTCCCCCTCTCTTTCTCTGTTCTGTCTTCTACCTTCTCTCCTTCACCTCCATCCGTCTCCCCTGATGTTCTCTCTTTCCCTCTCTCTCCTGTTACCCCCTTGTCTCTCCCTCTCTCCTCTGCTTCCTGCACTTACTTTGTCCCTCTCTCTTTCTCTCTCCTGTCTCTCGCTGCACCCTGGCTCTCTCCACCTCCCCTCTTTCTCACTCTTCTCTCTTTCACTCTCCCCTTCTCTCTTTTGTTACCTTTTTGTCTCCCTTCTCCTTTCTACTTCTACACCTGCTTTGTCACTCCCTCTCTTTCTCTTTTCTCTCTCTCTGTACTCTCCTTCTCTCCACCTCCCCTCACTCTCTCTCTTCTCTCTTTCACTCTCCCCCTCTCTCTCTCTCTTGTCGCCCTTCTCCTCTCTGCTTCTACACCTTTCTCCTTTTCTCCCCTCTCTCTCTGCTCCCTCCCTGTCTCCATCTTCCCTTCTCTCTCTCTCTGCCCCCTCCCTCCATCTTTCTCCTTTTCCCTCCCCCTCCCCATCCCTTCTTTCTCCTCCTCTCTCTCCCTTTTGGACCAGCTCGGAGTTATGGTCGCAGAAGAGGTACCTCCAGCCGCCTCCCTCTCCTCCGTCTGTTTTTTCTGTGAATGTTTTGTCCTAATTTCCTACATTTGTTGCATTTATTTTATTTTACTTACTAATATTTATTATTTTATTCAGCTTTGTTTGAAATTCCAGCCTGGTTCCTAAAAGGTGCATTATGTAACTTTTCTAACGGAGGGTCTGCCACATGCCTGTTTCCATGGAGATGTTATTTCTTGGTCTTGAATGTTAAACTGTGGAATTAAACGTGTCTATCTCCATGGAGACAAGCAACACGCCCCAGTAAAATGCATGTTTTTCAAAGTTAAACTGACTGAACTTTACTGTCTTCACCTCCTGAGACCTGCCGTCCTCATGTGGACAGCACATTTTGGGTCGTCTAGGCCACAATGCAAAGAGTTTAGAGCAGACATGTCAGACTCGGGCCTGCAGACCAAATCTGACCTTCGATATAAATATATTTGGCCCTGGAGATCATATTAAATGTGTATTAGAGCTGCCCGCCGGCCGTCGTGCCAGTATAGAGCATGTACCTCTAATACTATGAATCCCAGAATGCTTTGTAAATGTGTTGGTGCTGACCCCCAACCCCCATCTGCTCCTGTCGCCTCACTCAAATTTAATCCACACCTTCTCAAAAACATGCAGATGCTGTGGAAATTTTTCTATAAATATTTAGTTTGGCTTAGTCACAGTTTTTAATTTTGGCTCTGTGTGAATCTGAGTTTGACACGCCTGGTTTACAATGTTCAGAATATTTATTTTTTTATTATTGTTTTTTTCTAAAGCCACATGTCTCCTGCTCCTCTCAGCAGCTCTTCAAATGAGACATAATGTTCCAAGAGGCACAATTGTTTTTACTCAGGACAAATGTCGCTGTGTTTTTGCAAATCATTATTCAACTGTTCAGTCAAAATCATTAAAATGTAGAACGGACGTCCTCACATGTGGACATCATTTTTCTTAGAAACTACATAATGTAAAAAGATAATTGTTTTTACATCATCGAGTCCAATCAGCCCAAATAACAAAGAGAAATGAATAAATCCGTGAAAGAGCTCGGGTCTCAGGAGGACACTAGAGAACATTCGAAACACGACAGTAACATTTCCATAGACACAAGCAGGTGGCGGACCTTAATTTCTCTGGAAAGGTTACATAGTGCACCTTTAATCTACAATATAGCACCACATTGAACTATTGGAGCTTTGAAAGGGAACTTCGAACATGGGTAAACGCCATTTGACGTCTTTTAGTAGCATTAATATTTAAAAAGCACTTTAGCAGCCCAAATAACCATATATTGTTATATATAGAGACGTCTTGTATAGTTAAAATGACATGTCTTAAAACAATAGTTCCTCTTGTGTCCACATTCAGTTGCATTGTTGCTTGCCGGCTTCAGTTTAACAGTTTTTTTTCTCATTTCTGAGTCAGACACAGTTTATACTTCAAAGCTGCATCTTTCTAGCAAATGGTTATACATTATTGTGAGTTGATAAAAGCTTTTCTATTCAGTGCGTGTTTGTTCAAATAAAACTGTTTCTTGAAATAAAAAAGTGGCTCTGACTCAGAAGTGACTCATTATTAAATGGCAGAAATGTGTTCACTTTAGATTTGTCCTTCTCTGAAAAACTGCGCAGTCATGGCCACAGAGACACATTTGGTGGTTCATTTGTGGTTTGGGGCTTGGCAAAGTATTATGGGGGATATTTGTACTGTGATGTTGAATGACAAGGCAAAATCTGTGAATAGAGCAGAGCAGAGTGTTTTGTGAATACATGTGCAAAGGATAACTGTCATGTGCAGTGTTTTTTATGGCTATGTTTTCAAATACTTTGCGAACATTTGGGGATTTATCGGTTTTATTCCAGCTAAAAATCAGTTGGAGGATTTACACGGTTTGATAAGGCCAGACTTATGTTCACAATCTCGAGTGCTCATTTTATTTGAAGGTGCACTGTGTAACTTTTTCTGTCCATCTCTGTGAAGATGTTATTGCTTTGCCTGGAATGTTCCACAGTATGGCATTATCCCAAGTACCTGAATGCATATAACTGAGCAAATACAGCGTGGCCCAAAAGTCACTGACAGTTGAAAAAAACTCATAACTCTTTTGTTTCTAAATATTTTTCTTTTATTTTTTCAGAGCATTTAGAACGACTCTTCCCACATTAATCTGAGCAAATACAGCACCGAGGAACGAACCCTCATTGTACAGTGGGACTTTGAGTCACATGGGTCAAATTCACAAACTCGGCGGTGTTACCGTCAACATTTTAATACCAGAGATGCCCCAAGTGTAAATGCCATTAAAGGAATAATAAGTGTTTTTCACAGACAGGGGGCAGTATGTGATCTCCACAGACCTGACTAGTCCTGATTTCTTCTTGTGGGTCTGTCTTAAAGAAAAGGTGTTTGTGAATAAACCTCAGACAATAAACCACTTAAAACGTAACATCGAGGATCAAATAAGAGACATAATCCGGAAATACTTTAAATGTTCTGTAAAGTGAGTTGGATCAGGCTGTTCAGAGACAAACCCAAAATGGTGGACACTTAACAAACATTACTTTTAAAAATTAGGTCATTTTTACTTCCTCTAGTTTAAGTCGTGATAAGTTCAAGTGTAAGTGAACAATTATAACCGTTTATATTGACAAAAATCTGGGAAGGTTCAGTTTATCTACTGCTAAAATTTGGTGAGTTTAACTTAAGAATTATAGGAGCTACTGAAGATTTAAAAGTGTCAGTGACTTTTGGGCCACGCTGTACATGAAAGACAAGTTAAATGCTGTACTGCGTAACGATTCTGGCAAAGCGATGACATAAAACCAGAAATTACACTGAGTATCATTAGTAAAATGTAATCTATATCCAAATGGTCTAACGCAGATTTGTAGTGTAGGTCCCTCTTGAAAATGAGACATTAAAGCTGACATCTGTAATTAGACTGGCTGACCCGTCTCTTGTGTATTCTCACATATCGCCACTAGGGGTTATCTGCGTTACTTCTGTCTGATGGTGTGCCAGCTTTGGTCTGACAGAAGAAGACCAGAGCGCACAGGGGAGTGGATCAAAGTGAGAGGAGGGGGGGACAGGTTTCACATCTGCCATCTACTGGTAGCTTTAAGTGTTAAGATGTAAACTTGTATAAATAGGATTAATAATGTAGTAAGCCTTGTTACTAAATGATCTGGTTCAATATTAGCCCATTTTTCTTGAGCTAGCAGGCCACAGAAGAGAGTTGCAACAAAAATCCTCAGATGTGATCAAATGTTTATATTTTCACTCTTTTTTTATCTTCTTCGCCCTCCGTGGGGTTTAAAACAGCAGCAGTCTGTCTTTGGATCTCTAAAATGCTACTAGAACTCTACATTTTTATTCAAAACACTCCTAATTTCCCTGTGTGCAGGTCGCTCCTGTCTATTCCCCTTTGAGGACGGTTTCCTTGACGACGGGCATGGTGACCCCTCGTTGACCCCGGGGATGACCTCTCCAAACCGCTGCCCGAGCGGAGAGAGGCTGGAGCGTTTCTCCAGGAAAGTGTTTGTGGGAGGACTGCCCCCGGACATCGATGAAGGTGCAGTAACACTTTATCATGTGCTTTTATCTAATGACAGAAATAGACTAAATACTGCAACACTAAACATCATTATAAGGAGGATTTAGTGTCTAATGCTCATTTTCAGTGGTACAGCGGTACAGCACGCTCGCCTCATAGCAAGAAGGTTCTGGGTTCAGCAGCACAGGTTTCAGGTTTCCCTCAGTTGCTCTGGTTTCTCCTTCCACTAAAAACACGTATAGTCTCACGTCTGGGGCCAGTAGCCACCTGAAAATGAAATTCTAAATAAGATAAGATAAGATATGCCTTTATTAGTCCCACAGTGGGGAAATTCCAGATAATAAAGAATAATACATAAATGCTGGCCTGGGAACGCCTTGGGGTCCCACCGGAGGAGCTGGAGGACGTGTCTGGGGTGAGGGAAGTCTGGGAGTCTCTGTTTAGACTGATGGACATAAATAATACATTTGGATGCTCCAGCTTTTTCAGTTCTGATATCGATTTCGATACTCGAGCTTTAAGTATCTGCTCAGACCCAGTCAACCGATACCAGTGCAGAGACTGAAAACAGCATTTATTTCATTTAAACTGAAATAAAATGAAACAAAGCTGATCCAAATGTGTGATGTAGCTGTTATTTATCTCTCAAATACACCACAGAACCGCTTTGTGTACATAAAAGTTCAAACATTAGGAGATTTCTGGGCTAACTTCAGCCAGTAAATAGTCTTATTACATGAATGTATTTGCCCAGTGAGGATATGGCCTGAACCAATATTTGGAAGTCGACGTCTGATCCAACAAATGTTTCAGTTTTGACGCAGATCTGATACCAGTGTTGGATCGGTGCATTCTTAATGATAAATGTGATTTTGTGGTTCTTCATGGAGATGCCATTGATTTTCCATACTTCATCAAACCATCAACAGTATTTTGGGCAATAAAAAGATCTGTTATTGAATAAATGAATGATAAATAAGCTGATACAATACTGTGGAACATTCCTGGCAAAGCAATAACATCTCCATGGAGAGAAGCAGGCGGCAAACCCTTCACCAGAAAACCTACAGAATGCGTCTTTAAAACAGGCCTATTCTGCAAATTTAACTTTTCAGAGTTTTTAGCCATGTTATAGTTGTTTTCTCTCTCCATTTACTCAAGTTGCATTTGGACTCCATTTTGCAGATCAACTCCCACGTTCACTGCCACAGCTACATGCCCACTGCTCTCCTCTTACTTCGTTCTCCATTGTAATGGATCTGTGATAATGTAATCTGTGATATGTAGGATTCAGCAGCATCGCATCGTCATTTTGGTACAAAATCTGCTGTTCTCTGGAGTGATGTGCAGCTGTGATGACGCCTCAGTTTTCTAACTCGGAAGTCAGCATACTTGTTTCTTTTATTAAGCCATTTTAGATGATTATTGCGGTTTAAAATGTGCAAATTATAACATAATGATCCACACGTGTCATAGATTATAACCATATTGCAGGCACAAGCACAATATGTTATGTCTTCTTTGAAAATGAGAGGCCAAATGCCATAAATTTTAATCAAATTCAGTCGGCTTTTCGAAACCACCTTGTTGTTTTAGATGTTCCCTTAGAAATGAAGTCAAATCAATGCATTTTACTGTAGCTGCCTCTTCTCTCAAAGCCCTGAACTATGCACCCTCCCGTTCTCTGCATGTAAAACCACACTGTTATTATGCATCAGAGCGGAGCCGTCTAACACATGAATTTGACATGAGCACGAATAGCTCTCAGTATCTCCTCCATCTCTACTCTTTCTCTGCTGCTGACCGGTGAACCGAGCCTTGTCCGTGCCCTCGCTGCGCTCAATTATTCATGAATTTCCACATTTGAGCTCTGAAAACCAGACCCACACGTTCTGTTTAATGCAATAGTCGATCCCGGGGTACAAATAGCAGCCGTACATGTCCATGCATGGGTTTTCCAGATGCATACAACATGAGGAGGCATCAGAGTGTGAGGAAATGGGGAATTATAACAGGACTGCGACATGGCCAGGGACGAAAGAGGCTCAGATGAATATGAGGTACGTGGGGAGATAGGCCAGAGGAGAGATGGAAAATTGTAATGCTATAGGGGTGGTTTTATGCCAATGGAAAGTTCACGTTGCTTTTAGACTCCAAGTGGGCTGAGAGCAAGTAAGACAGAACCGATTAAACCAGGGGTGTCCAAACTTTGGCTCAGGTTCCTCAGACCAATTTTTGTTGGCCTTCAGACCTTCTGCTAAGCTGGACCAACTGATCATAGAGCAAATGTAAGTAACTCTACCACTGTAACCTCAAGAAAAACACATTGCACCATGAGACAGACTTCAAATTAATGTTCCGAGCCTTATTAAAATGTGGCAGCTCTGTCAAAACTATGTAAAATGCATCCATCTCATACACTGTAGTGACCACTGATCTTTGGCCCTCCACTTCTAATACGTTTCAAGATGTTGCCCTCACCCCTTCATTAAATTAACGTTTTATAAATGTGGTGGTTTCTGTCTCTATGGGAGTTCAAAGCATTCACCCACTCTCATACGTACATCATTAAATATCAAGGCTATGTGCACAGCGACTGGAGGCGAAACTGTTGAAGACACTTCACCCACATCACCTGGTATGAATGTGGTGTGTGGTGGTTGGAGGGGCTGATGGTGCAGATTGGCACCTCGCTTCAGTCAGTCTACAGCTGTAGCTTTCCACCACCGAGCGTCAGTGACGTGCAGTAAGCTTCATGATGAGGCTCTGATGTCGTCACAGATTTACAAACATATAAACCAGGTGTCGGTACATTTGGCCCCAGGTCAGTTTCTTTCCCTGTGACTTGGGGCCAGATTAAAAAATAAAAGTTCATAAGTTCCTATGAAATAGCTCTAATAGTATGAAATAAAAATCCTTATTCTGGTTCCCCAGTTTTCAGTGGATTGAATCATTAAATTTCTTTCCATTTGGTCCCACTGTGTTTGAAAAGAGCGAGTCTTTGTCCCGTCGTCTGGAGCAAACCCTTTAGCTCCTTTAACGTTGGTCCTTTAATTCTAACCTCCTGCTTCGACCCAAAGTCCAGTTTAGAAAACTGAGCTTTAATATGTATCTTCCTCCATTTAAAAAGTAGAACAGACAAGAAGAAAAAAGTGAACAGATTGTTAAACTTAACTTGCTAACTCTAAATTGTAGCTTGCTGTCACTATTCTGCAGGAGTTGCATGAATCCCTGGGCTCACGAGCGCCCCCTAACATGAGGCAGGGTAACTACGTGCCTCACCCGGCGCCTTTTCACAGCCTTAAAGCAGCAGCGTCACTGCTGAGCTACAGCACAGTCAGAACATGTGAGGCACGAACGTCCGGTGTCTCTCTGCACGTCTCGTCAGTATTTTAACAGTAAAAGTAAATTCTGCAATTTTGAATAAAAAAAATAATGAAATTGCAAAGTTAAATAGAAAATAGTTTTATTGTACAAATCACCATTTCATAAATTTTCTCTCTGTGATGACCTCCCCTGACTGCACCTCACTGCCGAGCGTAGAGTGAATAAATAATGTATATTGTCTTTGGTGTTAAGGCTGAACTTGCTTGTAACGTCTTTTCATGCTCTTCACCCCAATAAAAAAGCCTAAAACCCATTTGTGTTACAGATATCTTGCTGTTGCTCCTCTTTACCACTCACACGTGAACACTCTCACAAACTACCATGTCAGTTTTAATGTGGTTTGTGGTTTAATAAACGTTACCATTTACCAAAAAGTCAATGTCTTCTATCGCTATCTTGCACTATAGTAATAAATGCTAACTCAACTCTCTCTTTTGTTTTGCTTTTTCCAGATGAAATCACAAACAGCTTTCGCCGGTTCGGACACTTGGTGGTGGACTGGCCGCACAAAGCTGAGAGTAAATCCTACTTCCCTCCGAAAGGTAACACATTTTCACACACGCTCCATTCTTTCCCATCTGACACAGAATCCACAGTAACAAACATCTCTATGGGAGGCGGGGGCTCAGGTATCCCAGGATTCATAGCTCCTGCAGGGCTGGGATGGAGGGTTGTGTTGATCTAAGTCGACTCCTGAGCGAGTCCAGCCTTAAGGTAAAAATCATTGAGGGTCATTGAGGGTGAAGTCTGGAGTTAAACTGAGATTAGTTGTTTTTATCATAATTTCGTGGCGTCTCTGGATTGATTTAGCCGTATAATAGAGGCTGTTACTAATATAAAGGTAGATATGTACTAGGACTGAACGCTTTGGGACAAATATCTAATTGCAATTTTTCTGACAAGCTTCACGGTTTGTGTTTTCTGTTTGAACATGTCCAGAATAATTGACAAAAAGGCCAAAAAGTGAAAAAAAAATCAAGAAACGAGCAGAATAAGACAAGATATTGTGTTGTTTTTGAAGAAGTTTATGGTGCAGTACTATAAAAACTGCAGGCTTTGCGATTTGTTAATTACTTCCATTTAAACTCAGTTGCAGTTTGATTGGGGTTTTGGGTATAGTAAGTAATCAGCTCATGGGAACTTTTTATTTCAATTTTAGTGCTGGGATCTGGCAACCCAAGTGAGGAGCTCATTCTGCTTTTTTATCTGATAATCGTCTTCAAACTCGAATAAATCAACATTACAATTGTTATCTGTAAAAGCAATATAGCACATATGGGTGAAATTTTACATAAAAATCTCAGATGCCCTAAGTTTAATGTTTGTTTTCAACATTTGTGGATTTTAGCTGCAGATGTAGGATGTCATGGGGCAGTAGTAGCTCAATGGCAGTTCAATTCAAGGGTTAGACAGGTGCATACTGACATTGCATTGCATGATCTTTTTTGTAACCTAGTGAACTTATGTGCTTCATATCACTACGAGCCTGACGTTTTATGAGCTTATTCATCTCCCTAAACTGATGTCAGTCTTTTTGAACATTATCCCTGGAGCGACAGTGGAAATGTGAGAGAGGTGGAGACTGGCACAAACCGCTAACACCACCTGCTCCTGGAATGTAGAGCGCTGCTTGTATTCACTGATATGACAAACTACATCAGTCTACGCCGCCTGGAGGAGTCGAACTAGCGCAGGGAGACGGGCAGAATGGAGTTTTTCTAAATATGTATCACGTTAATGTGACTTTTTATCAAATTCTGCAACTCATATGTTTAATTTGATGTCAGAATCTCAGATGGGGGCAGGGACCTCTGTGGTAGATTTACAGTTTTTCAAAGAAATATCCAAACTTATTGGAACTACAGGGCAGCCCAAAAGTCAGTGACACTTTTACATCTTCAACAGCTTCTTTAATTCTTAAGTTAAACTCACTAAATTTTAGCAGTAGATAAACTGAACCTTCCCAGATTTTTGTCAATATATACGGTTATAATAGTTCACTTACACTTGAACTTATCACTACTTAAACTAGGGGATGTGAAAATGTCTTATGTCTCTTATTTGATCCTGGATATTACATTTTAAGTTGTTTATTGTCTGAGGTTTATTCACAAACAAATTTCTTTAAGTTAGACTCACAGGAAGAAATCAGGACTAGTCAGGTCTGTGGAGATCACATACTGCCCCCTGTCTGTGAAAAACACTTATTATTCCTTTAATGGCATTTACTCTTGGGGCATCTCTGGTATTAAAATGTCGACGGTAACACCGCTGGGTTTGTGAATTTGACCCATGTGACTCAAAGTACCACTGTACAATGAGGGTTGGTTCCTCGGTGCTGGATTTGCTCAGATTAATGTCGGAAGAGTCGTTCTAAATGCTCTGAGAAAATAAAAGAAAAATATTAAGAAACAAAAGAGTTATGCATTTTTTTCAACTGTCAGTGACTTTTGGGCCACCCTGTCGTATTGAAACTGTTAGTTTTGGGTCAGAATGACACAAAACTTGTCAACTCAAGATTCTCAGTCCAAAGTTCATTTGCTCTCGTAGATTTTCATGTTTTAGCAGTGTAAATTATTGACAATCTAAATTCATTAAAACATCTCAAACCAAGAGTCTGAATCCACTGAAGCCATTTCAACTTGATTTTTATATTTTTGGAGGGTAAATCATTTTGAAACTTCTGAGTTAATCTAAATGGCTCAAAAGTTTGTAAATCTGGATTAGTTTACTCTTTATTAGTGTGAAAAAGCACTGAAACTATTATTGTGCTACTGAATTAATCAAATCCCTGTACTATCTGAAGCTATGGTGAAAAAATATTTAATCTTAAACTAATACAAGGATCACATTGCAGAACATGTTTATACAGAAACAGGGTACAGACCATTTAAATTACATTAAAATATTAGTTTTATTGCGATTCATCTTGCAGCCTTACTCACGACAATGTTAGAAAATATTTACATTTACATCGTTTTGGTCCTTGCCAGATTAGGATGAAACTTTTCTAAGTTTTCTGCCAGAGCAATAAATCATGTTTGTGTTTTGGAGAATTATGTAAAAATCATTGTAAAAGATGATTCATAGTTTTAAAAATAGGATTTTCAACTATGGGACAAGACACAGTTTGGTTCTGTTTGTGCCTTGTCCTGATGTAGACTTAGTTCAGTCTTGTTCTAGGCTTGTCAAAAGTATCGAAAATCAGATACTAATCAATACAAAAACCAGTACTGAAACTATATACTCATTTACTAAACTATGCTAAACAATTTCACATTCACAGAACAGAAATGAACCTTTCCTGAAGCTTTAGAATGATCTTGAACAAATCTAAAACTACATAGACTATACACCTACTATAATATAAAACTATACTATAATATAAAAGTACTATTATTTAATGTAGAAAATGACATTCTCTTTTCTAAATAAAGTTTTTTCTCATCATTGTCGTATCAGAATCAGTATTGAGTATTGAGGTATAGCTTTGTATTGTCTTCTGCATAAAAAAAAGGCTAACCCTGGGCTTTATCTGTACAAACACGTTCTAAAATGTGCATCTTGTGTTAGTTTTAGTCTTTTTGTCAGTTGTCCTGCGATATATTGCTGAAGTAAATACAGACGAAAAGCGATAATATTGAAACCAAGCTATAAAACAGAATTATTAGTGTACAAAATTGTATCTATTTTGTCTATGTGTCATGGAAGTTCATAATTTGACCTTGTGCAGCTCAAATCTTATTGTAGTAGAGAGAAATAACAAGAATATTTCCTATTAGTACAAAGAAAAAGCCTCTATGATAAATTTTGACCCTCAAAAATTATGTGTCATGTATTGAACTTTAGTCGATATAGTATTTATCGTGAGAGGAACTATTAAAACATAAATTATAAATCGAATCAGCCCTATTCTAAGCTCTGCTCTGCTATAAGATGTATTTGGTGAATGGGAGTTGATAAAAAAGCTCTAACAATGAGACATAACTGTTCCCTGCTGTAATTTGAGTGTTGGCAAATGAGAAGGAAGAGGAAGCAATACGCTCTGAGCATGAATGTGGATCCTAACTTTAGCTTCAGTCCAAAATAGCATGTCATTTCCTCACATCTAAAATGTTATAGCTGCTCTTTTTCAGTGGAGTGGATCATTACCAGCCTCACGATGCCTGAAATGTGATCAGGAAGTCATTGTTTTTTAAGGATAATTTTGCTTGAATTGTTTTTATCGAATGTCTTTATAATGCAGTTTAGAAACAGCTTAAAGACGGAGTTTTATGCAGAATCGACACCACGTTATAATGTTCTCTCAGCAAAAAAAATACCACAAGAGGTTTAGATGTCATCCCTGTGTGTTTCAGTCATTTAGCGATCTCTCCCGGGCCCTTTTCAAACCCTCTTTACTGTTTAATATAAGATACAAAAGCGTGATGTGATGTGCAGTAGTTTCATTAGCGGGATGCTCGTTGCTTTGTGATAGAGCTGTGAAGGGGGAGGGACACGGTGTTATGTGTTAAGGCAAGTTTATTTGTACAGCACAATTCATACACAAGGTAATTCAAAGAGCTTTACAGAATAAGAACGACATTTACGAACATTTGGCCACAAGGGCGGAGTTTTAAGTGTGGATACATGTTAGAAAATCACACTGTTCCTCATATGTCCAGACCCCGCCCCTCCTGTCCCCTCACTCTATTTGAAATGTGGTTGTGGGCGGAGTTTAGGTGTTTAATCCCACTTTAAATACACTAAAGTTAATATATTCCCTGGTTTGTAGGTGGGATTTGTTGTCACTAGTTTAAATTGTAGATGTTGTCATGTCACCTGCATGAAAACGGAAAGTTAAAACCAGACTGTGGAACATTCTCCATGAAGATAGGTGTGATTTACGCCATACTGCTCCATATTAACCAAAGGAACAAGAGTCAGGTTTGTGGAGATGCAAGCCCATTCACAGTAACGATGAATGCTTTTGTTTCACGCAGTCTATTTTTGGACTAAAAGATTACACACTGCGGCTTTAACACCATGCAGTCCTTTTTTTAACTTTAGGAAAACTCCCTCATTACAGCCAATCGGATTTAGATTTTTTTCGTAAGTCTTGCACTGCCCATAAGTCATTTAATATGTAATGGTCACTCACTGGTTTGAGTTTCCATTTCATCCTTGCATCTGTAAATCATTAGTTTTTTAAAGTAGCCACTCCTCTGAAGCTTTATAAGGGGCTGAAGTAGGTAATGTATTTCCAGTACTCCGTGATCTCATGTTCATTTGGTACAGTGCAGCTAAGGTAACTTTACTCTTTTTGTATTGGAGTTTTGGCAATAGCTGGAGGAAAAGCTGAGTCCCGCTGAGTTCACTGGCGGCTGTGAATGGGTAGTGTGTAAACAAGGATCCTATGGTGGAAAGTTCCTGAATTGTGAATGGAAACTGAATTGATATTGCTATTTAAATGGTCATAATTTGCAAAATATAGAGCCTGTGATTATGTAAGTGCTGTAATATCATTTGCAACAAAATACTCCTGTCTTTAATGGGGTTTTGTGATGTATAAAAAACAAAACATGCTCACCCTGTAGTTTAATGCTGAGCTGCTGACGAGAAGATCAAACTCGAGCTGAATTTTAAAGATAAAACTCAGTGACATGGTGGAAAAAAAACACATAGGCAAAGTGAGTTTATTTGTCAAGGTAATTCAAAGAGCTTTACAGAATAAGAAAGACATTAAAATCACACCAAGCAAAACATAAATAATCATAAATAATCATCATAAAATTAACATTAAAACAGAACAGTGCAGAATAATAACCTTTCAGTCACAGCAGATAAACAGAACAGTTTTGAGTCTGGATTTAAACATTGTCAAAGTCGAGTCTGTCTCACATCTTCAGACTGTTCCAGGTTTTAGCTGCATAAAACTGAAACACTGATTCTCCAGGTTTAGTCCTGACTCTGGGACCAGCAGGAGGCCGGTCCCTGAAGTCCTCAGAGTGTGAGATGTTCATGTGGCTCTAACATGTGGGAGATGTTCTTTGGTTCATGGAGAGACTTGTTCACACAGAGACACAGGACACATGTGTGAAGTACTTCACCTGACACAGGACACATGTGTGAAGTACTTCACCTGACACAGGACACATGTGTGAAAGTACTCTCCTGGTTCTAGTCAGGAGCTCTCGCAGCAGTGTTCTGGATGTTCTGTTCTGTCTCGTTTGGAGAGGCCAGTGAGACGTTACAGTCGTCTAACCTCCTGGAGACAGATGCAGGATAAGTCTCTCTGAGTCTAGTTTTGACAGTTTACCTTTGATTTTTGACGTGTTTTTTAGATGTTAAAAAGCTGCAGATGTTGTTGATTTGATGTGGCTTTTAAAGTTCACATAATTTTAATTACATATGACACATATATTAGTGTAAACGCCCTTAATTGTAAAATCTAATGTCGAACGCACATTATAATCATTTCCATGTAGCTCTGACATCATTTTGAAATCCATGAATATCTTTTGACAGCCTGAGTGGGAGGAGCAGGAGTTTAAAGGTGAACTTTCTAACTTTTTTTTGTGGAGAACCTGCCATCTGGTTGTCTCCATGGATTTTTATTTTTATTTTTTCCTAGAATCTTCCACAATATATCATTAAACTTGTCTATCTTGTATTTATTGTTGTTTTTTTTATTATTTTGTTTAATAATACCTTGAAAAACATGCTTTCTTACTGTGTAATCTTCACATGTAGAGCCACCAACAGCAGAGAAATAAATAAGAAACACAGAAGTAATAGTGTTTAGGGACATTTGTGTGGTATTATATAGACAAGTCACTGCAAATTTGAATCAAAATAGTACTTTAAAGATCCTATGCAGTTTTATCCGCAGTGTCGACTGTTCTTATTTCAGGACACCGGGTTCAGATGAAGTAACTTTGCAGAAAATTCCAGGAGTCAGAACTTTTTTCATCCCACTCTGCAAAACCAGTCACCTGTCATTCATCTAGAACTTTGTCAACTCCCTGTTTATCGTTTAACACAGTTTGGAAACTGGATGCGACAAGCACTTTCTCAACATTTTAAGGGATTATTTGTTTGAAGTGACAGAAATATATGTACAAAGTAAGTGCGTAACAGTTTTTAAGCAGACGAGGGAGAATCGAAAATGGTTCAATGTACAAGATCAAACTTAGTCTTCAAAAGCAGAAAAAAAAGATAAATTTGCCACCTGCTTGTCTTCACAGAGATATTAGAATGTTCCATAGTGCGGCATTAAACTGATCTATCTCCTTCGAAAGGCGAGCCCTCAATATAAGTTTAATGCCATGCTGTGGAACATTCCAGGCGGGAACAAGTCAGGCAACCAGAAGTGTTACAAAGTGCATTTTAAATAGCTATAATATACAAAAAAAACTTTTTATTAAAGCATTTTTTGAATCTTACGACGGAGTAAAAGGGTCAGTTAAAAAATTCTATGGGAGCTACGAGAATAAAGTCGTAGCATTTGACATTAAAGACGTCATTTTATGAGATTAAAGTCGTAATTTTATGAGAATAAAGTTGTAAAATGACGAGAATAAAGTCACAATTTTATAAGAATATAGGCTTCTGTGTGTGAATGACACTAGTGCGTTGTGTGTTATGGAGAATTTGGACTTTCAGCTGGAGTTTACGCATGAACTACTGTGTCTTTTATCCCACCATCTCCACACTATCATCAGACTAAGGACTTTGAAGCGACACTGCAAACGTTTGAGTTTATTTCATCGGAGGAACCACACGGATTTGGAAGAAACTGCGACGTTTGTGGAAGAGGAAGTGTCTGAAGTGTCGGCTGCAGCGGGATCGGTGTTTACACCATAGAACTATCCAGAGAGGATTTGTCATTTCTCAAGAAACTGTGAATTTTACTGAAAATATTGGCACCACATGAGGTAGAGTTGTGAAGAAGGCTGGCGTTTTCAGTGAGGACAGTTCAGCGTAAGGGCCAAACGCACTGTGAAAGCTGAAGCCGTGTGGTATTTGCATAAATGTTTGTCTTGATGCTTCAGTCTCACTTTATGTGGATGGAGGCACTTTACCAACAGCGACCCAAAAGTAACTGTGGAATTACTGTATCAGCACAGAACTCTTGTTGAAGGGTGTCCGCAAAGGCTCCGGGCGGATCCAGGTTCAGAAAATTGACATCCTCGAGACATGAAACGTTTCTTGCGCAGAAACCAAAGGAGATCGAAGCTTCATCTGTGGACGCAGCGCCGCCAATCAAAGAATACAGTTATGATGGAGAGTCCTGCGTGAACAAAGCTTTCAGTTTTAGATGGACGTCCTTCAAACTCTAAAGGAACATGGACATTTCGCCCCTGCAGCCGACACTTCAGACACTTCCTCTTCCACAAAAGTAGCAATTTCTTCCAAATCTGTATGGCTCCTTCGACGAAACAAACTCAAACGTTTGCAGAGTCGCTTCACAGTCCTTAGTCTGATGATTGTGTGGAGATGGTGGATAAAAGACACAGTATTTCATCGTGTGTAAACCCCAGCTGAAAGTCCAAATTCTCCATAACGCACTAGTCTACACATTCACACACAGGAGTTTTTATTCTCATAAAATTACAACATTATTCTCATAAAATTACGACTTTATTCTTGTAGCGCCCGTAGATTTTAATTTTTTTTTAAACTGACCCCTCTACTCCGTCATATAATCTCACTAAACAGTTTACACATATTTACAAAAAGCCTGTAGTAAAGATATATTTGTCACACAGGGGAAGGTGAATATGAGTAAAAATCATGTTTTACTCCTGACGTATCTAATGCTAAAAACTCCAGTGCAAAGTCAGACGCTGCACATTCTGACAGAAGGAACACAGTGTACTCAGGACGAGGGTTTAGAGACACTCACAGGAACAACAAGAACAAGGAGGAGAGGAGAGGAGAGGAGAGGAGAGGAGAGGAGATGTGAGGAGAGGAGAGGAGAGGAGAGGAGAGAGAGATGTGAGGAGAGGTGAGGAGAGGAGAGGAGATGTGAGGAGAGGAGAGAAGATGTGAGGAGAGGAGAGGAGAGGAGAGGTGAGGAGAGGCGAGGAGAGGAGAGGAGAGAGGAGAGGAGAGGAGAGAAAAGATGTGAGGAGAGGAGAGGAGATGTGAGGAGAGAGAAGAGAGATGAGGAGGAGAGAGAGGAGAGGAGGAGAGGATGTGAGGAGAGGAGAGAAGATGAGAGGAGAGGAGAGAGAGATGTGAGGAGAGGAGAGAAGGAGGAGAGGAGAGGAGGAGAGAAGATGAGGTGAGGAGAGGAGAGAAGATGTGGAGGAGAGGAGAGGAGATGTGAGGAGAGGAGAGGAGATGTGAGGAGAGTGGACTGGGTGTGGGGAGAGAGGGAGCAGAGGAGAGAGGGGGAGAGAAGAAAGGACATGAAAAGATGAGACAGGGTGAGCTCAGGTGACGCTTGGGACGACGTCACTGTGTCAGATTTTAGTGATTAATGTGAGGCACAAACAGTTTAATGATTCACGATCACTCGACCGATTTATCGAGACTTTCTCTCGTTCATGATTCTCATTTAAACCTTTGTGATCGATAAATGAAAATTAACGTGACGTAAAAAACAAAAAAAAAACACTTTAAAGGCACTGAGTGAATTTAAATGACTTAATCTCACTTTTTTAAAATTTTGAGGATAATTATTTTTTAGTTTAAAAATAGAAAGATAGATAGATGGATGGATTTATATATGGATAGACGGACACAGGGACAGACTGATAGACTGATAGATAGACGGATGGATGAAAGATAGATAGATAAATGGATAAAAAGATGGATGGACAGATATATAAATAGATAGACTGATAGATATAATAGATGGATGGATAGATAGATAGATAGATAGATAGATAGATAGATAGATTTATAGATAGATAGATAGATAGATAGATAGATAGATAGATAGATAGATAGATAGATAGATAGATAGATTTATAGATAGATAGATAGATAGATAGATAGATAGATAGATAGATAGATAGATAGATAGATAGATAGATAGATAGATAGATTTATAGATGGATAGATAGATAGATAGATAGATAGATAGATGGATGGATGGATGGATGGACGGATAGATAGATAGATAGATAGATAGATAGATGGACAGATGATTGATAGATAGATGGATGAATAGATAGATAGACCGTTACATATATACATAAATATATTGATCAGTAGTTTTTTTTTCATGTATTTTTTTATTTCTTCTCTTGTTCTGAGGTGGATTTCCTCGGTGCTTTTGTCCAGTCTCTCGTCTCTACCTGATATGACTTTACAGGCAAAACATGGAGACAAATCTACTTCCTGCCTCAAAAACTTTCAGTCCGGAAGCAGAGATTGGCTCACTCATCACCAATAATGACTCTTTAGGGAAAAACGTCTTTATCTTCTTTTGTTTGCCCCTCTCTTCCTCCTCATCCTCCTCCTCCTCGGTGATGGATGCCGTCTGGTGCCTTCTCTTAATAGCTTTGACTTGAATTGGCCCCTCGCTCCCACAGTGCCAGTGCTGAATAATTTACAGGTGTAGAGTGAAAGCCTTTCTGCAAAACTTTTCACCTGCCCAAGTCCGCCGCTCTTTCTCTTTTCCGATGATGAATTTTACATGGACGGCTACGGGAGAGGAGCACTTCAGGCCGTTTCATCAGAGGCGGAGGAGGAGGAGGAGAAATAAGGACAACAGACCAGGTTAAGAGGATGGAACAAGCTGTGGGGGGATTTTAAAGGTCCTATATTACACAAAATGGATTATTATGAGCTAGTTGTGTTTCGTTAGTCTGTAGTCTGTAACATCTCCAAAGCTCAAAATGCTAAATGCGAGCTAACGGCTTCCTTTATAATTCAGCAGAGATGGGCAATTCCAGGTCTGCTGAAATCATCCAAATGATTCTAGTGAAGGTGTATGGAGTTTAAAAACACAGTGGAGCACTTCCTGTATCACCACATGACATCACAAGGTGGAGTTTTGTCAGTTTGAGACAAGAACTTGAGCCTAAATCTGCAGGTTTGTGTGTTAAACATGTGTGAATGAAACAAAACGCAAGTCCAGGTGTGTTTTTGATGAGGAAACGACGTTATAATAGATCAGAAAATGTCGTAATATGGGCCCTTTAAAGGTGAAGTGCTGATTTTCACATTGCACAAGGGGGAAGTAGCTATTTAAGTCTTTCTAACTCGTCGGTAGCTCTGAAAAACCCTTTGGCACGCTGTTGTAGCCACATGAATATTTGGGCAAGTGACCATCCACGTGCAGCCAATCAGAGCGCTGCTTTTGACACTTACTTCTTGGATGACTTAAAATAAAAATACTTTATTAGCTGCAGACAGTGTCCAGTCATCTAATTTAATCAGTGCTGCTTTTACAAGTGTACTCTTTGCAGCAAAACTCAAAATTTACAGTTGTTTTCATTTTCAAAAGGCATTTTTTTATTATTCTGAGGTCAAATCTCTGCAGAGGAGTAAACGGCAGAGTCAGGAGGTAATAATCTATTGTGATCATCTATTGTGCGTCTAGCGTTTGTCCCTATTATTAACTTAACACTGCTCTGGAGTCATTTCGGAGAAGTCTAAATCTTGGATTACCGCTGAGGCAGAGCAGTGACATAGTTTCGGGATTTATCTGTCCACAACTGTCTGGGTTTTTTGTTTTAAATATTTGCTTTTGGTAAAAATTGTCACATTTTTATACAGCGCTTTTCTACTTTTAAGGCTCTCAAAGCACTTTACATCAAGAAACCACTCACACATTCAGACATTCAGACACTGGGGGTGAGTTAAGTGTCTTGCCCAAGGACACAACAACAGCACTCACCTGTGGCAGCTGGAATCGCACCGCCAACCTGTGGGTCAGTGGATCTGGTCACTAAACCAATGATGTTCATGAGGAGAGCAGGATTACAACCGGCGACCTTCAGATCAACACACAAACACTCGACCAGCTGAGCCGTGGTCAGAGCAGTCGCCTCCCAACCCGAAGATCGGGGGATCGATTCCCACTCGGACCAAGTTCCGTTGTTGTGTCCTCAGGCAACACACTTCTCCCACTTTGTCTAGTTTGAAGGTGGTGTGTGAATGATCAGTGGTGGTGGTGGTCGGAGGGGCCGATGGTGCAGGTTTGGACTGAGTCTGGAGTGAATAAATATAATAAATCATGACTATAGTGCGGAGCTTTGACAAACCTTTAAAGATAAACGAGTGTAAGGCTTTTTAAAAATGTATATTATTTAGTTAAAAAACATGAATAAACATTTCAATTTAAAATAAAGACAGTACTTTATTCATCCCGAGGAGAGGGGAAGAGAGAGAGGAGAGAGTGAGAGAGAGAGAGAGAAAGGAGAGAGAGCGTGGAGAGAGAGAAGAGAGTGAAAGAGAGAGAAGGGGGGAGAGATAGAGAGAGAGAGAGAAGAGAGGGAGAGAGAGAGAGAGAGAAGGGGGGGAAGGAGAGATAGAGAAGAGAAAGGGGGGGGAGAGGAGAGAAGAGAGGGAGAGAGAAGAGAGGGATAGAGAAGAGAGTGGGGAGAGAAGAGAGGGAGAGAGAGGTAGGGAGAGAGAAGAGAGAGGGAGGAAGAGAGAACAGAGAGTGGGGAGAGAGAGAAGAGAGGGAGGAAGAGCGAAGAGAGAGAGGTAGGGAGAGAGAAGAGAGCGAGAGGTAGGGAGAGACAACAGAGAGTGGGGAGAGAGAAGAGAGGGAGGAAGAGAGAAAGAGAGAGAGAGTAAAGTCCTGAGTAAATATCACAGAATATTATGTTATATGATCTAAATAAAACACTGACTTCAGACACTGAGATTTACAAACTGAGTCTCAAACTGTGATTGTTTTAAACTGAGTCTCGTGTTAAAGCGTCGTGTTAAAGTCTCGTGTTAAAGTCTCGTGTTAAAGTCTCGTGTTAAAGTCTCGTGTTAAAGTCTCGTGTTAAAGTCTCGTGTTAAAGTCTCGTGTTAAAGTCTCGTGTTAAAGTCTCGTGTTAAAGTCTCGTGTTAAAGTCTCGTGTTAAAGTGTCGTGTTAAAGTCTCGTAGAGAAAGTCTCGTGCTAAAGTGTCGTGTTAAAGTGTCGTGTTAAAGTCTCGTGTTAAAGTCTCGTATTAAAGTGTCGTGTTAAAGTGTCGTGTTAAAGTCTCGTATTAAAGTCTCGTGTTAAAGTGTCGTGTTAAAGTCTCGTGTTAAAGTGTCGTGTTAAAGTGTCGTGTTAAAGTCTCGTGTTAAAGTCTCGTGTTAAAGTGTCGTGTTAAAGTCTCGTGTTAAAGTCTCGTGTTAAAGTCTCGTGTTAAAGTCTCGTGTTAAAGTGTCGTGTTAAAGTCTCGTGTTAAAGTCTCGTGTTAAAGTCTCGTGTTAAAGTCTCGTGTTAAAGTCTCGTGTTGAAGTGCCGTGTTAAAGTCTCGTGTTAAAGTCTCGTGTTAAAGTCTCGTGTTGAAGTCTCGTGTTAAAGTCTCGTGTTAAAGTCTCGTTGAAGTCTCGTGTTGAAGTGTCTCGTGTTGAAGTGTCGTGTTGAAGTGCCGTGTTAAAGTGTCGTGTTAAAGTCTCGTGTTAAAGTCTCGTCTTGAAAGTCTGTTTAAAGTCTCGTGTTAGTCTCGTGTTAAAGTCTCGTGTTGAAGTCTCGTGTTGAAGTCCGTGTTAAAGTGCCGTGTGTTAAAGTCTCGTGTTAAAGTCTCGTGTTGAAGTGTCGTGTTGAAGTGCCGTGTTAAGTCTCGTGTTAAAGTCTCGTGTTAAAGTCTCGTGTTGAAGTGCCGTGTTAAAGTCTCGTGTTAAAGTCTCGTGTTGAAGTCTCGTGTTGAAGTGCCGTGTTAAAGTCTCGTGTTAAAGTCTCGTGTTAAAGTCTCGTGTTGAAGTGTCGTGTTGAAGTGCCGTGTTAAAGTCTCGTGTTAAAGTCTCGTGTTAAAGTCTCGTGTTAAAGTGTCGTGTTAAAGTCTCGTGTTAAAGTGTCGTGTTAAAGTCTCGTGTTAAAGTCTCGTGTTGAAGTCTCGTGTTAAAGTCTCGTGTTAAAGTCTCGTGTTGAAGTCTCGTGTTGAAGCCGACCGTAAACTCCTCCCTCACCTGCGTGTTTGTATTTGCAGGTTATGCATTTCTGCTGTTCCAGGAGGAGAGCTCGGTTCAGGCTCTAATCGACTCGTGCATCGAAGAAGACAACAAACTGTATCTGTGTGTGTCCAGCCCCACCATCAAGGACAAACCGGTGAGGAACATGCTTAAAGAGACAAAAAATAAATGGCTGAACTTACTACCAAAGAAAAGGCTGGTTTTCCAAGTACCAGCAGCTCTAAGTGTGTAACGGGATTATTCCAGGTCTAATCTAGGACTAAAGCAGGTCTAAAAGTGGAACGCACCATTTCCACTGTGGTTCTACTCAAGAAACAATCCAAAAAGTGGATAAAATAACTTCAAATCAGGCAAATGCACATATTAAAGAACCAAGTACCACCTGAAGGAGCTCGTGTACACAAATACTATGTTCAGATACTTCAGAATAACTCGGGACAGGCTGAAGTTATAATTACAGTAAAATAAAAATGTAAATGTTCTGATCAGTCTCAGTGTCATTTAAAACAGACCCACAAAAAAACACCACAGTCTGATTTATGGAGCTCGTCATAAAAAACTTTTTGTCCTTCTGTTAGGTCAGATTTATGTTGACATTATGAATTCTTGACTCTCTAATTATTCGTGGACTAATTTCTTTTGAAGTTTACAGCGCTGCAGGTGGATTTTAGTGATTCTTCTCCGAGTAGAAAAGTCTGAGAGGATTTAAAGAAAAGAGCAGCCTCAGTGTCTCTGACATGAAGGAGACGATCACTGAGCTGAGGGACAGAGGCAGACGGAGCCTGTAAAACACAGGTGTGCAGGGATGGAGGGAAGAGAGGGAGGAGGAGAGAGAGAGGGGAGAGAAGAGAGGGGGGGAGGGAGGGAGGGAGGGAGGGAGGGAGGGAGGGAGAGGAGAGGGGGGGAGAGAGAAGAGAGAGGGAGGAGGTGAGGGAGACGATCACTGAGCTCAGGGACAGAGGCAGAAGGAGCCTGTAAAACACAGGTGTGCAGGGATGGAGGGAGGAGAGGGAGGAGGAGAGAGAGAGGGGGAGAGAAGAGAGAGGAGAGAAGAGATGAGAGGAGGAGGAGAGAGAGAGAGGGAGGGAGAGAGAGAGGGGAGAGAGAGGAGAGGAGGAGAGAGAGGGAAGAGAAGAGAGAGGGAGGAGGTGAGGGAGACGAACACTGAGCTGAGGGAAAGAGGCACATGGAGCTGTAAAACACAGGTGTGTGCATGGATGGAGGGAGAGAGGAAGGAGGAGAGAGAGAGGAGAGAGAGAGGGGGAGGAGAGAGAGAGGGGAGAGAGAAGAGAGAGGGAGAGAAGAGATGGAGGAGGAGAGAGAGGGGGAGAGAAGAGAGAGGGAGGAGGTGAGGGAGACGAACACTGAGCTGAGGGAAAGAGGCACATGGAGCCTGTAAAACACAGGTGTGCAGGGATGGAGGGAAGAGAGGGAGGAGGAGAGAGAGAGGAGAGAAGAGAGAGGGGGGAGAGAGAGAGGGGAGAGAAGAGAGAGAGAGGAGGTGAGGGAGAAGAGAGAGGGAGGAGGAGAGAGAGAGGGAAGAGAAGAGAGAGGGGAGGAGGTGAGGGGAGACGATCACTGAGCTGAGGGACAGAGGCAGATGGAGAGCCTGTAAAACACAGGTGTGGAGGGATGGAGGGAAGAGAGGGAGGAGGAGGAGAGAGAGAGAGAGAGAGAGAGAGGGGGGAGGGGAGAGAGAGAGGGGGAGAGAGAGAGAGAGAGAGGTGAGGGAGAAGAGAGGGAGGGAGGAGGAGAGAGAGGGAAGAGAAGAGAGAGGGAGGAGGTGAGGGAGACGATCACTGAGCTGAGGGACAGAGGCAGATGGAGCCTGTAAAACACAGGTGTGCAGGGATGGAGGGAAGAGAGGGAGGAGGAGAGAGAGGGAGGAGAGAGAGAGAGGGGGGGGTGAGAAAGAGAGGGGGAGAGAGAAGAGGGAGAGGAGAGAGAAGACAGGGAGGATGAGGACAGAGGGAGGAAGGGAGAGGAGAGGAGAGGAGAGAGAGAGGAGGAGGAGGAGAGAGGGAGAGAGGGAGGAGGAGAGTAGAGAAGAGAGGGGGAGAGAGAAGAGAAAGGGAGGGAAAGAAGAAAGGAGAGATAAAAGGGAGAGAGAGAGGAGGGGTTAGAGAGAGACAGTGTGAAGAAAGGAGAGTGAGAGAGAGAAAAGGAGGAGAAAGATGTGAAAAAAGATAAGTTACAGAAGAGGAAAGAACAAGAGTGAAAGAAAGAGAAGACAGATGGAGGGAGGAGAGGAACTTTCCATTCAGTGAGTTTGGCCGAGCACAGTCTGTTCAGAGGAGATTAAACATCATCACACAGACCCACAGTGGAAAAAGTGACACAGACTGCACAGGTGCACCGCCCTGTGATCACAGGGTCGGTGGTTCAAATCCCGAAGTGGTGGTGTTGTCCTTCGGGAGAGTTCAGGACTTCACCCAAATGTGTCTGTGTGAATCTTTGATCAACAGGAGGATTTAGATATTTACAGGACAAAAAGGGCAGATTTTTGTCAGAGGCGACTGTGGCTTAAAACTGTTTTTTCGGACACGATTATAATAAAGAAGGAGGAAAAGGAAAAAAGGAGAAAAAGGAAAAAAAGAATAAAAAGGAAGAGGAAAGACAAGAAGGAGAAAAAAAAGGAAGAAAGGAAAAAATAAATGAAAGAGAATGGAGACTCAACCCTGAAACTGAATAACTAGTTTTAACATCATAACTAATAACTAAACTCACTCATTCATTCATTTTACCTGCTCAACCTGCCCCCTCAACCTGTCCCGTCAACCAGTCCCCTCAACCTGTCCCGTCGACCCGTCCCATCAACCCGCCCCGTCAACCCGTCCCCTCAACCTGTCCCCTCAACCTGTCCCGTCAACCTGTCCCCTCAACCTGTCCCGTCAACCTGTCCCCTCAACCTGTCCCGTCGACCCGTCCCATCAACCTGTCTCCTCAACCTGTCCCCTCAACCTGTCCCCTCAACCTGCCCCTTCAACCCGCCCCCTCAGAGAGAGAGGGTGGAGAGAGAGAAGAGACTAAGAGAAAGAGAGAGAAGAGAGAGGGGGGAGAGAGAGTGAGAGAAAGAGAGAAGAGAGAGCGAGAGGGGGGAGAGAGAGATAGATAGAGAGAAGAAACTAAGAGAAAGAGAGAGAAGAGAGGCGGGACAGAGAGTGAGAGAAAGAGGAGAGAAAGAGAGAAGAGAGAGGGGGAGAGAGAGATAGACAGAGAAGAGACAAAGAGAGAGAAGAGACGGGGGGAGAGAGAGAAGAGAGATAAAGAGAGAAGAGAGGGAGAGAGAGTTAGAGGAGAGTTGGAGGGAGAGAAAGATAGGAGAGAAGAGAAAGAAGGAAGGGGGAGAGAGAAAGAGGGGCGAAAGGGAAAGAGAGAGAAGGGGGGACCCACGCCTTCAACCCGCCCCGAGCTCTGATCATTGTTTTATTCCTGTTTTTTCTCCTTTGTACCATGTTTGTTTCTCATTTTCTCATCTGTTTCTTTGTCTGTTTCTATTTCCTGTCAAGTCCTGCGATGTTTTGTATTGTACTGTTTTTTTTTCCATAAATAAAATGTAAAAAAAAACTGTACTTTATACAACAAAAAACCTCAGTGCATAGCGTCGCATTGAGGATCTAAGCTTGACTAAAAGTCCAAAATGATCAAAATGGCGCCGCTGTTACATGATGATGTGTTTTGTACTTTACCTCTTCGTTTTTATCCCAGGTCCAGATCCGCCCCTGGAACCTGAGCGACAGCGACTTTGTGATGGACGGATCTCAGCCTCTGGACCCCAGGAAAACCATCTTTGTGGGAGGAGTCCCGCGGCCGCTCAGAGCAGGTCGGGACCAAGACTTTTTTAATCTTTATCTCCAGAGTTTAAGTAGAAAAACTCACAAAAGTCTTAGTTTAATGCACTTTAGACACAACCTGCCCCACAAACTCAGTTTAGTTTAAGGCAGAACTTTATCCAACTGTTCAGTCAAAGAAAAAGGAAGAAGGGAGAAAGGGAAAGGAGGAGAAAAGGGGAAAAAAAGAAAAAAAGAGAGAAGAGGAAGGAAGAAAAAAAGGGGAAGGAGAGAAGGAGGAAAAGAAGGAAGAAAAGGAAAAAAAGAATAAAAAGGAAGCCCACCCACATCCTCAACCCTCCCCCTCGACCCACCGCCTCAACCTGCCCCCTACACCCTTCCCCTCAACCCGTCCCCTCAATCCCGCCCCCTTAACTCTCCCCCTCAACCTGCCCCCTCAACCCTTCCCAATCCCTGCCCCTACACCTGGCCCCTCAACCCTCCCCCTCAACCTCCCCCGTCAACCCTTCCCCTCAACCCGCCCCCCTCAACCCGCCCCCTCAACCCGCCCCCTTAACTCTTCCCCTCAACCAACCCCCCTCAACCCGCCCCCTTAACCCTCCCCCTCACACCGGCCCCTCAACCCCCCTCCTGCCCCTCAAACCGCTCCCCCTCAACCCTTCCCCTCAACCCCACCCCCTCAACTCTCTCCCTCTCAACCCTCCCCCTTAACCCTCCTCCTCAACCCGTCCCCTCAACCCTGCCACTCCAACCTTCCCCTCAACCCGCCCCCTCAAACCCTCCCCCTCAATGCTCCCCCTCAACCCGCCCCATTAACCGTCCCCTCAACCTCCCCCCTTAACCCGCCCCCTCAACCCGCCCCCCTCAACCCGCCCCCTCAACATTTCTTCCAGGATTTCGTCAATGACTTTTGAAAGACATTTTGAGGATCATTAGAAAGATTTTGAAAGGTCTGACTATGAGTTTTGTGATTATCTTAAAACGTCAAACTGGTTTTAATACCACAAATAAAAAATATAGTTTTCAGCAGAACATTATGGTTCATGTAATGTTACGATGTGGTGTTATAGTTCTGAAACAAGACCAGACTGTTCTGAAATAATTACACGTCTGTACAGAGCAGTGGGTGGAGATAGGGGGTAGGTGAAAACGGGTTGTTTCCGAGCTCTGAATCCTCGAGTAAATTATTGAAAAATCTGTTTCTGTCAGTGGAGTTGGCGATGATCATGGACCGCCTGTACGGAGGAGTGTGTTATGCCGGCATCGACACAGACCCGGAGCTGAAGTACCCGAAGGGGGCGGGGCGAGTGGCGTTTTCAAACCAGCAGAGCTACATCGCCGCCATCAGCGCTCGCTTTGTGCAACTGCAGCACAACGACATCGACAAGAGGGTGAGGACACTGCGGGAGAGTCATTTTCCACACACAAAAAACACGCTGGGGTTAAAGGAGGGAATTTAGACAATACTGTATGTCGGACAATACGAAATACAAAATGGAGACACAACGAGGATAAGTTACCAATCCACCTCCACCTGTACACCACACTGAATTGATATTTTCTTTCATTTTTTTCTCTTTTCTTTACTGTGAACACTGTAAATGCAGCAGCTCTTTATGTTTAGTACAAAAGCTCAGACTTCTGCCAGTTCCTTTTTCAGACTTTTGTGTATTTTAATTTGTTTCCTTGACTTAAGACTAAAATATATAAAAAAATATGTGGAAAAAAATAAAAATATGTGACTTTTCTGGTCCGTCACATGCTTCTTTATGTCATTTCTTTGCCTGGGATGTTCCATAGTATCGCATTAAACTTAGCTATCTCCGTGGAAACGAGGAGGTGACACCGACGGACCAAGTTACAGGTAAGATCTGGGGAGAGCAGAGCCGCTCAGAGTAAGCGATAAAAAAGAAAATTGAAAAAAAAAAGCAAGATACATGTGTTTAATGTCATACCGTGAAACGTTACAGGCAAAGCAATAATCACCCTTCACCAGAAAAGTTACACAATGCACCTTTACTCAGCTGTTACACTGCAGTAATTCTGTCTAGCCTAAAATTCGTAGTTAGTTCTTTCTCCATTGTCGTGTCATGGGATATTATTGGGTTATGACTTGTATTCCCCAGTCACAACACAGACAATGACTCCTCTCTTTAATTTAGCTGTGAGTTAAGCCCCGCCCACAGAGCCGGTTTGGCCGACGCCCAGTCTCCCGGCGCACTTGACCCGGGTTAAAATAGGCAGCTGCGGAGGACCCGGATCTGTGTGAGCGTAGAGCGGGGTAATTATGTCTGCCCACAGTGATTACAGGCAGACAGGGACTTCCTCACGTCGGCTCAGGCCAGACGATAATGAGACATATGACACAAGACGGATCAGAACAGCTCGAGTCTGCAGCAGCTTTTCACCGAGAGGAACATAAAACTCACGCTGTAAACCGGGTAGAGCCAACAGAGTGGCACACGTCTCCGGTAACGGAAGGAAATCAGTTTTCCCAAAGGAATTTTGACTTTGAAATTTAAGTTTATCATTTTACTTCCTGGTTGGACACAGAAATAACCAGCAACCGTAATGTTCAATGTCTAAATTACACAATAAAAAGAGGCGTCGACACATTTATTCAGTTAAATCAAAGTAACATTTGTTTCTCTGCCAGAAAAAGAAAAAAAAATCTTTGTCTAAACCAGTGGTGCCCAAACTCTTTCCACCGAGGGCCATATCGTGAAAAATATTTGACACAAAGGGACAATGGTCAAAACAGTGGAAAATTCAGACGGATTTTATTCAAATTTTATCATAGTTTTAACTTTATACTTTAAATAAAACCTGAAATATTAATATTAGGTCAGTTTGACAGTGACATGTGACGTTATTTAGAGTATAGAGAAAGAGAGAAGAAAGTGAGAGATAGAGAGAGAAGAGAGGAGGAGAGAGAGGATACAAGAGAGAGAGAGAGAGAGAAGTGAGAGAGAGAGAAGAGAGGAGGAGAGAGAGTGAGAGAGAGGATAGAAGAGAGAAGAGAGGGGAGGAGAGAGAGAGATAGAAAGGGAGAGAGAGAGAGAGAGAGAGAGAGGAGACACGGGAGAGAGCCAGAGGGAGAGAGAGAGATGGAGAGAGCCAAGAGGGGACGCAGAGAGAGAGAGAGCCAGAGGAGAGGAGAGAGAGAGAGAAGAGGACGCAGAACACGGAGGAGAGAGAGTGAGAGAATCAGGATAGAAGAGAGAGGGGGGAGAGAGAGATGGAGAGAGAAGAGGGGAGGAGAGAGGCCAGAGAGAGAGCAGAGAGAGAGAAGAGAGGGGAGAGAGAATCAGAGAGAGATAGAGAAGAGAGCCAATCAGGAGAGAAAGAGAGTGAGAGAGATAGAGAGAGAGCAGGGGAGGCACTAGAGAGAGAGAGAGGTGGGCTAGAGTGAGAGATTACTATGAAAATACCTGCGGTCTAAAAATCGGTGCGAGTCGTCCTCAAACTCTTTCCAGGGCCATATTTTGAAAAATATTAATATTATATCTGTTTGACGGTGAAATGTGATGTTTTTTAGGTTTTACTGGTAGAATTACTCAGATTTCAGTATTTGTCTGTTTCTCTCAGGTGGAGGTGAAGCCCTATGTCCTGGACGATCAGATGTGCGACGAGTGCCAGGGCGCTCGCTGTGGGGGCAAGTTCGCTCCGTTCTTCTGCGCCAACGTCACCTGTCTCCAATACTACTGCGAAAACTGCTGGGCCTCCATCCACTCACGGGCCGGCCGCGAGTTCCACAAGCCCCTGGTGAAAGAGGGAGGAGAGCGGCCCCGACACGTGTCCTTCAGGTGGAGCTGAGGGTCCCAGAGTCCTGCCCCGCCCCCTCGGAGACCCCCACCCGGAGACCCCCACCTGTACACTGCAAAAACACAACAGCTACACGAGAGCTTTGGACTCTTGAGTTGGTTAACTTCATAGTTTCAACATTATATACGCCGCAAAAAACATCAGTATCTACATGAAATGGCTTGGATTCAGATTCTGGGGTTTTGATTAACTGAGATTAACTTAATATAATTTAATAATAACTATTCAGTACAGTATTTTACGGTGGAAAACATGAAATTTGATTCAGTCAGTGTAACCCAATAGTTTTTAAATGATATAAATATACACGACAAATCTTTTAAATGGCTTAGATTAAAACTCAAGTTCACAAGTTTTACTTAATTTGGATTATCTCAGTAATTTAAATAATCTTTACACTGAGAAAACATGAAATCTACAGGAATTTCACTTAGAATCGTGAGTTATGCAATTATGATTCATTCAGAGTAAATGAATAATCACTTAAACTCAGAGTCTTGATTCAAACTCAATATTTTACAAATGATTATTTTGACTCGTTTAAATTCGTTTCAATATTATTTATGCCGCAAAAACGTGAAAATACAAGAATATACAAGCATTGAAAAAGATTTGATTAATTCAGTGACTCAATAATAGTTTCAGTGCTTTTTAAAACTGATAAAGATGAAACTAATCCAGATTTACAAACTTGAGAAGTTTTGAGCCATTTAAATTAACTCAGTAGTTTCAAAGTTATTCACCCTCCAAAAACATGAGTCTAGTTCAAATGACTCGGATTCAGACTTTTGAGTTGACAGGTTTTGATTTATTTAGATTAACTCAATAGTTTCAAATGATTTACTCTGCAAAAACATGAAATCTAGAAGACTGAGCGAGAACGTGACTCAGAATCTTGAGCTGATTATGAATCAATAAAAGTATCTGAATAATAGTGTAAATACTATTTTAAATTGCAAAAACATGTTGAGAGGCTCTGATTCAGTCAGTGTGACCCAAGAGTTTTAAAATGATATAAGCTGCAAAAATATAAAAATCAAGTTGAAATGGCTTCAGTGGATTCAGACTCTTGGTTTGAGAAATTTTAATACATTTAGATTAAGTAAAAAACGTGAAAATTTACGAGAGCAAATGAACTTTGGACTGAGAATCTTGAGTTGACAAGTTTTGTGTCATTCTGACCCAAAACTAATAGTTTCAATACGACAGGGTGGCCCAAAAGTCACTGACAGTAGAAAAAAATCCATAACTCTTTTGTTTCTAAATATTTTTCTTTTATTTTCTCAGAGCATTTAGAACAACTCTTCCCACATTAATCTGAGCAAATCCAGCACCGAGGAACGAACCCTCATTGTACAGTGGTACTTTGAGTTACATGGGTCAAATTCACAAACCCAGCGGTGTTACCGTCGACATTTTAATACCAGAGATGCCCCGAGAGTAAATGCCATTAAAGGAATAATAAGTGTTTTTCACAGACAGGGGGCAGTATGTGATCTCCACAGACCTGACTCGTCCTGATTTCTTCCTGTGGGGCGATCTTACAGAAAAGGTGTTTGTGAATAAGCCATTTTCACTTCCCCTCAGTTTAAGATAAGTGATAAGTTTTCAAGTGTAAGTGAACTATTATAACCGTTATAACCGTATTTGCCAAAAATCTGGGAAGGTTCAGTTTATCTACTGCTAAAATTTGGTGAGTTTAACTTAAGAATTAAAGAAGCTACTGAAGATTTAAAAGTGTCAGTGACTTTTGGGCCACCCTGTGTTTTATAACTGATCTTGACTCAACTTGTTGGTTTTAAACTGCAATAAGGAAATATCCACAGTGGTGAACATGACACATGTCTGGACCTTCCAAAACTGATCAAAACCAAAGTAAGAGTCTGAATTCAAGTGGTTTCACAGCCTCTGTCCCTTCACAAAGTCACGTCTCTTCCAGGTCTCACGCTGCAGACACAGTTTGAAACTAATTTAATCTGAATCCAAGGAACTCATTACAAAAACTCCCCCAAAAAACATTAGGAAAAAGCAAAATTGGGGGAAAAAAAAGGCATAGAATTTGCACACAACATGGCTGCGCTCTGTCCTGTCGACTGGATATCGTCCTGCTTAAAGACAGTGGGGGAAATATTTTAAAAAGTATCTATTTTTATTTTCTATACTAGATTAATAATTTAAATTTTACGTAAAAAAAACAAAAAAAAAGATGCATGCACTTATTTGAAAAGCTGTAGTCGTGTTGCCCTGTAGTCACACCAAAGGCGACGCTAAACGATGTAGCAAGATAGATAACGGCTAACAACATAATACTCTAATGTCGGCTAGATTTTGAACTATATTAATACCTCATTGTGGCAATCAGATAGTTTGCTTTGGATTTTTAGGTCTTTATTTTTGTATTAACATTATTTTTTCGTGTTTTGTCGATGTAATGCTGCGTAATAGTTGTGCTGCTAAACCCAATGGTATAAGCAGATACCATATGAACTTTACACAGGCTACAACACAACAAGTGTAGCTTTAAAATGAATAAAGGGGAAGGACGCCCCAAACAAAGATGGCTACCTTTAAAAATAAAAGGGTGGTGGGTGCGAGGGGAGGTACAGGGCCTGAACTGCATGTTATATCAATCAGGTTTTGCATGCAATAGACTTTTTACGCATCACCTATAAATAATCTGCCCATGTTTTGCACACGAAACAATAAAAGGTAGATGAATGAAGCAGGAAGTGGGGTTTTGGGCATAAACAGTAGATTGGTAATGGACTTAGTGGCGATACATAGAAACATCTGGATCTTAGGCTCGAATCAGCGTCGCACAAGATGCAATTTAGAGTCTTGTTTTAGCTGCTGTTTAAACACTGATTTTAGAGTTTTTCAATAGGCGATCTGGTCATTTTGGTGTGTAATCCTTCATTTTAAAGCTAAACCTATCTGTCCGTCATGCTGCGAGTAATTTAAAAACACAAAATATTGGAAAAGGGTCCAAAAATCTGGAAATTACTTACTTGCGAATCAGATCACTGTAACCAAACCTGTAGTTCTTTACCAAACGCTAACAATTCTAGCATTTTAAGGGGATTCTGGCTGTGTTTGAGCATTTATCAGTCCATTTTTTCTACTGTCTATGCCTTTAACATAACAACGGGCTCTAAAGAAAACAAAAATAATCAAATGTAGGATTTATACAACTCTTTATGGTTAGGTGAAGTACTTTTTTTGCAGTGATTGTTGATATAATTGTGCAATTTTTTTATACCGTTTGTTTCGTAGTTAGCTCTGCCTAGAACTGTGATTGGCTTTTACCTGTCGTCCTGTGAATTCTCATGACTCTAGTCTCTGCACAGTATATCTCTATGTTCAATTATACTTGCACCGGAGTACGCCTCTCGATATCAAACAAATACAACACGCACAAAACGGGCTGAGAAAAGAGGAAATGTGGAAATGTGGAAACGTGGAAATGTGGAAATGTGGAGCCAAAATGGAGGACGCCGGCTTTTAAACAGAAGAGGTTGTGTTCACGAGGCTTTACGACAATTTAACCTGCCCAGAGTTTAAACAGGTCAGAATTACGTCACTGAAATTGACGTTTAGAGGTAGATTATGTCCGACACCTGCTCGTCTCCGTGGAGATGCCCGGAAATCTCCACAGTATGGCATTAAACTGATCTATGTGGCATTTATTCAGATTAGTTGCTCAGAAATAACCACAGATCTGACCTGAAATGTGGCCTTTTTGTCTCGAACTTTTGTAAGTTTAATGCCGTACTGTAAAGCAATAACATCTCCATGGAAACAAACCTGCTCGTCTCCGTGGAGATGCCTGGAATGCTCCACAGTATGGCATTAAACTTATAAATAATCTTGCATTTATTCAGCTTAGTTGCTCAGAAATAACCACAGATCTGACCTGAAATGTGGCCTTTTTGTCTCGAACTTTTGTAAGTTTAATGCCGTACTGTGTGACATTTTAGGTAAAGCGATAACGTCTCCATGGAAACGAACAGACCCATCTCCAAAAAGTCACATAGTACAACTGTAATTGTCAAAAAGAAGACCTGGTTTATGGATAATAAGTTGTATTCTTGGTCAACGCAAATGAGGAGCAATGTGGCAATGTTTGGACTCGATCAAAAACCAAAAAAATATGGTTTAACATGTGGATTTTTGCTTTTTTATTTCAAAAACAGGAGATTATATGTATAGCTCGCATCCCTCGTTCTGAAAATACGTCTGTAGAGTGAAAATCGTGAACACAACCTGCAGAAAACCGTCATTACGACAACCAAAGAGCTCGTGAGGTGCATCGCGTTTTGACGAGAAGTTACGATTGATCAAAACTATTAATCAAAGTAAGTTCGATTTGAAATTGAAGCTACTAACTTTACAAACGTGCAATTAAGAAGAGGTTAGAAAAAATATGTATCCAGATTTTTTATTACCTGCAAAGCTTGAAGAAACTTGCTACCAAAACGGTGGTTGAAAAACTTTTATATTTTAATAAAGTCAAAAACAGGAAATCCAGTGTTTTAAAAGTACTGACTGCTGAAATGTTGGGGTGACACTGGTTGATTTTTCTTTTTTTTTTAACATTTATTTTATACTTTTCCATATTTTTAATGGGTACCACTTTCTTATAAACGATTAAGAGCTCAAATATTCAGAGTAGAGGCCTTTATAGGCATTGGTTCTATCTTGCAATGGTGATAAATCAAATTCAAAGTGATAAAATATAACAGTAAATGCTTATTATTTATTTACTTACTTATTTTAATAACCCTATATGACCAGATTTAGCTAGTTTTTTCTTGCAGTTGCACAGAATCTAGTTGATATTTTGAAATTATTGGCTCGATTAAAAGAAAAATATAAAAAAAAATCATGCAGACTTAACGTTAACTTTAATTTTAGGTTAAATTGAAGTTAAACATTTTAAGTAAGACCCAGCTTAAAATGCCAAAAATCTAATATAACTTTGGACATTTTAAAACCATTATTTGAAAGCGTGTGACATAATAAGTAGATTTAAAGTCGACCTGACATTTTCGTGGTCTCTTTACTTCCCCTACAGCAAAACCTCTTACTGAAAAATGAGTTTTATTTCAAAGTGGTACTCATCCTGCCCGACTTTCACCCGTGTGTCTCTGCTGTGTCGCTCAATATTTTATCCAAAACTAACTAGAAAACACGTGGGTTTCGCAACTTGAACCCAGACTTCTGATCATTTGTCCTGCACTACTCTTTATATCTGGACAGTTTCACGAATCATGTTCTTGTGAAAATCTCGTTTGCATTACCTCAAAGTATATTAGGAGAGAACGTTTATTCAAATTTAAAAAATATATTAATTTAATTTTTGGAGAGAAATGATTTAACAGATGGATTTAATTTTTTATCACATTTTTTTTTAACTGAAGGATAGAGCTTTATAACTAATATATTGTATTGTTCTTTAAACAGATGAGTTCAATATGAGGCCCCAGTGTTAAAATATTATGGAGGTTCAGAAAGTATCACGCTGAGTACTGAACTGTGACAGGTTTACAGAAAATAATTACTACTCTTACTACTTTTTCCACTCAACAACTTCCTTACTTGTCACAATGAACCAACTGCGTGTTTATTGAGTTAATTTTTAAGCCAGGTGCCCTTCCCATTTCAACACGACTGACACTAAAGTGAAGTGGACAATGGGGGTATTGAACCGGCGACGTTTTACAGAGAGGGCAAATGCTTACCTGGACAAAAAATAAATGAAAAATATCCCTCAGTTGTCCAGGTGTGACCCAAAAGAAAAAAAAAAAATCAAACCTGTAAACTGAAACTTTTCCCCTTTTGACAGAACAGTTTTTTTCTTTTGCTGTGATTATTGTGGTTTAAAGCTCAAAATACTTAAAAACTTATTACATTTTTGTGCCTTTGCATTGTTCCAGTCCCAAACCTGGATAAACAGGTTGAGTTCGGGAAGGGCATCTGACCTAAAACTCCTGCACAGAGACGGATTATTTTTATTACGGCCAATGGAAAAAGTGACGCAACTGTGGAATTTATTAATCAGATAAAAATGGTTATAAACTGTTTAATTCAAAGTAGAAAAAAAAAAAAAAAAAAAGAAAAAATCAAATGAAGCTACCTACAGTTGTACCATCCAATATTTGTTAAGTGTAAAAAGTGTTGCATATTTTGATCCTTCTGGGCCTCCATAGACAAGTTCTTGGTGCTTGAATTAAAATTTAACACTATTCCCCTTTTGATACATATTTATAGCAGTCCTCAGTGGATCTTCTGTTTAATTATTTTATACACATTTTTTATTTACATTATTTGTACTTTTGTTTTTCTAAATAACCCTTTTATGGTTTGAAATCACTGACACTGTTGGAGAAAGAGGAGATAATATTAATTTAATTACAAAAAAACTTGAGGTGCATCGTACAGTCGACTGGTGGCCTTCTAAACTCACGCAAGACTTGAATTTGCCCCATTTTTAAGGCTAAAGATTCTCAATTCTTTGTCGTAATGTGCAATAGCGTTTGTACCGTTTGTAGAAAAAAATGAATTAAAAAAATAAAATAAAAAAGTGTTTAAATTATATTGCGGATTTATTTTCATTGCAAGCATTGTGATTCACTAAATAATTTTCTACTATGTATATTCTACCTGCTAGTACCTTCCAGTAGTAATGTAGCCTTTGTACTGAGGAATTTTCATTATTTTTTGCTATAAAAAAAGAAAAAAAATTACACATTTTGCATTATTTTTTCACCCATTAATACTTATTTTTGAATGTTTTCATATCTGGTCTATGTCACATTATTATTTTGTATTTTTAAGTGGAATAAATTAATTTTTAAGATAACGCTAATTATTTTAAAGTTTATTTTTCATTTATTTTTTGACGTTTGGAAAAAAGTTTGTATTGTTACTAAAGTGAAAATTGCTGAGCTTTATGTGTCGCTTACATTAGTGTGAAAATGATGGTGAAAATTATACTTCAAAAACACAGCAGGTGGTTGGTGATGTTTAAGTGATTTGCAATGTAAACTTATGAATGGGCAATAAAATAAAAGACAGAATGGAGCATTATTTAGTGAGTGACGTCGTCTTTCTTTTAAATTTCAAATACAGTCGTCGAATTAAAGCTGCATCATGTAACTTGCAGTGTTCTATACCACGGCACTGCCTCTTATAGCTATAAACATATGAATAAAAAGGTCTTTATGTCACAAAATACCTGAAAAACATGTCTTGCTGTGCGTGGGCTCACCTCTCCACAGATCTGACCTGTAACTTCCGCAGGATTGGTTACGTGCTTGTCTCTATGGAGGAAGTTTACTGCTGTACTCTAGAACATTTTTGATTAAGCTTAATAAAAATGTTCCAGAGATAAAAAGCAGGTGGCTCCACCAGAAAAGTTACATCACGAGTCTTTAAAATACTTTTTGTAAATGCCTGGATTCATCATTAAAAAAAAAAAAAAAAAAAGTGAAAATGAACAGTGACAAATGAGAAAAGATTTTGCTTATTCACTTTTTTTCCCAGTTCGAGCACCATACCAGAACATATATAAATTATACATTTCATTATTTGCACAGCACTAAATGGGATTTCAGTGTTCCTCTGTTCAATAAAATCTTTAAAATTGAAAATACATTATTCTCATCATATATGAAGAGAACGTAAAGTGGTAAAATTTGCTTTGAAAATCATTTGTGCCAAACCTTTGTCCGATCATGCTGTATCTCATAATTAATAATAATTTTAATAAAAAGATGACTTTTTTGTGAAATCTTTTATACATGACTAACTACGCCCTCTCCTGGCTACTACTGAAAACACAACACACAGGTTTATATAGTTCAAAGTTAAGCAGAATTTATTACAATTCCACAATCTTAAACAAAAGCAGCAGCTACAGAAATATGTACAATTTATCTATTTTTTTTCTTTTTAAAACACTTTTCTGGGTTTCAGTCTGATGCTGCTTTAAGTGCAGATCTCCCCCTAAAAAGTACTCAATTTTCACAACAACTTCCTATCAAAGAGGCTTGAATGACACCGAGTCTCCGCGTTATAACGCCACCTGGAGTCTTTGGTGCTCATCACAGCTTGACAACGAAAGCATTTGTCCTATGAAGTCCACAATTTCCCTTTGAGAGAATATTATCACTTTAGCAATTCATTAAGACTTAAGAACGGAAAGTAGTTTAGGAAGGGACTTAACACTGTGTGGTGAAGCTTTTAGATTATATTAAGTGAGAAATATACCATTATTTAGATAGTAAGCCTTAAGTTAGCATGTCCATTTGCGGTATTGCTTGAGCACACATATTACTAATAGGAAATAGAGTAAAAAGTAGCAGCAGTAGTTGTTTATAGGTCTTGACCAGGTCCGGCTTGGTCCATAATGTTACATGGGGTGAGTATTTGAGTGAATGGGTGGGGACAGGTGGGGACAGGTGGGGACAGGTGGGGACAGGTGGGGACAGGTGGGGACAGGTGGGGACAGGTGGGGACAGGTGGGGACAGGTGGGGACAGGTGGGGACAGGTGGGGACAGATGAAGGGGCCGTTATTGTAGAGAGTGCATGAAGCTATCCAGGTTATATTCAGTGTCGTATTGTTGCTGGTCCCAAAGTTCGCCCAAACCGTCCAAAACTGTTTTCATGGAGGACTTTCCTGAGGTCGAGGGGCAGGGCTCGGTCTTTTCACCTTTTTCGTCCTAAAACAAAAACATGTACAGTTTAATGTCTGGTGAAAAAGAGGTGAAGATTAGTATAAAGTTTGGCTATAGTCAGAAGGAGCCACTGTGGTTTTGATTTGATCACAATTCTTTCACACGAGTTTCATTTGTTATATGTTTAAAATGAACAACTATTTAAATTATAACAAATATTAAAAAACAAATTAATAAAAAACAAGACAATTCTAAAAGACTGACAGTCATTTGTACTCGTCAATGATCCGCTCGAGTCTTTTAGGAGCTAATCGTTCGTAAAAACATGAAGTTTGGGGGGTTGGTTGAAGAAATGACTAACTGCAACTTTCTGGTTCTGTAAAGCTTAACTTACTCTAAATCGTGCTGTGCAAATAAGCTCGTGCCTTGCCTTATTTAACCATCATTACCATGACCAGCCCCCCCTCCTCCCGCTGTGTGCCTTGAAACCCGACCTTATCCAGAGTGAAGAGGTTGAGCAGTTGGTCGGTGCCCATGCTCTGCAGACTGGCGTTGTCCTGACTGATCACTGTGTTGGCGATGCTCATTTTAAACTTCTGCAGACCCATGATCTTCTCCTCCAGAGTCCCACGAGTGATGAGGCGGTACACGTTCACCACACGTTTCTGAAGACGCACAATGGAAGTTACGAGTTAGTAGAAAGCAAAAATCACAAGAATGTACGTGTCTCAAGTTTCAGGTGGGTGTGATTGACATGTGGATTAACCAATGAGAGAAAAGCATGGTCATTTATGTTAAAATAAACATGGCAGCTAACAAAATTAACTAAAATCATGCAGGGCACATGTTTCTGTAGAATCAACCACCGTAGCACTAAACTCTTCTTTATAACAGGGTAAAAGAAGTTATAGATTTAGTTTTAAATACGAGACTATTCAAGAGATTTCTTCTGCATTTAGGAGACATGAGACACAGCTGCGATGGGACCGTTCTAAGTTAGGATTGAGGTTTGTCAGGCTCTTCGATTCCAGACTCCCTCTTTATTGAAACAGAACATAGGAGGGACTGGCTGCTCAGGCAATCAAATCTCAGGTCATAGGGGATGTGGCATTAGCGAAAGGTCTCATAACCAACTGAAATTCTTCACCATCTAAAGACTTAACCTGTGGATCAGTCGACTACAGCTCCAGTGATGAAGGGGATACAGAATACTTAAAACAGAGCACCTGTCCAATCCTGTGAGCGCGGTCCATGGCCTGCAGGTCTCTCATGGGGTTCCAGTCGTGCTCCACAAACACCACAGTGTCAGCTCCGGTCAGATTAAGACCCAGACCTCCAACGTGAGTGGTGAGGAGCAGCACGTCTATGGAGGGGTCGTTATTAAACCTGAGGGAGAGACAGAGACACAAGACATTATTTTGGGGCACACTCACACTAGACTTTTTGAATCGTGCTGCACTCAAGCTCGACGAAGTGACGTTTGTTTATATGTCACACAGCAATGTTATCACTTTCGCATATAAAATAAGGCCAGCATCAAAAATCTCTCATATAACGAAGCAGATACATGTCCTGCTGTGATACGCTCCTCTGAGTTTATGGATTTACCAACAGTGTGGAGCAGCTACAGGAGGTTAAAAACTTGTCACTGTCCACAGTCCTCACCGTATGTAAGTGCCTATTTACTGTGTGTTTTGGAGCAAGTTTACCAACATGTAAGTAGTAAAATAAAAGGAAAAAGTTTTGCAATACAACCAGTGCTTCAGTTAGCTTATATAATCATCCACATTCATCCACATTCATCCAGATCTATGCTAAACTTACATAGTCTTGGGCTGCTTTATTGGCAACCTCTGAAGATGGAGAGCAAAGTAAAATTACAGACCCCCACACAATTTATAATGGGATTTGTCCTTAGTAACAAAATAAGGTTAACAGAATAGTATTGCATAGTATAAAGTGTCAGTGGTTTCATAAAAACATCTAATTTCAGTTAGTTCAGTTGATTATCTCCACTCAGGACCTGGAGACGATGGAGTGTCTGAGTCCGGCCGGTACGCTCCCGTCCAGTCTGAGGTATGTGACCGTGGGCAGTTTGGGCTTCAGCAGGTCGTGTTCCACAATATCCAACATGCTTTTGAGCTGACAGAAGATCAGGACTCTGTGCTGGGCCACTACAGACTCTGTGCCCCCCTCAGAGGAGCCTCCTCCACCCAGACCACAGTCCAGTAACAGCTGCAGGGAAGATACAAGATGAGAACTGAAAATATGGGCAAATACACTCAAAATCCTGGAATTTGAAAACTTTAAACTAAATTGATGAACAGCCATTTAATGTAATATGTCGTTTGGAGAGACTAGATTGTGCTCTGGAGTCCAAGTGGCAGAGACACTACAGTTGACCTTTTAAATGTTCATGTAATATCTCTATATTGAGCTACGAGTGCAATTACATTAATTTGCCAAACTTTAAACTGATGTGACCTACTCATTTAGCAAAATTCCATAAAATTTTACCCTGCACAAATAATAATATTGAGCTAATGTCATTCAGCTCAATATTCATTAACAGCCTGAGACCTGAACAAGGCTGCAGCTCCATCATGTCTGTTTATTTATTAGTTAATATTATTTTAACACTGTAGGAAATGACTCAAGCCCTAAAAATATTTATAATTATAAATGCATTTATGCTAGACATTACTGGCACAAAGAAAAAGCATGAAGAAGTACTCTGCTCCTTTCACTTGTCATTAAAATGTAATTCATCCACTGTCTACACATCTGTAGTGTACAAGTCTCACATGTTGCCATCTGCTAAACATTTTCATTACAATATTTATTGATAATCACAGGAATATTAAGACACACTGGGCAGACAAACCTGTTTAAGTGCAGATAGTTTAGGTGCGTGTTGAATGTCTCGTAAATTTGAGTTATGCGAGGCCAGCTGCTCCGTGATGCGTTTAAACTCGGGATGTTGAGCTGTCAGCACCAGACTGGGGTGGTTACACAACTTCCTCAGATACTGAAGAGCCTGAAGAACAAGACACAATTTAAATGCTTCATAGGCTATGTTTACATGCACACCACAAATCTGATCATTATCTGATTTCTGGAGTTATCAGATTATTGAAATGTCATGTGACTAGGATGTTACTATTTTGTTAATAATATAAAACATGTCAAAATGCTGATGATGTGGAGGGCTGATTAAAAATAAACATGGAAACAAGTGCACTGAATAATTTTTAAGGCTGTTGGTTTAGTTGATTAACTGGTTAATGGCGTCTTCTTCAACCAAAATTAGTGTTAGTTGCCTTATAGTTTTATTTAGATAAGGACTTGTACAGGACAGCAGCAGAAAGAAGAGAAAGAGTTAGCTTTTGATTTTGTATTTTTTGGTATTTATATGTAAAAAGGCACATTAAACTTATTTTAATCTATCTTTATATAAATGCATTGTTTCCTCATACTGTTTTCTGCATGAACTCCTGTGAAAGTGTCTTGTGCAGTTTGAGATCTTTTGCTACACCCCTTTTTAGTCGACTACAGGCCTAATCATTCATCATACATGTTTTACCTGGAACACATGCCCCGTCGCCTTGAGTTTGGGCTTGTCCTCCTCCTCTGCCGCAGACACAGAAATGCTGTCGTCTACACTGGCTTTGGCTCGAGATTTCGCAAAGTCCTCGTACAGCTGAACCTGAGGGAAAAACACAAACACTTTTACAAATGCAGAGCTGCAGTCATTATCCGCCTCGCTGAGTTTATTCAGGCCTGAGGTGAGAATCGGGTTAACAGCACATTTATAACCAACTACATGGAAAAGGCCTTTGGAGAATTAGTACTATTTGAACGTCATTTGACAGTATAGAAGTTTGGCATGTTTGATATACTTTTCTTATACAAGTTCCCTAACACAAGATTTTTTTAAAAGGTATGTTAGGTTTGGGCACCCTTTCCCCCCGTGTTCCTCAACTTTCTATTTTTTTTTGTGCAAAAAATAGACAGGTTTAACGCCATAATGCGGAATATTCAAGGCCCAGTAATAACTGGAGACAAGCAGGTGACGGACCCTCCCTATAAATAGTCACACAGTACAGGCAAGTCTCAGCAAGCAACTCTTTTTGGCACTGAAAAATTGTGATAAACTTGACCTGAAATGATTTTTGCACTGTTTTGTGAAGTGAAAAGACGTAATGATAGGCTTTAAAATCACTATATAATTCTGTATGTAACTTTGTTCCAGTCAAAATGGCTTGTGGTGGATTTTGCTCCGTGTTTGTACCTGCAGTGGGCTGAGGTTGCAGTAATAGTCCTGGATTATTTTGGGAGGCAGGTCTTGAAGCACGTCTTCCTTCATTCTCCTCAAAAGGAAAGGTAAAACCTGTCTGTGAAGAGCCTCCATCGCCAAAACACCTGCAACAAACAGAAGATTTGAAAGTGGATTTGAAATTACATCAATAATGCAAGAATAGTAACTCGTGTAAGATTTTTTACATCCTGAAAACTCGCAGCTAAAGCATATGTATTCCACATCCATGTTAGTGTGTTTAGAGCTAAAGACTGGTGCAAATGAGCTTGTTTTCAATGTACAGGGCTGCGATCCATCACACTGACATTAGAATTGTTGCAATTAGTAATGTGCAAAGACTGAAATTGAGACGATATTGTTCTTGGCACAAAACTAAATCTGTCTCCAACAGTAGGGCTTTTTAAATGAGACGTCTGCAGCCAAACCTTTGAGAAATGTGGTTTGAAACAGTTCAGATGTTGGTGAGCCTGTCACAATAACATTTTCAACCGTGCTATATTGCTGAAGGAAATATAGATAAACAATAATATTGAAACCAAACCATAAAGCAAAATGGTCCCAAAAAATATTCTAAATGTAAAGAATTGTTAAAAAACAAACTGTAATGAAAAAAATAACAGAATGCAACTGAAGTTTCTGTGTATAATGAGTCACAGAAGTTCATAATTCAACCTTCTTCGGCTCAAATCTCAGTGTAGAACAGAAAAACAACACACATTTTCCCAACAGTGTAAATAAAATATACCTATGATAAATACAATATCAACTTATCATTCACTACATGACAGATTGAACAATAATTTTCAGTATTTATCATGACAGGCCTAGATGTTGGAGGAATAAATTTGACTATTTTTATGACAAGCAAGTCTGTATTTTTATTTAAAAAATACAACTGAATCAAAGACCGTGATCAATAAATAGAAAAAAATCCTGTGTGTTTTTTGGCCACCTGCTACATACCTGCCTCCTGCTCACGAGATGAACTCTTCGCGTCCCGACTAGCGAGGATCGGTTTTCCATAACGTGCCGCAAATTGACGTTCGGTGCCAAGGAAACCGGGCATCAGGAAGTCAAACAATGACCACAGCTCTAGCACGTTATTCTGGGAAGAAAATGGTGAAATATGTACCATTACTGCTACACTACGGGGCAATAAGTAAGTTCTGAGCGGGCTGCGTACCTGGATTGGCGTCCAGACAGAATGAGCCTGAAGTTTGCTGCTAACTGCTTAATGGCTTTGGAGAGTTTAGTTTTCCCATTTTTGATCACATGTCCCTCATCAAGGATACAGTAATTAAACTTTATATTCCTGCAAAGATAAAATTAATAATATGTAAATGCAATCTATACAAATACATTTACATTTTATACAAACAGGATCTTTAAGTCTACAGTTTGGAAAAGGACAGTAAAATATCTGAATAGCACTCACTTGAAGAAGTCAATGTCATTTCGAACAACATCATAAGAGGCAACTACGAGATTGTGTTTTTTCACCAAATGCTGCAACCTGGAAAATAAAACATGAAATTATCTTAAGTTTGCAAAATTAAACAAAGCTATGAGGTAGCAAGGTATGAGATATGGCAAATTTCTTAAACCCTAGACCACAATTTAGAGACAAGTCATGTACACTTTAAGTATAAGCTACTATCTGCTTCTTCTGAGTAGGCCGTCAGTGATTACTATAATGTCTTATCGTTCAATATACTGCTGGAAAAAAAAGCTGGAACTAAATATTTTGGGGCTCAATATCTATCGTCTGTACAGTTTCTTTGTAAAACTGCGGAGATTTGTTGTAATACAATACGATTTGAGCTGTACGGGGTAGAATAAATAACTTCTATGGCTAATTATTGGTTTATTCTGATATTCATTTGTTGCAGCTTGTGCCTTTTCATACTGTCCATTTAAAAATGTTTTTCTGGGATTATGCCACTGACACAGTAACAATAATACAAGTAAAGTAAAATAAAGTAGTTTCAATATTATCATAGCACATCTCCGTAGCAAAATATCGTGCTTCAAAATGTGTTCTTGTGACAGGTGTATTCAAGTGCAGTCTCAGAGGTAGGCCTGTCACTCACTTACAGCAGGACAGTAATTGACCAACAGGAGAGGTTAGGGAAAGACGATTTTGCTGATTTTGAGCTCTCACTTCTTGGATAAATAACCGATACTGTAGTTAAGTGTACAGTCCTGATCTGCAATAGAGAGAAGTCGAGTCTTACCGCATGCGTTCTGTGGGAGGGCCGGTGTAGTGCAGAGGATTGAGGAACTCTCTGGAGCAGAACTTTCCCACCTCATCGACCCAGTGTCCCGTGAGTGTCGGGGGGCACACTACAATGGAGGGCATGGGGCTGCAGTCGGCCGCTTTGGTCTTTGAGTATTCCTGCGCTCTGGAAATAAGAAAAAGGCCAAATGATTAGGGAAAAAATAAATAAAAAATAGAAACTCTTCCTTTGGAGAATTCACACTTATCACAATAATTGCCTACATGAAATTTCATATTGTGACATCTCTAATTCAGTGAAGAAACATGTTATTTAAAATTGAATAACCGAACATTTGTGAAATTGTTTAATTAATTGTATTCACACAATTAAACAAATCAACATTGCTCTAGTATGTGGTAGTATTTGACCAGCTTTATGCAATCAGACTTTCTGAATTATAAACTTAATCTCACTTAAACAGCAAGAAAACACTTTATATTCAAGTTTATGTTCATGGGGCATGGATTAACTGGACATGGATGGCTTGCTCTTGCCTCTAAAAGTCTCACAATAATGATTTAGTTCTTATGACAATAGTGTAACCCACGTAATCACAATTAATCTTAACATCCTCATTTGTGATTGTCATGAATGTGAACGTCATCTACATCTACACTGAAGCCTGCCCAGGTTCTGGAAGTAAATTTCTCATGTTAATGTGATAATCTTTCATAATAACTTTAAGGTAGGTCCGTCACCCATGTACCTGAGGTAGTGATCTCCTGCCAGGATACAGATGGACTGCAAGGTTTTACCCAGACCCATGTCGTCACACAGGATCCCGTGGAGTTTGTATTTGTTGAGGAAGGAAAGCCAGTTCACTCCATCCTGAATGAAAACAACAGATTTGGTCATTACGTAAAGTGTTTCCCTCTCTGCATAGCCCTACTTTTACTACACCATAATTATCTTTTATTACAGATATTCAGAGATCCAGTCATTTCAAATAATGATTTCCTTTGGTTGTAGATGTTTCTATTTAAAAAACATTCATCTATCAGCAGTAGAAGAGTTCAGACTTGGAAGGAAGGAATTTGAAACACAAAATACTCAATATATATTTACTGCATCACCCAGCCCCAAGTAAAAGTTAAGTTTTCATTTTCTTGGCTCTGATTGGAAAAGTCTATGGATTTGACCCGTCCTTTAACACCACTGGGGTAACTTGAAGCATTTCTTTAGATCAGGCCGATTTTAAGGAACATGCAGCTGGAAATTTTGCCTCTTGTGTTTTGTAGGTAATGAATTAACAACAACTTCAGTTTCCAATGCAAACCAGTGTCCATGGAAAGAACGTTATCTACCATCTTTGCAAGTGATTTCTGAAAAACCTGCAATGTAAATGTTATGTTGATAAAGACTAAAATGTATTCTGAAAATATCTGGCATTTGCAGAGCTCTTCGGTTAAATTTAAATACACTCCCCAACAGAAACTACTTCTGAAATTGCCTATAACACTTTTCAGACTTTTCACAGAAACTGTATTATCCAAAAGTGACAGAAAGTGGTTTGAAAAGGCAGCTTTGGCTCTGGGCACTTGTCTGAAGAAGTGGTTTTAATACGTCGGCATTTTCACATCTTGAGGTATAGTCTAAAGGCAGTGGAGCCTATAGCCCGGCATTACAGACCAGCGCCAATTTCAAGGGTTATGTAGAAAGAAATGTACTTTTTTTTTTTACCTTAGTCTTGCAAACACGAAACACTTTGTCAAACTTCATTTATAGTCCATTATAACTTAAAGGTGTCGGGAAGTGGGCGTCATTGAGCCAGTTTCCATCTTTTCTGTGTTTTTAGTAAACTTTTTACTTTGTTGAATGTTCTATTTGAGTGAAGAAAATGAAGTGAACTATAATGTCATTGTTAAATTTCTGTGTTTCAGTGACTACACTTTAAGGTGTGTAAGCCCCACAAACATAATAGACATTTCAGGCTACATTGTCATTATGGAATTGGTCATAACCATCCTGCAGCTGTCCATGTTTCATTGTTTAAAAGAATTTAGGCTTGGATCCACAGTTTGAGTTTAAGTGCACATCAAAGTTGATTTATTTATTTCATTTATTAATTTAATATTTATTTGATTAGGACAATGAATGCTAACGAACAGACATGAAACCACATAAACACGCCGGATTATAGCCAAAGGGTATTTTCCATCCGTTGTCCCAAAGTTGGTTTAGAGCTTGACACATAACACTTTAAAGACCTCAGTGCCAATACACTTGTTGTTACATTCATAAAAGTGGAGTTAGGCCAGTGTTGCCGATATATTGTCTAATATTAACTTTAAGGCTGCACAGATCCTCTGCACTGCTCCTCGTGACAAATTGGCTGCAGCCACTTTGTAAATCTACACTTTATGAAGAAAACCAGGGAAGGCCTCGGTCCAATGGTTGGACACTGAGCCTAACTCCCATTTTATTTATTATTATGCTCTTTGAGCGCCCTGAAGATGAAAAAGTGCTATATAAAAAGATGTGAATATTTAACATTTACATTTTTTTAGTTCATAGTAAAATGTTTAATTAAAAGAGCTTTTTGTTTTAGGACTCAGAATATTTCCCATCTCACTTCTTGTAACTGAAGAAAGATCTGGAATTTTGAGCATATCTGAATAACACATTTTCCAGTTTCATTCATTTTGCCAAAGACAAGAGTGTCAACCCGTGATGTGCATTAATGGGTTTTTCAGAATGTAACAAGTCATTTTCCTTCTGAACAATTGGTTGTGCCAAAGATACTTGCTCAGTCTGTCATCACTTTCTGCAAATGTTGTTAAGTGGTAAAAACTAAAACTAATGAATTGTAATAGTAACACACATACAGTATATAATGGTCTATGATATACTATAATTGATAGTCATTTGTTTTTTATTCACAAATAAATATTGTATTAGTTGGGACATGATGTTTGCACCCACTAATGTAATAAACTCCCACTAATGTAATAGGTATTGCATCTGCGGAAAATTTGGTTGTTACGTTTGTGGTGGAGAATTATTATAAGGTTTGTGGGTTTACTACATTTGCTCTACAAGGTGCACCAAGTCACACCAAGAAGGTGATGCTACCTGCTCAGTTACAGATCAGATTTGTGGAAAGGTGGCTCCAATTACAGATATCTTCTGCTCTCCAAATACTGTTAGTTAGTACTGTATAGTTCTTACTGTGAGCAAATGAATGTTATATAGACCATATAACATACATATAACATACCACAGCATAGAAGATTCCAGACAAAGGGAAATAAATGACTTATTTTTGTTTTTAGAGTTGTAACTGTTTTTACTATACATTATTTTGACCAGAGCACACGCATTATAATTGTGCGAGATTTTGAAAAAATGCCATGAACGATTTATCGCAGACCGTTTTTAATCGCAATTAACAATATTATCCTATATCGTCCCATCCCTAACACACACCCCTACACCCACACACCTGCTGGTACTTGCGCAGCTCGGCCTTGATGGGAACCGGGATCTTGTAGTTTTCCAGTTTTCTGCCGTCGAGAAGCTGCTCCAGAAAGTGCCTCTCTCGGGCTTTCTGTTGGACGAGGTCGGCCGACATGGTGGGAGGGTCTGGGATACCTGCCTGAGAAACAGACTGAAAGGTTAGTGAGGGCTTGGTGACATTTGATACAGGTTCAAAAGAAAGCCACAATAGACAAAAATATTCAAATTGGTGAATGTAGTGCACATTCCTTATAAATGATGTTTCAAGTTACATAGTGCACCTTTAAGCACCAGTTCTTTACAAATTCATAAGATGTATAGTGTTAAACATTAATGTGGAGAGTACGTCACTAACTTGTCTCCACTGACATATTGCAATGAACGGAATGTTTCACAGTATGGCATTAAACTTATTCACATATTCAAGAGACAAGCAGGTGATGTCAAGTTACAATTCTGACGTATGGAGAGGGGAGCCTGCTCAAAGCACATAGGCATGTTTTTTTCATTAAAAAAAACAACAAAAACACCACTAATTGAGTAAATCCATGTCTTGCTGTGGGGAATTCCAGGCAATGCTTGACCTATGAGAGGTGGCAGACCCGTCATCAGAAAATTTACATTTCTGGACAAAATTACTCAAAAAAAAGATTTTAGTTTTTAGTGGGGATATTTTTTCGTCTCTTTATTGTAGAAATACCCAAGATTTGATTTATTTTTACCTCCAGGGGCAGTAGTCGTATGAGGGTGGCGAAGCACTGGGTGGCCATGAATCGGATGCTGTCTGTGGGGTCACTCATTCGTCCGAGCACCGGGACAACCAGGAGCACAATGTATGGCACTATGTCTACATCCAACTGCTCCATCACACCTGAGGGGTCGGTGTTAAGGGAAAACAGTCCAGAGTACAGAGGAGACGGGTAGAGTAAAATAAATAAAACATTGTACAGGCCATTAAAGCGGTTTAGACCATTTCAACACTTTACTGTTCATGGTATAATTTACTGCAGACAGACTGAAGTCTTCAGTTCAGTTGCCGGAGCGGCTAACCATATCAAGTTAATAAAATATAATATAATCCCACCTAAAGAATCGATCAACCAATCATAATAATTGTTGACATTACATACAGCTCTAGAACAAAGCAACACTGCGTAACTTTCTCAAGGTGGCACATCACCTGCATGATTCCATGTTAAAGTTGAAACGATACACCAGAATATTCTCCTTGGAGAATGTGACACTGTGTTATATCATAGCCAAAGGAATGACATTTCCATGGAAACAAGCAGGTAGAGGTCCTCCTCCAAGGTTGCGTAGATGCGAGCCCAATCCAAAATCCATCCAGATTGATGAAACATGTCTTTATTTGTGTCTGTTTTTTGGCTAAAAGTTTATGAAGCGGGGCTTTAAAAGTCTAAATCAATTGGCCACTTCATGAGTATATCCTCAATATACTAAAAGGATACAGGCTAACGCCTCAATAGCGCCCTCTTGCTTTGTGCAGTCGTCGATGGCTGCGAGCCAGGGCAGGACTCTTTCCAGGAAACTGTTCATGGTCTCTAACATGGAGATCTTACAGAGGACGCCCACACAGCGCGCTGCCATGTGTCTGACCGCTGTGTACGGATGCTGCAGACAAGTGAACAGGAGCGCCAGCTGCTCCAGGAGCTGAGGGGGGGAGGGGGACAGAAAATATGAATCCAACTGTGGATCTATAAATCAAATATGAGACGATACAGGAAATCAATGAGAATTTAAAATGCATATCATTGGTGTTACACAATACCCTAAAATGTACTTTAAAATATATATATTTGAGAATTAGCATTTCCCTAGTTTGACAATTTCAGTGAAGTTAATAATTTTACTTTCTGGTTGGGACACAGACAGCAGAAGTGACAGAGGTAATTAGATGACCGTTACCTAGCAACCATAATGTTAAAGGTGTCATCAAATAACCATTTTTTTATTGAGATTTGTTTTGGCCCTATTTTGTCAATTATCATTCAATCATTATCCTATGCATAAATTGTCCCTGCATTTTGAGTGAAATTTTGTGTGTTTATTATTACGTAGGTAGCGGTATTTTGTTTTAAAACTAAGCACTACTTCCTGTATTTTTGTACTTTTCTTCAGCTTTTTGGTTACAAACTGCCACTTAACTGATGTAAAAGTACACAGGCACAATCTCACCAAACCAAGTAATAATTATAAAAACCTATTAATATGCCATGCACTTTAATCCATTTGTACTTTACCAAAGGTTTGAGTTCTATGGACATTGCTGGAGCCATAACTTCTAACACTTGAAGAGAGTTGACTAGTTCTTGAGCAGCAGCATCTCCTCTTTCCAACTGAACATTTCTATCTGGAAAAGAAAGTACAAAATAAATTAGACATTTGGCAATTTGATATATATTACAATTTGAATTTCTAAATTGTTTAAAAAGATACTGTAAAATTACTGAAAGTTTGAAAGTTCAGAAAAAGTACAAATATTTGTAAATAATCCACATACTGATCTGGTGGTTGTCATTGACGACGCTCCTCAGAGGTCCGACTGTGTTCTCCCAAAGATACGGCAGAGACTTGGTCAGATCGGCCCCGAAGTGCTTTGAGATGGTCGTCAGAGAAAACTCAGCTCCTCTCCGCTGAATCAGAAAGGGTTTCCTGCTCTGAAATGATAGATTAAATATGTCAAGATGAATCGTTTTAAGGATTAAGAATCTAGCGGCATTTTACTTGAAATTAAACCTATATCTACCTATAATACAGAAAAAAGATTAATAATAATAAAAAAAAATCTATAAATAAAACCAGCCACATTTTATCGGAAATTTAAAAAAGGTTCAGGATTTATGTTTTTGGAGGTGGCACTTCACCTGTGTGATTCTACTAAAAAAGTGAAAACCGTACTTTAGAACATTCTACATAGAGATAGATACATTTTTTTTGTCATATTATGGAAAATTATGCCCAAGAGACCAACATTTCCATGGACACAAGCAAGAGTAGGCCCTCCTCCAGGCCAAATAAGGGTCAGAGGTTTGTGTAAATGTCGTATATTTTTTGGCTTAAAGTTACATTCTGTGACTTTAATTGACAATGCATCACATTTTATACAAACATGTATAAAAAAAAACAACACATGTACCTCGTCATTGTCCGTGTTGATGGTGCTTCCTGGAGGGAGCTCGGTGCTTTGGGGTTTTGGGGCCTTTGGGACGGGGCCTCTTTTACTGGTGATGGCGAACGCTGCTTTTTGGTGTCTGTACAAAGTGATGATGCCTCGAGTTTTGTTCACCATATGGTTCATGCCATCCTTTTCTAAACAATTACCTGTGATAAGGGAAATAAGCAAGGTATACACAAAGGAAAGTAAAATAAATGAATATATGAAAGAAAAACATAACTGTAAAAATGTATAAAAAAAATTACCATGATAATTTGAGGTAATAAATTGTATACTACTATTAAACAATAATTTTTAAAAGCAAGCAATTGTTATTTTACACATAGAATATTGTTGAAATATTTAAAGCAACTGAAAAAATATATCATTCAAAATTAAAAGAGATTTTATTTTGATTTCAAAGTCAGTAGCAGCCAATAATTTTAATAAAATGGGCAATTTGAAGGCACACAGTCTAATCTACTACTACTTACTACTTAGTTACTACAGCACTTTAAAATTACTGGAAGCACTTTAGCCACATATGCACTTTACAAATGGGCACTTTAGACCGTATGGAGTGTGCATTTTTTGTGATCTGTGGAGTTGTTTGATTGTTGTTTGTGTTGTCCCGTCTTGCCCCGTTTTAGATGAGGGATTGCGAATGAAAATTTGCTGTGGAGCCAACTTCAGCACATTTACACGTGCATTTTTTTTACTGGTGTTTATTTATTTATTAATGTGCATTGTCCCTTTTAAATAAATAAATAAATAATCATTCAGGCGTCTATGTAGGTTCCACCGCAAACGAAAAGTGGTGCAGCATATTCACCTTTAAAAACTTTTGTTCATTTTAGAGAATTAGTTGACACAAAATTAAAAACACATATTAGGGGGTGATTATAAACATGTTTTAAACAAGCTACCCATAAGTACAAATATAATCAAGTTAAAAAAAAAAAAAAAAAAAAAGCTGCAAGCAAGACTTTGGATTTTAAAAACTAAGCAAAAATCATCAGCATTATATTATATAGTGTGGAGCAAAACTGCAATAAAATTTTGTTTTCTAAGTCTCACTAAATAAAAAGTACTTGTAATAAATAAATAAATAAAAAGTACTTATTCTTACCCTTAGCATTGTCCTGAATGGGAGGCACAGGACAGGCGGATGAAGGAGTGGAGAGACTGTCCACACAGGCAGACGTGCAGAGGTTCTTAATGATTTTGGGGTTGGGACATGGGGAGCGACCAGCGCACTGTTGGAGCAGTTTGGCTATAAAAGAAGCAGCATATCCTTGAATGAGTGTGTTCTCCTCTCGCTTTATTGTCTCCATTAGGGGGCGTACTAGGGGGTTGAGTTTTTCGGGGAGCACTTGTAGGTTGATGACGGCACAGGCGGTGAACATGTGGACGCGCAGATGAAGCTGTTGCCATTCGCTGTTCGTTTCCATGACAGTGGACTGAGCCTGCTGCCTCTTACTGTCCAAACACTGCCACTGCTTTGACTTGGAGCTCAGGAGCGACGTGGACTCGCTAAAGATGGAGGTAACCTGGAAGAAGAAGTAAAGTATAACTATAGTGCTACTAATCAGGGATCTACACATAACTATTAAGGTTGAAAGATTTTGTAAAAATATCTAATTGCAATTTCTCTGGACAGAAACCCTTAATTAAAACATAAATGTTATCGCGATGCTTGTCAAACTTCACATTGTAAAACACGTCCAGAAGAATTAGTAAATACAAACCAATACTAGAATCGCATTTCAGAAAATGAGTTTACAGATCTAAACTAAATGGTTACCGTATTTTCCGGACTACAGAGCGCGCCTGATTAAAAGCCGCATGCTTTAATTTTAGAAAGAAAAAAATTGTACAAGCCGCACCGGATTTTAATCGGCAGGTATTCCACGTAGTAATATGAAAAATTAGCTCAAAAATGTTCATTTGCGAGGGACAGTTTCACAATTTCAATGGTCGCAATTAGCAAATCACAAAAGAGAAGGCAGACAGAGGAAAGCCAAAGTATAACCATGGTGCTACTATCAAAACTAACAAATAGTAAATAACTAGGCACCAATATATGTTATAATCTACACATTTTGGTAGTATTTGCCATTCAATTCTATAAAAAAAATAAAAAATAAAATAAAACATATGCATTTGTAAATGTGGGCATTATGGCAAAAAATGATAAGTGTATTGAACCAAAATGTGTCGCCATATATACATGTACATACCAAATCATTGGCCTGGTCAATAGTAAAGACACTACAGTTGAGGCGGTCCTTGACATCTATCTGTGCATCGGCGAGCAGAGCAATGAGCTGTTTACACTCATTCTGCATCCGAGTGAAGGGGATGGCGATCTCGTCATAATACAACTGCTCTGAGAGGATGGCCAAGAGACGAGGTTGCACCAGGGACGACACCAGCTGACAGTCCTGCAGGGAATACAGAGGCACTCAGGTACATGGTTCACAAACAGCAAACGACAAACAGTTTGGTACTTTAAATAACACAGGGGTACAGGAATGGAGAACAACTACTAAAAAGCTATAAACTGAGTTCTTATAGTTGACCTTCTGCAGTGCGGCCCACTCGCACAGCACCAGGGCCACAGCGATGCGCTGGAGGGCAGACTTCGAGTTCAGGTGGAAGAGCAGCAGCTGCCCCAGAGACTCAGCTGGACGCATCTCCTGAGACGAAGAGTTCAGCTGGGGATCACAGATGCACCGGCACAGAGCTCCCAGTAACCTGCACAACACGAAACATGTATAGTAGTCCCTCATTTATCGTGGGGGCTACATTCAAAAATAACCCGCAATAGGCGAAATCTGCAAAATATCAGCTTTATTTTTTACAATTATTATACATGTAAAACCCCTCACCACACACTTTAAACAAGAGAAATGTGAGAAAATGTTAATGCAGGTCTGAGAAAAGCGTATAAACACTCTCAAAGTTCAAATCTTCGTATATTATAGCTCTTCCTCGATGATCTCTTTAAATGTGTTGTTCACGTGTCTCTGCTCCAGCGGTATCTACAGAGGCGCCTCTCCGTGCAGAGACACTTTTGAGTCCAAATCGTTTCTGAAATTTGTCAGTGCAGAATGTTTAATCTACATTGTGGATTTTGTTGGGGAATAGACAGCACTTCAGAGTCACACTGCTCACGATCGAAAATCTATGCAAATTTGGCTGAACACATTCCTCCGTGCCGTGTACCGTGTACAGTACAGAGACTGATGGACAATGTTCTACAGTCCCTTAGCCAATCAGGACGCAGAACACAATGCACGTTCATATGCTGTAAAAAAATGTTTAAAAATCTGCAAAAAAGTGAGCCTATGAAAGGTGAACCGCGATATAGCGAGGGACAACAGTACACCACAGTTACATTTAACAAAAGAGTGGAATTAATTTGTTTTAGGTCAGTTACAAACACTCACTTTGCAGCCATGAGCCGCGCCCGCACCACCACATAGTCCCTGGTGATGGAATCGTCTGTGACCGTCTCTGCTCCTGCGATGTATTCTTGCACAGTTTCCTTCACCGGACCTCCCCCTTGACGAGCCTTAGCACCAGACTTGTCCTGTTGAAGAACACATACGAAAAGTTACAAATCTAATAACAGTTCTATAGTTGGAGAAATTCTACCAATACCAGGTGAGGGAATCATTCAGTGCTGGTGATCTGCAGGATGCAACAGAACCACATTATTCTGACCTTGGAGCGCGCCTTGACCTCCAGCAGCATGTTGAGGTCGATGGGGATGTGTGAGGCCTGCATCATGAGGCAGAGCCAGGCGCCCATCCACGGACAGCTCGCAGCCACCACGAACTGCTGAGGGGCCCGGGACAGCAGCTCCGTCCACACCTGAAAGTAGCACAAAGTTAGAGACAGGACAGATTATAGACTATAGAAGATAATCCCCTTCTAGAGTCAGAACTCCGCTTTAGCTGGGAAACTAAACATGGGAAAAGATCTGAAGAAAACATTTTATCTCCAAACATACTTTCAGCATTTGCAATAGTTCAACTTGAGACTTCAAATTGTAATAATATTTCCAAACCTTCTGGACCAGCTCCAGGATTTCCTCGTTGCTCTCCAGGATACAGCACTGGAAGATGTGGCGCAGCATGTCCTGAAGGATGGGGTTTATCCACATGGAACAGTTCTAGAGAAGAAACATTTGTTGTGTTCTACAACCATATTCATTTAGGTACAGTTTTTAATAAAGATTTAGTCTATGGCTACCTTAAGTCCACAATGATTGTAAATTAATTCCGTACTACTTTTATTTACTTTCCTACATTTTGTTGAGTTTTAGTGTTTTTTTATAAACCAACCAATAAACCAGAAACAGTCTTGCTTGATTTGGTATCCAATAATCCAGCAAATTAAAGGGTATTTTCAAGGCCCTTTTCCAAGTTTATTCTCAATTTGTCTGGAATGTTTAGTTCAAATATCAAGATCGACTGCTTTAAACGTGTCATAAGACTATCATAAGAATAAAGCCTTAAATGAATTATGATCAAGCATTATATTACATTTACTCTGTAGTAGTTTTACCTGGTCTGCTTTGGATAAGAGCGTAAAGAGGGTTTCCAGTGCGGCTCTTCTCACTGAAGAGATGGTGTGTCTCAAAAAAGGCCAAACTCGAGGGACCAGGACCGTTAGTGACTGCTGCATGCTAACAATACAGAAACACAAACAGCAGAGTTAATTTCCCTGTGGATCAGATCTAAAAACAAAGTATACTTCATAACAAAATCCACTTAATTATAATTGTGTAAACAAATGTAGTGTCATTAAAGTCTATGTGAACTGAAGTGGCACTAATGTATTGCAACCTGCACAAATGTTATTGTGTTTAAATGTCTGCACTCTATGGGTCCTGTTTATTTGAGGGAGTTACTGCAGCTCTATACTCCACCCAGAGCCCCGAGGTCAGCTGACCCACTCCTGCTGGCTGTGCTCAAAGCCAAGTCCATGGATTATGTATTTTAAACATTATTCAAATAAATGTCTGAATTATGTTACAATAAAAAGACATTTGTACAGAAAGAAAGTCTGCTTTAACAGATTCTGGACATATCAGCCTCTACTTTTTTTCATACAAAAGGTTTCAGTGTGTAAAAAGAATTTATAAGAAATATTCTGAATATTTCACGTTTGTTCAACTTTGATACAAGAACTTTTAATACAAGACCACATGATTGTCTATGTCTAAAAACTGGCCGCACTAGAAGTGAAAAGAAAAGCTTTCAGTTATTTTGCTTCCCAAAAATGTAATACTTTTCAAGGACATGCAAAACTGGATAAATTGGTTCCACTAATGCATTTTAATAATCACACCTGCTTTTAATGTTTTAAAAGGACCTGTGCAGTTATTTGTTTAGTTTGTATTGTCAATATTTTGTTTTGTTTGTATTAACGGGTCACTTAGGAAAAAGAAAATCGGCTCTCCTTGTATAAATGAAGATAAATGAAATTAATGAAAATGTTCTGAGTATGCTGTGGCTGACCTGCTTTGTCGGACTTGCGGGTAGGTGAGTAACAGTGAGAGCAGAGTCATGATGCTGTTTGTGGAGGCGGTGAGATCGTCCAGGTCAAGAAGAGCATCCCATAATGTGTTCACGATGAAGGGCACCTGAGGAAGAAACAGGGAACTATGAAACAAAAGCACACTGCATGGGCTGGAGAAGGAAGTTTTATGAAGTGGAGAGAACAACAAACCAGAAAAACGAACAGGCGCTGTACCTGATTTAAAAATGTGAAAAACAGAACTAGAAAACCAGAACATCGTTTGACCATGACAGTATGCTGACAACAAGGGGTCTCGTTTTGATTTTAAAAGTTGCTTTATAGCAGACCCGCACCGGATTATACACTGCAGGTATCCCACGTAGTAATATGAAAAATTAGCTCAAAAAGTTCATTTGCGAGGGACCGCTAGTGCAGTTTTACATGGTTAAAGCGGTTAAAAAGTAGAAAAAAGTAGCGGCTTGTAGTCCAGAAAATACAGTAGAAGTTCACATACAAGCGCCCATTAGGAGCTGAATGAATACGCTGACTTTGAAGAAAATTGTCTATAACATCCTTCTCTCATTCTGGCATTTGGCAAATAGATCAATTAGGATTACCAAAATTATTTCTAAAACAAAAAAAGCTGAGTCTGATTTCATGTCAGACAGTGAGAAAAAAAGCATGTATCTTTTTATATAAAGTGTATGTAAACTTCTAGTTTCAACTGTAATCCATCGTTTTTCATCCAGTGGGCCAAGAGCGTCTGTTTTCTTTTCGTGAAATCATAGGTCTACATCAAGGGAGGACACAAAATTCAACATTCAAGTAGAATACGTTATACTCAATGAGACCTGCTTTGTCACCACTCAAGATTCTAGCACATTTTGACAAAATTCACGCATTTATCTTCTCAATTTTTCAGGCAAATTCCACAGCCTTAAACAAATAGTACACCGTGTATTATGAGCACAAACCAATCAGAGCTCAGCACCGCACAGCTGGTCACTCACATTCTCACAACACAGTAACAGTAGCTGAAGATCAGCTTCATATAAAAAATATTGTGAACATTTGCAGACAACAAAACTAATCTTTTGCATTACTGTAATACCAATACACTACCGTACATATTAGGATTAGTTTAAGATTTCCTGAAATTATGCCATTACAATATACATCCACACAAACTAATTCTGGTTTGTTTCCTTCTTTTGTGGATGCTTTTGGTATTGGTTATTATCCTAGTAAAATTGCTGAGAAAGACAGGTATAGATGATGTCTGCAGAAAAAAAAGGAACTTCAACTCCAACTTTATTGGAGTACTAGGGGTACTGGAGCACCCTAGTACAAGTCTATAAAATCTTACTTTTGCAGGCAGCAGTTGTACAAGCCCGTCCACCACAGGGATGAGAGCCGCCGCCGCCACAGCTCTGACGTCATCGTCCAAGTCCTGCAGACCCACAGTGATGGCAGGGAGAACCCGAGGGAGCAGCGAAGAGATAAGGTCCTGAACGAGCAAAAGACAGTGTTATATCCCTGATCACTACAGAATGAATCTTAAAACAGAGATTCATTCTGCAGCACTAATAGCTACAATTTAAATGGATGCAATTTGCGAATTGCCAAAAGCTGCAATTTTTAAAGTGCCATAATTTCCTCCTCAAGCAACAAAATATGTAGTTCTGAAATGCGATTCTTGTATTAGTTTGTCAGTTAATATTCCAGTCTTTTGTCAATTATTCTGGTCATTTTAAAATGTGAACTTCAAACAGGATCCTATTAAATACATTGCAAATCTATTCACAGTTGCAATGTCTGTTAGATAGTGAACACTTGTCCCAAATCGTTCAGCCCTAGCAGGTGTAATTCATCAAAACTGTGAACTCAAATGTACAATTTATGTAAATAAAGATCTTATCTTGTTCTCATGAACCAAATCTCGTGTCTCATCTTGTGGGAACTGTGTTCCATCCTTATCTAATACTCTAATTGATAAATTACTGTTTTATATACAGTGCAGTCGGGAGGCTGAAGGTGATAGAAAAGATATTCTGCATGAATATTGTCAATGATTGGTCATCAAATCCTTTTTAGACTGTCAATTTAAGTAGAGCTGAGCTCACACTGGTTTACTTTAACATTTAGGAAATATAGTTGCATTTTTTTCTAACAAGCATTGGGACCAATATTTGCAATTTATATTTTAATAGAAGGCTTCTCAACATACAGAAATTTACATGAGCCTGTAAGACTGAACTGTAACAGTGTTTTGAACCCTGGATGAGTGCCAAGTATTCAATGAATGTACAAGGCAAGTCAAAAACAAGTACTCCCAGTGCAGTGTTTCTGGGATGTGTGGTAGTAGATAAATCGACCTACATATCGCAATGCACAATTATACAACTTTAAATTTAACTAGTCTTTGCTTTAAAAACAAGAAGCCGATGACATTTCAGAGATCAAACCTGTGCAACAGCATCTGAAAAATGCATGATATAGCCACGTTCTACATTTTGGGAGTTTTCTAAGAGTAGAGCTCCTCTGATGCTCTCTCCTCTCATGTACAAATTTACCCCAGAGAGCTGATGAGTCCATATGAAAGTCCAAAATATAAGTACATTTTACATGGAAAATAGCTCTGGCTAAACTAGAGACAGAAAGCAGAAACCAATATTTTTCTTTCATGACAGTTCTTAAAAAGCCAATTCTGTGTGATAAAAGTGAACCTGGCAACACTGATGTAAAAAAGCACTGGATGGACAACTCTTGAGCATGAACATTTTTTTTAAATTCATATTTTGTTTTTAAACCATTATTTTGTATATTTAGTTGCCATGATCTGTGCTGACATTAAAGTGTCGTGCACAGTAAATTCAATTAATACATTTTCCATTAAGCAGCCCAAATGTGTGTTTAAACCAGGTGGACACACAACATATTTGAAATGAAGTAGGACGGCCATATCTGCAGTGTTTACCCTTTAAGATGAAAGCTTGTGTATAAAAGGATTTGGGGTCCAGGAGGAAGTGTGTGGACTTCAAAAGATGCCATGATAAAAATGTCCCTTACATGACCCTGTATTTGACAGGTACATCACTGTAAACCTGAGAACTTAAAGTCTTTTTAGCTTTCAGCAAGATTTCAGCTCTGGACTTGCCAAATTTTTACTGAAATAAAGGTAAAGGTACCTGTTAACTTTAAATCTACCGCTTCATGCAGTCACAAGATAGAACCGAGCATACGTGAATGAAACAACACTACTCCATGTATGTTTTTAAGAAGGTAACAACATTATAACATGGATAAAAGCTCACATGAGTAATTTTGTGTAATATAAGACCTTTAATAAGGGCCTAGGATCTTCCGTTGGAGTGTTACCTGTCGCACAGCCAGGGCATACTTAATCCCCAACAGCCCTCCGTGTCGGACCTCCCACTGAGCCTCCTTCAGCAGGTTCAACAGCACCTCCACCGTCATGGACACGCCCCCTTCAGTCATGTAACGCAAAGCCACGCCCAGAGTCTGTGCACACGTCTCCCTCACCGGCGCCACCACCTGGGGAAAAGGAAATAAATTTTTTTTTTTTTTTAAGTTGTATACCAATTGTCAGAAATGGGTGGCCAAAAATATTAAGTAGAGATCCAGTAATTTACTCAATAGTTACTCAAGCAGTGGATTCCTCAATTACTGTAATTTCACAACCATAAGGCGCGGGTAAAAGTTGCGAACATCGTGGGAGCGATGGATGACAGACGGCAAACACAGCTTTACAAAGACCGGGAGGCAGTGCCAGACGAGTTACGCCATGATTTGTGAATGGATTGTGGATGTTTGATTTGTGAATGGATTGTGGATGCTTGGGCTCACGTATCTACTTGCACTGTTCTTTGAGCTTTCACAAAAGTCGGCATCGTTCACGCGGAGCAGAACGGCAACAAAACGGACTCTGATAGTGACGAGAGGGAACCTGGTGTATTTTTATAGAAATCTAGCCCAGCTGTTCATTTCAGATCCAGAGGATGAAGACTTTGATGGGTTGTGCTTTATTCAAGTATTTAGCATATGCTCACATCATTTTTTTCAATTAATTCACAAATCCATCACAGTGTGTGCTCTAAAAAAGGCAAAGGAAGCAAAACTAACATGCATGTTTTACCGTGCCTGCGCCCTAAGGCCCAGTGCACCTTTTTAATGTGTTAAATGCAGAAAAAGCACCGTAACTGAACTGCGTCTTATAATCCAGTGCGCCCTATGGCTGTGAAATTACGGTACTTTTGAACCAAGTTACATACAAAACAAATCTTGCACCCAGACTGTTAAAGGCCAAACATTAAATATTGCACAAAATCTGGTATTTTCAATGGACACACAAAAAAAGGAGCAGTGCAAGACACACAAATGTTCAAATAATTGAATATTGTACAGATTTATCGTGCACATAAAGCTACGTAATATATTAAACTACAGAGAAGTACAGCTATTCTAGTAAATGCAACAAGGTACTACCCCCAACTATTGAACCTTCATCTAAAAATGACAAATTTTAATTTTATTTTGATTCTGATTTATTCTAGCGGCCTCTTCCACTGATAGACGGGGATGACTTTCATACAATGAATCTTTATTTTTGACATTTTAGAATAACTAAGCTATAAAATAAGGATAAGGGAATGATACAGGTTCTGTGCCACATAACACATGAGTCATTGTTGATTTTAGAGAACTGAAGGTTTACACAGTATCGGGAAGTGGTGTCAGTATTACAAGAATACAATGTCAATAAGTTCATTTGTTGCATGTCCTTAAAATAAACATAACACAAATGAGGAAACAGGAAGTGAGTAACCTGTGACTATTGAAGTTTGAAGAATTTAAAAAAGGCAATGACTAAGCTTTAAAAATATGTACGCTCACATTTTTATAAAAGAGCTGTGTGCAAAAAAAAAAAAACTTTACTATATTATACTAAAGCCCAGATGGATAGTCCTGGTTATTAAAGTGAGAACATTTCCAGTTTGAGAAGGACTTTATGCACACATGGAAATGGGGTTCAAACATTTTAATAACTAAATACACGTCTCACCTCATCTGACACAAAATCCCCAAATCGGTCAAGAGCAAAGACGCACAACAATCGAATGACCAGGTCCTCGATCCACTCCTGATGCTGCCGTAACATCTGAACAAAGCATTAAAAATACAAAATTATAAGCTTAAAATTCTAGTCAAATCCTATTTTATGTTTGACGAGTGATTCATTACTTGGTCAGCGGTGCTTCCAACTAGTTTCCCTCCTACTGCTCCGTGGGACTTGAGAATCTCTCTAAGGCCAGTACCAGCACCGTGACGAACCTATAAAACAGAAATAAGAAAAAAATTACATAAAAAATATAAACTTAAACAAATCTCTTCCCTCAATAAGCAGGGACATTGTAGCACTTTTTACACAAGGTATATCAGAATTGAATTATTAATTATTCACAGCAACGAGTTTCCAAGCGCTTTTCACAACTTTCAGAGGGTAGAGCGGAGTTTTACTAACAACACAAGCATGCTAAAGCACACATCGTGATTATCAGACAATAAAACGCTTTATAATTTAGTCAGTCAGCACACAGCAGGCATATTTTGACTTCAAAAGCTGCTTATACAGTATTTCTGTACTGTACCTGTACTATGAAAAAAATGTCCTGAAATACATGGGCCTTTAAATTAAATTGTTTTTGTAGACAGCTACTGACCTCCCACGAAGGATTGAACAGGTCATTACAAAGCTCCTCACAGAAGCTCTCCAGAGGCCACTCACTCGTCTGAAACACACAAGGAAATATAACGAAATACAATTCAGAAAGTAAGTTCACAAAGTATTACATCAAAAAACTCGACTGTCTTGAACGGGATAACCTACTTCCTCTAGGAGACAGGAGTTGTCCGGAACGTTGTCGATTAAAACTTTGTTCTCTGTCGCAGGTTGGTCGATCACGATGTTGGTCATTTTCCTTCGTTTCTCTTCAGGTTCACCCTCAAAGCTGTCATTACTAAAATATAAATAGAAACATATACAAATAAAATATCCCGTGTACAATTAGAAAGTGCGCACATGAGTAAGGTTGTGAGTCATAGGGCACTTACTGATGCACATATTTATTTAAAGTGCCTACGACAGGTTAGACCATTAATTTTACTAAAACACAGTTAAGATCATCATTTTAGGTTTTGATAAAAAAAAATGCAATTTAACATTTTACTTCCTGGTTGGAAATCATGACATTACGCTAAGGAGTTTCAGAACTGTTACAGAGCAGTTATATTTATACACTGGGTCAAATTCCTCAAATGTACACAGAAAATAAAAATAAATAATAATAATAATAATAATAATAATAATAATAAATAATAATAATAATAATAATATAATAAATAAAAATATAAGGCAGAAAAAAAAAAAATGACTTTAGGCCCATCTTTTGCATACTTCCTTTAAAATTCAGTTTTCTTCACAAATTGCTTCTATAATTTAGATTTACAATACAAGGTAGTATATTAAAGTCAAAATTAGAGAGTCATAACCTGTCAGATGCACTTTAAATAAAAAAATCTAAAGTTTCATATATTTATTACTATGTGGTTGACAAAATATTACCTTAGATGCTTTTTAGTAGCTACAATGTCCAAATAATTTCCCTTGTGGTCAATTAAGTTGGTCCGAGTGTAAAGGCACATTCACACACAGTTAGCTAGGTGCAAAAAAGAACCTTAGTCCCGGGTCCAGTCCCCGGGCCCAGTCCCCGGGTCCAGTTCCCCGGGTCCAGTTCCCCGGGTCCAGTTCCCCGGGCCCAGTCCCCGGGCCCAAGTTGTGCGTGTTTATTACTCCTAACACAAGAATGACTTCGTATCTCAGGTATAATTGGCCACATACTTTTCTGTCCTATAATTAGTGGAAATTAATTAATTAGTGGAATTAGTGTCACCAGTCAGTTTAATGACCATAATAAGACATCGTTGTCTCACCTCTTCTCATTTGGATCCATGTCTCTAGATCTCTGCTTTGCCACGAGTTTGGCCATTCGCTTTGCTTTGTTTTTCTGTCGACTGCTCATCCCAGGCCTGAACTCAGAGTCAATCAACTCTGCCGCCTGCATGGGCTGAAACAAAAGGAAAACTAAAATGAGGTTGCATCTAATCTATCATCACAATAGTATTTCCAACTCGATTTCGATACTAAGGAATAGACTCCATATTTAATAATGATTCCAATGCCATGGTGAAAAAAAAAAAATCTTTCCTGAGACAAAAGATGTGATTTTCAACATTAAATCATAGTACTTACTACATACTTTCTTTTATATTACCATGTGGTCTTATATCTCTGTAATCCCCTGTGTCGTCCAGGTCGGTTCCTTAGTGGTCCACAGGCGTCTATGTGTCTTATACTTGATCTGATAGAGCTCAAGATCATTCTAAAGATATTCAGGAAGGGTTCATTTCTGTCCTGTGACTTTTTAGTGTTGAAACTAGACACTAATTTGAGCAAATATCAACAAGTATCCGATTTTTCGAAACTTTTGACAACCTTAATTTAATCAAATAAAATTTCCCCTCTCATTTTCTTAATTTATCTGGCATAAATCATTATAATATGACAAGTTTGATTCTTTGTACAATCACAATTTCCAAGAAAACTACACATATTTCCAAAGTGTTTTCTGATACAACAGCCTCAATCCAGATGAATAGTAATCAGTATATTAAGAAATGAACTGTTCATGCAGGTTTTAGCTTGTTCCTCTTTCCTTTTAAATTCTACATAATGAACCATTTGAATTAATACTAGATTAATGAGTGGGCTGGGGGTAGATGAAAGTCACGTCAAAAAACTACAGAGTTAGAGACGCTCTGGAAGCATTATTCTCATTCATTTTAGCCACAAGTTTGAAAGCACAACAGGAGCTACTCATATAACGCTACATTTAATTTAAAAAAAAGCTTTTTATGTAGCACTTTTTATAAACAAATCTGCATTCTAAACCATGCAGGACATTTTTACAGCTTTTTGATTTATAAAGTTGAGACCTGCACATTCTGTTTTAATCCAGCTCCCCACAAGTGTTTGATAATAATTAAAACATAGTAATAGATGAGTGTGTTTATGAGAATTTATTATACTAATGTGTCTTTGTTTGAGCACAGAGCTGCATTAGTGGATCACAATATGATTTAATTTTTAATCATCATATTGCCCAGCTCCAGAGGATAGGCCTGTTATCTCTTCATAGTGAACACCAGAAGTAGTACTGTGGCCCACCACATGGTTGCGTGCGCTGCACCCCGGGGTGCCCCTGCCCTGGGGCCGGGCTCCGCTGTAGTCCAGGTCCTCGTCATTGAACAGTTCATCTGTGTCCATCCCGATGGCCGCACCCATATCCAGACCCAACTTCTTCTGCAGCAGTTTCCTCTGCCGAGACAACCGCTCCTTAGGGTCCATCTCAGCTAAAAACACCAGGACACAGTCATGATCAGAAAGAAATCAGATGATTTTGTTGTTTACATTTCATTTTAATAATCGTATAACTCAAAGTGCAGACAAAAGCTCTCAAAGCATTCGGTGATTTTGTATCTGAAAAATAAACATTTATGCTAAGATTTTTTTAGCTAAATGTGAATAATTGCTTATTTGAAGGTAGTAGTTTTTTGGGGATTTTTTTTATAAACAAATGTGTAAAATACTCTACTATGTCACAGTAAGTAAGAGAAATTGCATACCAACTGAAAATTTAATTCACAACTTCTTTAATATCAGTTAATATCAGTAATATTAGTTATTATAAGGCTGCGTGGTGATATAAAATAGTTTGTTGCAGTTGCCACAAATATAAAGTGTTGCAGATAGTATTAAAAGTCACCACCAAAACCACAGAGTTATATTTAGACATTTGGTGTGAGGCCTGGCACAGAGACACAGCAGTGGAAATGAGCAAAACAGGTTTTGGGCCTTTTGAAATCTCAGTGTCACAGAACTATTAAAACTAAAGTGAAATATATTGTCAGTTACTGGGATTTTACCAGACAACATGACAAAGACTACAATACATAACATTGCTGATTAAAGTATGTGTATGAAATCAGAATACACCATGCAAGGAATGTTGTAAGGTTGACCTTTTAAAGATGCAATAAACTCATTAAAGTATGTAACTTTTCTGGAGGAGGTATGCCACGCGCTTGTCTCCATGAAGATACTATTGCTTTGCCTTATCCATCTTAGATTTATTTTATTAGTGTGCTTTTATTGCTCAAAATACCTTAAAAAAAACAAGGATTCTTACCATGAGTGGGACTGACTCGCCACTCCACCGATCTGACTTGTAACTTACCCAGGTTGCCCCACTCGTCTTTATGGAGGTTGTCAAAAGTATGAAATTCAGACACTTATTGATGCTAATGCTAATATCAACTAGATACTCATTTGAGCAGGTATTGATACTACAAAATATGACATTAACAGGACAAAAATTTGTTTTAGTCTGATTTTGAGCTTAATCAGAAAGTATAAGACCTAATGCTAACACAGAAACTAATATTTTGTATACGACTGTGACAACACTAATGGAGAATGGCAAGTTTAATGCCATACTGTGATACTTTCCAGGCAAAGCATAGCATCTCCATGGAGACAAGCAGGTAGCAAAACCAGAAAAATTACATAGTGCACCTTTAATGTAGCAACATGGGTCGTCGGCAGCTACGTTGAGACACTGATGACCGCAGGGTTATTCTATGCAGCCATTTTTGCACGTGTCAGTGCAGAGTGAACAAACCATTTTTGTCATCCTGCAGCTCAAACTCGGCTCCGGCGGATCCCAGCAGCGACGCTCCGTGTTTGAGGAGTCTGGAGATGTCGAAGTGAAGGAAGCTCAGACGATCACAGGACGATTCTTCTGGGGACAGGTCTTCACAAGACTCTGGAGAGAAGCAAACACAAGGGAGAAGTGGCATTACAATCAAAATAGGGCAGAAATCCCAGTATGGAAACATATGGCATTGGTACAGAGCAGGGCAGGGCAATAAGGAGATAAAAACCAAACAATGAGCTCATCCCTGTGACAATATATTTTTTGGTAAAATCATGATTTACAAATTTTCTTCTTGAATACAGCTTTATGCTTAAACAAAAACATTTTGCCACCCACACCTAATATTGGCCAGGCTCGGCCATGAGCTGAGTGAGTCACAGATAAATTTAACCTGCAATGGCACACAGACTTTAAGAATCAGGTGACCTTAGTTACCTCAGAAATGCAATATAAAGATACTAAGTTTACATGAATCACAACAAAATCGAAAGTTAATTAATGTTTTGCCATATTGCCCACTCTTATTGGTACATGGAATCACTTTTATAATGTCACCTTAAAAAGGTGCACTGTGTGACATTTCTAGGGATGGATGGGTCACCTGCTCATGTCCATGGATGGGTCATGGACATGCCATTGCTTGGAGTGTTCCACATCATGGAATTAAACTCAGCCATTTTGCATTTATTTAATTTACAGTTCACATACTGCTCAAAAATATCTTCTCCACAGATTTGACCTGTAACTTGCCAAACATGAATCAGTGATAGAGGTTCTGAACTTTCACATGAGCTTCGCCTGTCCACATTCTGAGAAAAACTTATATGTGTGTCCTCTATCTGCACTTTAAGGCACTAGCAGCAAACCACATTCAGTAGTGACTGTAGTACACTTATGAGAGCAGGCTACAGTTCCTTTAAAACAAAAACAAATCTTTCAGTATTTATTTCCTGAATATGAGCGATTTCCAGTCAGTGTCATTTACAGTAAAATAGTAGGACAAGCGCTTTAAAAATGCTTTGCCCCAGTTCAGACTTTGGATTTTTTCACTTCTATTCGTATCCAACTGAAAGTAAGATTGTGCAGTTATCATTCTGATCAAGATTTACCTATTTCTTATCAATTATTCTGTCTTTTTAATGTAAGGGTGCAGTCAATCCTCTGTCAAAGTCTGTGGTTTGGGGCAGAGTTCAGACCTGAGGAAGAATTTTACACTTTTGTTTTAGATGGTAATTATTACAATGCATAATGAAAGTGAGGGATAACATTGGACCATTGCAAACCCTTTTGATAATATAACAACCGGAACAAGTTCATTTTAGTCAGCACCTTTAATTTTATAAGCAGATTTTATTTTCTGCTTTATAATGCAAAGTGAAACCCAATAAAAAATTATGATTGATCACCACGAGGGGGAAAAAAATTACTGTCATATCGTCAAAGTCAAATCATATATACACTTCAACCCATCACCATTTACATATTGGCATTCCTCCACCTCATTCTCTACTTTCCAGGTCAAAAATGCTTGCATGGCCTGTTTCACATGACGACACTGAAAATGCAAGTTGGCAGTATGTTCCTATGAAAAAGTCTCTTCCTAAAACGATTATGCACTCCTTTGCAGAGGTGGTAAAGTGTGCGTACAGCCAAGCTTCCCTCTGCCTCCTCTCCTGTCAGCATCAGCCTACATAAGTGTTTGAACTGCAAATAGGGCCTGTTATCACAAAGCCCGCTGCAGAAAAATATCGCTGATGGCCCAAATATTTTATGCCGTTTAAAAGTGCAGCTTCAACACCTGCACGAGCATGGACAGAACCTGCTGTTCAGCCAAAGAGGACAGCTTAAGAACAATATAGAATGTGCTATTCCTATTAGAAGGTTAATGTGAGCAAGGACATTACATTTCTCTAGACTAAATAGGACTCGTGATCCTGGATAATGATCAAATTTAAAGTTGAATAATAATACTTGGCATGGTATATCAGTTATAGGCAATATTTGTGATATTGAAGGATTTCCCCAGATATTCTATCAGTACAGTATTGGAAAAATTGCCAATATTTTATCCCCAATATTTTTCATGCACTGCCCTAGTCTCTGTTTTCAATTTGTCCTCAGTGTGTCTTTTTAAAACAGACTAAATGAGAAAAAATATATACATAAATACATACATTTTGTTATTAATTTTACAAAAGTGCCAAGTTAACTGGCACACTTCTCTATAAACTTAAAATCTACAGTACAGATCAAATTTATAGCAAGACAAATATCAGATATTGCTTCCGTATTGGACGACCCTTATTTAAAAGACATGTTTAAACAAATGACCCACAATTAACTTCAGGGACCAGTACAATACCAGTTTTCAGTACTTGTTCCTAAAGAGTACTTTTTTGGTACCTATTCCTATATTAATCATTACAGAACGCCAAAAAATATAGTATTTCTTTAGAGAAAAGCTGTTGTTTTGATTTGTGGAGACATTTCCTAGTGACTTTCTATAGCAGCTTTCTATAGTGCAGTTCCCCGGTCCACTAGACTTCATATAACTGTCGAGTGATTATTTGACTGAGAGATGCACCGAATCAACAGCACAAAGGTTTTCTTATCTTTTACAGACAAGACCAAAAGTTGTCACACCCACTCTTAAACCCTGTTGTTTTAGCACCAAAAAGATGGCGTCTACTGACTGCAGCAAAAGTGTTTCAAGTTGTTCAAAGGTTTGTGGTTGCTGTGGACACTTCTTTAGTTCCATTTGGTAGATTGCATAGATTTGATAAACAGTAGACGTTTTCACTATTTTCTGTTCTGTACTGTACTGGGTTAATCTAGTTCGGTTGTATAATTTCTCATTTTAAATGTTATTTTTTGTTCGTTTTTGCAGTAAATCCTCAATCGTCTATATAGAGACAAGATATATTCTAATTTTGACAACTGTCCAAAACAACAATTTTGTTTGTCATTAGTTGACTAGTCAAACTATGATTTCTATTGTACATTAAGACTTAAAATACAGCTTCAATTAAATAAAGGTTGAAAAAATGGTGACTGATGGTTTTCAAGTAGAGAATATTTATAAATAAAATGGATTTTTGGTGGAAATCAGAAATTGTTCATTCTTTTTGACATTTTTATTTAATAATATCACCGTCTTTGTTATAAAAAGGTCTTTAGGTGTGAGTTTTAGAGTTTGTGTAGTCCAGACAATGAATAACAAAATATAACTGGTTATTTTTGATCTTTCACTGCAGCCCTAGTGTTAAAATCTGCTACCCCGTTTCTGTACACACTGGTGCTCACCGTCTTTGGGTCTGGGCGCAGGGTTCCACTCAGGCACATTCTTCACAATGGCTTCCACCGCTTGACCTGCTGCTATCCGTGTGTCCCAGTTTGGACTCCGTAGATATGTCAAGACCTATGGAAAATATTCAAATCATAAATCACATTTGCATGACAGATAATACAACACACATTACGCTGGAAGAACAGTTGTTGCCTATATTAATCTATTCACTTTTGCTTTAAAAAAGGTATTGAAAAAGTATCCAAAAAAAAGGAAAGTAAGGAGAAAAAAAAAAAAAGCACACTGTGTGACTATTCTGGTGTAGGATCCTGGAGCTATCCTGCCCGGAATGTTCCACAAACAAAGCCAAGTTACAGGTCAGATCTGTGGAGAGACGACCCTACTCGGCTGTCAGATGTATGTTTCTCTTTAGTTATTTTTGAATAATTAAGACCTCCACAATGAAATAACTGCTAAATAGATATGCTTAATGCCACACCATTAAATATTCCAGGCACACCAGTAACATTTCTATGGAAACAAGAAGGTAAGATAAGAGTACCTTTATTTTTAAATTAAATCCAACAAATTAACTAAATTATTGTGTCAAATCAGTAACATCTGCAGCCTTTTACAATCTAAAAACATTGGTTTTGACAGTACACCTTTGATTTTTGCAGACTTGAAGAGACTTATCCTGTATTTGTCTCCAGTAGGTTAGATGACTAACGTCCTGCTCACTGGCCTCTCCAAATGAGCCTTAACACAGAACAGTACATCCAGAACACTGCTGCTCGGGTCCTGACTAGAACCAGGAAGTACTTCACACATGTGTCCTCTGCTCAGGTCTCTGGCTCCTGTGGCTCAGAGATTGACTTAAAAGCAGCTCTGCTTGTGAACAAGTCTCTCCATGATCTAGCAGAAAAGAAAATCTCTGACATATTAATCCCTCATGAACCATCTCACACTCTGAGGACTTCAGGGACCAGCCTCCTGCTGGTCCCAGAGTCAGGACTAAACATGGAGCATCAGAGTTTCAGTTTTATGCAGCTAAAACCTGGAACAGTCTTCATGAAGATGTGAGACAGACTCGACTTTGACAATGTTTAAATCCAGGCTCAAAACAGTTCTTTTTATCTGTGCATATGACTGAAAATCTTATGATTATTTGTGATCATTTATGTTTTCATTTTCATTTGTCTTTTTTTTTATTCTGTAAAGCACTTTGAATTGCCTTGTGTATGAATTGTGCTATACAAATAAACTTGCCTGGCCTATTGGAAAAACTTTGTATAGAGTCAAGATACAAAAAGGGCATCAAGGAAAAGAAAAAGGAAAAAAAAATAAATAAATAAATAAATAAAAAAAGTACAATACTCTGCAAGTCAAGGTGGCGTACCCTCCACTAGAAAAGTTATGCACTGCACCTTTAATGTCGTGTTATTTTAAATCAATGACAGAACCATACCTTAGACAGGAGGTTGTTGAGCTCGTGTGGGTGGAGTCGGACCACTTCACCGAGCTGCTGCGCCGCTGCTTTCCTGGTCACCGGCGTCGTCCCAGTGTCCAGCAAAATGAACAATCGATCGAGCCTGAAATGTAAACACAAATAAATACTGTGTGAATAACATAGTAGTAATAAAGATAATAATGCAGCAATTAGTGCTGTTACAAAAGTTTCAAACTTTATTTTAGTACTAAGGAACTGAGTGAAAATTCAATACAGATTAAAAATGTTAGCATGAGATCTTATACTGCTTCTGAGAAAATGAAAAGAAATCAAAATACACTAAAACTGTTCAGGGAAGCTCAAAGCTCAAATTTTGTCTCAATGTGATTTTATTTTTTATTTTTTTGCAGTATCGATACCTGCTCAAATAAGTATCAAGTTTTGATATTAGTTTTAGTACCGATTAGTATCTGATTCTGAAAACTCTAGTAGCAACATATGGAGTATAAAATGTTACTATTGTGACAGGTTTATGTTGAACTCTAGGTCACATCATTCCAACTGATCTCTGAAGCCCTAAAATATAATAGAGTCAGCAAATCATAATCATATTTTAATCATTGTAATAGTTAATGACAATACACACTCTAAGGGTGGCCCATGTTAATATTTTGACTAAACTGAGACCAGTTTCATAATCAAACCAGGACTAGAACAGGAGAAAACCAGGTCTGTACCATCAGAACTAAACTAGGCTCAAACCAGAACCCAACAAGGACAAGTGTGAATGCACCCTAAAAAAAAACATGTTCAGTGTTTTGGGGGATTTTGTTTGTTTGTTTTTTTAAATACTATGAGAGCAGTATTATTAAATGAAATTGTCAAAACAGAATAAACAATTTCTGATTTTAAATCAACAGTACACTTAAGTTGTTATCCATCTAGAAGCCTTTAGTTGCTGTGTTTCAACCTTTATTCTTTAAATCTCAATATTCAAAAGAAATAATAGTTTGACATCAAAAAATAATTGCTGCAAATAATTGCTGCTAATTACTCGAATACTAAAATAACCATTAGTTGCTGCCCCACTATGTTAAGAATTTCCAGGGTGAAGTTTGGCATGTTAATAGATACATAACTGGAGAACTTCTGACATTCAGAATGCAATGACCATCATTGTTGTATCCCTTCTACATTTAATAAAACTTTGCATCCTGTTCCAAGATGAACAATGAAATCACACAATAGAGATTTTGCACAGGGCTAACGTCCACTGTCCTGAAGTCATTAGCAGTCTAATAATAAGGTACGGTGGATTAACCCCAGCCACCGTGACCCAAGGCTTAAAGCGCTCAGTTTAGTTTTCTATTGCTTCTGCAGACAATACAACAGTCCCAACCACAATTCACATGTAATTACAGCAATTAGTTTAAAAATTAAAGTTAACAATATAGACTTTGGATAAGGTTCGTACTGAATCAATAGCAAAGAAGCAAGTCATTTCAAATTATAGTCATGATTTCTATATCAAGGACACCTGCAGTTTTGAATAATGTTTTCATCTACTTATGCATCAAAGTAAGGAATAGACAAACGCCATGGGCTTTTGATGGAGACACTCGATACAAATACTGTTCTTTCTTTATACAGTCTGTGAACTTGATACTGGAGCATCTGAAGGTTGCTTGGCCCAAAACCATGAACAAAAGTATATAACGAAAATGATAGTGGCTTTATAAACTCATGTAAATTAAACATATGTGAAGTTACCATGTTTATTGCCCCATGTATAAACCATTTGCTATGGTCAGAATGAGATGTGAGGATCTAAAAATAAATCTGTATTACAAATTTCACTTTCAGCTCCTTTTGTAATGTATAATGTCCAACAGCAATGCACTATCAAGTTACTCCCAAATATGGAGGAAATAAGTTTTACCTGTGCCACCAAAATCTAAATAAAGATAAATAAAGAAGATAAAGTGGTTACTGATACAAAGTAAAGAGTTTTGGATATTTTATTCAAATATGTGGCCAATATTTTGTAGTGGTTCATTCATGTAGCTGAACAGTGTGTAGACATCCGGTCACAAAATACCATTTAAAGGTTATTTAAACTGAAGGGAAGTGTAACAATAACATAAGTGTGAAGTGTGACTGCAAGCTATAATGCGAACAGACCTTGTGAGCATTTAATAGCTTTAATTGTGCAATATTGTACACTTCAACATAATTACAGACAAAACTTCCAAGTTTTGATCAGCAGCAGCAAAGAGTAAGGCAAAACGTGATCTTATAAATTCATACTTGGGTATTAAGGCGGGCATGTAAACGATTTACAACCGTTTAATGTGCTCAGATGTAAACTAAAACCACGGACGTGCAAAGGGGCTAAACGTCACCCCTAGCCATGCCATTCTTCACCAGAACCAAGAGTTAGCTCATATTAGCAACGTTAGCGTTAAAGCTACAAAATAAAAGTTATCTTACCTCGTTACAGCCATCGTCTAGTGTATTATGGCCATTCACGTCCAACATTAACCAGAGAAGCTGCAAAACTGTCCACTATTCCCTTCTCTTTAGTCCGAAGAGTAATAATAGACTGAATTTATGAGCTAGTTAGCAGCTAAATGCTAACTAGCCGAGGCCGCCGCCGCTGCTGCAGTAGTTGGAAGATCAGCTCCGATTCATGATTTCAAAGTTTTGTTTTTTATTTTCTGATGCCAGCTAATCCCGACGGGTTACCCAAGCATACCAACATACAGCCCGATTCACCCTTCGGAAGGCTTTGAGGATAGATATTTGAGTCGAATAAGGTGTAAAGAGTTATTTTGATGCACGCCGAGAGGAACCCAGAAGACTGTTTTTATACGAGGAGCCATCTTGCATTTATTCCGTCCTCCGTGGCAGGTGCGCGCTGATTGGCTAGACTCGGGGAGGACAGCCAATCAGGAGGCGCGTTTTATCGGCAAAGGACAACCAATCACAACGCGCGGTTAGAAAAGAGAATTTATGTTGGGTTGTGCTTATTTTTTGTTTAATGTGCAATGTCAGGTCATATGTTTTTTGATACGTCATATAAGATTATTAGTTAGTAAAATGTAAATGTATGTAAAACCAATATTTGACATTGATTTAGGCCTATCCAAAACAGTTTAGTATGAGAAATGAGCCCATTGACTTCACTTCCTGTTAGAAATGTGGCATTGATAAGTGGTAAGTGATAAGTACTTTCACAGTAGCAAGTAGTGGATTGTAATTTACATGTTTTATTGTTGAATAATAGCGACACACATTTGTCAAAGCCTTTCCGAGGGTGAAAAAAATACATTTCTGAGATACAGTGAGCTGAGAGACAGAGTGACTGAAGGCAGAGGGGATGGAGGAGAGAGAAAGTGAAAGTGTGTGGTGAGATGATCAGAGAGATATGTGGGGAAAATATTATAGTTGACAATATGTTGACATCTGTACTGGAACAAAAATATAATAAGCTACACAGATGCTAGTGGGGGCTCATTCCGGGTTTGTTATAGTTGTTTTTGTGACACATGAGCTCTCCTTGGTCCTGAAAGTGAAAGCATTCTCCAATCTAAAAACAGAACAGTTACACAAGTGAAGCCTTGCTGAGTGTTATGCCTGTATTTTTTGTTTTCCACATGTCAGATACAATTATTGCAGATTTTATTATTCCCCATGAGTCATTTTTCAATACAATATTATAGACACTTTAAAATTTAGAGCATTTACATTATGCTTCTTATTGACATTAACTACACAACCTTTTTTCATGAATGAAGATTCAACATAACCAGACAGAAGACAGAGAGTAGACGTGCAGGCACTATGATATCAGTCTAAATTATTAAAAAGTATGGCGTTATATACCGAATTAACATTTTGTGAAAGTTGAGGATTTAATGCTGCCAAACTACGCCTTTGCTAATCTTCATTTGAATGCAGCCTGACAGCGTGATGTGTCTCAGCTACAGAATAATGTAACAATGCTCATATTATAGTACTTATCCTAATGAGAATCTATCTGATAGCTTCCATTTCCCTCTTTACCTCTGCTAAGTCTTGAAAGTCGCTGAATTATTCTAAAAGTCAATGGGAAACATAAATAGAAATGTTACAACCAGAACCACAGTTGGGCGTGTGCTGTATCGATGAACAAATCATGTAAAATCTGATTTGGTCTATTTTCTTGATGTGTCCTTTTGCTTTTCCAATAACTGTGTAATCCATTAGTTTGGCTGTAATTTGGCGCCACATGAATGAAACTGCACAGAACTCTGTCAGTAACCTTGGATATGTATTGATTTTTTGGTGAAAAATATGACTAATATGTACAATCAGTTCTTTACAGTTCATTCAGCCTTTTACTTTACTGTTGACCTCCCATTCACCTTAGTATATTTCTCAAAGTACAACGATTTTATATCAATTTGAAAGGTTTCCAAATAGAGACATTTTTTTGTCTGATAGCATTTAGGTTTAAGATTGTTTGCGAACTGATATTTAAACATTCTGCTTCTCCATCTAAAAACTTGCCCTTTTAAGGATACATTTTGGTTGAAATTGTCTTATTTTCACAAACTTTGGAATGAACAGCCTGAAGACAGTGACTCAATTGACTTTCAGTGGAGCAAATGAGAAACACACATGACATCAGAAAACAGACAAAGTGCTATGGAGGAATCATTTGAATATGAAAAGAAGAACCCACTAAATAAGCATTTGTGAGTCTGTGGGTTATGAAACAATGTTATGCAATGTCTAAAATAAGCCCAAAGCAGCAGCATGGATGGTCATGTACTATGGTAAATGTGGGATTGGACTCAAATACTCAAAGTATGTAGCCAATCCAGAGGTCATTTTTATAGCCAATTGTTTGTAAAGAGTAAATCTAAATAAGAACTCCAGTAACGTTTGTCAATGCTCCATCTTATCTGATCTGGAAAGTTACGCAGAGTTAGTCCCGGTTAGAGTTGGGAGAGATACCAATAGCCTTTAAGAGAGGAAAGTTTATTTGTACAGCACAATTCATACACAAATAATACAAAGTGCTTTACAGAATAAGAAAGACAAGAAAATCACAATACAACAAATGAAAACATAAATAATCACAAATAATCATAAATTACCATTAAAACAGAAGAGGCAGAATAAAAACCTTTCAGTCACAGCAGATAAACAGAACTGTTCTGAGTCTGGATTTAAACATTGTCAAAGTCGAGTCTGTCTCACATCTTCAGACTGTTCCAGGTTTTAGCTGCGTAAAACTGAAACACTGATTCTCCAGGTTTAGTCCTGACTCTGGGACCAGCAGGAGGCCGGTCCCTGAAGTCCTCAGAGTGTGAGATGTTCATGTGGCTCTAACATGTCAGAGATGTTCTTTGGTTCATGGAGAGACTTGTTCACACAGAGACACAGGACACATGTGTGAAGTACTTCACCTGAGACAGGACACATGTGTGAAGTACTTCACCTGACACAGGACACATGTGTGAAGTACTTCACCTGAGACAGGACACATGTGTGAAGTACTTCACCTGACACAGGACACATGTGTGAAGTACTTCACCTGACACAGGACACATGTGTGAAGTACTTCGCAGCAGTCAGACCTGAGCAGCAGTGTTCTATCTGGATGTTCTGTTCTGTCGTTTGCAGAGGCCAGTGAGACGTTACAGTCGTCTAACCTCCTGGAGACAGATGCAGGATGTCTGGCTTTCTGGCTTTGACAGTTTTACCTTTGATTTTTTAAATGTTTTTAGATGTAAAAAGCTGCAGATGTTATTGATTTGATGTGACTGTTAAAGTTCAAGTCTGAGTCCATTATTACCCGTAGATTTTTAGATTTTTAGCCTGATTTGACGGTACACTGTTGTTGTGTCATTAGTCGAGAGACTTCACCCACTTTGCCTGGTATGAATGAATGTGTGTGTGTGTGTGTGTGTGTGTGTGTGTGTGTGTGTGTGTGTGTGTGTGTGTGTGTGTGTGTGTGTGTGTGTGTGTGTGTGTGTGTGTGTGTGTGCGTGTGCGTGTGTGTGTGTGTGTGTGAGAGAGAGGTTGCTGACACAGTCTCAGTGGCAGTCTTGCTTCCATCAGTAAACCTCAGGGCAGCTGTGGCTACAATAGTACTACCTAATTGGATGAAATAGTGTGTTAACTAAAAGTGTAACTACATTGTAGTTGCCCATGGCTACAGAACACGACATGTTGTGGGATATGATTAATCCTTGAGCAGTGTCTATAAATTAATAAGATGCTTGGTTAGCATCGTGAAATGTGAACAAAATGTGTTGGTGCCACTAAATAAACTGTAAAACAAGTATTTGATCTCCATAAAAGAAGAGTTTATGCTGGATCACTTGACATGTGTGAATGAAACAAAACAACTCCAGGTATATTTTAGTTACATAACATTAAAATAAAGTTACAATCTCAAAAAAAGTCAATATCCCTAAAAAACATGGCAGTGAAAGAGACAAGACTAGATTTTCTTTCAGAGCACAGACACATCCTGGTACTTTGCATGTCTTTTGAATAGAAGGGTGAGCGCCGGGTGTCATCCTCCTCTCTGGCTCAGACTGGCACCATCTGTGGTACAAAATAAGGCACATGCACCAGCCTCCATATTCAGTCCTAAAATACATCCACCCACGGCTGGCGTCGTGCTCATCTTTAAAGTGCATGTGACAGGTTCAACTACTAATTTCAGAGATAAGTTATTAAATTTAACATTTTAAAATGCCTATTTTTTCCAGTTTTCTAAGGTTGGCAAAGTTTCTAACTTTACTTCCTGCATACATGGGCAGTAGTCATGACATATGTCGAGGTGATAACTGCTGCAACAATAACATTAACAAGAGCCAGAACTTGTCCAAATTGCACAATAGTTATAGCTGATACATTTACTTACCTTGTGTGTAAATTTTTGCAGAAAGTCTTCTTACTTTGCCTGGAATGTTCCACAGTATGGCATTAAACATATCTATATGTTGAGACAAGCACCAGCAGACCTTGTTAGTCCTGGGTTAGATCTATGGAAAGGCAAGTTTACTCACAGTTAGAATGCATGTTTTTCAAGATTTATTTTTTCGTAACAAGATACCTGACATTTAACATATGTAAGAGATAAGTTTGATATTTAATTGTGGAACATTTCAGGCAAGGCATCACATTACCATGGAGACAAGTAGAAAAATGTCATGTAGCTAGTCCATCCCATAAGTTTAAAGGGTTTATTAACAAACTCAAATGGTGTTGACCTGTAAAAGAAATGAGTATAAGAGCATTGGATGACTGCAGGTAACTGAATTGTTTGTCTATATACTTACCTCTTGTCTGCCATCTTAAGTGTTTCGGCCAAAAGAGGCCCCCGGGGAGCATCTTAAAAAGGTTCAGGTGCAGACAGCTGTGTGCTGAGGAGGAGGAGGAGAGTCGAAATATTTGAGCTTTGAGAATCTGGTCTGTTTTTTCTACATTTAACACTGCTATATTAAGAGATACCTGCATTTTTGTCACTGATTTGATTAAATAAAGGTGAACACTGTTTTTGCCAGGGCTAACTTTCAAAAAATATGATTATACTTGCCGGGACATACCTGTGCTGGAGCGTGGGTGTAGCTTAAGGGAGGTGCTATATAAAAGGAGCTGACCTCAGCCTCTTTGGGGAGGGTGCTGGGTGTACAGACTGTTGATACTAGGCTGGTTTTACATTTGTCCCTGTTATTTTTGTAAAAATTATTCGTTTTTGTTGTTATTAAATACACTTGGGTCTGCACGGCTGTTGCCTCATATGACTTAAATGTATTTCTGTGATTCTTTTACCCAGAGCCTGCACAAAGCAATATTAGTACTGATATTTGCAGCAGCAGCAGTAGTAGTAGTAGTAGTAGCCGTAGTCGCTGAAGTAGTAAAGTTGCAGAGTAGCAGTGACTTGGTGTTAGATCATCCTCCCACCAATCTGAAAGTCAGTGGCTCCACTCTCTGACCGGTACCTCTTGCTATTGTGTCCTTGGGCAAGACACTTCACTGACCCTGCCACCAGTAGTTATGTACACTAGTGTATAATTATGTGTGTTTGCTAGTGCAATTTCAGGTTGGGAATAAACCCGGGGCAACAGAAATTATGGTTAATAGTAAAATGAAGATATTATTATACATCAGAACAGATCCACGCAGCTTGCACAGGAGGAGGTGTGTTTTTTTTTTAAATATCTAGGAATCCAAATGCATGCGTTACGTTTGTCCATGAATATTGTCATTCACTAAAGCGAGGAATTATTTCAATGGCGTTAAAAAAATCATTATTACCAAGAATAAAAAGTTTTCTTGCTTCTTTTTTTAGTTCACCCACAGACAGTTACCATGGCGACCGCATTCACCATTCATAAAAATGCCCAGTGACAGAACACTATGTTGTGGCAGCACAAACTGAAAGCAGAAATGTGAGGAAACACTTGTAAATGTTCAATCTAATTTGCATAATTGATACGTATTAACTATTCATGAAGTCGGAGTCATGCAGTGGTGTGATCCCTCAGAAAACAAACCCGGAATTCACATGTTTAAAGTTAATAAGCTTTAAAAAAATAAAGAAAGAAATATATTTATATACTTACACTCATGTATTTTCATTATTCAGTAAGAATTATTTATGACATGATATTTTAGTATAGTATAGCTCAAAATGACAAAAGCAGTGACATGTTGAAAAGACATTGGTCAATAACAAACAGATTATATCGATCCACATAAAACAATATTAGTTCATATGAAATCAAGTACACACAGATTTGTTTTTTTATTATTATTATTTTTTTTTTTTTTTGTCATTCACTTCAAAGAATCTGGTATATTAATTGAGGTGAATTTAAAGAGTCAAATTGGTTATATTTCAGAGATTATTATGCATGGATGGGCCAGATAGGTTGAATTTTTGGTGTTTTTGACATATTTGGGTTTAGTCATTCACTTCAAAAAATCTAGAACATTTCCTGAGGTGAAATTAACTAGCGCCAAATTGTTTTAGTTTTTGGTACCATCCCATCCATTTATACATAATAAATGATGAATCCAGTCACGGGGTTTTGCTGCGTTTAGGTGATTGGACAGGTGACAGGTGTTGACCGGGGAGGGTGTCGGGGGGAGACGTGGGGGTTGGGGGAGGGGAAGAGGGGGTCCTATGGTTGAATTAGTGGATTGACCCGGACAGCAGATAGGTGCTGAGAGGACCTTTGGGTATTAACTTACTCCTAAAGATCTTACTCACTCCTGAAAAGAAGCGTGCTCGTCCTGTCTTAGAATTGCCCAAGAAGGTGTTGAGTTGAAGGGTGAGATGTAGTTTCACCGTGGCCTCCATGAAATCAGTGTTACTGTCTAAGAACATCGAGGACGCAGAGCCAAACTCTTGCAAAAGGGTTTTAGCAGCCGCTTTGCCGATGGTTTTGAGATCTTTGGCTCTGAGCTCACTGGTCTCAGGTATCACAAGCTGGTTCTCCACTTTTGTGAGTCTTTGGACAAGCGCCACCTGTTGGTCCTTGTCAGGAAACTGCTTGAGTTTTGGAATCATCTTTTTGATCATTGCTGCGATCATGCAATGTGTGGCTTCAGGACGGAGGGTTTTTACAGTGGATTCCACACTGTCGTCTGTAGAACAGGTTTGAGGTGGAACAGTTACAGGTTGGGGTGAACTGGGAACCACTGGTTCAGATGGTTCCTCTGGTTCACTGGGGGCCTTGATTGGAGGTGTGATGAAGACTTCTTGGAGGGATACAGCATTATTGGTGTTTGGGGTTGCTGGTTCCTCCGGTTGGATCTCCTCTAGTTGGACTTCCTCTAGTTGGACGTCCTCTGGTGGGACGTCCTCTAGTTGGACCTCCTCTAGTTGGATCTCCTCTAGTTGGATTTCCTCTAGTTGGATCTCCTCTAGTTGGATTTCCTCTAGTTGGATTTCCTCTAGTTGGATTTCCTCTAGTTGGATCTCCTCTAGTTGGATTTCCTCTAGTTGGACCTCCTCTAGTTGGATTTCCTCTAGTTGGATTTCCTCTAGTTGGATTTCCTCTAGTTGGATTTCCTCTAGTTGGACCTCCTCTAGTTGGATTTCCTCTAGTTGGATTTCCTCTAGTTGGATTTCCTCTAGTTGGACCTCCTCTAGTTGGATTTCCTCTAGTTGGATTTCCTCTAGTTGGATTTCCTCTAGTTGGATTTCCTCTAGTTGGACCTCCTCTAGTTGGATTTCCTCTAGTTGGATTTCCTCTAGTTTGACCTCCTCTAGTTGGATTTCCTCTAGTTGGATTTCCTCTAGTTGGATTTCCTCTAGTTGGATTTCATCTAGTTGGATTTCCTCTAGTTGTATGTCTTCTAGCTTGATCTCCTCTGGTTGGACCTCCTCTGGATTGACAGCCTCATGAGGGATGCCCTGAGAAGTTATAGAAGGCTCAGGGGCGGAGGCCAGAGGAACCATAATCTCCTCTGGCGGTGGGCTAGAGTCCTCTAATGAACTTATGGACTCCGTACAGACGTCCTGGAGCTGAGGGTGTAATTTACCACAGTTCAGTGATCTCCTCTGACGGCACAGCCTCAGTAGGACTTGTGGTGTCCTCCTCAATGTCCTCCACTGCTTGAAAATATCCCTCAAGATCATCTTGAGGAACACAAAGCTCTTCAGATAACGAGACCTCTGTTGTATTGTTCTCTGGTGGAACAGAGACTGGTGGGACAGGCTCCGTTTCTGGACTCTCAGGATTAATAAGACTCATGACCTGCTGAGGAGCTGGAACCTGGTCCTGGATCTGGACTGGCCTGGGTTCCTGGTTTGGTCTGGGTTCCAGGTTTAGGTTTGATTCCTGGTTTGATCCTGGTTCCTGGTTGAGTTCTGCTTCCTGGACCGGTCGTGTCAGGGCTCTTAAGGCCTCCTGGTGTTCCCTCTTCTGTTGCATCTGCTGCTGGTAAACGTGGTGCTGGAACATCTGGGCCTCGAACGGCTGCATCGGAGGGTTTTGGCTTTCCATCTGCTCTGTAAACCCCATCATCCCCAGCATTTTCTCTGCCGCCAAGACCTTAGCCTTCTTTTTGCTGGGGGCGAGAGCCTGACATGACATTCGGCCCACTCTTACTTCCATACAGAACTGCACCCTGTTACTGGGCAAGGTTCGAACAGAGACGACCTTAAACTCAGCCGTCTTTTGTTTTCTGATCGCAAGGATCTCTACCAGGGCACTAACAGGATTTTTATTGTAGAAGAAGTGTGGACGCTCCAGTGGGTCCCTCGGGTCAAGGTGCGGTTTGCGCCAATACGGAGTGGTGTCCTCCGGCACTGGGAGCTTCTTCAGCTCCTTCACAACTTTTGAGGCTGCGTTTAATTTAGCCTGTTGTTTTGAGGGACCAGCGCCGTAGCCGAAAAATTCCCCAGCTCTCACTTCCACGTGGAAGGTCGGCCTGTGCTTTGGGCCTTCTTCTCCCATTTCGTCAAATTGGACGTGAAGATTGTGCACCAAAGCCAGTTCATGCAAAAGTGTCAAGCTGGTTTTGTACATTTCCTCTGGCCTTTGACTTTCCATCTTATTGTCTAGTTTCAACAAAGTATCAAAGTTGAAGCTTGTAGTTGTTGTGATATTCTGTGTTTGTCTGTTAGACGAGTCTGCAGTATCTATCTCTCTGGATATCAGTAAGCGGCTGATCTCTTCAGAAGTAATGTGTCCTGTTTAAGCCAACAGCCTAAACTCACACAACACAGGGTTATGTCACTGTGTGACGTCACTGTATGACGTGTAAAGATCAAAGCTTTGGTCATTTCCATAGTAACCATTCTTTTACGCATGCGCACAGGTTTGAAAAAGAATGGAGGCTTAATTTAACATTAAAATATATTCCAACTTAAGGAAAAGTAGTTTGGGGATAAATAAACAGTACACAAAGGGACATTTTTGAGTGTAATAAGAAAAAGTAGCCCGTGTCTGTAGTTTGGACATTTTCTGTTTATTGGCGCAGCTCAAATGACACGTCACATTACTGACATTACTAGGCCTACATTTTACTACTCTACTAAACAGCAGCTGTGTGCGGAACCACTTTGGCTGATTTTTGGGCACAAAGCGGCGCATCTGCTCCGTCCCAGCGCTGCGCTCTGTCCTTTTCCCTTCTCTCTTCTGCGCGCTCTCTTCTGACACAGACAATGGAAAAACATCTCTTTAAGAAGAAAACATACAACTACATCAAAAACACAAACACACAATGGAAAAAGTGACTTCAGAGGTTTAGGTTAGGCTATATTTGAACAAAAGTACCTTTTTCTCTTAGTTATTGCTTTGTACAGTTTCTTTAAGTGCGTATAATTTACATCACTGCAATATGCTGCAGCATTTGTTTGTCCAGAATTTCCACGTGCATTAATAGCAGCCAGTAAAAAACATGATTAGGAAGCCTATTTGTATTAGCTTACTTTCATTGCTTCAATATTTTGTGGTAGATCTGTGGTAAAACAGCTGTTGAGGCCTGTGCTGCAGGTGCTTATCTGATTTCCCTCGGTGCGTTCGGGAGGACTATATAAACGCTCCTTTCTCGTTGTTCCCCGTTTGCCCACGCGCATTTCCCTGTGTAGGCAGCTCTGTCCTCCATGCCCAGGTAAAGTCCTAATTCGTTACTGTTCATTCATGAAAATATCCTAATTCCTAAATCAAAGTTCTTTAGTGCCGCAGTCTGACTGCGAGCTCAGCACCGCTGCACTTTCGTAACACTCTGAACTTCACGGCGCGCGTTCTCTCGTCTTTGGCAACAGGTAATTAATATTCACTACTCCTGCCCATTCACAAAATTGTCCAAACTAAAGTACATGTTTTATGTAGCTTCTCTGCTTGGCCGACACATTGCGCCTTGTGCCAAGTGCGCGTCGCTGTGCTTCATCTGCAGTGACAGGTAGGACCTCTTCATTCATACAATTATACATCTGTCTCTTGTCCCGCTGCTGTACTCACTGTTCCAGCTCCATTACGCACAGTGGTGAGCTTTCATCAGTGGAAAAGGTAAACTCATCCCAAATGTAATTTAAACTCCAAGCATGAGTCCTCTAACTGTAAGTTTGGTTGTGGAGTTTATTCCAAGGACGACACGAGTTATCTTACATCTCCTCATTCCAAACTCCAGAAAGTGAGCTGCGTACAGCGGACTCCCAGCCATCAAACCTGGGATTGCCTGCGCACCCCATCCATCAGTGTGCCTCCTTAGTTGGGTTAAGTTCCATAGTGCTATAGAACTAACTCCCCATTCATCTTTTTCGGTGTCATCAGTGGCAGCGGGCACGTCACCTCTGCTCTTTTGTCTTGTTTTGTTTTGCCTGGCTCAATTTACAGTTTAACTTGGTCCACTGTAAGACGCCTCCAGACCAGTTTAAGCTCTGCGTGTCAAGCTGGATTTTGCCCTGTACATGGTCTGACAGGCGGTAGGCTTGGGCTGGGTAAACTTTTAATCCACTGAATGAGTGTACGGGTGGACTCAGATTTTATATAATGTTATCATTGTTAATGAAATTAAAACACTGTTTCCTTTAATATGTAAAATAAACATGATGTAAATGAAGTGGAACCTGGCTCTTTCATGTAGATGTGCTTACACCTGTGCTCCTCAAACTGAGGGACTAGTTCCCAAACTAGATTTGTAGTGGCGTTGTTGCAACACTTATATTTTGTCAGGCATGAAAAGTATGTTGATGTTTCATGCCTGACATGTCCTGTGCCACAGTTTTCAGTTGGTCCCTTTTTCCAGCAATAGCAATGGGAGTTCCATATTTATCCAGCAGAGGTCACTGTGCACCAGTCATTGAACATTTCCCCTCACCAACCCTGAGATATTCTTTTATTCTTTGAACATACTACATAACCCTCTGTGCAGTTGTCTGTACTGCACATTATGGCATCATTTGATGTCAAAGGAAAAACCGTAAGGAATCAGTGAGAACCTGATCATCTCAGTGCACGTCTGTGTCTGCACCTGTTTAAACCTACAAACACACATAATACACGGCATGTGCTCTGAATATATGGATTTAGGTTTAAAACAAAAAAAAATTCAGCGCTAAACTGTTTAATTCATCAAGTAAAGTGTCCCAGGTAATTCAATTCAATAATCAGAATCTTCATCACATCCTGAATAACTTAAACATAAGAGCTGCTAAAACCTATTTCTGCTCTAGGGAGTGGAGGGAGTGTAGGACCTTATAAATTAGACAAGCTCTTTTCAGGTTGACCATGTTGTTAAAGTTTGTGCTTTCTCAAAACGTGACAGTGGTGGTGAGAAATATTTTTTTTTATCGAGTATTTTGTCTCTTTTATAGAGGTTTTCAATAGTTTTAAGTGTTGTGGGGCAAGAGACCAAGTAGTTAAACAATGGTGTATGTGGGAGATGATCATGGAGCAGAAATAGGTTTTAGCAGCTCTTATGTTTAAGTTATTCAGGATGTGATGAACATTCTGATTATTGAATTGAATGACCTGGGACACTTTACTTGATGAATTAAACAGTTTAGCGCTGCATTTGTATTTGTTTTGCATCTGTTTGTTTTAAACCTAAATCCATATATTCAGAGCACATGCCGTGTATTATATGTGTTTGTAGGTTTAAACAGGTGCAGACACAGACGTGCACTGAGATGATCAGGTTCTCACTGATTCCTTACGGTTTCCTTTGACATCAAATGATGCCATAATGTGCAGTACAGACAACTGCACAGAGGGTTATGTAGTATGTTCAAAGAATAAAAAGAATATCTCAGGGTTGGTGAGGGGAAATGTTCAATGACTGGTGCACAGTGACCTCTGCTGGATAAATATGGAACTCCCACTGCTATTGCTGGAAAAAGGGACCAACTGAAAACTGTGGCACAGGACATGTCAGGCATGAAACATCAACATACTTTTCATGCCTGACAAAATATAAGTGTTGCAACAACGCCACTACAAATCTAGTTTGGGAACTAGTCCCTCAGTTTGAGGAGCACAGGTGTAAGCACATCGACATGAAAGAGCCAGGTTCCACTTCATTTACATCATGTTTATTTTTTACATATTAAAGGAAACAGTGTTTTTTATTTTCATTAACAATGATAACATTATATAAAATCTGAGTCCACCCGTACACTCATTCAGTGGATTAAAAGTTTACCCAGCCCAAGCCTACCGCCTGTCAGACCATGTACAGGGCAAAATCCAGCTTGACACGCAGAGCTCAAACTGGTCCAAGCTCTGCCCAGAACAGGGCCACTAAAAGGAGGCGTCTTACAGTGGACCAAGTTAAACTGTAAATTGAGCCAGGCAAAACAAAACAAGACAAAAGAGCAGAGGTGACGTGCCCGCTGCCACTGATGACACCGAAAAAGATGAATGGGGAGTTAGTTCTATAGCACCATGGAACTTAACCCAACTAAGGAGGCACACTGATGGATGGGGTGCGCAGGCAATCCCAGGTTTGATGGCTGGGAGTCCGCTGTACGCAGCTCACTTTCTGGAGTTTGGAATGAGGAGATGTAAGATAACTCGTGTCGTCCTTGGAATAAACTCCACAACCAAACTTACAGTTAGAGGACTCATGCTTGGAGTTTAAATTACATTTGGGATGAGTTTACCTTTTCCACTGATGAAAGCTCACCACTGTGCGTAATGGAGCTGGAACAGTGAGTACAGCAGCGGGACAAGAGACAGATGTATAATTGTATGAATGAAGAGGTCCTACCTGTCACTGCAGATGAAGCACAGCGACGCGCACTTGGCACAAGGCGCAATGTGTCGGCCAAGCAGAGAAGCTACATAAAACATGTACTTTAGTTTGGACAATTTTGTGAATGGGCAGGAGTAGTGAATATTAATTACCTGTTGCCAAAGACGAGAACGCGCCGTGAAGTTCAGAGTGTTACGAAAGTGCAGCGGTGCTGAGCTCGCAGTCAGACTGCGGCACTAAAACAACTTTGATTTAGGAATTAGGATATTTTCATGAATGAACAGTAACGAATTAGGACTTTACCTGGGCATGGAGGACAGAGCTGCCTACACAGGGAAATGCGCGTGGGCAAACGGGGAACAACGAGAAAGGAGCGTTTATATAGTCCTCCCGAACGCACCGAGGGAAATCAGATAAGCACCTGCAGCACAGGCCTCAACAGCTGTTTTACCACAGATCTACCACAAAATATTGAAGCAATGAAAGTAAGCTAATACAAATAGGCTTCCTAATCATGTTTTTTACTGGCTGCTATTAATGCACGTGGAAATTCTGGACAAACAAATGCTGCAGCATATTGCAGTGATGTAAATTATACGCACTTAAAGAAACTGTACAAAGCAATAACTAAGAGAAAAAGGTACTTTTGTTCAAATATAGCCTAACCTAAACCTCTGAAGTCACTTTTTCCATTGTGTGTTTGTGTTTTTTGATGTAGTTGTATGTTTTCTTCTTAAAGAGAGGTGTTTTTTCCATTGTCTGTGTCAGAAGAGAGCGCGCAGAAGAGAGAAGGGAAAAGGACAGAGCGCAGCGCTGGGACGGAGCAGATGCGCCGCTTTGTGCCCAAAAATCAGCCAAAGTGGTTCCGCACACAGCTGCTGTTTAGTAGAGTAGTAAAATGTAGGCCTAGTAATGTCAGTAATGTGACGTGTCATTTGAGCTGCGCCAATAAACAGAAAATGTCCAAACTACAGACACGGGCTACTTTTTCTTATTACACTCAAAAATGTCCCTTTGTGTACTGTTTATTTATCCCCAAACTACTTTTCCTTAAGTTGGAATATATTTTAATGTTAAATTAAGCCTCCATTCTTTTTCAAACCTGTGCGCATGCGTAAAAGAATGGTTACTATGGAAATGACCAAAGCTTTGATCTTTACACGTCATACAGTGACGTCACACAGTGACATAACCCTGTGTTGTGTGAGTTTAGGCTGTTGGCTTAAACAGGACACATTACTTCTTCTGAAGAGATCAGCCGCTTACTGATATCCAGAGAGATAGATACTGCAGACTCGTCTAACAGACAAACACAGAATATCACAACAACTACAAGCTTCAACTTTGATACTTTGTTGAAACTAGACAATAAGATGGAAAGTCAAAGGCCAGAGGAAATGTACAAAACCAGCTTGACACTTTTGCATGAACTGGCTTTGGTGCACAATCTTCACGTCCAATTTGACGAAATGGGAGAAGAAGGCCCAAAGCACAGCCGACCTTCCACGTGGAAGTGAGAGCTGGGGAATTTTTTTTCGGCTACGGCGCTGGTCCCTCAAAACAACAGGCTAAATTAAACGCAGCCTCAAAAGTTGTGAAGGAGCTGAAGAAGCTCCCAGTGCCGGAGGACACCACTCCGTATTGGCGCAAACCGCACCTTGACCCGAGGGACCCACTGGAGCGTCCACACTTCTTCTACAATAAAAATCCTGTTAGTGCCCTGGTAGAGATCCTTGCGATCAGAAAACAAAAGACGGCTGAGTTTAAGGTCGTCTCTGTTCGAACCTTGCCCAGTAACAGGGTGCAGTTCTGTATGGAAGTAAGAGTGGGCCGAATGTCATGTCAGGCTCTCGCCCCCAGCAAAAAGAAGGCCAAGGTCTTGGCGGCAGAGAAAATGCTGGGGATGATGGGGTTTACAGAGCAGATGGAAAGCCAAAATCCTCCGATGCAGCCGTTCGAGGCCCAGATGTTCCAGCACCACGTTTACCAGCAGCAGATGCAACAGAAGAGGGAACACCAGGAGGCCTTAAGAGCCCTGACACGACCGGTCCAGGAAGCAGGACTCAACCAGGAACCAGGATCAAACCAGGAATCAAACCTAAACCTGGAACCCAGACCAAACCAGGAACCCAGGCCAGTCCAGATCCAGGACCAGGTTGCAGCTCCTCAGCAGATCATGAGTCTTATTAATCCTGAGAGTCCAGAAACGGAGCCTGTCCCACCAGTCTCTGTTCCACCAGAGAACAATACAACAGAGGTCTCATTATCTGAAGAGCTTTGTGTTCCTCAAGATGATCTTGAGGGATATTTTCAAGCAGTGGAGGACATTGAGGAGGACACCACAAGTCCTACTGAGGCTGTGCCGTCAGAGGAGATCACTGAAACTGTGGTAATTACACCCTCAGCTCCAGAGGACGTCTGTACGGAGTCCATAAGTTCATTAGAGGACTCTAGCCCACCGCCAGAGGAGATTATGGTTCCTCTGGCCTCCGCCCCTGAGCCTTCTATAACTTCTCAGGGCATCACTCATGAGGCTGTCAATCCAGAGGAGGTCCAACCAGAGGAGATCAAGCTAGAAGACATACAACTAGAGGAAATCCAACTAGAGGGGGTCCAACTAGAGGAAATCCAACTAGAGGAAATCCAACTAGAGGAGATCAAGCTAGAAGACATACAACTAGAGGAAATCCAACTAGAGGAGGTCCAACTAGAGGAAATCCAACTAGAGGAGGTCCAACTAGAGGAAATCCAACTAGAGGAGGTCCAACTAGAGGAAATCCAACTAGAGGAAGTCCAACTAGAGGAGATCCAACTGGAGGAACCAGCAACCCCAAACACCAATAATGCTGTATCCCTCCAAGAAGTCTTCATCACACCTCCAATCAAGGCCCCCAGTGAACCAGAGGAACCATCTGAACCAGTGGTTCCCAGTTCACCCCAACCTGTAACTGTTCCACCTCAAACCTGTTCTACAGACGACAGTGTGGAATCCACTGTAAAAACCCTGCGCCCTGAAGCCACACATTGCATGATCGCAGCAATGATCAAAAAGATGATTCCAAAACTCAAGCAGTTTCCTGACAAGGACCAACAGGTGGCGCTTGTCCAAAGACTCACAAAAGTGGAGAACCAGGTGGTGATACCTGAGACCAGTGAGCTCAGAGCCAAAGATCTCAAAACCATCGGCAAAGCGGCTGCTAAAACCCTTTTGCAAGAGTTTGGCTCTGCGTCCTCGATGTTCTTAGACAGTAACACTGATTTCATGGAGGCCACGGTGAAACTACATCTCACCCTTCAACTCAACACCTTCTTGGCCAAGTCTAAGACAGGACGAGCACGCTTCTTTTCAGGAGTGAGTAAGATCTTTAGGAGTAAGTTAATACCCAAAGGTCCTCTCAGCACCTATCTGCTGTCCGGGTCAATCCACTAATTCAACCATAGGACCCCCTCTTCCCCTCCCCCCCACCCCCACGTCTCCCCCCGACACCCTCCCCGGTCAACACCTGTCACCTGTCCAATCACCTAAACGCAGCAAAACCCCGTGACTGGATTCATCATTTATTATGTATAAATGGATGGGATGGTACCAAAAACTAAAACAATTTGGCGCTAGTTAATTTCACCTCAGGAAATGTTCTAGATTTTTTGAAGTGAATGACTAAACCCAAATATGTCAAAAACACCAAAATTCAACCTATCGGGCCCATCCATGCATAATAACCTCTGAAATATAACCAATTTGACTCTTTAAATTCACCTCAATTAATATACCAGATTTTTTGAAGTGAATGACAAAACAAAAATAAAAAAATAATAAAAAACAAATCTGTGTGTACTTGATTTCATATGAACTAATATTGTTTTATGTGGATCAATATAATCTGTTTGTTTGTTATTGACCAATGTCTTTGAGCCTTTGACTTTCTCTGATAATTAAATCCACAATTCTGTTAAGTCCTGCTGGGTGACCACTGTCGTGACTTTGAGCTGTACAAAAATACTTTAATTGAATAAATACAAATATATAACTACACCCGAACAACTAAATTCAACAAGAATCTTGACTGGATTCCTTATTTGTTATATCTAAATGGATGGGATAGATAAAAATTAATATATATATATATATATATAAATTAATAAAATAATATATAAATTAATAAAACCCTGTCTGTGGGTCTTATTTTATCGTTTTATTTGGTTTAGATGTTAAATTTGCTTGTGTGTTATTGACAAATGTCTTTGAGCCTTCAACTTTCTACCCGTCTCTTGGTTAAATCAACAATCCTGTTAAGACCTGCACGGCAACCAGTTAAATTGTATAAATAAAAATACATTTCCTTACATAACCACCAGTATTTTCACCATTAGGCCATGATTTGTCTGGGCATCTCCTGAACAGCCTTGTCCATTTTTTCAATGTAAATCTCAAGTGGAAAAATATAGTTTATAAGTAGGTTAATGGAAAATATAGGGGAAATGCGACATTGTTAGAGGCTTTTTCTCCATTGTGCCCTGGATAAATGTTTCCCAAAGTCTGTAATGTGCAGTTTTCATGTAGAGAACATTTAACACAGGCACAGAAAGTTGAGTTTCAGTCCTGCGTACAGTTACTACGACCCTGATACAGAAAGAAGCTCTGACCACATGGCAACTGCTGAATTGACACATGACACATTCATCAGTTCAACACAGAATTGCATTTTATTAAAACTATAATGTTCCGAGTGCACAGCACCGACTGAAATCCTCTGGGTTCAGAAGAGCAACGTTTTTCCTTTTTTTTCCAAATAAACTGTGACATCTCGAGGACTACATTCTTCTCTCACACAACACTCATCAAAAACACAAAATAAAGCAAAAATCTAGGTACAGAACACCTATTTAAACTGCTACATTACCTTCTATGTCAAGTAACAACCATCATCATCACAAAAGGCCTTAAGCGGCTGTAGGCACAACGTATACATTCAAAACTATGGAGGTCATCGTGGTTCAAATAATACTGGGCTTTTTGGTCTGCAGCATGGCAAAACAATACAGCAATGTTTTCAAACGGTGCATAGTTACCCTATTCACCTCCATTATAATCCCTGATATTATTCTCGTCATACTCCAAATGCAGGCGCTACACAGACACTTCTTATTGCACATCGTTTCAAAGTGCAGCGCTAATCTCATGCAGTTTGGTCAAATTAAAAACAAATGGAATCTAAGGGACCTGTTACACTTGTTTGGTCCTGGTTTGAGCCCAGTTTAGACTCGATGTTTGACCTAGTTCTGGTTTAGACCTGGTCAAGTCCAGGTTTAGTTCTGATTCAGACAGACCCAGTTTACCTGCACTTGTCACACACGTCATGAGAGAACAAAGCCAGAGCTGATGTCACTGCAATTTCAACTTTGTGAATAAAGCCACAAAGTTGGTTTCCTGGTTACGAATGTGGTTTCACTGATTACAAGATTAATTTCCTGGTTACAAGCTTGATTTCCTGATTAAGTTCGGTGGTTATGTCCCATTCTGATTCAGTTTAAATGACGCTGAAGTGTGTTAGGTAAGAGAACGCACACAGCCAAATGTCATATGTGAAAACAGAGCAAACCTGGCAGTGTTCTGGGTCTGATGCATGTGTAAATGTGAGGCAATGTTCTGGAAATTTATCAGGAAATATGTGTGAATGAAGCTTTAGTCTCAGTTTTGTCCCAGTTGTCTCATGCGTGAGTGTAAGCACATCCTAAGGCCCAGGTAGCACATCTCCTCTGTATAAACAAGGCACCAAAAATTTCACATTGTGTCAAAATATTATGCTTCAAAAGATTTTCTGGCAAATTATATTATATGCCATCTTTTTTTTTCTCTGTAAAACTAAGCAGACGTTAATGTCAACCTCCTCATTGGAATACAAACTGTCCAATTTAAATCAACAAAACAACCAAAATATTGAGGAAAGTGGTGCTATATAGTCTTTACAAACCATCCTCCTAGAAAAAAGCACAAAAATATAAAAAAAAAATCAAATTTGAGGTCAAAACTTGAATGCAAACTCTAAACGTGCACTACTAATCTATTTACGCCCCTTGTTAGAAATTTGAACACTTGTCGCTTTATAAATGTCTATATAGTTTGCACAAAGAATTCATTATTTTGGGAGCATAACTGGCTGGTGTATTTTGTAAACAATATTTAAACAAAAAATCAGTCATTGATAGGTCGATCCAGCCCTGCCTCTCGAAAAGAAATCCACTTTATTCGGTGGGTAAAAGTGTTAAAGCAGCGTGAAAATGTGCGGACAAAAAAGTGAAACAAAAAACAAATTTGTAAAAGTGAACCTAGCCAGACCTTTAAAGCTACACTATGCAACTTTTCTGGAGGAGGGTCTGCCACCTGCTCGTCTCGTATCGTGTTAAACTTATCAATCTTGCATATATTCAATTACAGATGATTTTTCCCCTCAAAAACACAGATCTGACCTGTAATGCTGGTGTTGTGGCGTCATGTTTAATGCAATACCATGGAAACAAACAGGTGGCGGGCCCTCCTCCAAAAAGTTACATAATGCACCTTTAAGAAAACCATACATTATGTGATATATTATCTTTTCTTCACCTGTCGAAACAAGGGGCCGGACAGGAGTAGTGCAGACTGACTTGGTACGCCCTGTTAGCCGTGTTAGCTTTGGGTTCAATAGCAGCTGTGACGGGCTGAGTGCTGGTGTGCTGAGGACCAGAGGTGGTGGAGGAGGCTGAGTGGCTGAGGTAGGCTGTCCCCAGATGGTGAGATGGGGCCAGGGTGGGTTGGGAGACCACCTGGGGGTACTGCAGGTTGGGGAGGTGGAGGTAAGGGCCTACGCTGGCGGTCTGACCCGAGTTGTGGTAGGTCGTCTGGGGCTGCTGCTGAGGAGGGGGGCAGGGGGCTGGGTCTTCTGCTTGTTGGCCTCTTTTACGTCACTGTCGTGGGCACTGCAGAGGGACATAAAGGTAGAGTTGTCACAGATATTTCAGACTTGATTTTGATACTAAGAAATAGGCTTGATACTCGATACGGCAATGAGACACAATTTCCACAGTCACAAGATAAAAATCACAAGAAGAAGGCAAGATTTTGACATAACTTCTAATAATTTTTACAATTTTTGCCTCACAATTCAGCATTTTCTGTCATTGGAGCACTGCTTTTCAAGAGAACTAACAAAAGATCTTATCCCATCCCTACAAATGAAATCGTTTATCAATAGACCATTAAAAAAAATATCAAAAAGGTCAATTTTTGTCTTGTTCAGATCGATATCTTCTTTTGTCTTAGTATTGATTGAATGTTTGATATTTCACAACAACAACTTTTGAAACTAAGGCAAAGGATTCATACTCATTTCAAAGTTGATAAAAGCGTTCTGATATTTTTGTGATTTTTGTCAGTATCAATACCGGTTTGAGTGCCCATTTTCAATACTAGCTACAGAATCAATTTGCATTTCTTTACCTACACACAGGAGGGTGGATGCGAGAGGCAGGGCTGTAACACGAGAGCAGAGAGGAAGCGTAACAACATCCTTTTGTGGTTCTGTGTGTGTCAGGCTGAACTAAACCAAGTAAACAAATACACTGTGCTTTTCCCTGCTCTGTTAGGTGCATGCAACCAGGAAATAATAACAGTTTTTGCCAATTATAACGGGCTGAGCTATTATAGAAAAATATCTAATTGGCTTTTTTACCTCAAACATTATTATTCTGATTATGTAAATACTGATTTTCAAGTTTTAATGAGCTGAATTTACTGAAGTACTGAACATATAGTCCACATCCACATGTCAAAGGAACAAGTTATTTTGGCTTAAATCTTTGCTTCTGTCAGTTTCCTAAGCTGTGCATTCACGATCGTCCTGTGTTGATCCTCTTGTGGTGAGTCCAGTTTATTTCTGTTGTAGAAATGGTTCAGTCCTGAAAATGAACTTGGAACCTGGATAAAACAAATAATCGCAAAAACAGTCCCCAGCCCAGATGTTTCCAGAAATACCTTGTTTGTTGACACAGTACGTCCTACATTTTGACACAGAGACAAACCACAGTCTGAAGCAGCCTGTGTTCTCCAACCCAGAGTTTCCCAACCAGCGGTACAGGGACCACTCGCACTTAGCAACTACTAAATCTGGTTAATATAAAAGAAACAACTATTATTTTGTGAAAATTACTATGTGTCTTACACTAGTTCTGACATAGAGCAGAAAGAAAAAGTGAAATTGTGTCCCGTTTTTCAGTATTGATAATTGTTCAAATGAGTTATCTAGTTTTGATACTAGTTTCAATATGTACCACTAACATTTAGCAACCACGAGCTTTCCGAGGACCATCAGATCTAAACTTGGTCTTAAGCAGAACTAGTGCAGGTATAAATTGGTGCTGAATTAAGTGTAAAGTTGAATTACATCATTAAACTACCCAAAGTAGGACCGAAAATTGTATAGATTTTACTCTAAATTAAGCAAATATTACAGCTGTAGAGGACCTTGTTTACCACCAGAGGGCGCTGGCAGACCACAGTTTGAGAACCACTGCTCTAAAGCATGAAAAAAAAAAAATCTGACTGCCTCCTCCAGTTCCAGAAGTAAATTTTCCATTATTTTTCCCATAGACTTTTAAAAAAATTGAAATATTAAGAGGTCAAAGACATCACAACCAGCAATGTGGTAACTAATTTGCATAATGTGGTTGTTTTAAGTCCAAAAAGCAGATCTACAACACAAGATTCACAAAATGTTTAATACGTTTGCAGTTTATAAAGTTTCAGAAATAGATTTTAAAGATAATTACAGGTCTTGTGGTCATAGTTACCACATATTAAACCTTTTCTTCCCTGAAAGTCTTTTGTAAAATTGACTTCCTGACCTGTGAGGTGGGTGGTCACTGCAGAGCTCCACATATGACACATAAAAGTTGGGAAAAACTCACATGAGCAGTTTCTCGGCACAGGGCACCAGGTTGTCCCAGGAGTATCCCGTGTGCCGCTGCAGACGCTGTGGCCAGGTGGGCGACAGGTGAAGGACGAGACGAGACGAAGCCACACACGCAGCCGCCACCAGGGAAGGTACGAAGCACAGGAACACGTGATCTAGAAAGAGGAGGACAGAGACTCCAGTATCTTTATTATAGTTTGTCAGTAGCAATTTTTGGTTTCTAAACGTAAAAAAAAAAAGTGATCATAATATCTAAAATTACATATATTGTCCAAAACTATGACTGACTATGTCTTTTTTGTCAAATATTAAAAACTAAAAATAAATAAATTAATGGAGACTAGATCCAGCTACCATTTTTTCAGTTTTCAAGAAGCATAAACTCAATGTAGTGACGTGACGTTTGTGAAGGAGTCGGCTCGTTTAAATGGTTCCTTAATGTTCTGAAACATTATTTTTGAAAGAATCTTTTCGTTTCTAAATTGTATGCATTTTTACACTGATTAACACTGAGTCAGCACAATAATCAGCACAGAACCAACACGAGAGAGAGCTTTGTGCAGAAAATAACAACAACTATTTATTAATCATTATTGTACTCTCAGTTTAATCCATTTTAAACAAATCTTAACCTTGGTCATTTCTCTCTGTGGTTAGTTTCTTGTTAAAATGAGCTGTCACACTGGCTTCTGTCATATAATTAAATATTAACAAATCCAGTCTTTTGTACATCTCTTTGAAATGAACGGATCCAAAAGATTTAGATCCCATAAAAAAGCCAAAAGTCCCATCATTAAAACTCCCAGGAAGTCTGTACATGTCCCATGAAGCGATGCCACACAATTTATCATAGTTGCAATAAAGAAACAAAAAGCAAGGTGTCTATTATGAACTATGAATTATTATGAACCATTATGAACTATTATTAGGTCAACTTCATTATATTTTTTGGAGTAAAAATAACAATAATTGTATTAAATCCTGACGAAGACTAAAACAAAATTAAAACTCCTCAAAATATTGTCTGTGGAGGAAATATGACACAGTGAGTGGAAATACAGGTTAAAGTAGTCAGAAGGTAAACTGTAAAGGCCACTGTGCTCCATATAAACTTGGACTTAGACATCATCCTTATTCAGTGTACACATAACGACATTTTTTTCCAATTGTGCTCCATGCAGAATTAAAAAATCAGCAGCAAAAAATTTAAATGCATAGTTTTCTTTTGACTTTAGGCCCTGCAGCTGATTTTTGTATTTGAGCAAATACAAATACACTACAAATATTTAACATAAGCAGCTCTTGAGGTCAAAATATGTCTGCTGTGTGCTGTTTGCATCCAATTAGAAAGCATTTTCTTGTTTGGTAATCAGGAAGAGCACATTAGCATGCTAGTTGCTGTAGACAAAACTCCGCTCCTGCCTCAGAGTTGTAAAAAGGACTTATTCACTGCAGTGCTGTATATAATTAGGATGCTCGTAATGCATAAAGGTGTGGAATAACTTTGGAGCACTGCAAACCACTAGTTCTGATTTTCATCTTTTTAAAACCTTTAAGTAAAATAGTAGTTTATAATCCACAATATTCATACTGACTGTACCTTGCAGTGACACCTCCAGGAAGTAGTCTGCGTACTTGGCCATGTAGAGGCGTGTTTTGTCGATGCAGGTCATGGGCCAGCCGTCGTGCAGGTCGGCCTCGTGCACAGACACAGAGAGGTAGTAGTCGATGAAGTGGGCGGCAGTCGGGAGGTACAAGTTCCACTGAAACGTCTCCAGCAGCAGCAGCTCCATGTGCAGAAGACTCTGTTTGGTCAGCACCAGGTTCATGGACGTCATACAGCCCAGAGTGTTCAGAGAGTCCAGCATCGGCACTCGGTCCTCGCGCTCTTCAAACTTACCTACAAACAGATGGTAAAAGAAAATGAGTGGCAGCGTGAACCTGACATAAGATCTACAGTATTCAAAGGTGAAAGGTCCACCATCTTCTTAGTTCTTGTCCCGGTAATAGGCCGGCCACACATTTGAAGTATGATATATTGCTTAAGAAATTATAGATGATAAACGATAATATTGAAACTAATTTATGCTCATGACACAATAACCCAAGAACAGATTTAAAATACAAAACCTATTCTAAATCTATTATGTTGTTAAAAACATGAGCTGCAATAAATAAATAACAGAATGAAACACTTTGGTAGTTAGTTTGCATCTGTAATGAGTCATAGGAATTATTATTTCAACTTTCTTTAGCTCAAATTTTACCATATAGCCAAAAAATAACCCAAATTTCCTAGTTGTGCAAAGAAAAAAAAGGTACACACAATAAATACTCACCCTCACAAAATAATGTTCCATCTTTTATATTTTTGAACGATAAATCTATATAATAATTAGAGTGACAGGTCTATCGAGGAATATTCCAGGAATATAACATGCATTTATGTTTTCCAATTACAGGAGTTTTTATTGTTACAAATACACCTTGAAAAACATGTATTCTTAATTTGAGTCTGATGGGTGTCTTCTCTCTTCAGATCTGACCTCCATGCATAGAAAATTTCCCAAGTATGCTTATTTATTCAAATTTATCTGACAAAGGAATAACATTTCTATGGAGACAAGCAGATCTCCCCCTGAAAAGTTACATTGTGCATCTTTATGTATCACAATGAGATGGTCAGGATCTAACCTACCAAAGTGAGCAAACTCTTTAAATAATGATACAAAATGTCCTTATACTTCAGTAATAACATTTCTCTAATAACTATAATGACTCAGGTCTTACTGGCGAGGAGCAGGCAGGACAGAGAGACCATGTGTAGCTGCTGCACAGTGACTTCGTATCGGTCCATGAAGAGGTCGAGGAGGTAAACTGCCAGGTGTCGCGCTGTGGGGCAGAGTCTAAACCTGTTACTGATGATGGCGATGAGGTCTGCGAAGTACCGCCGCAGACTCAGCTGAGGAGACTGGGCTTTGAACGTAGGCAACTTCAGTTCCTGTGAAGAAGTACATTTATTTTTAAAAAGCTGTTCTAAGTAAATATAATAAAAACTATATAAAATCAAAGCAAAATAAAAAACAAACTTGCAGTGAAACTTGATATTTCTGCATTTTATGGTTAATTTTGCTGTACAAACTTTGCCTGGCATGAGGAGAATGATATCTCTGTATTTTTACACAGAGGATTTTCAGTCTGGGCCCCAGTCCCTCCATTGCATCTCGAGCCAGAACCAAATACGACCGTGCAGATTTTTTTTTCAGAGACATGTGAAGCAAAGGAGTTCACTGGTCACCCAACATTTTTAACACAATTACAGAGTTTAGTGCTTCACACATTGATTATACAGAAATTTGCAATGTTTTTCAGTCCCCTGTGACATTTTTCCTTTCTTTTTCCTCATAAGCAGCCATATTTGTTTAGATACAGATGGACCGTGTGTGTCCCCTGATTGGCTAATCCAACTGTCAATCACTCTACTCATTCTGCTTGACCAGACTCACATCTTGTAAAGTATTGGAGAAGTGTGGCACACCCAAACACCAAATTAAAACATAAAATTAAGAATAAATCAGCAATTCCGCATTATAATTGTTATTAGTAAGAGCAATATTTGATTTGAACCACCTCATATCTGGGGAAACTGTTAGATTTTGACTTTAAACTCCATAAACATGACCCAATATACTGTTTTTTTAACGGGTGCCAATCATAAAATTTCAGAATCTGTTTTTAGTTGTTAACCATTGGGGCAACAAGTCATTTTTCATTACGTAAAAACCATGAAACATTAAAAAACTAAATTTCCCTGATTTAGCCTTAATCACTTTAAGAGTATTATTTATTTGTGTGGGAATGGAGCTCAAGTACACTCCATATATTCTAGTTTGAGGCACAGAGAAATGATTCTTTACAGAAACCTACTGGATGCATAGTTCTATGTTCTGAACATACCATCATTATCTTTCCTCAAAACACAATTACAAGCAACATGAGGGCATTCCAGACATATTTCACCCACAGGAATTTCAAGCCAACCTTGTGGCACCAGACCGAACTCGTATGAGGAGTTTAACATTACTATTACATGTAAATTAAAGGTCACAGTTCTATATCTCGTCAATATTTACTCCAAAGTAACAAAGTAAAGTTTATTCCACAGTGCCAGGATGAAAAGTCAACAGAAAACAGATGATGAAAGCATTTGATTTTGTAAAAAGCCTTGTGAGTGCTAGGGCTGTAATCAACTAAAAACTTAATACATGCCCTGTTTTTATTTTATTTATTTATTTTATTTAACCTTTATTTAACCAGGAAAGTCCCATTGAGATTAAAAACCTCTTTTTCAAGGGAGTTCTGGCCAAGCAGCAGCAAATAAAAAATACAGTTGCATAATTACAAAAGGACAAGACAACAAGAAAAGACAAACAGATTATATTATATAAAAAAAATAATGTTCATTGATTAAACTGAAAAAAAAAGGCAAAAGCTCTCAAAAATATAAGGATAATACACACAAACCACGGTAAATATATACAGAAAAATACTAGTACAAGCATCTTCATCTTTGTCCAATTACTGCAAAAATTCCAGCTAACTCACTCCTTCCATGCCATCTCCTCTCTGCTGTGGCTCATAAAAATCCATATAATCCAAAAAAATGAGACTTCTAATAAAAACAGTTGACTAAGACACCGCAGTACAGTCCTACTGAGAGCTGACCACCCTTAAGACAGCTATTCTGAAACAAAAATACAGTTTTTTCACTGTTTGGTCATGTTGTAGTGAAAATAATCATAAACTAAATTATCATTCGGGATGTTTTGCTGCTTCACTATATAATTTCACTGCAATCATGACATCCCTACTGTCAGTTTGATCAAATAACCTTCTGAATCCTGTGATTTGATACATTTCGGTCCTAGAACTTAATAATTTGATAAGATAATGCAATACTCTGAGTAGATCATGGTGCGTCCTTTGGCCCCAGTGCTTACTTTGTACCGTAGAGCCTGGTAGATGTCTGCTGCCAGCTGTCCCTTCCACCATTGGTCCTCCAGCTCCATTTAACCCCGAGCCTTGGACACCTCTGTCTGTAAAAAAAACCCAAAAAACACGTGAAAAAACTTGCTGCATTGCGAATTCTCCAAGTATTTGAGCAAGTAATGTATCCAGAATCAAAACTGAAACGCGAAATTAAGTAGTTTTAGTGTTAAATTATGTGTTAGTTCAACTTTTCTTGACTACGGGTAACAATTAGGGTCAATACATCAACAGTGTGTATCGTGATTTGCCGAGTCTCGTTCATTCATTTTGTTTTCTCAAAGTTTAAAAGTAAAATGTTTGTGCAAGTCTTTCAAAGCTTGGCACTCACCCTACGAGCACATAAAGTTAAAGTAGAGGTCAGTTTGTTCGGGAATAAACTTCAGCCCAAGTCTCGAGCGCACGGGGGACGCACGCTGCTGACGTTCATTGTTGTAGTCGGCACGTCCAGCCGCTGCCTCCGCGTGCGCACCGGAAACGGAATATAAACTTAGAGGATAGCGTCAGAAAAATAAAACAATTTAAGATTATTATTTAGTATTGTATATAAATATTGTAACGTGAACCCATGAAGAAAATAGCAGTTTAAAAAAAATATATATTTATTTATTTTTGTAATATTTACTTGCTAGCTCGTAAATATGTCTCGTAGTGTTAGCCTAGTGGCAGTTTGTGGGAAAAAAAAAAGTTGAAATAAAAAGTACAAAAATGCAGTGATGAATACTAAAACCTTTGTTATACACTTTAAACTTAAGAATATTTAAAAAATCAATGCGTGCTGAAAGTTACAGGGTGTGTTTAGAAGAAAGGTAGCCTATTTTTTTGGCACAGTAGAGGATAGCGTCAGAAAAATAAAACAATTTAAGATTATAATTTAGTATTAGATATAAATAGAGTAACGTGAAACTATGAAGAAAATAGTTTGGTTTTGTTTGTTTCTTTTTTGTTTTTTTTGTTTTTTCGTAATCTTTACTTGCTCGCTCGTAAATATTCGCCATAGTGTCAGCCTAGTGGCAGTTTATGGGAAAAAGAAAAAAAAAAAGTTGGGAAGAACAGTACAAAAATGCAGTGGTGAATACTAAAACCTTTGTTATGTACTTTAAACTTGAGAATATTTGAAAATCAATGCGTGCGTAAAGTTACAGGGTGTTTTTAGAAAAAGGTAGGCTATTTTTCCGGAAGTCCTGAACGCACCTCACTGCCCCCTGCTGAAGAGAAGTACCTCAGGATTCAGCCAATCAAAACGAAAAAAGTGGCACAACAAACACAAACACGAAACAGATACTCCTACTCAAAAGTGATCACAACGTCCTGCAATATTACGCTTTGTTCAGTTTTAAGGCTTTTTTTCAACTCCTAATTTTCGTGCATAGAAAAACTAGAGACTCCCCCTACTGGTGCACTCAGGAATAAACAAGACATCATTTTAGACAAGCCTCTTAAAAGCATGATTTTTTGTTTTATTACTTTACTCTTAAACCTTGTGTTGAATACTGTGAGTCTTAAACATTGAGGTGAACTTGTTTCTCAGTAAGAATGTGACACATGCTTATTTTAAGACGTCCACACTAGAACCTGCTCCCTCTGTTACATGATACGAGTATTCATCTTTCGGTCGACAAGAGGCCTTGTAATCCATCTTTTCGGTGACTGCAAGCATCTTTTTAGGTAGAATGAAGGTAGAATACGTCATGTAAACCGCAGTATATACATTTATGACCTTGTACAGCCAGTATATAAATAGGACCAGCCTTCTATAGATAGTACTTTTCTTGGGGTATAAATACTGGATGGACTCACACTGTCTGTAATCTTCATTCATCTCATGAGATAAAACTTCTTTCAACTCTACCTGGTCTGCAGTCGCTTCCTTCACAATTACATCTATTAAAATGTGCACAAATTAATTTAAATGAATGCGTTTAAAATACTTGATAAAACAATTACATGCACAGAGAACTCAGAGTGCGTTAAATAACCACATTCAAATTATCTTTACTGCAAAACCTGTAAGTGTAGCAGTGTTTTATTAGATTTATTGTGATTTAAAAAAAAGTGAACACCTGGGGAAACCTAGATTGGGCCGCTCTAGATCCTCGGATTCCTGATCTGAGTCTAAATATCTGGAGGATTGGACCAGATTAAGAAATGTTAAGGATTAAGTTGAAGTTGCATAGATAAACTGCAATCAATACTCAAAAGAATGAGGCTAAGTTTGAAAAAGAACGTAATCCAACCATATTTATGCACTGAAACGCTGTATTTTTATGTTAATTCCGTGTAATTATTAATTTGAATATTAGGATTGTAAATTGCAAAATTGTACTCAAGTAAAAGTACAGTTACAAGATTAAGTACTGCTTCTAAACTTATGAATGTACACATGAAAAATACTACTCAGAGTACGAGTTTAACACAGCATTTTAGCAGCATTTTAGATCAGTATTTTATATAAATTAAAGCTGAATGTAATAGTTTTAAACCTCAATCTGCTTTTTTTTAGCAGATGATGCAGTTTGAAAGTTTAGAAAGACGCAGAGACGGGTGAGACAGACGAGTATTGTGCACATTTGTCACAGGTTCTTTGAGTTTATATTCACCTGAAATAACGACGTCGTATCAAACAGTGACACAGTTGAATCGGGTCAAACGGCCGAGCAGAAACTGAACCACAGACTGACCTGAATAAGATAAACCAGGACCACGGTTCAGCCTTTAAAAGCTTCAGGACGTCCGTCTAAGTGCAGCTCGTCACCTCAAACCACAGAGTAAAATGTGAAAACGAGGAACATGGACGAGTGGATAATTTAAGCAGATGTGTAGTGTCACTGACCTATGAAGATGTTTATGGATGAATTAAAGGCAGTTTGCTTTTTCCTTTATCCAACAAACACGGAGGAAACATGGAACATACGTGTGAAAAATGCAGCTTTAATAATAAATCATTTAACAAAGAGATAACACATTTATTTAATATGCAAATCATGTATAATGTGAATTTTATATCAGTGATCCTGATGTTACTGATCATTAAAACATCTTGTTATACGACATATAAACTTATCATCATTATTAAAAGATTAAAATCAAATAATTATTTCAGGCATTATTGTCAATACAGACTTCAGACCTCCACCAGACCTCCACCCAGAGGACCCCACCCCACAGACCTCCACCCAGAGGACCCCACCCCACAGACCTCCACCCAGAGGCCCCCATCCCACAGACCTCCACCAGAGCACCCTACCTCACAGAGCCCCACCAGAGGACCCCGCCCCACAGACCTCCACCCAGAGTACCCCACCCCACAGACCTCCACCAGGATGGCCCTCCACCCACATACCCTTCACCACTTTTCATTTATTTACTTTATAAATGACTTAAATACACTTTGTATCAGCTGTTGCCTTAGTTCTTTTTCTGTTAAAGGTCATTAAAGATGATAAAGCTCATTACAAACAGACTCGAGAGAAGCACTTCAAAAGCGCTGAAATTAACTAACTTTGTTCTGTCTCTGTTCTATTCTCGTGGGTTAATTAGCATTTTAAGATGTGGTTTCACAAAAAAAGCAGAAAAAAAAAACATAAAGCAGAGGTCTACATTTACAAGGGAGTAAAGAGCAAAGACAGATTAGATGTAGGTTGAATGTGTTGCCGCAGGCCCTGTGTCTGGTTGAGATTAGCCACAAGAGTGTAATGGTTTTAAAGGTTTAGGCTTGTAAAACAACGTCAATGTTTGTAACATTATGATGAAAACAGCTGCCAGGGAACAGTGGACTTTGGTGATCTTTTGGCATGGCTGGGGCCAGAAGGTGTCGCCCTTGAAGCAGACAAAAAGTAAACTGTATCAAAGTGACAATTCAATGCATTATTTTTTGCGTTGGCCATTGGAAAACCTTCTTGTAAAACGTAAAGGCACTGAACCTGCTTTTTACTGCCTTAAAAACATGAAAAACTAGATCATTTTTAACATTTACAGTGGTCCAAAGTTATTCCTCACTTACGTTTGGCATTGTGAACATGCAAATTTTTCACCATGATGAGTTTTCACAATTTTCAGAGACCACAGCAGAGTTTTTACTTTAATGATGACGCTACGAACAACTAGAACGGTAACATGCACTTCCTGATTATCTGACAATACAATGATACAATACGTCTGCTCAGATAGTAGGAAAAAAATCAAGTACCTTTAAACAACTTGGACCTTGGACTTAAACTGCAGTCTTCCATAAAGGCCCAGTTTATAAACACATCACTTTTACTGCGCTGTGGGTCTATTTTTATCTGTATCTGAACAAAGGGAAGTGGCTCTGTATTGTGTGTAAATATAACTTGTGCTGTGGAGCGTTGTAAAGGCCATGCCGCTCCAACAGGCTGCATGACCTTAATCCTCATTGTCTTATTGTCCCAGGATCAAAATAGACACTGTTCTACACTGACTGCTCAGTTTACTTTGAATTAAGACTTGACTTTATTAAATATTTTGGTAAATGCAGGTCTAGTACTTACATGCCACGCTCCACCGGCTGGATTTAGGTCAGTGGGACACGTAGCACTGGTGATATACGAGCTCCGTTCTGCTCTTGAGTTGGTGGATTTGCCTAATTCAGAGTTTTTTATCCACTTTTTTCTTGCTTCGAACTATTGTACTATTGACCTAATTATGTAATCCACTTTTAGACCTGGCTTAGACCTAAATTAGACCTGGAATAGTCCTGGATTAGACCTGGTTTAGTCCTAGATTAAACCTGGTTTAGTCCTAGATTAGACTTGGTTGAGTCCTAGATTAGACCTGGAATAGTCCTGTTTTAGACCTGGTTTAGTTCTAGATTAGACCTGGTTTAGACCTGGAATAGTTCTTTTATAGACCTGGTTTAGACATGGAATAGTTCTTTTATAGACCTGGTTTAGTCCTAGATTAGACCTAGTTTAGTCCTAGATTAGACCTGGTTTAGTCCTAGATTAGACCTGGAATAGTCCTGTTATAGACTTGGTTTAGTCCTGGATTAGACCTGGTTTAGTCCTAGATTAGACCTGGAATAGTCCTGTTATAGACCTGGTTTAGTCCTAGATTAGACCTGGTTTAGTCCTAGATTAGATCTGGAATAGTCCTGTTATAGACCTGGTTTAGTCCTAGATTAGACCTGGTTTAGTCCTGGATTAGACCTGGTTTAGTCCTAGATTAGACCTGGTTTAGTCCTAGATTAGACCTGGAATAGTCCTGTTATAGACCTGGTTTAGTCCTAGATTAGACCTGGAATAGTCCTGTTATAGACCTGGTTTAGTCCTAGATTAGACCTGGTTTAGTTCTAGATTAGACCTGGTTTAGACCTGGATTAGACCTGGAATAGTCCTGTTATAGACCTGGTTTAGTCCTAGATTAGACCTGGTTTAGTCCTAGATTAGACCTGGAATAGTCCTGTTATAGACCTGGTTTAGTCCTAGATTAGACCTGGTTTAGTCCTAGATTAGACCTGGAATAGTCCTGTTATAGACCTGGTTTAGTCCTCGATTAGACCTGGAATAGTCCTGTTATAGACCTGGTTTAGTCCAAGATTAGTCCTGGTTTAGTCCTAGATTAGACCTGGTTAAGTCCTGGATTAGACCTGGAATAGTCCTGTTATAGACCTGGTTTAGTACTGGATTAGACCTGGTTTAGTCCTGGATTAGACCTGGAATAGTCCTGTTATAGACCTGGTTTAGTCCTGGATTAGACCTGGTTTAGACGGTCGGACTTGGAAAGCCAAATCTTTTCTTTGGTGGAACTTGGCGTGAAAAGTCTAAGAGGCACTGGATTAGTGCATGGTCATGATGGTCATGGGGAAACTGTAAGAAAAATGTCATCTCAAAAATAAAACAGAGCATTCATTTATTCCATAAAACAGTGTCTTAAACTGAACATCCACACAGACATGTATTATTCTTATTCATGTAAAGCAGCGGTGGGTCGGGTGCAGGGATAAAATACTATAGAGCCTAAAAATTAGCTCCGTCGTCAGAATAATTAGGAGTGAGACAAGACACTTTTTCCACAAGACCAGAAACGAGACTGGGTCCACGAGAACGAGACAAAATGAGATTTTTTATTTTGGCCTCACCATTTTTATATACTTCAATTTTTTAATATTTTTGTTTGCCATTGCCATTTTAAAACTATAGCTTCTCAACAAACGCACTTAACCCTTTTTGTTCAATCCAAATGTAAAAACAACGGAAAAATCTCACCAGATTTTCTCACGTGCACAATCTCGTGGTAATTTTGTCTCTGGAGATCTATGAGCTGGTGCCTATAAACAGGAAGCAGAGACACACAACATTTCTCAAACACACTTAATTACATTATTTATTAGATGATGGTAGAAGTCACAGCTGCCCTAAGTGTGGCTGCCGATGTGTGCCAGCTGCCCCTCACTGTTCACTCGCTTCAGACCTTTGGAAACTAACTCTGCAACAACTTCTTACAGTAAATAAATGAGATTTTTAGTAGTAATTCATCTGGATAATGTACAATTACACACAAAAAAGCTGAACCAACACAAAATATGCACAAAATCATTAGGTTAGACTCTCCAGAAGATGAAGCGCTTGAGTTATTTGTAGATTTTCTTTTACCATTTTTAGAACATACACATAAAGTGTGTGTCTGTGTGTGTTTGGTTCAAGCTAAATACTTAAACAATCACAAAATGTTGAGAAATAAAGCTCCTCTGGAATCTGAACAATGTCAGAAATGTGTTTTGTAGTTTGAGGCGTGTCCTGAATCTCAGTATTTAAAAAATGAAGCCTACATTATTTAAGTCTAGAATGTGTGGACTTTATATTCTTTATTAAAATATGTTCACAAGGCAATTATTATAAAAAACAAACGAAAGACAAATCATCTTTAAGTCAGATCTGCTGCTGTGTTGCTTGTGCTTCTATTTTCCATGTTTTTTTTTTTATTTCTTACATGATTTCCAGCACTGGGATAATTTGCAATAGACTTTTTGTACAGCATCCCATTCAGGAAAAGTTTAAGCACAAGTTTTGAGGTGAATTTGAGCAGACGGTAGACATGGATTTGATAAAAAAGTGCCTAATATAGTGTTTTAAAAGCCTATAAATATAGATTGAACAGAGAATTCTTATGTGTAAGCTTATATTTAAGACAGACAGTGATTGGAATGAAAAACCGACAAAGTAAACTGACTTAACCTGCATTTCTGGATCAACAATAGGCCTACGCTGGTCTGAACGTTGCATTAAAGCTATACTATGTAATGTTTCAGCAGGTGGAAGTTGCATTACCTGCTTATTTCCATTGAGATGTTATCGCTTTGCCCAGGAATGTCCCACGATATGGCATTAAACTTGTCCACTATCACACGTTCTCAACTCAAAAACAGCCTACATAGAAAAACATGCGTTCTTACTGATCGCCTCTCCGAAGACCTGACCTGTAAACTTGGCCTGATGCTTCGTCTGCTCGTCAAGTTAGACTGAACCACTCGACCTTTATTCACGCTACATCCTCAGTGAAACACGTTAAATATCTTTGATATGGGCTTGTTAAAGTAGATTTTCTTTGACAGTAATGTTTGACAGTAAAAAATCTAAAGTACTGTTTAAGGCATATGAAGCCAATTCACCCAGGACGTTTGAGGACCAAGAAAAAATAGTCTGAGGGCCGCATTTGGCCCCCGGGCCACAGTTTGGGCATGCCTGATATAGCCCATAGATGAGTTTAATGCCAGGGGTGTCCAAACTTCTTTCACTGAGGGTCGCATACTGAAACATATTTGAAGCGGAGAGCCACAGGGAGTCAGATGTTGCATTTAACACAGGTTTGACAGAGCCATGTAGTCCTGTTAAAGACCTGGTTTAGTCCCGTAGATTAGAGCTGGAATAGTCCTGTTATAGACCTGGTTTAGTCCTAGATTAGACCTGGAATAGTCCTGTTATAGGGCCTGGTTTAGTCCTAGATTAGACCTGGAATAGTCCTGTTATAGACCTGGTTTAGTCCTAGATTAGACCTGGAATAGTCCTGTTATAGACCTGGGAACATTCCAGTCCTAGATTAGACCCGGGTTAGGGACCTAGTTTAGACCTGGTTTAGTTCTAGATTAGACCTGGAATAGTCCTGTTATAGACCTGGTTTAGTCCTAGATTAGAGCTGGAATAGTCCTGTTATAGACCCTGGTTTAGTCCTAGATTAGACCTGGAATAGTCCTGTTATAGACCTGGTTTAGTCCTAGATTAGACCTGGTTTAGTCCTGTTATAGACCTGGTTTAGTCCTAGATTAGACTGGGATAGTCCTGTTATAGACCTGGTTTAGTCCTAGATTAGACCTGGAATAGTCCTGTTATAGACCTGGTTTAGTCCTAGATTAGACCTGGAATAGTCCTGTTATAGACCTGGTTCCTGTTATAGACCTGCCTAGATTAGACCTGGAATAGTCCTGTTATAGACCTGGTTTAGTCCTAGATTAGACCCGGTTTAGACCTAGTTTAGACCTGGTTTAGTTCTAGATTAGACCTGGAATAGTCCTGTTATAGACCTGGTTTAGTCCTAGATTAGACCTGGAATAGTCCTGTTATAGACCTGGTTTAGTCCTAGATTAGACCTGGAATAGTCCTGTTATAGACCTGGTTTAGTCCTAGATTAGACCTGGAATAGTCCTGTTATAGACCTGGTTTAGTCCTAGATTAGACCCGGTTTAGTTCTAGATTAGACCTGGAATAGTCCTGTTATAGACCTGGTTTAGTCCTAGATTAGACCTGGTTTAGTTCTAGATTAGACCTGGAATATTCCTGTTATATACCTGGTTTAGTCCTAGATTAGACCCGGTTTAGACCTAGTTTAGACCTGGTTTAGTTCTAGATTAGACCCGGAATAGTCCTGTTATAGACCTGGTTTAGTCCTAGATTAGACCTGGAATAGTCCTGTTATAAACCTGGTTTAGTCCTAGATTAGACCTGGTTTAGTTCTAGATTAGACCTGGAATATTCCTGTTATATACCTGGTTTAGTCCTAGATTAGACCCGGAATCGTCCTGTTATAGACCTGGTTTAGTCCTAGATTAGACCCGGAATCGTCCTGTTATAGACCTGGTTTAGTCCTAGTTTAGACCTGGTTTAGTTCTAGATTAGACCTGGAATAGTCCTGTTATAGACCTGGTTTAGTCCTAGATTAGACCTGGTTTAGTTCTAGATTAGACCTGGAATATTCCTGTTATAGACCTGGTTTAGTCCTAGATTAGACCTGGTTTAGTTCTAGATTAGAGCTGGAATAGTCCTGTTATAGACCTGGTTTAGTCCTAGATTAGACCTGGAATAGTCCTGGGACCTTTAATGCATGATTCAGTCTATCTTTGGCCTATTGTAGATGCAGAAACACAGGTGAATTCAGGGGTGCAGGTCTTTTTGTGGGATCATGTCCTTCAAAAGACAAACAATAGGCAGAAATCACCACTAAATCAGTAAAAACACTCCTCAGTTTCACTTATAATCACTCAGAAACCGTATGAGCGTGTTGTTTCCATGTTATTTCACTACCTTTATGCTCGTAGTGGTAGTTTTTTCCAGGGTTTTTGTGCTGGAGTGTAGCCCGGGGCAGGTCGCTGTCTCTGGGCTAAAGGCTAAAGCAGCTCAGCCTCTAATCCCCGGATGAAACCAACATGGCCGCCTCTCGCTGAGCTGTCAAGCGCTCTACAAAAGGAAAGGTAAAAAACGACTTAACTCTGCTCATTATTCACGCTTTAAACCACGGGGACAACCTTCGCACAGCTTTATCCGTCGTAATAAGTCGATGCAAGTTGATTAATCGACTCTGTTGTAACTTTATGGCCACGCTTTTGGTGAAGTTGTGTCGTCTTTGTAAGGTTCGTGCGTCACGTTAATTCAAATGAGTCCAAAACGCGACACTTCTTCCACGCTTTTTCTCTCCTGTTCAGCTCGATAACAGCCAAATAACACGGCGTACTTTCACACAACCGCGGATATTATCGTGCATTTACCGTTTTTTATTCGTTTGAGACGCGTGTGTGTTGCAGGCTCGGCTCATCACTTTGTTGTGGTCAAGTCAACTGCATAATGGCTGCACGATACTGCGACTTATCTCTGCAAAAACTCGAATTAAACGGGTATTTCCTGTGCTTTTAGATGCTTAAGTTATCCCAGACTTCAGTTATGTTTGTTTTATGCTGGAAAAGTCCTAAATTAGTCGCTTGCAGGTGAGCAAAACTGCAACTTGCCTTCACCTGGCTGCAGATAATGATCTAAAAGTCACCTAACTTTTATCAGGGAACGTGGCTGGATCATGTTTGCGACGTGTTCTACTCAAAGTGTTGCATGCATTTATCTTGTCACACTTTGCAGTAATTCATGCATTATTTTAGTGCTCAACAAAAGTCCTTGACAGCTCAGATTTCTCAAACAAAAAACAATATTTGCAAGTTGTTTCTTATAGTGACCATCAATGAAAAAAAGTCTGATTTAGGTGTAGTTTTCATATTAACAGAAAAAAAAGCTATGATGCAAAACTGTACTCCTACTTGCTGTTCACACAACTTTTTTTTGGACCATTTGTTAACACATAGCTGACATAAGAGTGTTAACTGTTTCAAATGTGAGAAGCAGCGCTCTATAAGTCCTACGAAAAACAAAATGTGTAGTTTATAATTTACCCTCAAATATTTTTACAATGATGTTAGTGAAATTAATGTAAAATTATAATTCGTGCTGTCTTTAACTTTCTTTAACTCTGACAATATTTGACTTTGAATATTGAACCTTACAAAACTTTTACTGCTGTTATTTACACACATCTAAACACTGCAGTCATGTATTAGCTCTAAACATGTTTTATGATCATTTCCTTTTATTATTATTATCATCTTTATGTCATGACAGAAGCATAAGCAGTAGCAGTGCTGGTAATTTGTGTTTTAAATGTTTCAAATCTAGTTTTGTGCCTTTCACAATTTATTGGCACTGCTTCTGTATGTGTTTGACAAATATAGCTCTCGGCAAATTCAAATTACTTCTACTTCTGCTACTAAAAAGTACTGAGTAGTAAGCAAATGAGGGGCAAAAAGCTATGCATGGTTTGTTGATGGTTTAATTCTACTGCAAGTTAAGACTTTTACGTCTCACGATGTTAAAACTGCCGTGATGTAAGTTGCAACGTAAAAGTGTAAAGGCGCTGTACCTGATTTTTACCGTCTTCAAAAATGAAACGGGACTAGTTCATTGTAAATGGTTTGCGGTGGTTTTTCCTCACGTACCTTATGAATTCCAAGCATCCTAATTATTCACTGCAATGAGATTATAAGTACTTAGTAACTTTTAGATCACAGAGCGGAGTTTTGCAGTCACAATTATGCAAACAGCTATACGCTTCGTGATTATTGGACAGTAAACACTTCATAAATAGATGCAAACAGGACACAGCAGACTTATTTTGACCTCTAGGCAAGGCAAGTTTAACAAAGTAATTCAAAGTGCTTTACAGAATAAGAAAGACATTAAAATCACATAAATAATCACAAATAATCATCATAAATTACCTTTAAAACAGAAGAGTGCAGAATAAAAACCTCTCAGTCACAGCAGATAAACAGAACAGTTTTGAGTCTGGATTTAAACCTTGTCAAAGTCGAGTCTGTCTCACATCTTCAGACTGTTCCAGGTTTTAGCTGCATAAAACTGAAACACTGATTCTCCAGGTTTAGTCCTGACTCTGGGACCAGCAGGAGGCCGGTCCCTGAAGTCCTCAGAGTGTGAGATGGTTCATGTGGCTCTAACATGTGGGAGATGTTCTTTGGTGCTGGTTCATGGAGAGACTTGTTCACACAGAGCTGCTTTAAAGTCTCTGAGCCACAGGAGCAAGTGCCAGAGCAGCTTGTTCAATATCTCTGAGCTGGGGCAGGACACACTTACTTCAAATACTTGGGGAAAAAGTTGGGTACAGGCCTTTTTAAGAAATGAGAGCAATAAAATGGATCACAGAGGATGAAAATGTAAGCTTACTTTTCTAACTTGACTTGTTACAATTATCGAAAACATAAGGAAAACAATAGATCAAAAAACAAATTTTCCACTTGTATTGTCTCTATACATTTGCATTATCTCGTCTCTAAATCTTATCTTTCTGCTGTATTGTTGTAGATTCCCTCACAGCGTCATGGATACAGTAGACGTTTGCACTGCCACCTCTACGGCAGATAACGGCAAACGTCGCGGCCATAACAAGAACAGAGATTGGCTGAAACGTCTCCACCTCAGGAAGGCCGCGCTTCAGCCCCCCGCTATGCAAACTCCTGATAAGCCCGGACCAAAGAAGATAGTAGCCGCAGAGAAGCAGGCGAGCACAATATGGCCTTCTTCAAAGAAATTACGAAGCCAGGAAGCTCCGCAGAGGACAATTAACAGTGGAATAAATATGCTCAGGTTTAAATGCTCACAATGCATGGACAATATCGAACACGCTCCCAAAGACTTGTCGAAGCATTTTGAGGAAACGCACAAAGGCTGCCCTCCCGTGTTTTCGTGTCATATGTGTAAATTCACCACACATGAATTCTCCTATCTGCAAGTTCACGTTTTAAGCCACAAAGACACGTTTTCCTGTTGCAGTCTCTGTAAGGACAATGTACAACGCACGTGGGCGGAGTTTAGCGCACATTTGACATTAGTTCACACACAAAATGGTAAATACTTGTGTGATATTTGTAAGATATTCTCAACGTCGAATGATAAGGAATTTTTAGAACATGTACTACTTCATAATCTAGGTTTGGACAGGAATAATGACCAGACTATTAGCAAAAGATCTTACAATTGTCAATATTGTGGCTACGAAGCGTCTCAAAAAGTCATTCTTACAAAGCATTTGAAGACTGAACATGGAGGCGTGAGTTGTAGTCAGAAAAATAACGATGTTTTTACAATGAATGAGACAAAAACGAAGCCCAGAATGACCAGAAGTGCGGTTAAAGACATAAGCTGGTTGACACAAGACTGCCTCTCACTTCCAGGACGGGAGTTTTTGGATAAATATTGTCACTTATCGGACGCACAAACGACGCTAGAAGAAACGCAACAGTTTTTAATGAAATCTGGAAAACAAAAGTGGAGCAAAGCGTTGAAAAATGTGCTGTCGAATGTCCCGCAAGAGATGAATCTTCAGGCTAAATTGGAAAATGGGATCGCTTCCGTCTTTCCGGATAGCAGCCAAGATATTCTGACAGTGAAAAATAAAATGAATCAAAATGGCGCCAGTTTTGCCAAAAGATTAAAACTGATGACGGAAAAGGAAGTAGAGAATGCTAACGCAGACTCGTGTGGAAGAATTGTGAGCGATGCTAGCTTGAGTGATTGTTTACAAAATCAAGAAACTAAGCTAAGTAGTGAGGTGACCATGGCAGAATCAACAGAAAGTCCTCAAACGGAAGAAAACAGGGAGAATCAAAGACTAAAAATGGACTTAAATGAACGCAACGGCGAAGAGGGGATCCAAGATGGAGCTATTACAAATGAACTGAAAGGGGAGGAGAGGAAAGCGGCCCGTAAAGCACTCCCAAAAAAGAAAAGGAAAAATATGCGCTGGCGAAATACAAAGAAAAAGGCAAAAAATGCAGACAAACTTAAAACAGGGCTGGCTTTGAAAATAGTTTTAAGGAAAAATCCCAAAAAAGGAAAACAGTGGGTCACCCAAACTGCATTGGCGCCAGTGAAATGTAATTCAACCATAGATGAGTTTAAGAGATGTACTAAAACCAATGTTAAAACCAATGTATGCAAAGGAGATGGGGCAGTAAAAGGCTGTGGGACGACAAATATAACGGAAAAACAAAAAGGAGGGATTCAAGATGGCGGATGTTCGGTGGAAAAAGAAGCCAGTGTTTTTTTGGTGAATGGGATTGAAGAAGACGAGCCATGAGAAACGTGAAGTTTGTGCAGATGTTGGAGGATCGGATGGACTAAAAACTCGCCTTGATTGTTTCATGAAGGCGTCTCCTCTGTTGGAGTCTGTCATTACCCCTCAAAGTAAGAGCTAATTACAGTTTTTACATGGTGTAATAGAAAAAGAAGAAGTGAATTTATTTGTGTAGCGTTTATGTGACCCAGCCTTAAAATCAGACACATTTACACTTTAATCAAATACGATACGAGTTGGTGTTTCTACCAGTCTAAAATTAGATTCTCAATTTGGATTTTTTAATAACATTGTGTGACATTGTGTCTACTATGGCAAAAATTAAAATCCAAATTATAATAGAAATAACTTGAATAATGATAGAGCTTCTTCTGGGCCCTATTATTGTAAATTGCAACTATAGAATATCAGTTTTCCCCCCTTTTTCCTAGTTGCCACATTAATGCAGTTTAATTGTATTTAGTAGTCAGAAAGTCCTACTTTAGACCTAGTTTAGTCCAGTACTAGGTACATTTTGACACTGACATTGATTTTGGATATTAAAAGCTGTATTTAAGCATATTTGTGACCTATTTATCTCAGTGCCAGATTTATAGCGCCGTAGACAACCGATAAATTCTTGGTTCTGTGCATTGATTAAGTGATTAAAAGGAGGTTTTGCACAGCACTGGTAAAATCTCTCTTAAAAAAGTGTGTTTACAAAGAAGTGCTAGTATCTTCATAACTGAAAAGGCAGATTAAACAGTTCAGTCACTCCCAAAGCTGTACTTATCACTCCTTTCTGCTGTTGTGCATACATTCTTGAAATCCAAATCAAATAATTACTCAATAAAAAAGCAACAGTGCCCTACTAATTGACTAAAAGACTAAGGAACAGCGTTAGACATTTGATAAATAATGTGAACATAGGGCTGGGCAGTATGGAAAAACTAACAAAGACAATCCAGGCTTTAATTTGTGCTATTTAACACAAAACTATTATCAAAATTCTTTCTCCAAAGTCTGAACTCTGCTCCAAAACACCTGCATTTACTGACGGAGGATTGATCATCAACCATATCGTTGATGATTAAACATGATTCACTCTCAATCTCTCGAACTTTCAATTAATTATCCAGCCTTGTAACATGATAAAATGACTTGGTGCTTAACATTTTTAAACAAAAGCGAAGATGTATTTGCTTTTCTGTTCATTTTTTAATTCAAAACTATTCTTTCTTACAGGTGAATCTTCTGCACCAGCTCTCCCTCCTCCACCCACAGACACAAACCTCTCCCACATTACCTTCTGTCCAGACCCTTCCCCGTCCCCCTCGCTCTCTGCTTCCTGGACCCCGATTCCTAAAAACACAGAGCGGACCCTACATCTCGTCGCCATCAACCCCAACCAGCTCGTGAAGCGACCGGTGGGACAACAACCAGTCGTGGTGCTAAATCATCCGGACGTTGATATTCCGGAAGTATCCAAAATCATGGAAGTGGTCCACAGATACAAAGGAGAAGTCCATAAAGTTGTTCTATCAAAACAGACAATAAACGCTCTATCTGACATCGTACAAAGGGACAATACTGAGCAGAAAAACCTCGTTCGCGAGAGGTTTTTGTTGAAATTAAAACTCCGAAGGTTGAGTAAGAAAAAGTTTGAAGTAGTGGATGACGAAATGTCTCTGGTTCGCGCCGGAGAAGAAGAGAAAACGTTTCGTTGTTGGTTTTGTGGCAGAGCATTTGGAAGTCGAGAAGCGTGGCTCATTCACAGACAGCGCCACCTGATGGAGTGGAAGAGTCCAAACTGTGAAAACTCTTAAAGGGACAGTACTGTGTTTGGTCAAATTAAGTCTAAAACATGTGGTGTGTAATGTATTTTCAATAGTAAAGGATTTGATTTAGTTTTGGTGAAGCAGACAGATGCAGTTACTTTATAAATATAATAAACTGTAAAGACATTTTGCAGACATGACTGTGCAATTTTTAAGAAATGTTTTATTGTGACAGACTCAAACTCAAATATTTCCTTCTTATTTTCTTGAAAAGTTTACAATTTCCTTTACTCCATTTAAAATCTTTTGTGTTTCGGCTATTCAATAATAAACAACTTGTAAAAACGTGCCTAAATAACTGGGTTCAAATCCACAAGGGCGACAATTTCAGTGTCTATAAGTTTCAGTTTATGTCACTGCTCCGATCTGCTTTTCCAAACTAGGACTGGTCCAACTATTGTGAAAGTATTACCCATCCATGTGTGTCTTTAGAGATGGGCGATACGAGTATATAAAATCAGTTGTTTTTGTTTTGTGACGAAGCTTTTAAGGCACATGTGTCAAACTCAAGGCGATAGGGTAAATTAAAAGGTCTGATGGTCTTAAAATGTAATTTTATCAGGAGATACACAGTTACACAGCCATATTTTTACATCTAGGCAAATGCATATGTAATATTTGTAAGTTGAATAAGTAATAAATACAGAAACCAGTTAATTAACAAGTTTAAAAAGTAGTTAGATTTATTTTACATCTGGCCCTTTGAGAGCAGCCATTTGGTGAAAATGTGTTTGACACCTCTGTTTTAAGGCAATATAAAACCTATAAATGTGTGACATGAATTGGTTTATACATATTTGCCATATCGCCCACCCCTAAACTTAAAAGTCCATTGTGCAACTTTTCTTTCGGGGGAATCTGCTACCTGTGATTTTATTGCTTTGCCCGGAATGTTCCAAAGTATGGCATTAAACCTATATCATTTTGTTTATTGAATTACAGGTGTTTTTATTGCTCAAAAATACATTGGAAAGCGTGAATACTACTGTGAGCAAGGTCACCGCCCCGCAGATCTGATCTGGAACAACCTGGCCTGGTATATAACCTGCTTTTCTCAATGACTGTAGAGAAGTTTACTGTGGAACATTTCAGGCAAAGCAGTAGCGGTAGTAGAAAAGTTACATAGTGCAGCTTTATAACCCTTCAATGTCACAACACTGGGAAATATCTGGAAGAGGACTTTTGCAATATAACTCAATGGAGAGACTTTTTTTTTTTTTTTTTCCTTAAGTCTTAAATCAAACTTACCTGGACTGTTTCCATTCTCAGGACCATAAGCTCCCTATATCAACAATCTGGGATAGTTTGATCATTTAATATAATTATTTGTAAAGCCACACGCAACTGGTGGAATTAATTTAGTCCTTTGTACTTTTGACTACATATTATAGCTTTATTTAATTGGACGTACACTGTTGTTATGATATTTTATATAAGACACTGTTAAATGTACAGAATTTTGCCATATAAATCGGAGGAGGCAGTACGGGTAGGCTACGCAGTGAGCTAGCGTAACATATTTATACTTGTGTGGGTGCCCAGAAGTTACTTAACCAAAACTGTGTAAGAGATGGACAATAAGCTGTTTTTATTTATGAGTTTACCCTTTGTGGTAATTTCTGTTCACGATCATGTTAAAATGTATCCTGCTTTCTATATTCTTTTATTTATACCTAGGCTTGTCACGATAACACACTTCGAAGTACAATATAGTGCTACAGAGATGTACTGCAATAAGCGATAACATTTAAACTACTTTATGCTACTAAATATGGTTGAAATAATGCAAAATAATCCCAGTAAAGCTTTTTAAAATTGACTGTTTGAGCTGCAACAAATAAACCGCAGAATCTTATTGTATTACAACAAAAAGTACCCCAAGTCTATATAGTAATTATCGTGACAGGCCTTTTTATACCATCTGATTTGTTCTTTTATATTGGGATTTTGAAGTAGACATGGAAGCTAGAAGTGGTGTCTGGGGAGCGGGAAGCACTTAGAGGAGATATATTGTGCAAAATCGACTTTTCAAAGCTTTTAACCGTTCTATAATTGTTTCCCTTCTAGTTTACTCACTCAAGCATGTTTGAGGGATCTTTATTCTCCTATTTAAGACATTTTCCCCATGTTTTCACGACCATGGTACACGCCCACTGCTCTTTCTTAATCGCAAATACTTAGAGTTCTGCAGCAGTGCGTAGTATTTCTGGTACAAATGAATACTGTAAAGGGGCAGGCGCGAATCAGCTCCTAGTACCTCATTGGTCACCATCATTTTCGAGCCCAGAAATCAGCGAGCACGTTTGTTTTAAGTTGTTTTAGATCAGTAATGCGATTTAAAATGCTCAAAATATAACGATCCACAAGTGTCATAGATTATAACTATGTAGCAGACAAAAGCACAAAATGTCTTCTTTAAATACACCGTAATAATATCTATACCTGATGCTGCACACAACTTTGCTTAAAAGTCCCTTAATCGTGCTTTAATCTCTATGTGGAAGCCATTCTTAAACGAAACCTCTGAAATCTTTCATTTAAAACGTCAAAATTTCAAGTTAATTTGACCATTTTCCCTCAAAGCGTCTCCTCGCCTTTGGCTTGAAATTCAAATCTTATCTTTTAATTGCACTATGAAATCTGGATGCGTATTTTCATAATTAACTTTTCTTTTTCCAAGCCTTGACAATCAAATATCTTTCTATGGCAAACTCTGGCCACTCTCCCCTCAGTATTCAACACAAGGGAAACATAGCTTGTAATTTTGTAAATAGATTGTATTTTTCTGTAATTTCCTACTTATATTTTGAGATTAAATGATTTATAATTTTATAGAAGTAGCAATAGAGGTACTGTATAAAGTATTACCTGAGAATTCCCACTAAGTGCCTATAGGTTTGTGATATGCAACAAAACGCATTACAATTGGGTTTTGACTGAAATTGGACAGACTTGATCTAAAAAATAACTTTATTTTAAACAAACTGTACATCAGATGTCTGTGTAGTTTTGATACCGTGTCATTCCTTACATTATTTCAACTGTTCACCTGAAGCATCTCAATAAAACATGGGTAAAATAACATTTCGATGTGAATCTATATCAGCTTAAATCGTCACCTGCTTGTTGTGTTGTCACGATACTAAAAGTTCAGACATGATAATAAAAAACACTCTTTCTTTAGATAATATATTGTGATTTTCAACATTAAATAATAGCTCTGTCTTTTATATTACTATGTGGTCTTATATTTGTGTAATCCCTCAGTCGTCTAAGTATGTTCCACCACTTGTACTGGTCTTATACTTGTTTTTGATATACGCTGGGACAAAAAAGTATTTTTTCAGCCACCAATTGTGCAAGTTCTCCCATTTATAAAGATGAGAGAGGCTGTAATTTTCACAGACAGAATGAGGGGAAAGAATCCAGAATCCATTGTAGGATTTTTAATGAATTAATTGGTGAATTAATCTGTAAAATAAGTATTTGGTCACCTACAAACAATTTTTAAATTCTTTAAAAATGTGATTTTCTAGATTTTTTTTCTCTCACAGTTGAAGTGAACCTATGGTGAAAATTACAGGCCTCTCTCATCTTTTTAAGTGGGAAAACTTGCACAATTGGTGACTGATTTAAATACTTTTTTGCCCCACTGTAGCTTAAGATCCTTCTAAAGCTATTCAGGAAAGGTGCATTTCTGTCCTGTGAATGTGACCTTTTTAGTATCAGTACCTGCTCAAATGAGTATGTAGTTTCGATATTACTTTTAGGATCTGAATTTTGATACTTTTGACAACCCCTCATGAAAATGTTATCGCTTATGTTCCACAGTCTGGTATAAATGTCTGTGTAATCTCTCAGTCGTCCACATATGATCCATAGTGGAACAAAATGTATAATCTGTCAAAAAGTTGTTGCAGTGAACAGTTTTGCTGCTTCTTCGGTTTTGGTTAAATTACTGGTGGACACGGCCTTATATCTATCTGCAGGGAGGAGCTAACTACACTAAAACTAACGCTACACAAAGAGCGAACTACCCCTAAGTAATACTTGGCAGAATCATTCAGCTCGCTATTAACCTATAACATACTGGTTTAGCCCTGTCGGTTTCATTAAGACTCAGGTCTGAGGATGGAGTAATAAATTGAAGATTCCTGCATGTTCAAAGAAGGATTGTCTGGTATAAATTTATTATTATGTTTCTTTTGTTCAATTACAGGAGCTTGCCAAAAATACTTGGTTTGGTGGTGTCATATACTTGTAAATAGATAAGGTTTGTGTTATTTTTGTGGAAAAAATACCAGACAAAACAATACTGGAAGTGGAAGTGGAAGTACTATCTCATTGAAAAGGCTGCAAGGTACAGTATTTAACCACATTGTAAACTACTGTAAGTACTATGAGGTGGAAAATCCTCACGCAGTGCAACTTTAAATATGTACTTTTAACCATTCCTGCTTTCCCTTTGCTTTATATCAAAAGATTGACACAAAAACAGTACAGTATATTCACTGTACGTCATTTATGCAACTTTGTGGTAAAAAAGGACAAATTATTCTTTCACAGTTTTGATTTCCAGTTTAGCAGTGTGTATTTTTTCTCCAAATATAAACCATTTGTTAGTTCATGTTGGACGTAGAATCACTTTATGGTTAAGGGGTCTGGTATATTCTTAAACTGCAGCTTTTTGTTGAAATACAGTGAGACCAGGGGTCTAGTCAATCATAGAAACTACTATGTTCAGCATTTGTGCATTTACATTTTGGATATTTCAGGGCAAAGTACAATGTAATAAATAGGAAAATCTGTCCAACCCACCTCAGAGTATAACATTATTTACATTCTCGCATGTGAAAAACACCACATGTAATACTCTGTTACATGCAACTTCAGAAATACAATTAGTTATTAATGAAGCCAGCTGAAAACCACAAAAAAAAAGTCTGCTTAAGTCGGCTGCTTGTGCTCCCATGTTCTGTGTCTATGGTTTGACGGGGAAGCAGAGTCGGGTGGCGTCTTTGCTGTTGCTCTGGCTGTCAATCAAAACCAGCGGAGTCCTCTGATGGTGCTCGATGATGTGGGTCAAGCTGCTGAAATGCTGAAACAGAAATCATCCATGTGAGTATATGTACAGTGTAACATTTATTAGTCACATTGCTTAGTTTTAAAGCCTTATTTTTGCTTTAAGGGTTTGTCAGCGAAGATATTTTTGGAGTATTCCACGGTAAGGCATTCCTTTTTGCATGGAGACAAGAAATTGCTGCTCTGAGGTGTAGGGACCAGTCAGATCTGTGGAGCGTGAACTCACACTAAGAATGCATGTTTATGAAGGTCTCTCTGAGCAGTACAAACATACAGACAATGCAAAGACCTGTAATTGAATAAATGCAAGACAGACAAATGCAAAGCAAAAGCACGTTCATGGAGACAAGCTCGTACCTTTTAATTTTTTTTTTATTTCACTACGTAAAACATATGTAGTATTATTATATTCTAGACAAATACATTTTTTATTTGTTCAGTAGTAATAAAGGTTTCAAAAGTGGCCATCAAGATGCTCAACTCACATAAGAAGTACAGTATTTGTCCATTATATTTATTACTACAACAACAAATACAGGTTTATTAACATTTTTCTCTCAGATATTGGACGATTCTTTAAGCTGTGGTAGTATTACGCAAGCTCAAAGTATTATCTGTATCTTTATATAAGCTTCTCGAATACGGCCTTGTTTTGCCTGCGCCAGCGTGACCTCCGCACTGACCTCCTCTCCCCTCTTCTCCCGGCCCAGGGCGAACTGCTGACTGCTCTGTATGAATCGGATGGGGATGTTGTAGACTCTGTCATTATAAAGCACCACTAAAGTGTAGGGCTGCTGTGCATCGTGGCCCGAGCTCTTCCTCACCAAAAACGCTCCGTCCTAAAAAACGAAACATAAGGCAATTTTCAGACACAATAGATATTAAACTATATTAAACATGGACTTACTATCAGATTAAATCATTAGCAAAAACTTGAAGTGCAGTGAATAATCATATGGGCTTCCTTGTTCGTACCAGAACTGTTTTTGTGTCTTTGGGCAAGGCACTTCACCCTCTTTCCATGTGTGTATGCAGAGTGTGTGGGTGATATGTGATCCTTGGTGAGGCTCTAGGTCTGGGGTGGGCAAACTACGGCCCTGGGGCTACATACGGCCCGTTGGGCTTATTAATCCGGCCGCCGAATGTGACCAAATTGTATTAAAATAAGTAAGAATAAACCTCGTTCAATTTACGTTTCCCAAAAGATGGTGCACTTCAGCTACATCAACCTTGTTTTACTGTTATTCTCTTATCAACCCTTCTGCAAAAATGAGATTATCAAAGAAAAGAAACGAAAAGACAAGTGGACAGTGAGTGCTGAGTGTTTAATACGGAGTGGACAACAAAATATTTTTTCACCGAAGTCCAATCAAAGTACCAAGACAAGTTTTTGCTGGCATTCAAATTAACAAAAGCTAGCAAACATTTCTCTGGAGGTGAGTTTTTAAAAGAATGTATTTGAAAAACAATTTGTACAATGAGCCTATTTTCATATTCATGTTTTGCTTCACGTTACAGGCCAAATCTTTAATGTCATATACACACATACATATATATATATCTCCTGGACTGGCCCCTCTGTCAAATTATAGCACCATTGTGGCCCGTGTGTCACAAAGTTTGCCCTCCCCTGCTCTAGGTAGTATCTATATCTTACTACTGTTGTATCGAGTGTTAGAAACTTGGAAGAGAACTTAGAACTGCTTAGAACTTGGCTTAGTCTTGTGTTGGACCTGATTTTGTCCTGGTTAAACCTGGTTTAGTCCTGATTCAGTTCTGATAGTGAACTAGAGACATTAACAGTCTGTTGTTCTGCAGCTGTTAGACTCATCGTGTGATCGATGTTTGAACATGGATGATATAATCTGACCTGATTGGATTGGACCAGGGCATCATCAGCCGTTTTGCGATCGCAGAACTCAGCAAACCATGGCTTACAGTGCAGTTCGTCTTCCTGGAAAAATATTAAAACAAGGACGATTGCAGCAGAAGTAATTTATAAGCGGAGGTCGCCCAAAGATAATAAAACCTAACAATTAAAATGATGAAAATAAGAAATTAAAACTTCTTGAAACTAATAAGGGATAAATTAATGAAATCTTTGCACATTGTTTTTTGCAATCAACATACAAACGTTATTTTGGTGCTTATAGTAGTCATACATTGTAATTTTGCTTTTGTTTTTTTTTTTTTATAGCTGTGTCAGTATCATTAAGTAAGGTTCACTCATAGAAGTACAAATGTTTAAAAAAAACAATTTGATCTCCACATTTTGAGAGGATTACCGTATTTTCTTCCACACAGCCTTTGTCTGGAACATCATGCTGCTCAGTTTGTCCTAGAATACAGCAGTTTACATATATTTAGCATTAAAAAGATCAATATGGCAGGAAACAACAGTTCGATGTGTTTATATGGATGATGTGGCATCTTTATAACAAGTTTCAAAGTTAAATGTGTCTCATGACTCACTGTGAGACAGGAAATGTGGAACAGGAATCCTGCAAGTGAACAAAACATTAAGCTTATTTTAAGGTGCACCGTATCAGATTTCAAATGGAGATTGATTTGCCTGCAATGTTCCAGATCTCTCTATAAAGACGTTTGTGATGCCACTAGACCATATTACAGGTCAGATCTACGGAGAGACAACTCTGCTTGGAGGAAAAAAAAACAAAATGTCTTTCTAGGTATTTTTTTTTAGCAACAAAAAATCCTGTAATTGGTTAAAAGCAACATAAATGGGTTTAATTCCAGACTGTGGGACATTGCAGGCAAGTGTGACTTTAATTGCTTATGTGTTAATAACATATTGGTTTTGTTACTTTGGTCGTTTTAGGTCGAGGGAGAAGGCTTTAGAAGGAAGTGGAGCTGGTTCACTTGGTGTCAGTGGCAAAGTTCGGTCTAAATCATAAACAAATGGCATATTACTATATAAGTTAAGTTGATCAGATACAAGATTTAAAACTTTATATCTTACTCTCAAACTCTCGGAAGGACGGTTTGGCTGGTAGTTTCTGCAAAAAATGCAAACAGTTAAAAGATTTTTTTCTTCTGCTTATTTATGAGAACAGACAACAATTCTACAGCTCAACTCAAGAAAATAAAAACTATTGAAACGGTCATCGAGTGTCTTAACTAATAAGTATTAGGAAGAAAATATCCTCAAAGTTGCAGCACAAAAGACTGAATTGGCACTAAACCGAAATTGGATTATCAAGAATTAAACCAGTCCAAAGTAGCTCGTAATCTGGATTAATCCAACAGCTATGTCTGGCAAGAAACGTAGTGGCAGAAAATATGAGGCTGCAGGACTTTTTATTATTATACTGGAAATTTGAATCTATAGGGTGGGTTTCTTTACATATTTGACACACACCACATCAAAACTGGGACTAAATCTGAAACTAAACCTGGACTAGACCAGAACTAAAACAGGATCAACAATATCAGGACTAAACTGGGATCAAATCAGGACCAAATCACAACATTTAAACTTCTGCTAAATGAACAAGCAGAAGCCAAGACCTTATGAACTATTGAATGATCTTAAATTGTAAAATGTAAAATGTGATTGTTCAAACAAGCTGCTTTTCTTAAGTAGATAAATTAGAAGAAAACTGACTCACTGGTTTCACGGGCGGCTTTGGTGATCTCCTGAGATTAAAATAAAAATACAAATATATGAGAGACAGAATCATATTAAACCATCAAAGTGAACATGGCATAGTTCAAACGTGTCTCACTCTCTGGGCAGTGGTTTGGGATGAGGAAGAGGACGGGCTTCTCTGGGTTTATCACTGCTGCAATCTGAAATTAAAAATTTAAAAATGAATTATAAAGTAAACTTCAATTATTTTATAGTCGCAAAATTAATTGGTTAAAACTTCACAATGTAACTTTTCTGGTAGAGGGTACATTACCTGCTTGTCTCCATATAAATGTTATTGCTTGTCTTGGAATGTTCCACAATGGAGCATTAAACTTATCTATCTCCAGACAAGCAGCTGTTGCATGCAAGACATTTCTTTAGCCAGAATACAACCGTACTGTGAAACATCTTATGCAAAGCCATGAAACAAGCACATCTCCACCAGAAAAGTTACATAGTGTATCTTAAAAGGCAGGTACTTGTCCACAACAGTGAGAGTAAATCAATATTCTGATATAAATCCATGATGATGTAGATAATATTTTGATAATGCATATTTTTGACACAATTAAAATATCAGGAGAATACTTAGAAAAAGAATGAATGGACAAAATCTGCTCATAAATGAATAAAAATATAAATAAATAAATAAATAAAAAATAAATAAATAAATAAATAAATAAATAAATAAATAAATAAATAAATAAATAAATAAATAACTGCATAAAACTTACTGTCATTTGCATCACACACTTCGTATTCATCATCCCCTGTTGGCTCCTGGATTGAGACAAATAAAAAAATAATTCGTGTAATTTTTTGTATACTGGTGTGGGACCCTGGACAAGTTTGCAGTAAAAAAGCACCCCCAACAATATTTAATTATGTGAAGCTCTTCTGTTATGTTATATTTTATGTTAAATCACAGTCAGTGGCATCAGTAGGTTTATTCAGTTACAGATGTAGTACCATGTTAGGCCAGTAGATGGAGTAATAATGGCGCATGCGCAGTGAAAGGACACTTCAGTTTGTACAGATGTTATTACTTCTCAACAAATCATTCGATAATTTACAATATACGAAAGACATTTAACTGTAAGACAATGTTTTATTCATCCAAGTTGCATTTTTAGATCGTTCTGTTTATTCTGACGTGTATGCTAACTAGCGCTAGCCTACATGCTAACTCCCTTTAGCTTCTCCCTGCAACTGATGCGTTGTACAAAGGTCGTTAGGCATTTTTACTGTTCATAATGTGTTAATAATGTGGATGCTACATATAGATAGCTAATTTAAAGTACTGGTCCAGACGTCCAGTGGTCAAAATGATTAGGGAAGTACTGGAACATTTGTTTATTGTAGCAAGTTCATGTTTGTTTTCATGAAGCTGTTTTTCTTTTTCTAAAATAGCCTGTAACAGAAGTGATGTATAAATAACTACGTGACACTACATCAGTTAAAGATGCCAATTATATTTTGGTTCACGTGTGGCAAATAAATTGTATACATTATATTTAATTATATTGTATATGATTCAGTTACAGATGTAGTACCGTGTTAGGCCAGTAGATGGAGTAGTAATAGCGCATGCGCAGTGAAAGGACACTTCAGTCTGTAGATAAATTATTACTTCTCAACAAATCATTCGATAATTTACAATATACGAAAGACATTTAACTGTAAGACAATGTTTTATTCATCCAAGTTGCATTTTTAGATCGTTCTGTTTATTCTGACGTGTATGCTAACTAGCGCTAGCCGACATGCTAACTCCCTTTAGCTTCTCCCTGCAACTAATGCGTTGTACAAAGGTCATTAAGCATTTTTACTGTTCATAAAAATGAGTGACTAAAGTGGATGCTACATATAGATAGCTAATTTAAAGTACTGGTCTGGACGTCCAGAGATACAAATGATTAGAGAAGTACTGGAACATTTGTTTTTTGTAGCAAGTTCATGTTTGTTTTCATGAAGCTGTTTTTCTTTTTCTAAAATAGCCTGTAACAGAAGTGATGTATAAATGACCACGTGATTACTGAAATATTAAGCAACTACATCAGTTAAAGATGCCAATTATATTTTGATTCATGTGTGGCACATAAATTGTATATATTATATTTTATTATATTGTATATATTTGATTCAGTTACAGGTGTAGTACCATGTTTGGCCAGTAGATGGAGGAGTAATGGTGCATGCGCAGTGAAAGGACACTTCAGTCTGTAGATAAATTATTACTTCTCAACAAATCATTCGATAATTTACAATATAAGGAAGACCTTTAACTGTAAGACAATGTTTTATTCATCCAAGTTACATTTTTAGATCGTTCTGTTTATTCAGACGTGTATGCTAACTAGCGCTAGCCTACATGCTAACTCCCTTTAGCTTTTCGCTGCAGCTGATGCGTTGTACAAAGGTCATTAGGCATTTTTACTGTTCATAAATGAGTTACTAAAGTGTATACTACATATAGATATCTAATTTCAAGTACTGGTCCACACGTCCAATGATACAAATGATTAAACATTAAACACTGGAACATTCGTTTATTATATTGTTCTGTCAAGTTCATGTTTGTTTAAATGAAGCTGTTTTTCTTTTCTAAAATAGCCTTTAACAGAAATGATATATAAATAACTGCGCAATTACTGAAATATTAAGCAACTTCATTAGTTAAAGGTGTAAAATGTGAAAATGTATTTGTATGTAAAAAATGTATTTGTAACTCAGCAGACATGTCATTTCTTTAGTGTTTTCCATTGCTCAGGAGACTATTTTGGCCTCTAAAAACAACCTGGACTATAGATTGGCCTCACAAAATGACACTTTGTTGCTCATTGTCTTTCATAAACATTTAACGGGCTGGTTTAATATTAAATATAGGCAATATGCAACGTTCATACTAATTGTATCAGCTGAAATGATTCATATTCTCCCCAGAATTTATGGGAAACACTTTTCTTCATATTATTATCTGCATCTGAGCCATGTTTCAATGCCAGGAAATGACTCCGAGATCAGAGACAGGCTCTTGGTCAGGAGTACTTATGATTACATTTGTATTTTGCATGTTTTTAGACTCAAAGGTGAAACCAAAGAGGCTTCCTCCCAGACATGAAGAGAACATGCAAACTCAGAAAGGCAGAATGGAGAATTGAACCTGGAACCATCTTGCTACGAGGTGAAAGTTCTAACAACAATTAAGCCGTGTTGCTTCCCCACAAAATCCAAAACGCTACTCATTTTGCCGCAGAACACTAAATGGCGGGAAATCAATAACATTTTTCTTTACTTACAGGAGTAGCAGATCTTGGAGGTAGCCTGAAAAGAGAGATAAAGTCAATGAGGTAAATATTTAATAATAATATAATATAAAATCTCTGTAAATATATTACCGTGGGCTTGGTGTGGGAGGTAAAGGATGTGGCTGTGAGGGTTTTGGACACAGGAGTCTATCAGAAAATAAAGAAATGTATTAACTGACTTTTTTTTTTAAGTAAACACAATGTAATCTTACCTGTTTACAACTGGAGGAGGCTGGGGCTTCACCTGTATCAAGTATCAAACATATTTTAACTAATCTGTACTACTCATTTTACGAGAGAAAAATTTTACGAAAATATTGTAAGATACAGTTACCTCAGTGTCTGGGACTTCATAACAGTCTAAAAAACAAGGTAATAGTTAGGTCTCTGGTTTTTAATTATGGCTTCACAGGCTGTTTACTCCTCTACAGCGCTGTCTCATTATTTAATTAGCTGTAATTTTCTGAACCGGTTCTATAACTGCATAGAATACTCGGATTACTTACTAGCATGTTGAATCTGCATAACTGACAACTTTTGCAGTGCAGGTTATATCTACAGAGGTTTAAAACAACCACAAAATCTATCAAGAGTCAACAACAACCGACAATGTCACCACAAGAGGTCACCAAAAAGTTACACAGTGCTTCTTTAAGGGTGCATTGTTTGTAAAACTGACTATTTTTGGGACTACTTCAACTTCAGCTATTGCTTTAAGCCTTATTTAAACTATTACACTCCTCAGTGGTCCAGTGCAGTCATCTGGTTTGTCTCAGGACTTAGAGAATTAAATTTTGTTCCATACTAACAGAGTAGCTAAAACTTGTACCCAATTAAGAGTAGCATTACTTCAAAATAATACAACTCAAGGAAAAGTAAGTATTGGTCCAAGAAGTTACTCAAGTAAGAGTAATAGTCTGGACATAACATCTGATTTATAATTTTGAGTTAATATAATTAGAAGGACACGACTTTAAATAATGTACAAAAATGTATCTGTGTATCTTCAAAGACCATGAAAATGTGAAAAACTAAATTATATCTCATGGAGCGGTCACACATAGACCAAAACCTGCACCAAAGATTTGGTTATTCAAGGAAATGCTCTTGAATAAATGTAACTACCCACCTAGTACTACTACTACACACCTGCATTTTACTAGGACATTGTCTAAGGACTTTATATGAACACACTTGTGCATATCTCACCAGGACTAGAGGGGCGCTGTGGGGAGACTCTGGGTAGATTTCTTACTGCTCTGCCTCCTGAAAGAAAGAGTAAGTTTAACATAATAATTTCTTTTTTTCTTGTAATCATATTCTAAATTTACTGTATATTTAAAAAGTATTATGTTTCTTACTGTGAGGTGGATTCTCATCTGGTTCGATGTAGTTGTCGTCATCATTGTTGCCATCTGGGTTTATGTAGTCCTCCTGTCATGACAAAAAAGGAGTGAAATGTGGGTGAAACATGTACTAGTATAGTACAGCCTAATTAGCTTGCCTAGAATATTCCACAGTATAGCATTAAAGTTATTCATGTTGCGAATTACAGGTGTTTTTATTGCTCAAAAATATCGTAAAAACATGCACTACTGTGAGCAGGACTGTCTCTCCATATCTCCACATGGAAATACATTTAATACCATATAGTGGAACATTTAAGGCACAGCAATATCATCTCCACGGAGACAAGCAGATGGCATGCTCTGTGCTCGAAAAGTTACACAGTGAACCTTTAGTCGCCCTGTGCCTGAAATGTTGTCATGTGAAATATGCAACCGTCAGCTGTGTCTGTTATAAAAGAGGAAGTGGTCAAAATATGTTGGAACATAGTCCATAGACGCACAAAACTACATAACGGTATCTTTCCATAACTGCAACAGCTACATGTTAAAACAGCATGTTTTAGGAATTAATAAGATTATATTAACAAATTCTTCTTTCCTGTTATTTTTAAGGCAGTACAGTAGGAGATGTATTAATTAACGTTTTTGGATTAGTAGGATTACATCTTAGTTTTTAAGAGTACTATGAATTTGGTACCACTTTATAATAACTATCCGTACTAAGCTCAATTAGTCTTAATACAACATGAACAAAGACTTAATAAGTAGTAACTACGTCTGAAGTATTTAAGCTTTATTAAGGCTATTAAAAGTCTATTTAATATAAAGTGTTACCAAGAATTCCTAATTTCAGGTAAAATGTTTTGTCATGAAGTGTGAAGTCAAATTTTCTCATGTAGATACTGATTTTTATTTTTCACAGTGTGTCTTCACCTCATCGTTGTCCTGGTGCTTGGCTCTGGGTGGAGGGGGCAGCCGTTTCCCCGCTCTCCCCTGGCGCTGGGGCTTATTTGGGGGGCACGCCGGTCGGCCTCGGCTGCCGTCTGTTGGAAACAGGAAGTGAAGCACGACGTAAGCATTTGCATCAAAACAGCATAACCACAAACTTTTTAGTCTAGAGGGTGTTGGTCTTGGTCGTGCTGAATGTGTCCAAAACAATCTCTGAGTATTTTATTTTTTTATTAATAAGAAGATTAATGTTTGGTCTGAGGTGCTGGGGTTTAGGTGGTGAAGAGTCAGATCAGAGCCTTTTAGGTTTAAACCAACTGGATTCTACTTTCTACATTTCCTCCCTTTAGATGGATTTATTTATTTATTTATGTTAGAATCAACTTTATTCGATTTATTTCAATACATCGTTGCTTCTACGACACTTAGATCTGCCAATGAGGTAAAGATGTATAATGCTTGTGCCTTTACTAAAGAAATACTTACTAAAAGTATATATTTTCATAGGTTTACATGTGTTGTTTGTAGGTTGTCTAAAGTATTGAAAATCAGACACTAATCTATAATAAAACTAGTATCAAAACTAGATACTGTTTTGAGCAGGTATCGATAATAAAAACGTCACATTAACAGGACAGAAATGAACATTTTCTGAATAGCTTTAGAATGATCTTGAGCTGTATCAGAACAAATTTAAGACCACATAGACCAGTTCACTCTGATGGAACTTATCTGGACGACTGAGGGCCACAGATATAAGGTAATATAAAATATAAAAGAAAGTACAGTACTACGACTTAATGCTGAAGCGTCGTTCTATTGTCTTAAGAGTTCTTTTTATTATCACAACCAGAATAAGTATTGAGTATTGTGTATTGAGTCTGTTTCTTAGTATTGAAATCAAGTCGGATCTAGTTACAGTTTATGATACTGACCGAGATACTCCCCCTGTGGCACAGCTCTGGAGCTGAACACTCGATGTTGTTGAGAGGGAGGAGGCTCGTAGCTGTCGTCATGGTCCCCTCCTGGAGCTTCATACGTTTCATTATCCTGGAATCACAAGGCACTTTCAAATCAGTCTCCATCTTCTGACACATTAACACAAAAATACTGAATAAACAACGCAAAGAAAAAGTAGTTCGAGTAGTTGGAGCTTATGACTAAAGCAATAACATTTTTCTACTTAAAACTCACAAACAGGCAATATTTGTAGTGAAAACATGAAGAATTAAAAGCCCTGTACATGCTTTTTTCCCATTTATAGTAGCAAAATGTGTTTCGCCCTAGTACAGATCTATTTATTAAACATTTTATTGTCCGGTAATGAGGAAAAGGATGTTAGCATGCTAGTTGTTGTTAGCTTTACCCTCACAGCAAAACTCCACACTGGTCTCAGATTTGTGAAAAGCTCTTATAAACTCATTGTGGTGAATAGTTAGGATGCTCAGAATGCATAAGATAAATGAGGAATAACTTTGGACTACTGAAAACTGTATATATACTACTTTACAAAGTGTATAAAATGAAGTAGTTCTGTTTTTCACGTTTTTAAGACTGTAAAAATCAGGTAGAGCGTCTTTAAAGTAGTGAAATGGACTCACGTATTCAGGGTCGGAGCTTTCACTCTCCTCTCTGTCTTCACCTGCAATCAGAAAATATTGAACAAAACAAAAGTGTATTTAAGTTCACAGTTTACCTTTAGCCCAAAGTATGAGCACAGATTCAGTTTTATCTTTCTGTTGAGAAGCAGTCATGTGTATCTCCTTTTACAACTAATGAGAAGTGAGATCAACAATACAGATTTACCATGTTAAAGTGTATTAGCATGAGAAAACAAGGTATCTCAATATGACTTTAAGTTTATATGTCATGTTTATTGTGATAAAATCAGGCTCATCTTAAAATATTTGTCATATTAATACACAATAATAATGCATCAGATTTAAATAGCGCTTTTTCCGCTTTTTGTCATTGTCACATTTTTGCTAAACTACATAAAAAGTTCTGAGAATGTGACTAAAAAGACTAAAAACAAAAGAATAAGTAATGAAAGGAACAGTGGAGACTTCAAGTGCGTTCACAATACCCCCCTATTCATGTTTATATTATTATTTTTTTTATCTATATGAATGTTTAAATGTGAAAATAAACTACACAGGATTCACTGTTTAATCACACAGCCCTGAATAAGTCCACAAACAAACTCAGCATCTCAGTAACATGTTTGTACATGTCGCATGAATCAGAATCAGATCATAAAAACAACACAGTCATTCACAAGAAACTTCACTTTAGCATAAAGCAATGACACAGATTTATCGTAATTAGAATAGTTATATATTTTCTGGTTTACTACATGCATAATAGACTGAACAAAACTAAACTTTGCCTAAACTAAACTAAACTTTGCCAAAACTAAACTAAACTAAACTTTTCCTAAACTAAACTTTGCCAAAACTAAACTAAACTAAACTTTGCTTAAACTAAACTAAACTTTGCTTAAACTAAACTAAATTTTGCTAAAACTAAAAGAAATTTTATTCAAAATTGTTTACCAAAGTAATCCATAATACCAAAAGTTTAATATGAAACAGTGGAGGAAGAAGTTCTCAAGTTTGTTAAGTAAAAGTTCAGACACTGGAGGAAAAAAGTGCTCAAGTAAAAGTATCACATGAAAAAATCAACTTAATTAAAAGTATTAAAGTAAAAATATACTTAAAAAGTAAAAAGTACAAATATTTTGTGCAGAGTTTGAGTCTTATAAAGCGTCAAATGTGGAGATTTTGACAAAGATTTGTGCTGAATTTTGTTCAACAGAAACTATTGTTCAGTCTGTTTTTATTTGTGTATTTTTGTTTGCTCAAACTATGAACTTCATAAAAATAAACCTCTCAGCCTCAAAAATACTTTTACTTTTCAGTCCAGTTCAAAAATGTAGTGGAGTAGAAAGTACAGATACTGGTCTCAAATGTACTGAAGTAAGTAAGGAAGTATCCACTTAAAATCTACTTAAGTATAAATTTGAGGTATCTGTACTTTTTTAAAGTACAGTACTAACCCTAATACTACTTTTACTTCGTTACGTGCGTTTTGGCTGTTCTTACCTCTGTAGTCTCGGGCTGGGAGTCGGGGCACTGGTTTACTCTTGAGTCTGCCACAAAAAAGAGCAATACATTATTTTTAATACTTGAAATACTGAACTTTTATTTTTGTTATTCGTAATGGGAATTGTAGCAGTAACGGTAGTGCTAGTACTATTTTTTGTAGTACCACTGGTAGTAGTTTTTATATAGTAGTAGGAACAGTAGCAGTAGCAGATGCAGTTGCAGTAGAAGTAGCAGTAGTAGCAGCTATGGAAGACTAATAGTTGAAATAGTAGGACTAATAGCGCAGTAGTAGTAGTAGTTGTTGTAGCAATGGTGTATACATTGCATATTTTCTTTTACTAAAGCTGAAACATTGTTTAATGGTTTACTTGAGCAAATACTTCACATATTGTTGGGTACTTCTGTGTCTGGTCTGCAGTGATTTCACAACCCGGTCACACAGTTTACCACATTTGAGACGCAACACAAGTTTGACTGATTCACTGAGTATCTACCCTCGGTGATTCACTCTGAGGGAATGCGTGTGAAATATGTATCTTTAGTGTCAGAAGATTTTGAAATAGGGCTGAGCTATTAATGGAATTTGAGTCAAGATAAATGTATAATTATAAATCTAATCGTCAATAAATGGAGTCATTTTGTGTCTTTTTAATGAAGAGGCCTCTGTCAGTAAAAGCATGTGAGAGTTCAAATTTAGGAGGAAGAAACTTGCTTATTTTTGTGTTAAAATAGCACTGATCAAAAGTCTAAACTCGGTCTAAACCAGGTCTAAAGTGGGTCTAAACCGGGTCTAAACCAGGTCTAAACCGGGTCTAAACCAGGACTAAACCGGGTCTAAACCGGGTCTAATCCAGGTCTAAAGTGGGTCTAAATCAGGTCTAAAGTGGGTCAAAACCAGGTCAAAACCAGGTCTAAACCAGGTCTAAAGTGGGTCTAAACCGGGTCAAAACCAGGTCTAAACTCGGTCTAAACCAGGTCTTAAGTGGGTCTAAACCAGGTCTAAACTGGGTCTAAACCAGGACTAAACCAGGACTAAACCATGTCTAAACCGGGTCTAAACCAGGTCAAAACCAGGTCTAAACCAGGTCTAAACCAGGTCTAAACCAGGTCTAAACCGGATCTAAACCAGGTCTAAAATGGGTCTAAACCAGGACTAAACTAGGTCTAAACCGCGTCTAAACCAGGTCTAAAATAGGTCTAAACCAGGACTAAACCGGGTCTAAACCGGGTCTAAACCAGGTCTAAAATGGGTCTAAACCAGGACTAAACCAGGTCTAAATCGGGTCTAAACAAGGTCTAAACTGGGTCTAAACTGGGTCTAAACTGGGTCTAAACCAGGTCTAAAATGGGTCTAAACCAGGACTAAACCAGGTCTAAACTGGGTCTAAACATGGTCTAAACTGGGTCTAAACATGGTCTAAACTGGGTCTAAAATGGGTCATAAGTTGGACTAGGGAAATAATCTCCAATAGGCTCCATTTTGAGGACTTTTGACCATTCAAAAACTATGAATCAAAAGCATGAATGTGCAGGATGTCAGAAGAGTTAGTATTTAGATGTCGCTTAGGTCGCTATTTCAAAGGAAAAGAAAGTTAAAGTGCAGCTGTCTGACCAAAGTATTTTTAATGGCTTATTACGATTGTGAAAGAGGAATTGGGTTTAAACTTTGACAAATGTTGCAAATTTAGCTGATGAGCAAAGTATAGATAGCTTATGGCACAGAACTGGAGGCGTGATTCAAAATGATACAAATATCTGTCGACCTAATAATATAATATATATAATAATAGGAATTATGATTTCAATTTGCTTGTCATCTGATGGTATGACGCTCAAGCTAATCCTGCACCTACACATACTTCAAAATCTGACCTAAACTGTGACTAAACACATCTAAATCTGCACTTAACCAGGTCTAGAGCAGGACTTAACTGTGATTAAACCAGGACCAAGACATGTGTGAACCTAACCTGCACAGATATAGTGAAATATATTGTAAAATTTGTGTCTTTTCATGTTTTTTCCAATTAGAAATGGACCGATATGGGTTTTTTCATGGCTAACGCGGACACCGATTGTTTAGAAACTAGATCAGACTACTCTGTCGATATTTTTGGGCCAATTTAAGCTCAGTTTTGATCAATTCTACCCAAGTTATACGATTTAAAATGGCAACAAACTTATCCACCACCTTATTTCACTGCAAACCCATCAGAGAGTAGTGGAGTCACATTTTGAGCAGTACCATCATGTTAAAATGTCCAAATTAAGCTAATGGTCGCTCCTTTAGTCAAATCGTCAACTGACACAACACATCAGCCCACATTAGAGTTTTAAAGTTTTAAATCCTTTAGCCAATATGCTAAAAGTGCAAATATCGGTCTGATATATTGGCCAGCTGATATATTGGTCTATCACTGTTTCAAATTATGACTTGGCTTGGTGGGATAGCACCTGTGCTCAGATTTTATCATAGTTTTACATCAGTTAATTGACAATTTGTACAAAAAAGTTCTGAAGAAAAGTACAAAAATATAGGAAGTATTTTTGGAAGTCTATGTGTCAATAGAGAAAATTCTGTCCAAAACACACAAAAAAGGCAAATTTTTTTTGTAAAATCTTGTTTTGTGAAATGAGTGATCTAACCATATGTTTATATGTATCAGGGGCGTCAAACTCAGATTTACAGAGGGTCACAATTAAAAACTGTGACTAAGTCGTGGACCAAACTAAATATTAATTGAAAAATGTTAACAACATTTGCATGTTTTTCAGAAGAGGTGAATTAAAATTGATTGAGGCGACAGGAGCAGATGCTAATGTGGAAGAAGTGGTGGGGGCCGGCGCCAACACATTTGCAAAGCATTCTGGGATTCATAGTATTACAGGTGCATACGCTGTACTGACTTGGCGGCCGGTGGGCAGCTCTAATACATATTTAATATGATCTTGTGGGCCAAATATATTTATATCGAGGGCCAAATTTTGCCCTCGGGCCTGAGTTTGACATGTCTGATATATATCATACTTTAAATGAGATTTTCACTCATATCACAGGTGACTTATCCTCAGAGTCGACTCATTACAGTAATTCTTTGTCTACAGTCTTCAGTAGCTCAGTAGATAGGTCTGTCACGATGAATTTATTTTATTTATATTTATTTACACAGGGAAACCCAATGAGAGCCCAACTTGGGCTATTAATAGAATTTGAGTCAAGATAAATGTATAATTTCTAATCGTCAATTAATGGAGTTCTTTTGTGTCTTTTTAATGGAGAGGCCTACAGCTGATCCTCTTTCAGTAAAAACATGTAGTTTGGAGCAGAAATCACATTTAGGAGGAAGAAACTATTTTTGTGTTAAAACAGCACTGTTAAAAGTCTGTTCAGGTGTTGGCATTGGACGTCTAAACTGGGTCTAAACCAGGTCTAAACTGGGTCTAAACTGGGTCTAAACCAGGTCTAAACTGGGTCTAAACTGGGTCTAAACCAGGTCTAAACTGGGTCTAAACCAGGTCTAAAGTGGGTCTAAACCAGGTCTAAACTGGGTCTAAACCAGGTCTAAAGTGGGTCTAAACCAGGTCTAAACTGGGTCTAAACCAGGTCTAAAGTGGGTCTCTGGTATCAAAGATTAACAAAGGGGAGGTGTTCTGGCAGTTTTTGAAGTTGTCCCTTATAGATAAACTTCATACAGAGCTGTTCTCAGTGACAGTGACGGCCAACCCAACAGTGATGGTTTTCAGATCTATCCCCTGGAATAAAACGAAGGGCAGAGTGACAGAGTAAACACTATATTGACTTATCGTCTATGAAACCTGGAACAATATTTTTAAGGGCTCAGTATTTATTGTATGTACAGTTTCTTTGCAAAAGTGGTGAGATTTGTATTGATATTACAAATATCTGTAGGTAATTACTGCTTTGTTCTGTTATTTATTTGCTGCAGCTCAAGCCTTTTACTGAGACTTATTGTTATTGTGACAGTGGTGAAAAATGGTTTAAATCTTATGGTTATCATAGCAGGCCTATCAGTAGCAGTGGGTGTTGAGCTAGGCTTGGTCAGGAGTACCTAGCTGGAGGATTGTGCCTGTTTTAGATTGATGGGGAGCACCAAAAAATGAAAACTCCACTCCCAACTCCTGGCAGTTGGTCACATTTTGTTTCATAGTGTGCAAGTTTTGCAAGAGCGTTTTCAGATTGATATAATAAATTAAATGCTAGTATCTTAGTGATAATAATAGTGCATAATATTATGGAATAATATTATTGTTCTTAATATTGTGTGTTAAAACTGAAAGTTACATTTCCATTTTGACTGAAATCTGTCCAAACCCCAGCACAGAACAATACAGGAACTGAAACTAAACCATGACACAGTGCTAACATGTGTAAAACATCACATACAGGCTTAAACATGCACTAGAAATAATATTTATTTATTTAAAAGGGACAACGCACATTAATAAACACCAGTAAAAAAATACAAGTGTAAATGTGCTGAAGTCACTCCACAGCCATTTTTCATTCACAGTCCCTCAACATCTAAAACGGGACAAGAGACAGGACGACACAAACAACAATCAAACAACTCCACAGATCACAAAAAATTCACACTCCACATGGTCTAAAGTGCCTATTTGTAAAGTGCGTATGTGGCTAAAGTGCTTCCAGTCATTTTAAAGAGCTGTAATATTCTAATAAATAAGTTAATTTAGTTTAAAGCCAGTTCAGTCACATTTGTTAGTGTCTCCTGCCGCTCAGAGACGACTAAGACACTGGAGTTTACAGAGTGTCCTCAGGTCCTACAACATTCATACATATTTACATATTTACATATTATGTTTTGATAAGAATAAATCTGATATTGTTTTGTGATGAGTGAAAATGGTTTATGCCTATATATAAGTATTTACAAGTAGTAGCAGGAGTGGTACTGGATAGTAGTAGTGAGTGAAGTTGTAGTTGAATTTTGGGCAGAGTAACATTATTTTTAAGTAGCTTTTACCCGAGTTTAGACGTTGAGTATGACTTTCAGTTTATTTTACAAAACACATGACATAATCATAGAAACAACAAGCAAAACATTACAGCTGTAGATAGTAACAGACTCACCTTCTTAGTTTGTCCAAAATGCTGCCGTCATTCTTCTTTATGTCTTGGACGATTTTCTGAAGCTGCCTGCAAAAGATTAGAAATACATGTAATAAAGTGTGATTTTGAATTAATATTTGATTTTACATTTAATATACTGGGTGTTTTCAGATCATGTACATGCAAAACAAAATGCAAAACCTCCATGCAGAATTCATCAGAACAAATACAGACTTACAACTCAAAATCTTACAGTTAGAATAAAAGGAGTTAGAATAATTTACATTTCACTAGATTCCTGGAAGTTGAATCATGAAACAAATCCACTTTAGATTCACTGATACGACCTGAAAAATATAGTGACCTTCTTATTTGTTTTTTTAAGTCATTTTTAAGTCATATCACCTGCGTGTCTACTTGTTACTCTGCCTACAATGTTCCACACTGCTGCATTAAATTGTACCTATTTCCATGCAGACAAGCAGGTGGCACCACTAAGCTGAATTAAATCTGTGGAGAGGCGAGCCCAATCATATCATAGCGAGAATAATAACGCAATTAAATAAAATCTACACTGCAGGCAAAGCAAGTAACACCACAACAGAAACAAGCAGATGAAGTACTTTTTGGCTCTAGGAAAGTTTTGAGAAGAGCGTAAGCTTACCGAAACTTAGCAGCGGCCGGACCTGTCAGTCTGCCCAGTGTGTCCATGTTAAATTTGTGAGAAAGTGTTTGCATTTTGGATCATAGCTTCATACATTATAGCCCTGAGAGTCTGAGGATTAAGTCGTAAATGAAGAGAATGTTTGGAAATGTCTCGACTCCTCTGTATCTCGTGTGTCATTGGAGGGAGGTACATGTTTGAGGGGGAAAAAAAGGTCTACTTCTGCTTTTTGCCTAGACACTAAAGCAAGTTTCACTAAACAGGGGGGTATTATTTCAAGACTATTATGGATGCACTAATATTTCTAGCAGAGGTGTGTAAAGTAGCAAAGAACTGCACTCAAGCAAGAGTTACTTCAAAGTTATACTGCTCAAAGTACAAAGTAGTGGTGCAAAGAAAATAACAACCACTCAACTAAGAGTAACTGATTTATAATTAGAAGTTGGTGGAATTGGAAGAAAAAATGCTGATGCTAATTTCATATTTTCAACATAAAGCATCTGTCACTTGTAGAATTACTCATAGTGGGAGGAGTAGCCAAATATTATGTCCAAAAAACTACTCTTAAAGGTCCCATATTACACAAAATGTATTCTTGTGAGCGTATAATGAAGCTCCCCCTCAAAAACAGACCTGGAGTTTTGTTTTGTTTCATTCACACGTTTCAGTAAAACTTTATTTTTAGACTGTCCACAGCTCTGAAGCTCAAAATGCTCTGTTCCTCCTCGTGATGTCATGAAGCAGTACTTATCAGATCCTTCCTTTTACCTTTTGTCCAGCACAGATTGGCAATTCCATGACTGAAATCATCCAAATGATTCAAGTGAAGCTGTGTGGAGTTTAAAAACACTGTGGAGCACTCCCTGTATTTTTTTTTTTTTTGTTCTTAGCAATTTTTTGATACCTCTCACCTGTTCATTTTGGCCTAGTAATTTCCACAGTTTCACTTCCACCACCTATACATAAAAATAGACTCTTTATGTGTGTTTACCACCACATAGTTACCCCACAGATACAAAAACATTGTGAAACTGTTAAGGGAACTTGCTACGTCCATGTTTTTTCCATCCATGTGCAGTGCAGAGATGATGCAAAGTTTCAAAGGTCATGTGTACAATGTTTTTGAAAATGAGAGTTTTGTCTGTTATCTGTACGTCTTTTTTTGGACCTCACTCGGGGCATTCCAGTGATACATTTCAAATTTTCCCCAATACCTGAAACTGAAGGAGTATACCACCTACTGTTGAGTGTTACCAGTAAAACATTTATTGCATGTTTTAAGATTATTCAATGATATTTAACACTGCATTAACACATTTTTAAACTGTGAAAAGAGGAAGTACTTAAGCCATAGACTGTGTATAAATGGACGTAGCTAAAGCGCTAGCCGGTGTGTTCCAAACAGGAAGTGATCATGGATGCGCTTCCAGCTCCATCAACTCTGGCTCTAATTCATTTTACATTGATAAATTGTCACCTCTCTCTGTAACTGCTGCAGTGAGCCTCGTCATTTTGGTTTTAACATGTTCGTATTAATCCGCTCTACATGATCCTGGTATTTTAATTTCACTATTGTGACTGTAAATCACGATATGAATATTAGTAACAGACAAATCAGGCGCCTTCTTTCATCAAGGTTGCTCCCGCTAGCTTTAGCAACAAACAAGTTTGATTAATAGCGTTGTTAAGCACCTGCTCCCTGTTAAACTAGCAGTGCAGGGAGGAAGGGGTGTTATCGTCAACAGCCTCGCTCTGGATTGGCTCTTTGGTTGCTATGATACTCGTGGTCAGAACTCCATATATGCAACTCGGCTCCAAATTCACCCTTGTAACTGCTCTAACCTCGACGAGCTTCATTTGACTGGAGCCAAATGCTGTGGGTGACGTTGCACTCCCTTAGTCCTCTTCTTTATACAGTCTGTGGTAGCAGCTTGGGTGTGTATAAATTTTTGTGTAGCGCTTAAAACACCATTTCCAGACAGCGAAGTGAAACAGGGTGGACCACCAATGTTCATTCAGTCCGTTAAGCTCCTCCTACCAGAGCTATATGCCTTAAGTCGTTTAGTCACTTAATCAAAATTGACACTGACTAATCATTTTATTTTGATTGTGAGGATTTATCTGTGACAACAAGAAAAAGAATAGTGAGTGAATGAGTGAGTCAGCTGAAAATTTGATATTGTTTGGTATTCATTTGTAAAAAAACAGATTAAACTCATGATTTACAAGTTTAATCTTAGTTTTGTCTTTATATAAATACATTATTTCCTAATAATGTATCCTAGTACCTAGTTTTGGACTGATTTTGTCACAAGGTGCTGCTGATTTTAAGTTATTGCTCATGAGTTTTATTCAAAATTTCTGACAAACTCTCTCAAACATTAGCTTTTTTCAGTAATACATTTTTGATATTGTAAATGTTAAGTGAATAAAAAAAGATCATATTAAAGATTGTTCAGAATAGTTCATACTCACGGCTGAAGAACGGGGCTAAACTTCCTCAGGTCGTTTTCAGTCATGTTCTGTGAAAAAGAAAAATATATTCGGTTATATTCAAGTAACATCACTGTCGAGCTGTAATAAAAAAAACTGAGAGGCACTTTGAATTTTAAACCAATAATTTACAAGAAACAGAACAAACAAACCAAACATAAAACACACACATTAGGTGGTAATCTGGTGTACTTATATACAGATATACACTTAATTGACCTGGCACTTTCTTTGTGGAGTTTGCATGTTCTCACTGTGTCTGGGTGGGTTTCCTCCACATGCACAGTACGTCAAATCCTCCATCTGAAAAGACTAGCTCAAGATGTGGAGTTTGTCACAGCGGCATTGAAGGATGGGTCAAATGCAGCTGACAAATTTGACAAGGAACAGACTTATTATTAGGCTGAAAAATATTTAATCTATCTTAATTAATTTGTGATACTGTGCTTAACGTGTATATAATATTGCACAGTACCAACAAACAACCAGCAGATGGCAGCAAAGCACAAGAGTCACTGCTGGTTCCTATTTCCACTGCAGTACAAACTCCTAAACATAAATTATTCCAGCCTGCAGGTATAAAAGTGCATGTATTAACACAGTAGTTCACTTATTACTTTAACATCGACTCGGGTTTATGACTGCAGTTTATCTAAAGGTGCAGAGGACAAATGTGGACATTATTTGGGTCATAAAACTTCAAATGACTCCAGTGTAAAGTTATAAAAGCATTATGTTAGTGGATAAACAAATAAAACATGTACATTCAAATAGCCACCAGCACAAGTTCAAATGAATATGGCAAATAAAACTAATTGTGTGTGAAGTTCAGGATAAATGTATTCATATTGTATAATTTTTCAAGCATTTTAAAAAACTTTTGCACACACTAGCCTTGCTCTTTCACCTTGTTAAACTTAATTATGTTGTTTTGTTTGCAATTTTGCTTTCTTACTACTGTTACTTTTTGTCTCCCTAAAGATTGTGTAAACGGGTCCATGGTGTTCAGAATGATGAAGAAACAGGACCGTCGACATAGAGCATTTAAAACATATATGTCAAACTCGGGCCCAGGTGCCAAATCTGGCCCACAGTGTAATTATATTTGGCCCGTAAGATCATATCAAATGTGCATAAGAGCTGGCCCGCTGGTATATAGAGGATACACCACTAATACTACAAATCCCACAATGCTTTGCTAGTATGTAGTAGTGAGTCGAGGCCAATGCACAGAGAGTGTAAATTGAGCAAATTGAGCTTGAATATATGTTTTTTTTATGCTCTTTTCCTGCTCCTAGGCATGTTAATAGCTTCAAAATCGAATTTTCCATGAACACATTTTTTTTTTTTTTTTTTCTTTAGCTTGTGAAAAAAAAGATTTAAGGCTTCAGAGAGATTTAAATTTATTTAAATAAGAAGTGAATACTACTGATGTGTCTTTTCATTTCAAATTTAATTTCTCATATTTGTAATATCAAACTTGAGCTGGTCCAGATTTTGTGTTTAAGCAAAACTAAAGTTTGTTTCCATATGAAAAAGTTAAACGTTACATCAGGTACAGACAATTTGTCAGTAAATACTGAGTTTGGCCCATGAATTTGTCTCATTTTTAAATTTTGAGTTTGACACCCCTGATTTAAAACATCTTTTGAATAATAAAACATTAAAAATATCACCCTTAGCAGGAAGTTGAGGCAAGGCAAGGAAAGTTTATTTATATGGCAAAATTTGTACACAGTTATTCAAAGTGCTTTACAGAATTAAAAAGATATTAAAATCACACAAATCAAATCATAAATAATCACAAATCATAAAATAGAAGAGTGCAGAATAAAAAGACTGTTCCGGGTTTTAGCTGCACAAAACTGAAACACGGATTCCACATGTTTAGTTGAGACACTTGAATAACGTTTTTGTCATTTATATTTCCTAAACAGTTTTATACATTTAAAAATATATTGTTTCCATTTATCTTCAATTATTAACCCTCGTTTAACTGCAACCTTCTTATCTCAAACAATTCCTTCCTGATTTGAAGGACTTTGTGAGGACCTTAGATATAACATCTTGATTTGAATTGCTTAATTGCCATGACGACGGAGGACGGTGGCCATAGCTTGAAACCCATGAACTGCTTTGCCTGGAATGTTTCGCAGTATTGCATTAAACTTATCTATCCCGACAGAGACATATCTAAAAAGCGATGCTGTGGAATATTAAAGGCGCAGCAATAATATCTCCATGGAGACAAAAGTTGAGGTACTCTGTGAGAAGAATTAGATGCACCTGTAATACTTTTATGCAATGCACTTTATTATGAAGTATTAGGAGCTCCCTTAAATCCTCTACAGTGAGTTCGTTACATTTCTATCTTATTTCTATCTTGTGTAGACAAAATTTCAGCAGAGGGCGCAAGATCTCCGGTCACTTGTCCTTTTTTTTTTTTTTTTTTTTTTTTTTTTTTTTAGCAGAAATGGTCAGAGTAACCCCAGAAACTCTAGTGCATAAGAATCGAGGAGCACTTTGGGGTTAGATGAAAGGCTCAAACACAAGAGGAGTGATTTCCTAAAATTTCATTCTTTTGAAATCAGATTCTGAATAAACGCCAGAGTAGGAACAAGGTGCACTGAGATTTTAAGACTTAAACCAACAGATCCTTTGTGTAAAATGGATTTCTGAGTAATCAATTATTCATTAAATACCAATAGGGACTTGTTCGCTCTTGTGGCTGGATTCCCTGATGCTGCATATAACACGCAGATGGTAGGTTTGGGGTAGGACTGTGCAGTTAATAAATTGAATTTCTACTCATCAATAAGGATCTTGGGGCTTTTTAATCAATAAATGAACTGCTTGTAAATCACTAAACAGAAAATAGAAATGTTTTGTCTATCTTTTGTGAAATAAATATTAAAAAGCATATTTATTTGTTTTTAATAAGAAGAAATAAGTAATCAGTGAGAAATATTATGATAAATGTTTTTGTCGTTTAGCCTTGTCATCTCTGCCAACACAAATTAACTTAAGTAAATTCATCTTTAGGCTGAAAGACATTATCACAAAAGTCAGTTGAAAAAATTTAACGTGTGGATTTTCTGTTTGGTTAATTAATTCAGAATCACTATATATGTAAAGTGATCTGAAAACTACATTATCTGAAGTGACTAAATCATTAATACAGTGAAAAACAGTCTCTTCATTTGAAAATGCTTCTTCAAAGGCATGAACTTTGACCTCTTCATGCACTTTTCCTCATCCCTGCGGCTTCTCACGAGACAAAGCACTGCTATCAAGTCAGACTTAGCCTTTTGACTCTGAATAAAATATCAAACCAGGAGCCCCTATGAAACTGCAACCATTTTGAATTATTTATCACAGTGGTGAATACAAGCAGGCCCCATATCCTTTGTAATCTACCAGTATTTTTAAAAGGTTGATGTTAAATTCACTCGAGCTGTCAGACATTTTGTAGCCATTCAAAAGATAAAATGTTTTGTTGCTAGCTGCCATGGCAACAGTCTTAATTGTCATCATTTTGAAACCCATGGATATTTAGTCCTTCTGACTAAATCCAAGCTTACACTGAACTAAAACTGTGACTAAAGTAGAACTAATTCCTAAACTAAGCCTAGATTCTGAACGTCTGAAAGTGCTGAAAGTTCTGCACCAAGGTCTGAACTTCAAACTTACAAAGTGCTCTATCATTTTACGTTTTTTCCCGGACTTTTACTTTCACACTACCCCTCAAATCCAAACTACGGGACTGGACTTTCCCTGGTGGTGTCTCTCCTGTCGTCATAGTGTGTCGTAGTGGAGGGCCTGCAATCTTTTTTCTTTGTTTTATTTGATTTACAGCGGTGCATCTTCTACTACAGGTGAACAAGTGCTGTCCTGTGTTTGGTAAATGGGCCATTTTAGTTTATCTTACTCTACGTTGTTGTTATGGTTGTGCACAGAGGGTATTTCTCAGTTTTAGTGGCTTTGGTAATTAGAATAACTTAACCGATGCTGATTACGGCTGGTTTTAGGTCACACAAGGTTTATGTTTTACTCGAACAAGCAGCAGGCTATGCTTTGGCAGAGTTTTTTGCAGTGAACTTTGCTAATTTGACACTTCTGTGCAGCTCTCTCAAAGCGCCACAATAGCAAGTATTTATTTATATCCAATTAAATCTGCAATTGAATGAGGTGAAGTACTTAAATAAATGCGCTTTTCAAGAGATGTTTTGGAAATATGTCAAGGTATGAGAGATATAAAAAACAAAAAACATTGCACGGGTCTGTTTAAAAGAACATTTATTTAAGAATAATCTCGAAAGGCCAATCTCGGCAGATCAAAATGAACATTTTTGAAATGTTGCTGCGGCCATTTTGACCTATTTTGGTTTCATATTAGTATAATGTACCTCAAAAGTCAAAGTTAAGATAGATATTGTTATTGACAGATATTTTTAAACATATATTTTTGGATCCTGATGACAGTAGTGAACCAAAATGTGAATCAAATCAACCACAAACATGTAGAAGTATCCTTTATGTGTCATCATATCATCTTAATACTTGAGCTGTGCAATGTGTGTCCCATCTTCTTCCATATTTCCCGATGACGCTATATCCTCATGTAAAGTACAGCCGTTCATGCTTTAACTGTCCTGTATTTGAATTGGGTTTGAAATGACTTGCTCTACACCTGACAGTGCTTTAATCTGTACATACTGTTTTGAAATGTCTAATGTCTGTACCTGTGAGAGCGTCAGAGTGAACATGATTAGCTTCATCTTTCCAAACGCCCACATCCATACGACATGAAGGTAAAATATGGTCTATTGATTCAGACACTGCAGATGATCTGAAGTGAGGAGCGATGAAAACCTGTGAACTGTTTCTCGCAGCTCACAGTGAAAACACGGAAATGAATTAAACAAGTCAAGAAAAAGCACAAGTGGAACAGAACTGTTTGGCAGTCAGAACAAACACGTGTGAAGAAGAAACGTGACAATTTTTGAGGTGTGTGAAGAAAAGCAGTTACAAAGTTGGTTTGGGTTTAAATCAGGCATATTGTGTTTTATTTTGGTCTTTTTTGGTGCCTTAACATGTTTTTGTCACCTTGGCACTTGAATTTTATGTTCCATCCATCCATCCATGTTCTTCCTCTTATCCGGTGCCAGGTCACGGGGCAGCAGTCTAAACAGGGACTCCCAGACTTCCCTCACCCCAGACGCGAACAAGACCCTGAGATACTTGAACTCCTCCACTTGAGGCTGAGACCTTCCACCTAAAGAGGGCAAGCCACCTTTTTCCGGTTGAGAACCATGGCCTCAGATTTGGAAGAGCTGATTCTCATCCCAGCTGCTTCACACTCAGCTGCAAACCGCCCCAGTGCTGCAGGTCCTGGCTCGAAGAAGCATCAGGACAACATCAAACAGCAGAGATGATCCTGTGGTTCCTGAACCAAACCCTCTCCGGTCCCTGTCTGTGCCTAGAAATTCTCTCCATAAATATAATGAACAGAACCGGTGACAAAGGGCAGCCCTGGCAGAGTCCAACCTGCTGCCCTTGAATTTTATGTTTTAGAATTGAATATACAGTAATGTCTACATTTGGAAAACAGACTTTAAATTGACCAATTTGTGACCAATTTCAGTGGAGTAATTCTCAAAAGGATTCTGACGATTATTTCAAATTTCTACTTGTGACATAACAACCTGGGGAAGATTGCAACAGAGTGATTTCTGAGTGTTTTCTGAGAAGGAGAGGACCTTGTGCGTAGGATTACCGAAACAGGCTTGAATGAGGTAAAAGTACAGCCACATGAGGGAACGTTAAAGCCTCGTTTAAAGCTCAAAAAACAACAACCCTCTGTGTTATTACAACTTGCTTTGTTTGTGAAGGCAATTTTGATTCACACAAGTGTCCACTTTTTTGATTTTTTGTCTTATATTACACTGTATTCCCTAACCACAACCTGAAACAAATGACTATTCAGAATAACCACTTCCTGTTGTAAGAGGAAACTCATGCTGTGAAACTGCTACTCATTAACCAAAAGTATTTAAACAGATTTAAGCAGCTTGTTAAAGTTTATGTCAAATTAATACATGTTTTTAATAGTAAGAAGTAATTCTCACAAATTTTCTTGACAAATTAATAATTCTAATAATGTGAATTTAATATAATCTAATCTGTCTTCAGTGCAGTATTTACCCCATTTAATCCTTACCTAACCTTCCAACTTCTTATTTCTATCTATTGCTCAACTTTTTACAACCTTAAACAGATTTCAAGCAGTCAGTATTGGGCAGTCTCTTGTCGAATTTCTTCATTTCATTATTCAAAGAGCAACCCAAAAAATGTATAGAATAGCAGTTGGAAATTCCCTGGTTATTTGGGAATTTTTATCAGAACCTTGAACCTGCCCAAACATGATTCAATAGTGCAGTAATAGTCAGTAGTGTCCCGCTTTCACCTGAACTGGAAATATAAACTCAGACGTAGAAACTCGGGTTTTGATTGGCAAAGAGTGTTTTTCATTCACATTCAAGGCCATAGAACGTAATAATAAATCAAGAATTCAAAAAACTTGCCAATTTAACACTGCTCACAATTATTTTCAGGACTTTGCTCAAAATTTAAATCATATTATTAAAACTTAAAACTTTCAACAGAATCTTTTTTGAGTTGTACACAATGTAATTGCCCCCCTGTCTCATAATGACAGCTGCAATCCACAAAAATCTGTTTTTTTTTGTTGCTCCTAGAGACTTTTCATAACCTCCCAAGAAATCAGGATTGTGTTTGATTTTTACTTAAAAATCTTAAAAATGTTTTAAACAGAAAACTGTTTATTTGACAAGGTTAACAATGCAATTATTTTCTGGACGTCTGTAGTAAAACTTAAAATTTCAAGAAAATATTTTGGAGTTGTATATAAATGATTGATTTGCCCCATCTCACAATGACGAATGACGAGTGAATGAATCTCACAATGACGTCCATAATCCACAAAACTCAAATTTAAGCTCTAGAGGCTGCGATCAAAATTTCTTTCACCAAGAAACTATTATTGTGTCTAAATTTTGTCTTAAAAAGGTGAAAAACAGAACATTGGTTTGCAACGGTCCAAAGTTATTCCTTTCTTAACACTTTTGCCTCTTAATTATTCATCACAACTAGCATGCTAACAGTGCATCAGCTCTACTTTGTGGCTCATGGAGGATAAAAACATTTTATAATTAGATGCAGACAACACACAGTCGTCTCATTTTGACAAGAGCTTATTTTATATTATATCTGGACTGGGGCAAAAAAAAAAAAAAAAATCATTTCAAGTAGCATGCTAATGCTAATGCTAACAGCGCACCAGGTCTGCTTCCTAGTTCACAGAGGATAAAAGCACTTTAATTAGATGATTAAAAGCTCATTGAAGCACACAATGGTCTAATTTTAACATATATCTGTACTGGGGCAAAACTAATTTTACTTTGTTAAACTATAACATGAGGAGATTATTATTTTACATTACAAAATTAAATTTTGCATAAGCTAACGATGAGGTAACTAACAAAGGTAAAAGCTCATTGAAGTTAATTTAGCATAATTTTGCATGTCTCCTTTAAGCTATGTTTGTTGTAGGCTAACAACATAACCCTACCGACTTAGCATGTTACACACCGAGAATGTCCAAGAAAAGTATTTTTCTTTGGCGTCAGAAGCGTAGCATTAACTCATTTATCATTTTGAGTCCTCGTTTGGTGCATTTTGGAGAAGATAAAGCTGGTATAACATAAGCAGAGTGCTCAGTGATGCAGTGTCTGTCTGAAAATGAACAGGAAATGGGTCAGTGGTGAGTGAAGGGAGAAGTAGATTACTTTATAAAGAGATGGAGGTGTTTATTTATAGACTATGGGAAAGTTTTATATTATGTTTTAGGCTATGTTTAGCCTGCAGTATTTCCTGTAGTACAACTTGAAATAATACATGTGCAGAGGTGGAAAGTAACTCATTACAACTGCTCACATTACTGCAGATGAGTAGATTTTTGGGGTAATTGTACTTTTATGGATTTTTAAATCTGCAGGCTACTTATAATTGTGTATAATTCCACTCCTGCTGGGCGGGATGCAGTCAGCCAAACTCTAACCAAACGGCCCAACTTCTTCTATTCTCTCACACAACTGGTCCCTTGTTACAAATAGTACACAAAAGGGAAAGTGCTCACATCATCCTGCAAGTCCTAATCAGAGGCAGCCATTGGAGCTATCAAACAGATTTAACATTCTGGACTTAAACGAGTTTCCATGTCTGCCGAGTCACAAGGAGTTTCCACTGTTATAGCGCACTTCGGCTCCAGTGACATTAAACTACAACAGTCCGAGGTGTTGGAAAGTGACTTCAAATTGATTATAGACACAGTGCTGAATTTAGGAAAACAAGGCGTAATGTCTGATCCAATTCCATCTCCCAGTTTTCAGTTTAGTCAGATCCGCCAACTTCACGACTGGCTGAAATGTTATTGCAGTGCTCTAGGAATTCCTTTTGTGCATATTTTTTGTGGATTCTGGAAGAGGAATAATCTAATTTGCCTGTGATGGTATCAAACTAACGCTGGAGTCTGCACCTAATAGTGAGTGACTCCTTACGCATAGGATAAACAGAGATAAACATTAGTCTTTGACAAAACCATCGCCCGCCGGCTTAGATTCTGCACTAAAACAAAGTCATGTGCAGATTTCACATAGAATATCTTGTAGACAGGAAATAATTTATCAGAGGTTGTGTAACTTGGTTGATATCAATGTTACTAACAAGCCTAACTCCAATATTTATCCCTAAAGAGTCAGACTTATCTGATATGCAAAACTTCAAGACATCGAAGACACTGGGAATTAAATCTATGAAAGTACATAGTTTCATATCTAAATTAGATTAGATTAAAGTTGTGCAAATCAAACAGTCCAGATATATTTATATTTTGTGAAACTTGTCTATTAAATTAAATAAGTGATAAGAAGTCGATATTAAAAATTGCAACGTTTTTTGTCGTGACAGGTAATCTAAAGGAGGCGGTGTCGCCATTTATGTCAAAGATCACGAGTCTCTGGACTTTTTATTCTGCTCAGCCTAAATCTTTTGAGTATCTGTCTCTGTGTGTTAGCTATGTAAAGGACTGTGATAAAAACTGGCTATTGCTGGTATTTATCATGCACCTTCAGCACCCAAAAATACTCTTTAATATACTGGAAATAATAATACTATACTACTAAGAATAATACTCTCTAAACTGAAAAATTAAGGGGGTGATAAAGGGTGATATAAATATTAACTGGCTGGAGAAAGAGTCTGAAAATTTGAAAGACATTTAATTAATATATTAAATAAAATTGTAAACCGACACCGCACCTAAAAGGAAAATTAGAATAAAAAAAGTCTATCAACCCTTGTTTCGACACAGAAATTGCAAGTTTAAATAGAGAAAGAAATGCTGCCCTGAAAACTGTACACACAGCTAGGTCAGACTTGAATTGGACATTTTTTTGTGGAAAAAAAAAAGATCTTTATCAAGTTAGAAATGCAAAAACTTTTTACTGCGCTCACCAAGTGGATTCATTTATTGTAAATTTAAAAGAAAAATATTTGATGCTTTTAATCATTTTATCTCTGTATGCGATGTTTTGGATAATAACAGTGACACTTCTGATCTCAGACAGTCACATTTTCTCTGTCTTTCACTTACATTTTTAAGTCTGAAATGCTCTACAGAAAGAAGTCCAGCTGATGACTTTGATCCAAAACTTCTATTACTAGCTGCCTCATATTTAACTCAACCTTTATTACATATTTTTTAATCAGTTCAAATGGCAGTTATACCAGAATTATCAACAGCAATATTTTAGAAAAGAGTCCTCATTTTATAATAAAAAAATGCAATTATAGTTCATTACATTTAAAATCTGAGGTGTTACTGAGTACTGTCCATTGCTGTATCTTTTCAAAACCTACAAATACACAACGTCACCAACTCTGATTAGTCAAAGCTTGATTTGGGAACATGATAACATGGTTAAAATCTCAAAAAAAAGGACATTTTGCATCATATGTGGCCTTTTAGTGGCATTGCCTGCACTTCAAGTATTTCCAGCACTGGATTAGGAAATTGTATATAACCAGAATTACATTATGTTATATATAATACTAATTCTTTTCTCCTTTGTTTGTCCCTACCAGATCCATCTATTGCAGTAATTATTTCACTTCGATGGGGGAACAAAATAGACACCAGTAACACCAGCAAGACCCCACTCAAAGATAAGGTGAGTCAGCATGGAAAAGGAATCAAACCGACAACCCGGTTCACTACAGAGCACGGTGTTTATAGTAACAGTATTTTTACATGACCCAAGGTTAAAGGGGAAGTTCAACTGATTTAGTAATTTTCAAAAGAACAGAAAAGGAAGTGATGTAAGAGATAAATATCCAATCACTTTTCCCTCACTTAACCCACCTCTGAGTTATGTATGAGCCGGTCCAATGAACTAATGCAGTGTTTCTCAAATAATGGGGCCTTTTGCCGTACTAGAATAAAGTGTAATTGCACATCCACTACAGTAGGTGGCAGTCGCGCTCTCATTGTTAGAGTGTGAGTATTAGCTCTAGACCATAGAATTAATACTGTGTACACGCGCACACAGTAAGGTTTGTGCGCGTACACAGCAAAGAGCAGGAGAGAACAGAGAGAACAAACTCCGCAAGAGGAGAGGCGTCGGGTCCTATCGTCGCTGATAGACTCGCGGTTGTGGACTTTCCATCACCGTAACTCCGCAACCAACCGTGATTCATGTAAATTCAAACAGCGTCTTAAAGCAGAGGCACAAGGCTCTTTAGATATTTTACCGTCATTACAGTAATCTGCCTCTGTCCCTCAAAGATGAAGAATGAGAGTGCAGGAGTCTTTTTTTCAATGCGTCAAAGAAAAAATACGGATGGATATGTAAAAAAAAAAAAATGGATGGATATGTAAAATAGAGGTAGTTGTGAAAAAATGCAGTATATTCTGATACTTCCTTTAACATGATTTTTATGGATAAATTTTGCCAACAATCATCCGCTTTGTTATTGTCACTTCAGTAAAACCAGCGAGCACTCAAAGTCATTTTTTGTTGGAAGTTGATCTATATTTATTTATTTTTTTGCTTTTGTTTTGTTGTTATGTAGTACTTACAACAATTTTATAGACAAATTGTACTATTATAGTTGCGGCGGAGAGTAGGGGGGACGCAAAAGTTTTTCTTCTTCATAGGGGGGGCACAACAGAAAATAATTGAGACGTACTGAACTAATGCAAGTCAGTATATTTGTAACCTCTCGAGAAATAATATAAAATATCAAATTATGAATGGAATATGCAACATAAATGAGTCGGGTGAGAGTCATTAGGAGAAAGACACAAATAAATGTCGAAAAAAAACCCCAAACAAAACAAAATGGGGAACCTTACCAAAAATCTGTGTCCATTCACGTGATATCTGTTGACAATGGCGGCACATTCATACATTTTCATCTGAGGAGAAAGAAAGAAAATATGATTACTAAAACAAAAATGGCTGACAATATGTAAAAAATTGCAACCGTTCTGCAAATTGATACAAAATTCTGAATAATTTTCCTCTCGCCTTGAAAAGCACTTTCAGTCGCTCCTTATACACCGGGATAGTAGCTTCTGTAGCCACAGCTGAAAACGTGGTAAAGTACGCCGGCATGCTCTCCAATCACTAACCATCACTCACTTATACATCTATATCAGCTGGATAAAATGTCTTGTGTCTTCTCACTCTACCACGCTAAGATAAAGTTGCCCATCGTACATTCAAACCAAACCACGGCCATCACATCCAGACTAGTTCACTTAAATCTCTTCTTATTGCACTGATTTTAGGATGATACTGTATCCCATACTGATACCAGACTTTTAACACTTAAGCTCTCAGTTCCTCCTTACCTGGTGCATGAAGGCAGCCACATCTCCCTGGTCCCAGCCCTCTACCTCCTCCCACGTCGGCAAGTTCATCCTCGCACCAAGAGTCTAAATCTGGTCCAAATCCAAGATCCTTAGTCCAGGTTTGAGTCTAAAATTCAAAGTAAGATCCAAGATGGAAAGTCCCACGTCCCAGTACAAGACCTAAGATTGATGTTCCCAAATACTCAGTGATACCAAAGAACCAATTTCAAAACTCAACTGTGAGATCCACGTCCTTTAAGATCAAAACCAAGACTTCCCAAAATCCACAAGCAGTTTGACCAAGACCTTAGCTGGTCTAGTAAAAGAATGAACAGCCCAGTGTCAGTAATGTTAGCTCATATCCTATGCTGTGTCTCTATGTGAATGGTGAAATGTGTTTCAACATTCAAATAGAGATTTTGAATGCTACATTGTTGAGACATGGAGGAAGCACTGACTTCCTCAAACAAAGTCAAAACAAATGAAGCTAAAATGAAGCGGTGACTGACTTCCCAAAAAGACCACAACTTTATTTGCACAAGTCATAATTTACAGTATTTGTGGCTTAGTTTAGACAGGGGAAGACCATCTTTAACCGTGCATGAAAAACAGGAGGATGTGGTGACCTTATTGCTCTCAGAATCTACAGTAACATCCAGAAGTTCATATCACGAAATATCGGCTAAAAAATGTATTATAAATAAGGTAAATCCAGTGTTAATCACAAAGAAAACCTTAATGTCTGGAGATTGTGTTTGGTTAAAGAATTTCCTTTGCAGTAACTTTACATGCCTCAGCTCTGTGGTGTACAGTGTATTTGGTATAACACAAAATAATACATGTACTTTGGGTTATACTTGAAAATAGCTGTGTAAAACAACAGCCAGGAATGAGTGACAGACATGCGCAGGTGCAAGCATCAGAAAAAGCCACTTCTGTTCACTATATGTAGTTTTAGAGGTGTCTGTGTAAACCCTCAGTCGTCCAGGTCTGATCCAGAGCAAAAGACGAAGTTTAAATCTGTAACTGGACAAATCGTTGTAGGAGTGAAGATGTTTCGCTGCTCATTCAAGACGCTTCTTCAGTTCTGGTCAGATTACTGGAGGACACTACCTTATATCTGTCTGAAGGAGGAGCTAACTACACTGAAACTGTAAACATCTATTGTTTCCAGTTTCAGCTGAAACGACCCTATTCAGCCTTTAACGACCCTGCTGTTGTTCTCATTGTTCTGGGTCTGAGGATGGAGTTGTAGATGGGGGAGAGATTATGTCTCAGGCTCCTGTTTAAAAATAGCTTCTTTAACTCTCCTCTCAAACCATTTCTTTTCTCTGGCTCAGATCTGAACTTCACTATCTTCAAAGGAGAGGTTAGTGTCTTTGAGATGTAGATGTACAGCAGACTGGGGTCCTGAGCTGCTCTCACGCCGGTGTTGGTACATCCTCTTATGGGGAAGCTGTTTAGTTTCTCCAGTGTGACACTCACTGCTCTCTTCACTGCACTGAATGGAGTAGACACATTACTTTGTTTGTGGCTCGGGGTTTTGTCCTTTGGGTGAACCAGTTTTGCCAGTTGACAGATTTAAACGTCGTCTTTTGCTCGTTTTGGAGATGACTGTCCTGAACTAAGCTCATGTGGGACGGAACACTTGCGTCAGCTCTACGGGCTTTTGCTTTGTCACTTACTGAAGTTTTGATGAAAAAAAAATCCCATTTCCTATAGAATGTTTTATAACTGTTTAGCTACTCACTTCAAATTAGGAACGAGCCAACTCTCCCAAGTTCAATATCCGCCGTCCGCTTTCAAATCGATAAAAAGTGGGTGTCAAAAACAAAGGAGACGTTACATCTTGTTGCATTTGGAGGTTGTTAATTGCTGTTATGTTGTTAGGAGCAGTTCAAACTGTGAAATATTGATGAAATAAAAAGACAGGACTTCAACACAAAGGCAAGATAACAAGGCTCCTCTCTGGCCTGTGGTATAAGCTGGGTTTGATGCTCCGTTGACCATTGATTTCAACATTTATAATAGCTTTAATAGGAGGCTCTGCTCGGTGGACTGTGTTAGAGAGAGCTGTGGCGAGACAATGAGACAACATTATAGGCGAATGAAAGAGTAGTTTGGTCTTTTATAAAAGTGAAATGTCAACATCATTATAAAACAATACTAGTTACACTATTTTATACTTAAAGTTACTAGTCCTTTTTAGCAATTTTAGCCCACATTAACTATATTTGTAGCTTTATGGTAAAAAATCTATAAAAATGGGCGTGTCCTGACTCCTGTCACCACTGCAATTTCAAGTACTTGGTGACATCACATAGGACTACCCTGACTACACTGATTATAGCCCAGTGTTTTTGATTACAAACGCCTGGATTGAAGCGTGGATACCCGACCAGAGGTTCATCATAATCAGTACTTTTTATGGCAAATTTGTCTAATCCTACCAATATAACCTAATATTAATATTAGACCTAATATATTTAAAGTATGAAGTTAAAACTATGTTAAATGCACCATCTGAATTATCCACTGTATTGACACTGGCCCTCTGTGTCGGATATTTTTCAAGATATGACCCTCCCCCTGTGATCATACTGTTCCTTATACCTCCAGACGCCGTCCCTCTTCCCCTTCTTTAGTCGTCCAGATACTGCCCAGTTTAACAGCTTTATTTGAAATCTGGTTTTAGGTGTAAAACTTAAAGACTGAATTCTATTAATCATCAAACTTTAAGAAAGCAAAAGTTTGTTGTAAGCAGGCAAAAAACTAAACTAAAAATGAAAACTGCTCCAAATATTTTTGAGCATCTTATAAGCTTCACTGTTTTACTGTTAGGTCACTGAAACTTCACTGTGTCGTTATATCACAATACGAAGCTTGTCCAAATAGCTTTTTATTTTTCACCTTTTCAGTGTTGAAAGAAACAACAAAATATGGAACAGTCAATCACTGTGTCGTGATATTTGAAGCTTGTCAAATAGCTTTTTAAGTATATATGGGACAGTCAATTAATAGAAGAGCAGAAAGTTTCAAACATTTAGGATAAGTTAAGTTATTCTTAAATAAATTGAGCATAATAATGATCCTAGATGTTTTTCAAGCTGTTACATATTATTATCTTATTTTACTGTACATCCCATATTATGAAATTATCTGTAAACTTGTCTGTGTTGCATGTCCTACTTCTCTCACCTGTCCGGAGCCTGTCCTCTCTGTGGGACTGTCCCGTCACAGCTGTCCCTCTGTCCACTGTCTCATTAGAGTCGAAACCATCTGCTCCTCTGTAATTAGACTCATGGTCCAAACAGAGCGTGTGTGTGCAGTCTCCAGAGGTCCACCGGCTGTCCACGCTTTAAGAACTCAACCTGGTCTGGGTTTGGCCTGGACTCTGTCATAATTAAGTACAATACAGTTAATGACATTATTCTAGAAAGTTATCTCAGGCTTGTAAAACCCCGTACAACATCTTGAATAAGAAATATTATACTTTTATTTCTTCCCCTTTTTGAAAAATAGCTTTGTTACATATGATTCAGAGTGTAGTTTATGTTATTTTCAAATAAATGTAAGGTCTATAAGTATGGATAAGTATGGAGCAGTGCATGAAAATAAGGGACGGTGAAAACGAAACACAACTCTGAGGGAAAACCAATGAAACATGGTCAAAAGCTAAGTCGATTTTGCGTAATGTGCTGCCTTTAAAACTGAGGAACACCAACTCATGACATCAGCAGGTGGAATTGAGTGTTATGAGCCTATGAAGAAGAGACACACTCAATTTGCAGGATGACTTACAGTTGGGAAACAATAAAAAGTACAGCTGCAGGTATGTTTGAAGCAACAAAACATGCAAAAAAGTGGATTGAGAACTTGAGCCCTGTATTGGGGCCTGGATTGCGCACTTTTTCGTAATATATATCTTGCTTTATTACTGCTTACAAACTATAATTTTGGTAACAACATTTGAAAATATGATTCTTCTTCTTCCTTCTCTTAAAGATGGTGGTTCAAATTCCATCCACCCGATTGTATTAGTGCGATATGATGCCTGGGACGTGTCATAATAAAGCGATAATGAAAGACAGAATGAATAAAACCCTGACTCAGAAAACGCCAAAACTTTATATACCTGATGATTAATTACCACACTTAATTAGCCAAACCTTGTTCAATCCATTCTTCCCGTCTCCCATCATTAATATTCAGCTGTTGTTTTCCTCAGTCATGTCATGTTATTGTTATTTTACTGGAAATGACTAATACCAGACCAACTGTGAGAATTTATTCCACCGTCTTTAATCACTGAGTCCTGCCAGGTGCCATTTTGGTAAACACCAAATCTACAGCACCTGTTTCCACCAGTCTGCCAAATCATACCAACTTTATAACTGACAAATTTACCACCACCACACAAAATGTTGAGAGCTAATGAACAAGCTTTGTTTTATAAGAGGGTATTAGAAAGCTGCATCTAGACGCCTAAAATGTTGTCCACTCTTGGGAGAAAACGCCCCAGACCAGTGGAGTTATTTCAGAATGGATGTACTACAAGTAATAGTAGTAGTAAAAATATAAAGTTTGGAGATATCAGACTCTATTTTGTGGAAAAGAAAATGGGAAGGAGCAGGAGGAGTTTTCTGACCAAACTGGCAGCGACAAAGGGTTTCATAGTGGAAGAAAAACTCGGGTGAGAAAAACAGATTTTTTTTTCTGTCTAATAGTTGATAATGTCATTATTGAAATGTGCTGGAATCAGATACACTCGTGAACATTCAAAAGCTTGTTTTAAGACGATATCAACAGTCTATTGGCGGGCAAAAGGCTTGTTCTGGTCATTTTGTGGCATTGTTGGATAAATTACCTTTTCACTAAATGATTATGTTTAATAGTCCTGTTTGTGACTGTTGTATTTTTGTGAAATTTTGATTTTCTAGATACAAAAAAACCCCAAAACAAAACAAAAAACAGGCTGCAGTAGCTAATTTGGTGGAGACACTTCGCCTGCTTTGCAAACATATACTCATACATGGATAAGTGGGTGGTTGCTTGATGTAAAGACCTCAATTGCCCAGTAAGGAGGGCAAAAATTATTACGAATATATAGATTTTTCTTTTCTTTTCCACCTCTGTGCTGTTAACGAGTAACCCCTGCAAAATTTAGTAATCCCTGCAAAATGTTGTAAGCTGTATTGCAAGTTTGTTTTATTTTCAAGCTCTTTTTGTAGTCTCCTTTTGAATAGTAAATATATTTGTACAGACATTATGGTAGTTATTTATAGTGATGCTGAAATATAAACCATTTATGAGATAAACCCAGATGGTTATAATTATATTCTTCATTTCATACATTTTCAACTCTCTAAAAACTCTTAACTGACTCTTAACCACTCAACTAAAAACGACTTTCTTTGCTTTTAAGTCTTATAAATGCAAATAGTTTTAGTCCATTTTTAAAGTGATAACCTTGAGTTGTTCGGAGCGCACTCCTCCAGCCTGTGCTCGTGTATGAGGCCCTGTCAGAGTTTGTCGAAGTGTCTAAACGTGCCTGTTCAAAGATGGCAGCATTCCCAGAAACGCAGCTTGAGCTCCTGTCGTTACACTCGTCTGATACAAAAGTCTGAACCAGCCAGAGGAAGTGGAGCGTGCCAAGGACCTAACCAAAAGTAAAGTGAGGAGGAGACAAGGGTGGATACGGCTAAGTCTCATGTTTGAAATACAGCCTCAGGACTATAAAGTGGAGCAGTGTCACCTCACAACAACATGGTCCCAGGTTCAAATCCCAGACTGTATAGAGCCTTTGTGTCTAGACTAGAGTTCTCATATGTCGTGGGTAATGTCAGTACATTTTTTTAGTTCAGTGAAAATCATCTTTCCCCAAAATGATATTCTTATACAGCAATTTGTGAGTTATTGATACACCTGGAAATATGAACTGGACTTAGCGATTGAAGCTAAGTGAGGTGCAGCCAGGGGAAAAAATAAATGAAACGGTTATATTTATCCAAGTTTTCTATTTAACTTTGCAATTTGAATTATTTTTTATTCAAAATTGCTGAATTTTTACGTTTACTGCTGAAATACTGAAGAGTCGTGTGGAGAGGCACATGCCGGTCGTGCCTCACATGTTCTGACTGTGCTGTAGCTCAGCAGTGACGCTGCTGCTTTAAGGCTGTGAAAAGGCGCCGGGTGAGGCACGTAGTTACCTGGTCTCATGTTAGGGGGCGCTCGTGAGCCCAGGGATTCAGGCAACTCCCACAGAATATGGATAACAAACTACAATTTAGAGTTAGCAAGTCAAGTTTATCAATCCGTTCACTTTTTTCTTCTTGTCTGTTCTACTTTTTAAATGGAGGAAGATACATATTAAAGCTCAGTTTTCTAAACTGGACTTTGGGTCGAAGCAGGAGGTTAGAATTAAAGGACCAACGCTAAAGGAGCTAAAGGAGCTAAAGGAAACCCTTTAGCTCCTTTAGTGTTACAAAAGACTCGCTCTTTTCAGATTGGTACGAAATGGTAAGAAATTTAATGACTTCAATCCATTTAAAATTGGGAAACCAGAATAAGGATAAAAAAACAATACAAAACCAGCTTTTTATTTCATACTATTAGAGCTATTTCATACGGAATTTGAACTTTTATTTTGAAATTCTTTTTTATTCTGGCTCACACCTGGTTTATATGTTTGTAAATCTGATTGTGACGACATCAGTGCCTCACTATGAACTTCACCACCCGTCACTGAATACAGGTACTGCACCTGAAAAAAAAACAAACAAAAACGTATTTTCCGGACTACAGAGCGCACCTGATTAAAAGCTGCATGCTTTAATTTTAGAAAGAAAATCAATTTTGCACTTTTACAAGCCGCACCAGGATTTTAAGCCGCAGGTATCCCATGTAGTAATATGAAAAAATTGCTCAAAAACCAACATTACAGTGGTCCCTTGCTATAGCGCCTCACATTTCAAACTTTTTTTTTTTACAGTGTATGCAGTCTTAGCGGCTTATAGTCTGGAAATTATGGTATATAATGTCGACACATTGACCAGCACTCAGTATTTGCATGTTATTTCTGTTTTTTATTGAGTTTTGTGGGGCACTTCTCCAGTTAAGGTGGTCCTGACCATGTCTAGCTCAAGCTCTCGAGATGGGTCCACTGCTCCTGACAGGTTGTCCCAGTTGCATTAAAGGATGGGTCAAATGAGAAGGACTAATTTTCTCAATCAATCAATCTCATGGGCCAAAGAAAAGTTGCGTTAAGTGTCTTGCCCAAGTACAACGTCACATTGCTTGAATTACACTCAAACCTGAGCTGTCACTGCAAATAACCAACTTTGTGCAGTCTGTGAAGTGTGTTAAAGTAAAACTCTCCTCGCTTTCATTGACCATGCATGGATCCACACATCGACATGTTTACTCGTCTGATGGATTATCCTCTCTCCCAAATGCTGTCAGAGCGTTCAGACTTTTACTGTGATCATAATTTAAGTGTAATTTACAGTAAAAGCGTCCGCCCGGAGTCTGCGGCTGAGTGCGGACTGACAGCCTGTTTGGCGAGGCGAAGAAGCCAATCTCCTCAGGTCAATTTAATCATAATTTAATAACCTTATTTTACATATTTCAACATTAACATCAGCCGTGTAAAACCTCTCCATGCTCAGATAGAAACTTGACTAATTAAACAGTCACAAGTTTACTTCAAGTTCGTGATCTTTGCTCTCAGAGTTTCAAAAGTAAACTGAACTTAACTGAACTGAACAAAAGTCTATGTTGAGTGAGAATAAAATGCATGTAGAAACACAAACGAGACATTTGATTACCTTCATTCAACTTTAAACTCCTCTATCTCCATGAGCAGATGACATGAGACAATATTGAAATTTGGTGTCACAATTATCATGGCCATAGTAATTGCGATTAACGATGACATCACGATAATTATTAAAGTTGCTGACGGTTTAAAAACGTTTGGGTATGAATACATTTGAATATTATGAATAGGTTCCATATTTAAACAGCTGTTATAGTACTGTACTTTATTGTTATAGTACTGTACTTTAGAACTGTACTGTAGAAGAGATCATCAGGGACAAGTAGGTTTGTTCTGCACATTCTCGTGAAAATAGAAGGTGTTTTTATTGGCAATTAGCACGATTATATAAAATGTGCGATTATTGTTGATCGACGATAAATTATATTGTTTATCAGAATCAGACTTTAATGGCCATTGTCAGTGAACACAGCTCACAGACTGATAAAGTGCAACATAAAACACTGAATAAATACAAATGAGGGCATGCACAAAGTTAAAAAAAGATATGCTTAAAATAAAATAAAATAAGTAGCAAATACAACAACAGCAGCATCGGAACAACAGAGCAAACATGACTTATTAAGGTGACCAGTATCATCCCATTCCTAGTTACAGGTCATATCTGTGGAGCAGCAACCCACTTTCAGGGTGTTTTCCAATAAAAAAAGCACCTGTTGACTATTTAAAAGAAAGGTCTAATAGTATATTGTGGAACATTTGAGGCAAGCAATAACATCTGCAGGGAGACAAGCAGGTAGAAAGTTACATAGTGCATCTTTAAAAATAAAAACAACCACCTAAAACAAAGCAGCCACAGTTCACCCCTTACTCCCACCCTGTGTCTCTCGTTCAGCCGAAGACCTCACCATCTCCAGAGACGTGGGGTGAGACAGAGCCCCCGTCCCCAGTCCCTACCCAGCCTCCTCATCATTAAATGTCTTTGTCATTTACTGTCGTTGTGGCTCGTGAAACCAAGATACAATGATGAGGTTTATGTATTTGATTGACTGATGGTTGCCATCTTGAATATTTATAACTTTTCTTCATACCTGAAAACACAGGCACAGCTGCTGAGAGCGATTCTCTGACCAGGTCCAGGCTGCACAGTTGGATCAGTTTCACCAGTGATTTGGCCAATTAGTTCTGACCTGGCTCTGAGCGAGGACATCCTTTAAGCAGTCGCTCCATCCATTTACCATCAGAGAGGAGAGGGGGAAGAGAGGGGGAAGAGAGAGAGAGGAGAGAGAGGAGAGAGAGAGGAGAGAGGGAAGAGAGAGGGGAGAGAGAGGGAAGAGAGAGGGGAGAGAGAGGGAGAAAGAGGAGAGAGGAGACAGAGAGGCGGGGAAGGGAGACAGACCCTTAAGCAGTCGCTCCATCCATTTACCATCAACAGGAGAGAGGAGAGAGGGAAGAGAGAGAGGGGAGGAGAGAGAGGAGAGAGAGAAGAGGAGAGGAGAGAGAGAGAGGGAGAGAGGAGAGAGAGGGAAGAGAGAAGGGAGGAGAGAGAGGGGAGAGAGAGGAGACAGAGAGGGGAAGGGGAGACAGACCTTTAAGCAGTCGCTCCATTCATTTACCATCAACAGGAGAGGAGAGAGGGAAGAGAGGGGGAAGAGAGAGAGGGAGAAAGAGGAGAGAGGGAAGAGAAAGGGAGAAAGAGGAGAGAGGAGACAGAGAGGCGGGGAAGGGAGACAGACCTTTAAGCAGTCGCTCCATCCATTTACCATCAACAGGAGAGGAGAGGGGGAAGAGAGAGAGGGAGAAAGAGGAGAGAGGGAAGAGAGAGGGAGAGAGAGGGAGAAAGGAGAGAGGGGCAGAAAAGGGGAGAGAGAGAGGGAGAAAGAGGAAGAGGAGAGAGGAGAGAGAGAGGCGGGGAAGGGAGACAGACCTTTAAGCAGTCGCTCCATCCATTTACCATCATCAACAGGAGAGGAGAGAGGGAAGAGAGAGGGAGAAAGAGGAGAGAGGGAGAGAGAGGGAGAGAAAGAGGAGAGAGGGGCAGAAGAGGGGATAGAGAGGGAGAAAGAGGAGAGAGGAGACAGAGAGGCGGAGAAGGGAGACAGACCTTTAAGCAGTCGCTCCATCCATTTACCATCAACAGGAGAGGAGAGAGGGAAGAGAGAGAGAGAGGGAGAAAGAGGAGAGAGGGAAGAGAGAGAGGGGAGGAGAGGAGAGAGGGAGAGAGGAGAGAGAAAGGAGAGAGGGGCAGAAGAGGGGCGAGAGAGCGAGAAAGAGGAGAGAGAAGAGAGAGGGGCAGAAGCGGGGAGAGAGAAGAGAAAGGAGAGAGGGGCAGAAGAGGGGAGAGAGGAGACAGAGAGGAGAGGGGAGAGAGAGAGAAGAAGAGACAGACGAGAGAGGGGCAGAAAAGGGGGGAGAGAGGGAGAAATAGCGAGGTGGGAATGAAAGAGGAATGAGCAGAGGCAGAGGCAGGGGTGGTTGAGGAGAAAAAGAGAGGAACAAGAAGAGAGATAGAGATAGGATAGGAGCAGAGGGAAGGAGAGGAGGAAAATAGTGAGAGAAAAGAGAGCAGAGAGAAGAGGGACGGAGAAGAGAAGAAGGAGAAAAGGGAAAAGAGGGAGAGGAGGGAGAAAGAGAGAGAGAGGAGAGGAGAGAGAAAGGAGAGAGAAAGAGAATGAGAAGAGAGAAGAGAGGCAGAGGAGAGAGGGGAGAGAGGGGACGGTTAGAGATGAACGTGAGAGATAGAGAGAGGAGGAGCAGAGGGAAGGAGAGGAGGGAAAGAGCAATAGAAGGACGGTAAAAGGGTGAGAACAGAGAGAGAGGAGAGAGGGAAAAAGATAGAGGAGAACAGAGAGAGAGGAGAGGGATAGAGGGAAAAGAGGAACGTGAGCACAGCAAGAGAGGAGAGAAGGATAGAGGGAAAAGAGGAATGTGAGAACAGAGAGAGAGGAGAGAGGGATAGAGGGAAAAGAGGAACGTGAGCACAGAGAGAGAGAGTGGATAGAGGATAGAGGAGGAATGAGAGAACAGAGAGAGAGAGAGAGAGGGATAGAGGGAAAAGAGGATGAGAGGAGAGTGGGATAGAGGGAAAAGAGGGATGAGAGGAGAGAGGGATAGAGGGAATAGATAGGGAGGAGAGCCCAGGGTGATTATCCACGCCTGAACACTCTGATTGGGTTTGGGAGCATTGGCTAGAAGGAGTGTGGAGTTTACTATGTCCCGGTGGAGCACTAGGGGGCGCTGTGGTTGACTGGTTTCACTGTGAAAACATGAGGAAGGTGCCAGAGATGGTCCCAAAGCAGCATCACGAGATGGAGCCTTAATGGAAACTGGAAATGTCGTGTGCCCTTCAAAAACGTCCAAGAAAACAAGCAGTGCTGACTTTAGCTGTCAGTTATAATGTAAAAAAAAAAAACAGTTTCAATTGTGAATTATTCAACACATTTTTTTTTTTGTTTTATTTAAAAAAAATAAAAATAGATAAATGAATAAAAAAAACGGTATTGTCCCACATTTGAAATGTATAAATATAACAAAAATATATTACTATCCACATTTTTCATTAATTTACACAATTTTTTAAGTAAATAAATATACAATTTTGTAATTAGTTAATTTTGGGTGACCATGTGCTATAAGAAAAAATACAGATTTAATAGAGCTTCTCCTCTTTTCCAAATGAGCTGTAAGAATTTTGGCCAATTTATATTATTCTTCACATCCGCAGGTTTAAAATGCCGTTATCTATTATGTTTTCGTGCCTAAAATGACAGATTCTCATTTTCTGTTCATTGTCGCTGGTTTCTGAAGCTGAAAATCTGCCTCTTTCTTTTCTCTGACTGTGATTTTGAAGTAATTGAAAACTTGACTGTTTCCTCCAAATGTTGTAATTGTTTTTTAAACTTGAAAGTGAGCACAGATCGAAAGATATTTGAGAAAGTTCTGGTTTTAGTGGTTAGTGGCCGAAATTGCAGAGTTGGTTTGAACATGTTTAGTCGAATAATGCAGATGGTAAAGTATGTAACTTTCTGGATATGGAAAGTCAACTGCATGAAGGAGAAAGTTAAATACATACTAACGGACATTCTTCATAGAGATTAATAGGGTTGACAGTTAACACCGGTGTGCATTACTATCAGGCCTCACAGCTGCCAAAAAAACTGTAATATGCCGTTGGAAGTCACTTCAACCTCTGACTGTAAAAGGCTTCTGTCCTACTGAGAAATAATTAAGCTGGAGTTTTCAGCTGCTCGATGTGCGGAGCAAAAGCCAAAAACATTTTTTGCTCATCTGACTTACTCGCCAAAATCAAAATCTCAATATATTACGTTTTTGTTTTTTGTCAAACTGTATATTTATGAAAAATACAACATTTGTGTATGCTCATTTCTTTTTATATATAGTTCATCATTAATATGTATAGTGTAATCTCTGCTGATGTCTTTTGATGGAGGAAATTTGCTATTACTGTGTGGAAGGAATTCAAACGTGGACGGGATTGTTTTCATTTTTATTATTTTACTTTTTTCTTTTATCATTATTATTATTAAATTGCATTATTTCTATGTTTATTTTTTTATTAATTTTGTTAATATTGTTATTATCATTAATTTTATTAACACATTTTTCTTTTTTTTTTTTTTTTTTGTTTATATGCCCATCGGGTTGGGGGGTGGATGGGGTGAAAAAGTGTGAAAAATGTGATCGGATTGTAACCTGTAAATCTGCACTTGAGATTGATACTTGAATAAAAATTTGATCACAAAAAAAAAGAAATGAATAGGTTTTATTCTATACTGTGGAATATTCTAGCCAAAGGAACAACATTTCCATGGAAATAAGCAGACACTTGTTTTTCAGTGCTTCCTAGCGCAATAAAAAACTCCAACATGAACAAAAACAACAACATGCTTTTATCTTAGTCTGTGTTTTTTTTTTTTTGTCAAACTGTTACATATTATGGCTTTAAGTTTAATGATGTATAATCCTGTTTATATATTTCTTGTGTTCGTGCAGTGATGAAGTTACCCACGTGATCTCTGAGGACAACGACGCTGCCTCCTTGTGGGCGTGGTTAAAGGGGCAGGGCCTGAAGTTTTTACCCATGATGCACGTGGTGGACATCAGCTGGTTCACGGAGAGCATGAAGGAGGGCCGACCTGTCGCCATGGAGACCAGACACCTCATCCAGGTTTGACACACTATTATTAAGTCAAATACTGGTGTGTATAGTTTAATAATTTTAATACATTCAAGCTATGTTTTGGGACACTACATTAGATTATTAATTTGTTGTGGTAAGATATTTTATTGATGACTTTTTGATGGAAATATGGCCAGTTGGGTGACGTGCACTTGTCTTATTCTGCAAAGTTGTTTCCTTTGTTTTGGAAAGTAAGCAAGAGACGAGGGATTAGAGACCGACTGGCTAAAAAACAGATCGACTGTAAAGGTGACCAATCAGAAGCAGCGTTAGGCGGCTATAAAGACTGTTCTGACATCAAATACTCGCTGTTTAAACACACACGAGGAAATATGCCTCTTCTTGTGGATTTCGTTTCATTCTTTGGCGACTCTTTTGTGATGGGAGAACAAACGACTACAGTGGGAGTGGCACATGCGTTCGGAGTTTACAGATCACTAAAAAGACTACAGTGCAGCTATTTTAATATCTTTTTTCTTGTCTTTTACAAGTGTATTAGCACTGTCTTGTAGCATCCAAATGTTTGTTCTGTTCTGATATCAGTGCTGATGGGTTTAAAAGGTTTAAATCATAGTTAGGCTCTGTATGCATGTGTATCCCTGCAACCTACACTAATCTAAGAAGGTTAAGTTATTGGGTTTTGTAATAAATCTTCTAAATCTTGCCACCCACATGTTTTGCTACCAGGGCGAAGCATGTGGGTGGGTCTTTTAGCAAGTGCTGACCTAGGAGCGTGAGGCCTCAGAGGAGCCCCGTCCTGAGGCGGGTGAGCTCAAGGAGGTGAGCCCAGGAACTTTTTTTTAGCCCAGGAACTTTTCTTTGGCTGTGAAGTAGGTCATTCTTTATAGTTGTCAACATGGATATTACTTTTTTGAAGGATCTTGCTCAAGTCAAATAGAACAGAGCTGCCAATTCAAACAGAGACAACCATCTCAGGCACTAAAGTTGCATTTTGTAACTCTTCTACTGTTACACAATATGACATTAAACTGATCTATCTTGCTTTTATTCAGTTATTTTTATTCATGGAGTTACATGCTTGACAAGTTTAATGCAAAACTGTAGAACATTCCAGGCCAAACAATAACATTTCCTTGGAGATAAGCAGGTTTCACGAGAAAACTACATATTGCACCTTTAATTTAATGCTTATTTTCTCAGATTAATATTATATTTAATCACATAAGATGCAACAAATCCAAGTAATTTATTTTACAGCTTTTTTTTGTGGAGAAAATTTAATAGAGTGACATTTTTCCCACTATAGAAACGTCATCTCCAAACACGCTGTATTGTAAAAGAAATGGTGTCTCTCAGGCGTGATGACTTATACATCTATCCAGAGGAGAAAATGTGTTTTTCCCCTATACCCCTCATCTACACACAGCACAGGAGCATGAAATAAAGGCATCAACGTGCACTCAAAGCCACATATATGTACTCTGTGTGGTGGATTACTCTGTCAGCTCTCTTCACCCTCTGGATCCAAAACAAATAAATATGTCTGCGGGTTTAAATGGACTGTCTCTGGTTTCTGCTTCCTCTGATGGAAATGCAGAGATGGAGGGAAGGCTTCAGTTTTCAGACTGACAGACTGTGACCGTGACTTTAACTCTGAATGGGAATCGGGCTTTTCTTGTTTATTTTCTCCGATATGCTGTCGGGTTGAATTATAAAAAATGAAATACAAATCGATACTGAAACTATTGAAACTAGATATTCATTCAGTACTAAAGAAATCACATTCACAGGACAGAAATGTACCTTATGAATGAGCTTGAGGTGCATCAGTGCAAGAATAAGACGACACAGACTAGTACACACCCGTGGACCACTGCTGAACTTGTACGACTGTGGTGTAGACTTAGATATAACACGACATGGTAATATAAAATAAAGTACTATGATTAAATGTTGAAAATCACAGTTTATTGTCTAAAGAAAGAGTCTGATATCAGAGTCGGTATTGAGTATTGACTCTATTTCTAAGAATCAAAATTGAGCTAGAAGGTGGTTTTCCTTATACAAACGTTTGAAAAGACTCAGATTTCTACAATCTCTAATATCATCATCTAGTCCACATCAAACTCAAGGCCCGTGGGCCAAATGTGGCCCTCCACATCATTTTATGTGGCCCTCGACAGGGTAAGTTAAAAGTTATGATGGTATTAAAATGTCATTTTATCAGGAGATACGCAGTTACACAGTTATATTTTTACATCTAGACAAATGCAGATGCAATATTTGTAACTTGAATAAGTAATAAATACAGAAACAGTTAATTAATAAGTTATAAAATAGATTTATTTTACATCTGGCCCTTTGACAGCAGCCATTTTGCGGATGTGGCCCTCGGTGAAAATGTGATCTGACTTGTTCCACATTTACTCCAGTAGTTAAAATATAGAGCTGTTTAACATTTGTTCTAACTCTTGTTTTTTTTTATATGTCATGCTCTCGAAGATCATGAACACTATCTCCATTTTTAAACAGATCTTGACTCTGCACAGTTTATATTTAAAGATACATTGAGTAACTTTTCTGGTGAGGGCTCCATCACCTGCTCGTCTCCATGGAGATGTTATCGCTTTGGCTGGAGATGTTCCACAGTTTGTCATTAAACTTGTCTAGCTTCCATGTGTTTAAATACAAGTGTTTTATTACTAAAAAGAGCTTGGTCACCTCTCCACAGATCTGACCTGTCACATATCTGGCTGTTAACATGAAGATAAATGGTTTTATGTCTGTGGGACATTCCAGGCAAAGCAATAAAATCTCCATGGAGACAAGTGGGTGGCAGACTCCATCACAAAAGTTATAAATTACACCTTAATCGTATCATAAAAAATGTGAGAATTCATGGAAAAAGTGCTCGCTTCAGTACTCTTTTGTCCTCGAATTTAAAATACGTCTTAAAATGCGTCTAACCACACTCTCCTATACTCCACAGTCTAATGGCGGCCCACTGACTCGTATTGACCCATCTCCCCGGGAAACCAGCAGCCCACCTCTGCTCTGTTTGTGCTGTTTTTGATCCAATCTGGCAACGCGCTCTTTCGTTTCTGCACACGCCGCTCGCTTCCTCAATTCCTGACAATTGTTTTTTATGACTGATAAATCCATTCAAAGCGCTCCCATGTGGAGATAAAGCATTCCCGATCAGTCCGCTCCGTCTATGCGTCCGCCTCGAGCTTTCCTCAATAACATAGAAAAGAAATGCGTTTTAGAGTCATAAATATTCTAAGAAAGTATTAAAGGCAGTGGAATGTAATATTTTCCATTAGTCTGGCGCGGGGGCACAATGCTTTTAGACTGTTTTGAAAAGGTTAAAGCAAAGTCTTTCACTACTGCATGAAAAAGAAGAAGTGAGGAGACCAATAGATTTTAATAAGGTTTTGGAATATTCTTTTTCTTAGGTGGCGGTGGAGTAGTGGGTAAGTGCTTGCCCAATAACTGGAGGTTTGCTGGTTTGAACTGACACTTAATAACCAGAAAATTTTAATATTGTCAATCCCAGTTAAAAAATACACTGGTTTATGACCATTTGTAGCTAGTATAATTGTCACCTGCTTGTCCTACAATATGGCGTTAGACTCTTACACTTCCAGGTCAGATCTGTGGATAGGCGAGCGTGGTCACCGTAAGAACTGATGTAGTCATGGTATTTTTGAGCAATAAACCGACCTGCAATTTAATAAGTACAACATAAGTATTGTTATACCATGTACTGTGTAGTGTTTCATGGAGACTAGCAGGTGGCAGACCATGATCCAGAAAAGTTACACAGTGCACCTTTAAAATCAGTCAAATCAAATGCAGCTAAAGAGTCACGAAACATATAATTTATTGAGCTTTGAGAATTTCAAACACTTTAAGTTTGCTTGTACAATATACAAAATCCTCCATGGACTCGCACCACCACCACTACAAGAATTCATTAAACAAAAACCTACGACTGGCAGGACCAGAGCGACTACGAGAGTGTGAGGTTCCTTATAGACGTTTCACCTTCACACAGTCAGTCCTCTCAGTCAGAGGCTGTAACATCTGGAATAACATCCCTCACACAATAAGAGAATCCTCTACGTATAACACCTTTAAAACTCACCTTCAAAAATGACATACACGTTTGTAACATTACCATAACTGTCTGAACAGACTCATATGTTACTGTTGTTGTGCGGTGCATGATACATATACGTATGTAGGCACTGCAGACATGTACCTGCAATCTATGCTGTTACTGCTTTTTACTGTCATTAATATGTAAGTATGTAAATATGTTTGAATGTTTTAGGACACTCTGTAAACTCCAGTGTCTTGGTCGTCTCTGAGCGGCAGGAGACACTAACACACGTGACTGAACTGGCTTTAAACTAAATTAACTTATTTATTAGAATACTACAGCACTTTAGAATGACTGGAAGCACTTTACAAATAGGCACTTTAGACCGTTTGAGTGTGAATTTTTTGTGATCTGTGGAGTTGTTTGATTGTTGTTTGTGTCGTCCTGTCTCTCCTGTTTTAGATGTTGAGGGACTGTGAATGAAAATTATCTGTGCAGCGACTTCAGCACATTTACACGTGTATTTTTTTACTGGTGTTTATTAATGTGCGTCCCTTTTAAATAAATAAATAAATAAATAAGCCAGTGTATTTTTGGCTCTTTATCCACCTGCGTCAATGTGAAATCTGAAAGACTGATGGGTAAACGTGAGAAATCCTTTAGAAATATAACTATTAGTTTTTGTGGGAATAGGTTTTGCAGATAAATACTGCTGACAAGTGCCTGAGATGCTGTCAGCGTTAAGTGAAAGTGAGTGAGCCGTCTCCACCGCAGCCTTGCTCTTTGTGACCTTTGACCTCCCTGTTCTGTGGGCTGTGGACTTCATTACTGGGTCTAAATGGACTGGCTCAGGACAGATACTTACAAGCACTGAATGTACAGAGTCTGTGAACTAAAAGGTTATAGAAGAAAGAGAGAGGGGCAGAGAGACAGAGAGACAGAGAGAGGAGTGAGAAAGGAAAGAAAGAGAGAGTGGGAAAGGGACAGAGAGAGACACAGAGGAGGGAGGTGGATCACATTAGCCCCGTTTCCATTGGTTCGCTTTTGAGCGGATCGGTATGGGTCACAAGTGTCTCCAATGTCTGAAGTGAACCGTATCGCCCCATTTGAAGGGTCTGAAGTGGACCCTGGAGGGTACTAGCTCCCAGCTAAAGCCTGGTTACACAAGAAATGAGATGATTGGACAAGAGAGAATCAAGATATAAACATAGAATAATATCTCACTAAACACTGACTTGATGTCCACTAGAGAAAAGAAAAAGTTTCATAGTAAAACTCAAACCACACAAGTATAAAATTCAGAGCAGACACATGTTTAAGACAAACATCATTCATCGACAATCATCGTTTTTACCTGGATTTCAGCAAGTTTTTCCTGTAAGAAGATAATAGCCTGGTCCACTACAAACATGTGTGTGAACAAGTAAGTTGCATCTTCAGATTTGAGCCTAATAGATGATTTGTAAGTCTTTTTTATTGTATGGTAATGTGACTCAGTGTAGTCGACTATAAGCCTGTCCGGCCCTCTCCTCCTGCTCTTTTCAGGCAGGTGCTGTGTGAGCCCAAGAACTTTAAATATAGAATTATATTTTGGATAAACTTGTGATGTTTATAAAGACAACAGTAAGTTTGCAAAGGCACCTCGTTCATATACTAATGAGCCATGCAGCCAGCTCTTTTTCACTTTCAGAAGCACTACGCTCCTAGAAGGAAACAAAGAAGATGTGGCTAAAAACATTACGACACATGAGAGTGAAGATATAACGATGAATGATGGACACTTCTATCTAAACATGGACCATATCATCCAAGGCAGCAGCATGTGATCAAGGTAAGAGCCTTACAGAGCAGCGCATCAACAGCTCTCTTTATTTTAAGTAAATACACATCAAAATGGCTGAAAATGACAAAAAATATATACACATCTTTGAAATATATATGTAGTAATAATGTGCTGTGAAACATGGAACCAGTGTGGAGGTGTGCAAATCATTTTATTCAATATCTGAGCGGAGCCTGAGTTAAAACAAGACAAAAAAAACACATGCTAACCTCTGAACTGACGTCAAACTCAGTGAAACCTCTTAAACTATTGTGTTTCAAAGACTTTTCTCCTCATAACCTTCACCTCCTATTGGTTTATTTCCTAATGAGAGAGTTTTAAGGGTTCATACATAGACATTTAAAAAAACACAATATTGGGAAATCAAATTAGACATAAAATCTGATGTTTAAAGTGTAGTTTACAAACTGCATCCCTATATTAAAGAATAAATGTCTTATTTAATTGTTATTGTAATACTTGCCTTTTCCCATATTATTGTGCCAGGGATGATGTCTGAAGACGGGTTTGGAAGAAAAGGATGAATTCTGTTTTAAATTATTCTGCAGATAGATCAGGTCGGTGGTGGAGTGTCGCTGGTTTCACATGACACAACATTCTACTGGACAAAAATGTTTAGGACAGATGGAGGGGTAAATTAGTATTGTAAAAATGCTGATTTTTGTTGTAATACAGTGAGTTTTGAGTCTAGTCAGTCATAGAAATGATGAGGTTCAACATTTGCAAATTTACCTCTTGTATATTTCATGTTAAAGTTCAGTGTAATCAATAGTCTGGCAAGTATGAAATCATCACACCATCTAAAAACCACTGAGGAGGATATTCTTTTACCTGTATTTAATGTCCTTTTACCTGTATTTAATGTCCTTTTACCTGTGTTTCATGTCCTTTTACCTGTATTTAATGTCCTTTTAGCTGTATTTAATGCCCTTTTACCTATATTTAATGCCCTTTTACTTGTATTTAATGCCCTTTTACCTGTATTTAATGTCCTTTAACCTGTATTTAATGCTCTTTTACTTTTATTTAATGCTCTTTTACCTGTATTTAATGCCCTTTTACTTGTATTTAATGCTTGTGTTTATGTCTTTAGGAATGTAGCGACATTGTGGGTGAGCAGTGTCGACTAAAAACCTAAAATCAGTTCTGCATCAGTCACAAAGGTAAGTTTAATCATACTAGAAGGTTGATTTGGGAAAAAAACTGGGGATGCGATACAATACAATTGTATTTAAAGATTAATTGAAAGTGAGAATGTAACAGTCAAATCACGCTGTCACAGTTCTGAATCACAGTTTAACATCTGTTACAGATGCACAGTCTGCTCTGGAGCAGTGACAGTAAATTTGAATAAAACTGTGTCTTTATTGCAGAGAAAAGAGCACCTGGTGTGAGAGTCTTGAAGGGACTTCCCATCATCCCTGGGGACAATCCCTCCTTTACCTTTAGAAAGTCAGGCCTTTTGAATATTAGGACTTTTGAACAGTCTACTTCACTACTTCATTACGTAATATCACAGTAAACTGTAAGGAGGAGGTAAGTGCAGGAGCTCAGAGGATTTGATTCTAAAGGATCTGCTAAAGACTTTGTTGAAGGTCTTTGTTTGTCTCTAACTCTTTTTTTTCCTCACTGTGTAGAGCCCTAAAGATGATAACTCCATAGACCTCCCTGTGGAAATCATCTGTCCCATCAGAATCCTTTCTGACCTTTCAGAAATACATATTTAAAAGGAAAAAAAAGGGCTCTGACTCTTGGCAGGTACCAACAAACCCTAAGAAATGTCCGTCTCATTGGAATTTCAGGGGCTCATACATTTTATTTATTTTTTTTTAACTGCTGATGTTCTTAACAATGTCAAACTATGTCTTGTTTTGTTTAAATAAAAAGACAATTTTACAGATTTTTTGGTCATTGGTGAAATACTCGTGCTTGATATTTTAAGTTAACAATGAACAAAGGAGTTTTGACTGTTTTTACTAAAACAATCAAGTGTGTAAAACGTACAATAGAGAGTATTAAAGCATCTCCTTTCATGTTTGTCCTGCTCAGACAATTACATTTTCATTTTCCGGTTACTCACTGAACTAATCCAGGTTTAAATTACCATGTAATTTTGGTAGATTTTAATGCCAGATGCCCTTCCAGGACTTTCTACAATCTGATGTTTTATTTCAGATGGAGAACAGGGACCTGCACTTATGTGTAAAATCTTAAATGATGTGTAAAATCTTAAATGATGAGCTCTTTCATTATTAGGGATTCGTTTCAGTAACAACTGACAATTGCAACACATTTTTATAATATTTATGGCCAGTTTAAAATATAATGATGCACTTGGCTCAATATTGCAACCAAGTACGTTCTGTAAATGGGCTGAGCTGTGAAGGTGAAGTGTTTTGCCCAGGGACACAGAAACAATGCACTAGGCAAGGGTTGAACATTCTGTGCTTTAGTGAGTAACATTCACCACTGCTCCTTATTATGTGTAGAAAATATAACAGAGGACTTGTCTTTTTCACACTCCATCCTGATCATTTCAAATTATCTTCACTATACGGCTCACCAACTATTATTTTTAGCTTGATTCATTGATTTGAAACGATTAAGTTGATGATAGATGATAGATCTATGTAAATTATAGCATTGCAAGTTATATGTTTTTAAACTGAAGCAGAAATAAATCACCATAGTAACAATAATCATGTAATTGTGGTTGTATTAGGATCGGGGAGGAGTTTACTCTTTCAAATACACTTCATTTTAGATGCATTTTTATTTCAATTTCAGAAATAGTTTAAGTTTTGTTTGATAATTAGCCGAACAGCCTATTATGGTAATGCTTTTGACTCTCTGTCTAATACGTTTCTTCACAATAAGGGTTATTTGAGGCACAGTAAATTGGATAATAGCAGTAGATGTGTAAAGCTGTGGAGCAGATAGTGTAATGGCGACAGATGGAACACGCTTTAAGGAGAGGATCGTTAGCCTGTTAGCCCTGGACACGGCCATCATCAAAAGAACTGCTTTTTAGGTAATCCAGTCTGAAAAAATAATAATACACTAAGATTAGGTGTGAAATGACTTGAATTCAGGTTATAATTTTGATTTTAAGGGTGCACTATGTAGCTTTTCTGTTTCCTGCCAACATAAAATCATTTTTTCTACACCAAAAGAAGGTCGTTAGAATAGTTAACCCTGCAGACTGTCTCACACCAACAAATCATATTTTGTTAAGTTAAAACTAGTAAAACTGTCTGATTTTGTTGATTTGAGCTGTAATAATGTGTAAGGCAGATAATCATAAGCTCCCTCATTGTTTACAGATGCTATTCAAACAGAGACAATATCGTTTTAAAAGAAAGAACAGGTTTATTAAAAAAAAATTAAGACTAGAAACAGTAAAAAACGTGACTGTGTTTGTGTTCGAGGGGTTAGTGTGTAGAACGACCTCAATGATGAATTAAAACGCTCCTACACAATAGAAGCATTTAAAAAGACGTATAAAACATAACTTTTTGAAAATGACAGGACTCTGGACTGATTCGTGTGAACTGCCGTGGTTTGTAGTTTTTGTGGTTTGTAGTTTTTCTTTTGTACATATTGAGTCATATGTTGTTGAACTGATTCTTGCTGCTCTTCTTGTAATTTTTGCGTGTTATTATTAAAATGGGTTAAGCATTATAAGTCATTTTTACTTTTTGGTCATTAAAATTAGTGTGTTTGTTGGGTGATGCAAGGATTGTGCAGCGTTGGTAATAAATAAACAGTTTTATACCATTTTAACTAATTTTAACATTCTTTGCAGCACATTTGTAAACTTAAATGTGTCAAAAATGCTGAAGGAATTGGTGAATCTGTGTGAATTTTTATCAAACTTATGCATTTATTATTTGTCATCTGTTTAAAGGACATGGAGATGAAGACTTGTCCAGAACCTTCTCCTGAGCCCCCTGTGTCTCCTTACGCCTGCCAGAGACGGACCACAACCGAAAACAAAAACAAGATATTCACGGTAAGGAAGAATTTTACTCACACATCAGATTCATTTTTATAAAATCCTCCAAATGCTCTGTCTGTTTGGATGTGGGAACATGTTAGGTTAGGTTAGTTTTATTAGTACCCGTAGGCAAATTTGTTTTCACTTTGAGAATCCCACAGTTCACTTTTCATTCATGCACATTATAGACAAATACATAAAAAAACACATTTGTCACATGCAAAATAAAATCTTTGTAATCCTTTTTTTTAAGCTTTTTTAGGTGATGTGCCAACTCCAGAAAGTATTATTAAAACATTTCAAGGTCCTACATTACGCAAAACTGACTCAAGTGAGCTTTAATGCTGTTTTGTGTTGTTTTTTGTTTCATTTATGTCTCATTTATGTTTGATTAATCCTGGATTATTAGGCCGTCTGCATCTCCAAACCTCAAAATGCTCTGTTCCACCTTGTTTTCACCTCCTTTTGCTCAGTAGAGATTGGAAATAACAGGGCTGAAATCATCCAAATGATTCTAGTGAAGGTGTGTGGAGTTTAAAAACACAGTGGAGCACTTCCTGTATCACCACATGACATCACAAAGTGGAACAGATTCGGGAACTCAGCTTAAATATGCAGGGTTTGTGTGTTAAACATGTGTGAATGAAACAAAACACAACTTCGGGTATGTTTTTAATGAGGTAAATGCATCATATGGACCTTTAACGTCTTCAAATGGACATGAAAAACTCTGCATTATAGAAGCCCTTTAACTTCTGTTCGCGCCCTTCCCTATTTTCAGACCGTCTCTCATCTGTTCTGGTCTAATTGGACGCCTCTCGCTCTCGCCCCCGTCCCAAATCACATTAACCTGCAGTACCACCTTGTGCACAGCCTTATAGATCGAGAGGGACAGCAGCAGACGAGAGGCCGATCCTGGCTCCGTCCTGTCCAGACTCCCCCAGGCTCCAAACCATTCCCCCAGAACCGCCCCACCATGTGCTCTGCTCCACGAACCGCAGGGGGCTGTGGGGTCGCCATCTGGTGGTCAGGGAGAGGCGGGGCAGCAGTTAGATAAATGTGGCTTCGGATAGGGAAGTTGAGAAATGAGGGGAAAAGTGTTGGGACAGAAGAAGAAATGTGGATGAATAGTCCACATTTAGTATAGCATTTTATATAAAGCAGTACTGATTGTGGTTCGCAGTCCTGCAGCAGAGCCAGAGGTCCTGTTTTTGATTCCCCGGCTGCAAAGTATATCGCAACACAACTGAAATCCCATATTGAACTGTCGCAGTAAGCAAATGGTTCAAACTCCAGTTATTTAAGTTACATTATTTCCTCTGAAAACATAACAAAGTATGTATAAAAGCTGCTAATCCTCGTTTAGACTTCTACAAACATGTTTAATTGCATTTTCTTGTATTATTTTAACAAATCTTTATAAAATTGAGCTTCCTCCTACCAATAAACATACATCTAATCACAATGCATCAGGAAAAAAGTAAAGTAATTAGAGTTAGTTTAGGCCTTGTACTGCTATCGATAGCTCTTTATGTGTTGAGTTCTGCTTTTCACTGACTTTCTACTGAATCATAATTTCTAAACATACGAAACATTAAAACTAAACGATCTGGTTGAGTTTAATACAGCGGTTGTTCTGTATAAGGCCCATAACCACAGGCTTCCACACTGAATCCAGGAGCTGTTCAGACCTAAAGTCGATATGATCTGAGGGGAACCGGTATCGTCCAAAAAACTATGGCAAAAACTACAAAAAAAAAAGTATGTGCATCTCAGTTACAGGGGTTGATTTATGGAATTGTCTGGATGATGAATTAAAAAGCTGCACATCAATTAAAGTATTGAAAAAAATGTATAAATAAAAAAATATAGAAAAATATAGAGCAATAGTATAACTGTTACTATGACAACTGAACTGAACATTAATGAACAGAGGATAAACTTTGTCCATTACATAATATAAATAATGTAATAAGAAATAAAATAGTGATAATAATAATAATGATGTGTTGATGATTAGAAATAACACCTATGATTATGATAATAAAAACTGTTAATGATCATTATATAAATATAAACCAGAGGTGACTGTAAGAATATAAAAATAATAGTTTTTTTCTGTATTGTAAAATTATTTGACATTGCTGTGGTTTTTTTTTTCTGTTCTGTATCTTTACATGTGGAATTAGGCATAAATAAGTTTAGCTTCAGCCAATGCCCCAGTCACAATGACTAGGTTTTGTGTATGTGACTGTGATAATACTTACTTACTACTTACTACTTACTACTTCTACTACTTCCTAATAAATATATGAAATAGTATATTAGCGAACAGCCCAGTTTTTATAGTGCAATATACTGTTTAAAAAAATGTAGTTTAAAGTATAGTTTAAAATGTATATGAAATGCACTGACACATGATTTTTATTTTGATTCAGTGACCTGCTAAAAAAGTCTATTGGCTAATTCAAAAATGAAGTTACCTTGTTCCTAATTGAGGTCATCCATCAAACACTTTCCGAATCTTTTCTTACTAATTGTTTTTCATACTGTCTCGGTCACCAGGGCAAAGTCAATTTAGAGACGCCATCTTGTGTCTGGAGCAGTTAGCGATGTTCTCCACTTTTATGACACTTTGATAAAGGAATTAAGAGCAGAGTAATTGGTCATAAAGCCTTTGACAGTGATTCATAATTAAAACACCAATTAGACTGAGCCTGATTGGAGCCAGACTCAGGGCGATGTTTGAGAGGGTCAAGTAGGACACGTTTTAATAGAGTTATATTTGGCTCTATTCCCTGTTATTGTTGTGTTTTGTTCCAATCACACATTTTTGTCCTGATCTTGCATAATTAAACCGTAAGTTCAAAATGCTGCCACCTCTTCACATCGAATTGCTCAGCTGTGTTTTTAAAGGAGACACACTTTTATGAGTAAAAAGAACATCATAGCAGTGTTCCCTCAATGATAGTGCACTCGATTGATTCATGCATGTTTGAATATGTTACATGCTGCTCCATTATCTTATGCGTAGTGTGTCTTTATGCTTGTTTTGGGGCGTGGCAGTATAAATACGCTGTTTATCCATGGTGCGCTCTCTTGCCTGCTCGCTCTTGCTCTTGCTCACTGCGTCGCTCATCGTCGTGTGCGCTCCACGGCTCTGACTTGTGCACCATACATGTCAGCCGCAGTGAGCTTTTTGTGTTTGACCTGGTGGGACTGTCCTGTTTTCGCCTTTTGTTTGATAAGGTTAGTTTGGGGATGGTTTTGGTTTTAGGTTTGTGATGTCGGCACCGGCTTCTTCTTCTGTTTGGCTCATCAGGTCCACCTTTCTGTTGTTACTTTGTTTTGGGCATGGGGAGGAGTTTTGGGCATTTTAAAGTAAATAAAAATGTATTTAAAATAAACTATTTAACACGGGAGGAGCTCGGAGTAGGCCTGGAGGAGAGGAGCAGCTGAGGTGGCTCGGGTATCTACTCAGGCCTCCTGGACGCCTCCCTAGGGAGGTGTTCCGGGCATCCCACTGGGAGGAGGCCTGGAGGAGGGGACTATGTCTCTCGTCTGGCCTACGAACACCTTGGGGTCCCACCAGAGGAGCTGGAGGACATGTCTGGGGTGGGGGAAGTCTGAGAGTCCCTGCTTAGACTGCTGCTCCCGCGACTCAGCCTCGGATAAGCGGAAGAAGATGGATGGATAATCTATTTAACTTTTCATAACCCGTTTGACTCCTGTTTAATATGTTTCATCCACCCGGGTCATGACAGAATAATCCTAAAAATGTCTGTTTTCACCTACCCCCCATCCTACTTTTTTATATTTCGTCATGTTTCTGAGAGTTTTGATAAAAAACTAAAATGAGACTCAAGATTCATTCCTGCTGAAAATACATGCTTTAATTATAATCAAATTACTATATATCCAGATATGAAAATTACACATAAATTATAAAATCATTCACGTTACATAAGCCTCTTAATGAATATGTCGCCCTATAACACCTCCTTAATTCTTAATATCCAGATTATGCATTGACCCAAGTGGCTTTCGACTTCCAGGTTGGAGAGACATATATTGTAACTTAATGAATAGTGGGAGGATCTGTGCGTGCTAAGTTTGCATTCATCTGCTCCTGGGGCCAATTAAACATCCAATAAATCTCCTTTATTGAATATCATTAGTTTTAAGAGTAGTCCCTGCACAGAAAGAGCAGCACTCAAGCGTAGGCCTACATCTATAAAACATCTCCAGTATATCTCCATGAAGCACTCCCTGGATAATGTGTTTGGCAGAGAATAAAGAATCCAAAGTCATAGATGTGAGTTATGGCTTCCGTCCATATGTAAAACTGTGGGAGGGATTGTATATGAAATGTTAATGACGACTCAAGACATCTGCTTTGTAAAACTTATTTTCCAAGACATTTTGCTAATTTCCCTGGAAAGAAAAGAAGCAGTTTGCAGCATTGAATTATTTGATAGAAGTGATGGAGTTGTGTATCTGAAGTGAATGTGTCGAGTGTGTAATATTATTAATGCACTCGACTTTTACGATGTGTCTGAAACTCAAAGTCGCGTCACAAGGCTTCTCACAATTCGATACTATTCACAGTATGCCTCACAGTACGATAATATCACAATTTTACAAGTGATAATCGATTTACTGCACATGATAGTCTGAGATATAACACTAAATCACATTTTAACAATTGCTTTGTTAAAGAAGACCTGTTGTGCTTGCGTCTGCTGTATAGTTATAATCTACAACACACATGGATCATTGGATGGATGTCATATTTTGTACATTTTAAATCACATTATTCTTCTAAAACAGGTGGAGGCCAAAGGCTTTTGTTGACCTGGCCTAATTAATCATAATCAGTACTTTTTACAAGTAAATCTACCAATATAACCTAAATAACATCACATTGCGTTGTCATACAGACAATTAATAATAATATTTTCAAGCCTTTAAACTATGTTAAATGCAAATGTCTGAATTACAGTGATGGGCGAATGGAGCCTCGTGAAGCGTTGACACCTCAGTCTCAATATTGTCTCAAAGGGTTCGACGTGTCTGAGGCCTCGGAGAAACACTGACCTCTAGTGGACAAATTTAACCATTGCAAACCAGCACACAACCCATGATTTGGGAACCAACAACTCTATTTTCTATTTTATTAGAAGTCATAAATAGGAAGAGAGAAATGAGGGGAGGGATTCATGGATGGAAACAGGAAAGAGGGAGTTAGGGAGAGGCAGCGAGTTGAAAGGAGGAGAGAAAGAAAGAAGGGAGTGAAACGAGAGTGATGAGGAATATGGAGAGAGGTGTGAGAGCGAAAGTGGTGAGAGAAAGAGAAAGATTGGTGGGGGGAGTGAGAAAAAGACAGGGAGAGACAGAAAGGGAGATGGAGGTCAGACAGGTTCAGGGTGGAGGGAGAGAAAGTGAGAGATAGAGGAAAGCAGAGTGAAAAAAAGAGTGACAGAAAGAGTGAGAGGTTGAGAGGCTGATGATTGGATCAGAAAGAGCAGTGAAAACAGCATCAGTTTGAGAACAGCGCCCCCCTCAGGTGTCATAACATAATAACATATAATCTTAAACTGAAAGTGTATAAATGTGATGAGCAATGGAAAAAGTGGAATACATTCTTAAATAACGTGTCATTACCAAATAAAAGTATGAATGAGAACCTGTAACTTTTGTTGTGGTGTTTGGATCTATATTGTCGTTATTTGTATGTTTTGAGAAAAAAAATAATTATATATATATAGCGTATTTTCTGGATTATATGTCGCCACGGAGTATAAGCCGCACCAGCAAAAATGTGTAATAATGAGAAAAAAGCATATATACATATAAAATAGACATAACACATGGACAACGAACTGTCTGGGATGTTTATGTAAGATATTAACAGTTAATCAGAGACGCTAATATAACATGAGACACAAGAGTTTTTTCACTGATTTTCACTGTGGTCTTCTTCTTCACAGAATAAACACATCAAATATAACATAAGCTCTGGTTCATATCACATATACTCACAAAACTGCACATGAAGCACAGAAAATATACAAAACACTTTGGCCAAACCGCTGAACCCAAAACTTTACATTTTACTTTTCAATTGTTTCATAAATAGTGCTCTGTCGGGTAAAACTTTAATTAGCGTAAAAGCCTGAACCGGAAAAAAATAACCTTAAACTAGATTTATGATAAACTAAACATTTACAATATCGTTCTAAATGAAAAAAGTATCATCATTACGGTTTTATAAATGAAGGGGAAATTAAATATGAAATGTTTATATATAAAAAAAAAAAGTCAAGTAAATTTTCTTACAGGTATTACAATCACACCAGCACCGTCTAGTGGTCAAACAAGTGAACTGTAACTGTATAATCAATCGTTACATAACACGTATTTATTCAGCTACATGAAGCACAGACAGAACTGAACACGTGTCTGGTTTGTTAAGGTCAGATATTAACAGTTAATCACAAAACTAAAGCAGAAAAACAAGCCACAAGTTTACTCTGGATCTCACTCAGTCCAAATCACTAAATCCACCGAATTCTTCATCCTCGGTGTCGCTTCTGAACATCTCCGTCAACTCCAGAAGTAGATGAAGCATCGCTGTCATACTGGTACAAACCTAGAGCGCCCTCGTGTGGTCGTCAGTGTGACATTAACAAAGATGTGAAATTATATATTTTCATAATTTCACATATAAGTCGCCTCTGAGTATAAGTCGCACCCCCGGACAAAATATGAAAAACAGTGAGACGTATAGTCCAGAAAATACGGTATATGCAGGTATGTATATTTTTTATTATAATTTTGAATGATTTAGTTGAATGTTTTACACAGTGATGTACAAATCCCTGCACAGTGTTTATTTTATAGCAGAAATGAAAGAAAAATTAGCAGACGCCGGAGCAGATAATTGTGCACCGTAACTTTGTCCAAACCAATTTGTCATTCTTTATTGAGTCTTAAAAGTTACCGGAGGATGAATGGATCAATAAAAGAAGTCTATAAACTGGAGATGCATCACGTAAGCAGCAGGTAATGAGAGCTCAGTCTAATGATATTGTAAATAAACACTCTGATAGATGCAGTTATAGTCTGGGCAGAGATGTCTTTTCTCATTAAGTAGCATGAGGGGAAAAAAAATGTCTAAATCGGCATCAGATATAAGAAAACAGTGCTATCGCTGGTAAGTCGACCGGTGTGTGTGTTTTTGTGTGTGTTTTTTTTCCATGGCCGATACCGATATGCTCTGCCGATATTTTTTTTGTTGATATTTTTGAACTGATTGGGATTATCTTTCCCAAAGTTTATCGTTTTAGTTCCAGGACAAACTGGATGAGAGAGGTGTAGTCACATTTTGTGCAGTCTGCTTTTGGACTAAATCACATGTGTCAAACTCAAGGCCCGTGGGCCAAATATGGCCCTCCACATCATTTTATTTGGCCCTCATCGGGGTAAATCAAAAGTTTATGATGGTCTTAAAATTTCATTTTATCAGGAGATACAGTCACACAGTCATATTTACACATCTAGGCAAATGCATATGCAAGATTTGTAACTTGAGTAATAGTATACAGATAAGTAATAAATACAGATACAATTAACAAGTTAAAAAAGTAGTTAGATTTATTTTACATCTGGCCCTTTGACAGCAGCCATTTTACGGATGTGGCTCTTGGTGAAATTATGTTTGACATCCCTGGACCAAAGGGTTCAGATTAAGCTTAATACATATTTTTAGACAGTTGATTTGACCACAAACCAAATATCGCCCTCTGGTGGAGGTTGATAACCGATACCAAAAAATGCAAATATCAACCTGATACATCGACCAGCTGAAATATCACTCTGTCTCTACTGATAAGGCCCTCTTTTATTACCAACAAATAAAATAAATTGATTTAGATTGAGTGATTTTTATTGAAATGTTCAAGTTTTGCGTAACTATGTTGCTGCACACCAGAAATCTGATGTGGGGAGTTATCCGATCATTAAATTGTCATGTTAACAGCTACATTTTAAGTTACATACACATTCACCAGACGTGCTATGGTTATTTTTAGTTATGTCAGTGCTCGTTAGGTTTGGGCATATTTTTCCCCCCGTGTTCCTCCTCAGTTTCTATTTTTTAGCTTTTTTTTTTTTGTTTAAATCATGAGAAGTTATTCCAATTTTTTTCCTGTATAATTTTGTTAGTTTAAGTTAGTTGTTCGTCACCAGAATCTTTGTCCATGTTATTTTTGATATATAATATTTTATTATAGTTTTTGTGTTTGTTCCTGTTCTGGGAGTTTCAGTTTCGCACCAGAGCCTTTAAATAGCGTGAGCCCGACGTGCTCGCTCTCTGCTCTCTGCCCGTCGCTCGTCGCCGGTCTCTGCTCCCTTGCATCAGAGCGCACACGTACCCCTCGCTCTTTGGGTTCAGCGCTGCCCCCTGCTGGTGCTTTTGTGTTAGCTTGGCTTTTTTTGTTTGGCCTGGTGAGTCCGGACGCCTTGTTTTTGTCATTTATTTTGTGTAGGGAAAGGTTTATGGGTTGTGTTTTCTGTGCAGAGTCAGCCTGTCCAGCGCACCGTCCTTATTTTACATTGGCCGGCTCACCATGGTCCTTTTCTTTGTTACTTTGTTTTTTTGGTTGGGCACAGGGTTTGGCAAGTTTTTTTTTTTCCCACCTGCTTTTCACTTTTGACAAAAACCGAAGCCATAAATGTTCTTTCATAAATATGTTGATTCCTTTGGGTCGTAACAGTGCTTAACAAGCTGTAACTACGCAACCAACTTCAGTACTAGCAGGTCTTCCTTTTATCCTCATTTAAACTGCTCTATTTTGTTGTACACTGATGGACCTTTATTGTTCTAGAGCAGAGTGACTGAGCGTTGGTCCACCCTGCCTTACTTCTCCATCTGAAAAACTTTGAGAGCTTTGAGATCAAGTTATATATATTTAAAAATCTACTTCCTCCTTGCATGGTACCCCAGCAACAAAAACGAGGCATTCTAAACCCCGAATAAAGTTTAAAATACGCTGAGATTTATATAGTTTTGCCACATAACCTACCCACACAAACACTCTCAAATGAATAACTCAAATGTTCCTTGACTTAGATCAATTGTACAGATAAATTGTATGAAATTACCTCCTCCTCGGTGTGAAGTTGACCTCCTCTGCGGTTGCCTTTGTTACCTCTGCTGACAGAACACGCCTGTCCCGTCTGTCCATGAGGTTTGGAGGCGGGGGGTAAATCTGCTCCTTACATCACTGTTCAGGACCACTCCTCTCCCTCTCTCCCCCTTTCTCCTCCCTCATCCTCCTCATCCTCCTCTCTCCTCCATGCCAGGCTGAAATCCTCATTACAGAGACAAATGTAGTTTAGGCACTGCAGGGAGTTAACAGAACATCAGAGCGTCTATGGAGAGAGCAGTGTCTTTGTACTAAATGTGTTTGATTCAGGAGGGAGAAAATGGCCTTTTAAAGAGCTGGCTTATAAACTCTAAACACTCATTAATTAGATTTCTGACATTTAAGGCTTTAATGGATCATCTGTGTACTCAGAAGACAATAGAAACTTATCATTTGTTTAGGATTACACTGATTTATATCCTATAGAGCGGTGCTTCTGAACCCTTCAACCCCCAAACACAAAAAATGGAAAAGCCTTGTTTGAGGCTATTGCATTTTCAAATTTTTCCTCATATTATCTAGGGATGAAAACATTTTGTCTGATTTAAACCACTGCTATAAAACTGGACTGTCAGTATACTTCACATAACTTCCCAGTTAGCCCAACTTTAAATAGAGATAATAGAGAGTTTAATATGTTAAATACTTGAGTAAGGGTTCATTGAAAAGTATGAGTGAGATAAACGTATTTACCACAGTGACCCAACAGTTAAGACTGATACTAGAAACCAGAAGTTTACATAAACCAGCGACATGAGGTTCATGAGGCTCTGACGTCGTCACAGATTTACAAACATATAAACCAGGTGTCAGGACATTTGTCCCGGGTCAGTTTCTCTCCCAGTGACTTGGGGCCAGAAAAAAAAAAAGAATTTCAAAATAAAAGTTCTGAAGTCCATATGAAATAGCTCTAATAGTATGAAATAAAAAGCTGGTTTTATATTGTTTTTTATCCTTATTCTGTTTCCCCAGTTTTCAGTGGATTGAATCATTAAATTTCTTTCCATTTGGTCCCACTGTGTTTGAAAAGAGCGAGTCTTTGTCCCGTCGTCTGGAGCAAACCCTTTAGCTCCTTTAGCGTTGGTCCTTTAATTCTAACCTCCTGCTTCGACCCAAAGTCCAGTTTAGAAAACTGAGCTTTAATATGTATCTTCCTCCATCTAAAAAGTAGAACAGACAAGAAGAAAAAAGTGAACAGATTGATAAACTTGACTTGCTAACTCTAAATTGTAGTTTGCTGTCACTATTCTGCGGCAGTTGCAAGAATCTCTGGGCTCATGAGCGCCCCCTACCATGAGGCCAGGTAACTACATGCCTCACCCGGCGCCTTTTCACAGCCTTAAAGCAGCAGCGTCACTGCTGAGCTACAGCACAGTCAGAACATGTGAGACACGAACGGCCGGTGCCTCTCCACACGGCTCTTCTCAGGATTTGAACTCTAAAAGTAAAAATTCAGCGATTCTTTAAAAAAATAATTAAAATGGCAAAGTTAAATAGAAAATAACTTTATAGTACAAATCATTAGATAAATATAACCATTTCATGTATTTTTTCTCTGTGATGACTCTCCTGACTGCACCTCACTGACATATAAAAAGACACATGCGCTTTTTTTTTTTTGTCAGTGTCTGACATGAAATCAGACTAAACTTTTCCTGTTTTAGGTCAGTCAGGATTACCAAAATGATTGCTGTTTGCTAAATGCCAGAATAATGAGAGAAAGATTTTTTTAGACATGTGTAAACTATGCAGGTGGGCGAAGTGTCTTGCACAACGACAGCATGCACTTCTCTGAGCGGGAAAATCCATTTACACAGAGGATTTTCAGCAACTTGAGTCAGAACAAGCCAATCACATCTGTTTATCTCCCCTGGCACTACTCGCACTGTTCAGTTTCTGCTTCTAAACAGCCGACAGCTCTGACATCTTCCTTAAATTAACCTTAACTCATGGTTTTGCTTATCGGATGTGTTTACTCCAAACCTACTCACTCACCAACATAAAGATTAATTAAAAATAAGTACGATTGCTCCACACTGATACGACACTGAGTCAGGCGATCTGTGGCATTGAACTTGTCTCACATCGACTGTATTTCAGCAGCATTTCTTTTTAAATGAAAATGTGCTAAACTAATTTGACAAGTAATAATAATAATGATGCCTTACACTTGTAATGCGCTTTACAGGTTTGTCAGAGCCTCTCAAAGCGCTACACTACAGTCATTATTCATTCACTCCACACTTGGTGATGGTATCTACTATTGTAGCCACAGCTGCCCTGGGGTAGACTGACGGAAGCGAGGCTGCCAGTTTGCGCCATCGGCCTCTCCGACCACCACCGATCACCACCGATCATTCATGCACACATTATGTTTTAAAAATTAAATCAGTCAAATGCCACATTTTCTGTAGTTCTGGCGGTGCGAGGTCGGCCGGTTGATTATCGTTTCAATGCAGATCCAGTAGCTCTGAAGTTGGTCATCCATAACAAGATGGTGTTTCGAGCTGGTACGGGATCATGTCTACCAAGATTGAAGTACAAACGGAACGCTCGTTGTGTTGCAGTTACAGATTTTTTCGTTTTGATAAACGTTTCCACAATGAAAGCGCGATGCTCATCAGTCCAATTCATGGCAGCAACTGAAAAAGAAACGAAAAACAATGGAATTATAAAGAAACAAGACAAAATGGCATTATATGTACTTTTGTTTCTTTACTTTATTTGCATTTTATTTAACCTACAGATGTGTCAGATCATTTTGCCTGACCCTGTACAAAATATGAAAAAACATTGATATTCAGATGAAGGACTGCTAAAGCAATATATTTTCTTGTTTTATGTTAAATTCATCGTCTTTACGTGAGCTTTTCTGCCACATGTGGTTTAAATGTTCTGTTACCAAAAACAGAAACGTTACTTGCTTTAAGAGAGAATGTTAAAACCTTACACCACCTTCATGAACATGTCCCATCTCTAATTATCTCTCTGTTTCTCCCTCGTCTCCCTACTCTGACCGATGACCTTTGACCCAGGCTGTGCGCGTGTGGGGCCTATGGGGGTCACAGCCTCTCTGTGGGGGGCAGTGGTGATTGGAGCAGGACTCACTCAGGTCACTGACCAAACAGGCTGCACCTCAAAGTCTGGAGGGTCTAACGATGTCTGTGGATCTGGAGGAAATAGTACAGGACGATAAACTGTGGATAATTACATATTCGAGTTATCTAAGTTCTCTGTTAAAAGAATTCAAATAGTTTAGCCCTGTCAAGTCTGTATTTGATTCCTGGGTTATTTCTGGTCCTTTGTTTCAGTTAAATCCTTGTTAGATCTCGTTGAGGATTGTCTTGTTGCTGCAGAAGCTAAAATCACCACCTCTATTTTCTAGAGTTGTCAAAAGTATAAAAAAAATCTGATATTAATTGACTCCAAAACTAGTATCGAAACTGGATACTCAAAATATTACTCAAACACAGGTCGACCAGTCTTAAATTAGCTTTTACTAGTATGGTAATTATTATTTAATGTTGAAAATTACATTCTATTGTCTAAAAAAAGGGGTTTTATTATCATCGTGGTATCGGTATCGAAACAGGTATCGAGTATTGAGGCAGTTTGAAAGTTTGACAATTTAAACACTAATGCGGATTTGACTTGAAGTAATTTTGGATCTGTAAACCAGAGTAAACCAGCGTGTGGCTCATTAACTATGGAAATATGATGGTGCTGATACATGAGCTTAGTCTGGAGCTAAAATATAGCAGTACAAAAGTAATTTATGCACATGCCTGGATTTTGAGCTTAGGCACTTTTGTGAAGCAGCCCTCAGGTTTTGATTTTAGGCTTTGGTTCAGATATAGACCTGTATTTTCAAGCACATGGACTCACATTGTTGGCGTGAGAGAGTTTTCTGCAGTACATTCACAGAACAGTTCACTAGAGCCAGTGGAAAGCAACCTCCTCGTGGCTGGTTCAACATTTGGCCCGAGGCTTCGAGGAGGAGACACCACAGTCCAAGTCCAAGTTCGGGATTTTCTGTGGACTGGGTCTGGACCTGAGGGCTGTGTGCAGAAACAAAAGACTTCACTGAAACTTAAGCTTTGACAAATGTGGTAAATCCAGGCAGCGCATCCCAAGAGAGAGTGAACGGATCTTATTCGCTCTGTGTTTCGAGAGAATTTGTCTCTGCGGAATTAGTATTTTCGAGGAGTTGTTTCACTTTGACAATTTCTTTGGTTGGAAAATTTTGGAAACAATATCTGGGAAGTTGCACAAAACCCCGGAGGGACTTTCTACAGTTAGAACTATATCTTAAAGGTAGCAATTGTGAGGTGGTTTATTCCTCAAATGTGCAAGAATTCACATTAAAATGATCACAAATATGTCCACACGACTAACTGTTACCGTTTCTTTAAAGTTGCATTTTGTTACTTTACCTGTGGAGGGTCTGCCACCTGCTTGTCTCCATGAAAATGACTTTGCTTTGCCTGAAATCTTCCACAGTATAGCTTTAAACTGATCATTCATTCACTGATTGCTTGGAAAACACGTGAGTCGGCTCGCCTCTCCACAGATATGACTTGTTACTTGGCCTGTGGAACATTCTAGGCAAAAACAACACTATCTTCAAACAAGCTGGTTGCAGAAAAAATTACATAGTGCAAATTTGTGTATAACAGACATGAGCAAAGTACGTTAATAGGTAAAAGTAAAGGTTGTTCAAAGTTTTTCTGCTGTGTTTGTTTAACTGAAATGTAATAAATTAATTAGTAATTTCAATTCACTTTATTTAGAGAAACAGATAAGCAAATTAATCCACAGAAAATGAGTCAATGGATAACTGTCCCTGTCCTTAGACCCTCCTTCTCTAAATAATTAATGCATTTGGAAAACAATTTGTACAATGAGCCTTTCATATTCAGGCTTTCCTACATGTTACAGGCCAAATCTCTAATGTAACATAGACAAATATATATATATATATCCTGGCCCGGCCCCTGAAAAAGTCAAAAAGTTTGCCCACCCCTGGTCTGTACATACTGTAAATCACATTATCTTTCTCCATTTTAGTAGCACCTGCAAAGTGATTATCGTTATTGTTTCTAAAGTTAGCAGTGCAAATGAAAATGATAAATACATCCGTCTCTTTGGTCTAACACTAAGTCACAGTTGGTAATAGTTTTGACAATTATCACTTCATTTCACAGTGTAACACGTCGGGATTTAGTGTGATGCCTTTATCTATATCAGGTACATGTGATAATGTGTTAAAGCACAAGTGGAAAGTGGCAGTTTGCGTCCAACATACTGTTATTTATCACTGAGTCATAAGTCTACTTTGAGTCCCACTGGAGAACTTTTTTAGTCCTGGTTTAGTTCTTGTTTAGTCCTGATTCATTTTTGTTGTGAATCAGGATTAGTTGGCAGTGGCTCAGTAGTTAGCGGATTTGCCCACTAACCCAGAGGTCCCAAGTCCTGGCTCAGTTCTGGTTTAGTCCTGGTTTAGTTCTTGTTAAGTCCTGATTTAGTCCTGGTTTAGTCCTGGCTCAGTTCTGGTTTAGTCCTTGTTTAGTCCTGGTTTAGTTCCTGTTTAGTCCTGGTTCAGTCCTTCTTCTGTCCTGGTTTAGTCCTAGTTTAGGCCTGGTTTAGTCCTGGCTCAGTTCTGGTTTAGTCCTTGTTTAGTCCTGGTTTAGTTCTTGTTTAGTCCTGATTTAGTCCTTGTTCTGTCCTGGTTTAGTCCTGGCTCAGTTCTGGTTTAGTCCTGGTTTAGTTCTTGTTTAGTCCTGGCACAGTTCTGGTTTAGTCCCGGTTTAGTTCATGTTCTGTTCTGGTTTAGTCTTAGCTCAGTTCTGGATTAGTCCTGGTTGAATTCTTGTTTAGTCCTGGCACAGTTCTGGATTTGTCCTGGTTTAGTTCTTGTTTAGTCCTGTTTCAGTCCTTGTTTAGTCCTGGTTTAGTCCTGGTTTAGTTCATGTTCTGTCCTGGTTTAGTCTTAGCTCAGTTCTGGTTTAGTCCTGGTTCAGTCCTCGTTCTGTCCTGGTTTAGTCCGGGCTCAGTTCTGGTTTAGTCCTGGTTCAGTCCTCGTTCTGTCCTGGCTTTGTCCTGGTTTAGTCCTGGTGGATATGTTGTACATGTCAGAGAAACATGTCAAAGGCGACGTCTCTAGAGGCTGTTGTCTTCTGGTGGAAAATTACCTCTTCCATTCACAGTTGCACAGACACCACATCAAAACTAGAACTAAACTGGGACCAAACCAGGACTTGAACACGACCAATCCAAGTCTACATCAGGTCTAAAGCTGGACCAGACCAGGACTAAACCACGAGTAGTTTGAGACACAGTAGTTTTGATGTGACCAGAGAACAGAGGAGATTGAAGCAGAGATAGGCGTTGATGGGGTGGGGGGTGTTTGAGGGGCACAGGGCTCCAGGGACTCTCCTCCTGTCTGCTTTAATACAGGTCAATGCCTCTACAGTCAGTATTCTCCTGATACATGTGACTCTGCTCTGTCTGCTTCTCTGTCTCAACTGTTTTATGCATGAGATCTTAAAGTCATGGCTAGAAAGTGTTGAGGGTGAAACCACAAGGTAAAATGAGAAAGAAATGGAAGAAAATGTGCTTGTTTTTTCTTAAGATGCAATGGAAATGTGTAATTAAAGTCATTTACCAAGTTAAACAAGGTAAACTAGCTTATCAATACAATAGAATCTGTGTTTTGTAATTCTTAAATTTATTACTTCCCGTGTGGAGTTTGCATGTTCTCCCTGTATCTGGGTTGTATTGCTTCAAGTGTCGCAGTTTTTATATCAACCTGTAGCTTACTTTTGTTAAGCAGTTAGTAATTTGCCTGTAACATTTAGTCATAACAATGTTCCTAACAAAGTATCAGTGAGCTGCAGTCAGGGGAGTCATCACAGAGAAATAATAAATCAAATGGTTATATTTATCCAATTATGTGTACTATAAAGTGATTTTCTATTTAACGTTCCAATTAAAAAAATTGTTAATTCAAAATTGCTGAATTTTTACTTTTACCGTTGAAATACTGAAGAGTCGTGTGGAGAGGCACCGGCCGTTTGTGCCTCTCATGGACTGACTGTGCTGTAGCTCAGCAGTGACGCTGCTGCTTTAAGGCTGTGAAAAGGCGCCGGGTGAGGCACGTAATTATCTGGCCTCATGGTAGGGGGCGCTCATGAGAGCGTTTAGTGCTCATAAGAGCGTTTAGTGCATTGCTCATTGATTGGGCAGAAGGCACCTCATCTGAGATATTTTTGTCTATATCTTTCTACGCTCTGAGCTTCAAGGGCCAGCTCCAGCTCACGGTGCCTAAGATGAGACTTAAAACCACCCCCCCAGATCCAAACATCCCCCTTACTTAGTTTTGTTGGTTTTATTGTTTTAAGACTAGTATGATTAAATTCAATTTCAGTCGTACTAGTTTTAAAGTTTATTTTAATATCTTATTATTGTCGCTGTTGTTGCTGTGTATTTGTCCAGGTTTGGACTGTCCTTGAGCTGTTATTCATGCTTTTCCTCCCTCCTACCTTCCCTCCCTCTCTCTTTCTCCTCTTGTAGGACGCTCTGGAGGTCCTGGTGGAGCGCTATGAACAGTCTGAGATCGAGGGTCCGTGTGTGGCCTTTAGGAGAGCAGCGTCGGTGCTGAAGAGTTTGTCCTGGAGCGTAGAGAGTGTGAGGAGCATAGAGGGACTGCCCTTTATGGGAGACAGCACCAGGGCTGTTATACAGGTGATTATAGACTCCACACGAACAAGAAGTACACAAAAATGTACAGTTCATTTGCAAAACGAAAATGTTGACGTGCAATACATTTTTTTAATACATATAAATGTTTTCAAAAGACAAATATAGGTTAGTAAAATAAAAATACATTTCCATCTTTCCTTGATCAAAAATGTCACTATTCTCTGATGGGTGATTCCACATCCTGGAGCTCTTTGTGGAATAAAAGTCCATATTTAAGACCAAAATAACTATTTATTCTAAAGCAACAGTGCAGATAACTACTGTGTTAAAGAGATTGCTCATATCACATAATTTTCATGTGTTTTTGCGTAATAGCTCTCATTCACCACGAGGGATGTTAATGTCAAATTCAGTTAGATTTTCTGTTAGTTATTATTGAGACACAAAGACGCACCTTTCTAAAGCAGAAGATTCTTCCGGTGAAGTTTCCACCCTCTGATCGGGAGTAGTCGTGCGTCATTGTGCACAGACCTTTTGCGTTGATGGTCAAACTCAGGGAAGTGGAGCAGAATCAGCCCTTTAACTTTTCAAGGAAAGTCTAAACATGAGCTGCATATTTTTGACAGAACTGGTTAAAATTTACTTCACATTTCTGCACCCACAACATGATGTCATAAACCATAAAATAAATGTTTCTATATTTTCAAACACTGCTCCATCTGCTGTGTGAGCCTGATGTTTAGAGTAATCACATGTTCTTCAGAGCCCTGTGCTGCAGCAGTGTCTCGACTGTGGAGATGCTTTGTGTCTTTACAGAGTCAATGATTGCTCGTTACAAGTCTTTGAATATCTTCATGGATCATATCTCCAACTGAAACAAACCTGATTCAGCCTGTAGGGAGGTGTAACTGCAGCCCATTTTCATCATAGTCATTCTTTAGAGGAGTTAAACATTGGCTGCAAACAAACTGTCAATAACCTTGCGCTGTAAACTGGATTGTCACTGCGTTTGAGTTTTCAATCTCATGAGAATCTATTTTGTACGGCTCTCGCTGATTTATTCAAGTCCTCCAAGTTTTGGTGCAGAGTAGACAAAAAACATTTTAGTAATGCTTGCTAACAAGGTACCAAGCAGTTAGAAGCAGCATGGTGCTATGGTGCTTAGCCAAAAACTATTGTTTTAATATCAAATTGGCTGTGATTGGCGTAACTCCACAGGGAGCCCCTCCTCTTCCCAAACTATACTGACGGGAGTCATTCCAGAGTGATAATGTGATGAACTTGTGCTTCACATATCACTCTGGAGTTAATCACTCAACTAATATTTGCATTTTCAAATCTCTGAGGAGCAAACTGTATGATAAAAATGTACTTTGATAACAATGGCAGCTGTAGACGTTTGTTCTCTGCATTTGGAAAGTCCTTCAAAGCTGCTGCGGCAACTTGTTTTCTGTCTAGGTTTAGGTTGATGGAGAAAGTGGAGCATCCATCCAGAACCCTCCAGAAACACAGACAGAACAAATCCACATAAAAAGTTGCGACATAGACAAAAAATTGAAGCTGGGACTGTGATCTTTTTACAATAATACTTTTTGTACATCTTGACAAGCCTCTCGAACGCCACACTGTCGACATGATTCACTCACTCATACTTAGGCAAGATGAGTGAGTGAAGTGTCTTGCCCGAGGACACAACAAGTTGGAGTTTGAATGGAGCTGCTGAGTTACTGCTGCCGACTTACTTTTCATTTACATTCAGACTGCCTAGAATCCATGATCTCAAAGTGCACTTAAGGCCAAATATAAACTTATTTGAGATGCGAGAAATAGCTGAGATGTCATAAATTTCTTTTTCAAATAGAGGTTATTCATCTGCTTTATTTTCTGCTGATTCAACGAAAGAAAAAATCAGCCTGGTCAATATTAAAATCCTCTGCATGAGTTCTTGTGTCGCTGTCTGGATTCTGCAAACAGACAACAATGGGACCTTATGAGAAAAGCTGATGCCACTTATTTTATTTCCCCATAGATTTTTATTGTTATCAAAAACATAAAGAATCGCTCTCATAAATCACACAGAGGCAGGAGTAGACAAAGGTTTGGAGTTGTAGGAGTATTATTCATTATCTAAACTTTATTAAAATGTAGTTTCACTTTTGGCATGTCAAGAAAATGTAGTGGAATCACAGAATTTCAAATGACCATGTAAGTTTATGCTCTATAGATGGTTTGACTGCACTCACGCACTTCTAGTTAGCTAAAATATGTAGGTTTAACCCAAAATCGTAGCCTAAAATGTAAAAACCGGATTGTGATACTGTTAAAGAGTGAGTCAAACGCAGGGATCAATCTTCTGGACCTTCTTATTTACCCAATTATGTCTATGGTTCTGATCTAGACATGGTTTGGTTTAAGTTTAGTCGAAATTTTGATGTGGAAATTTCTTTTACCACCAAATGTGACTGAAATAGGCAAAGTGGACAAAGTGTTTAGCTCAAAGACACAAGGACAGCGCGCACTTTAAGCTGAACAATCCTTTAAAGTGTCCAAATAATAAGTTTTGTTTCTTTTCTCCTAAAAATAGCTCTAACTAGAAACCCCCAAAACCTCCTTTACTTCAATACTTTCAAATATTTCCTGCAGTTTTCTGCAAAAAGAAATTAGTTTTGTCACCAGAAAAAGAATTTTGAACGAGGGGATGTAAATTTGGTTTAAAAATATGCTTGTTTACCAAAGTTTAAATTTATTCTCACCAAACTGCACTCGCCGGATGAAAGTTGTGAAGTAAACCTTTGCAGAAGAGATGAGCACTCTTCACTCACACATGAGAACACAGCCGACAGCAGCTCCAAACCTCGTCTCACTCAGAGGAAATACAAATACAAAAATAGCGGGAGCGGGGGTCAATCATGGAGACTTACTCGGAGCAGTGGTTCGGGACAGGTGTCAAGAAATGTCCAGAAAATGTTTTGACTTTTGCAGGAGGAGGTGAGCAGCACTGGACTTTCTGACATTTTGGGCTTAATGGTTGATATTTCTTTCTTGATCCTCAGGTATTATAAAAAACTATAAGAGTGACAGTGATATCTAATAAATCTATGGCTACCACTGAATAACTACACATTAATTTGCCTTAGTTAAGCATGAACAAAGACTTAATTTATAATGAACAAATGGTTTATGTAATTACTTAATTAAAAGGAAGGCAAGGCAAGTTTATTTTATATGGCACAATTCATAATTCAAAGTGTTTTACAGGATAAGAAAGACATTAAAATCACAATACAAACAAACAAAACTCTTTCAGATAAACAGAACAGTTTTGAGCCTGGATTTAAAGTCAAAGTTGAGGCCTGTCTCACATCTTCATGAAGACTGTTCCAGGTTTTAGCTGCATAAAACTGAAACACTGATTCTCCAGGTTTAGTCCTGACTCTGGGACCAGCAGGAGGCCGGTCCCTGAAGTCTTCAGAGTGTGAGATGGCTTAGTCCTAGTTTAGTCCTGGTTTAATCCTGGTTTAGTCCCGGTTTAGTCCTGGTTTTGTCCTGGTTTAGTCCTGGTTTAGTCCTGCTTTAGTCCTGCTTTAGTCCTGTTTTAGTCCTGGTTTAGTCCTCAGAGTGTGAGATGGTTCTTGTGGCTTTAACGTGTGGGAGATACTTTGGTGCTGGTTCATGGAGAGACTTGAGCTGCTTTAAAGTCTGCTCTCTCTCTCTAAGGAGTTAGGAGTTAGGATAAGTAGTTATGAATTATGAATTAAGTTTTTGTTCAGGCTTTATTAAAGTATTACCAAACAATTTAAAACTTCTAATGTGTTGCACCATTTCTTTGCAGCAGGTAGAATGTATATTACACGCTGTATTGTACTAAGTGCCCTGTTAAATACTTCACTCTTTACAGTGCAGTAGCTGAAGGACTCCCTGCTCCCTCTTCTGAGTTTCTTTGAAGTCTTTTCTACAGCATTTTTTTTTTTTTTTTTAGAAATGAAGAGTTAATTTGCAAAAACAGAATCGTGCTATTTGAAAAAGTCATCAGAGGCTTGTAGTTTACTCTTAGTATAGTAATAGTTTCAAAAAAATAATTATATTTTACTGCTCAAAAATATTATTCCATCTCTTGATAAAATCCACGATACATTATTTGTCAGAAAAAAATATGTGTATATTTTTTGGCAATTTTTCAAAACTGCAATAATTATTTTTTTAATTGACCTCTTCAAATATACAACAAGATGCCTAAAAAAAATCCCTGCACAATTTGAATTTAGCGCCAAAACTCACCCGAAGTGTGTTTTATTTTTCATTTAACTCGACATTTGTCTCTTGGAACTGATCAAAATCCTCAAGTCAGAACAAGAAAACCAACCGTAAAAACCCAAATGTGCCATGTGTGAACATCAGAGTGGCAGAGCTCTAAGAGAGATGTGAAACTAGTGACACAAAAGATCAGGATCAGGGCGTTTGGAAGTAGTAAAAATGTGTTCTACTAAAAGGGGAGAGTGGGGAAGTGTAACGTGCATCGAAGGCTGGTTTTAAAGGAGAAAATCATGCAACATTGAACAGCCATGAACATCCAAAATGCCCCGGTACAAGTGACAACTGAGGCTGCGTTCACACGAGGGTTGAATCCAGAATGATTCTTTCTGTATTTTTTATACAGGTTGATATCAGGCTGGTCCCACGTCCTCCGCTGTGTCTCAAACCCGGAGAAATGTAAATGTGCAGATCATTTTTTCACTGACACATGTGAAACTAAGGAGCTTTGCAGATAAAATCGTATCAGAATCAGAATTTAGTGCTTTGCTCGTTGATTCTGCAGAAATCCATGATGTGTTTTAGCCTGTGTGTTTTTTTTTTTTCTTTTTTTATTATTTCCTGTAAATCACGCATATTTTAAAACGGGGAGATTCATCGATGACTCACATCGTCGTAAAGTTTTGAGGAAGTGTCTGTTCTGGATCTCAGACAATGGGTTGGGCAATATTGGCAAAAATTACTACCACGTTTATTTATTTAGTATTGCATTGGCGATATTCAAAAAGCTCCTATTTATGTATCAGACAAAATACAATAAAAGTGCAAAAATATGACTTCATTTTTATTGTAACGTTTTCTTTTTGCACTTTTTTTTTTTTTTAATTATAAATGATATACTCAATATAATAACATTACTTTCTAATAATATTCACATTATAATTTATTCTTGCCCTGGTTTGATCCCTTTTTACCCTGTAAAGGAACCATGTTCAAACACATTAACCATGTCCAAACACATTAATCTCATAAAAGAAGATACTTTACACCAGATTTAGCTAAAGCTCGTTTCCATCTGCAGTCCCCAGGCATGTAACAAACTATTAAAATACTTCAAGTATCCGTCCATGTACAATCAAACCATGCAAAAAAACATTACACTCCACACACTCTAGAGTCAGTTTGGTCGAGGTCTAGTCCAGATAAAGTTTTAGTGCTAGTTTAGTCTTATTTTTACATGGTTATGGGGACAGAAATCAAGTCCCCATGACGTAAATCCTTAATCCTTCATAAATATTATTAGATCAGCAAGTTCAGTCATGGGTTCTGTGGCTTCTGTGCACAGAGGAAAGTCTGATACAGAGATATCTCACTCCAGTCACGAAAAAAACTCCAGACTTCACTTGAATTTCAGACTACAGTACCATTATACATGTTTAAATTTAGAAACGCACTAGAAATTATTGCTTTGCCTTGAAAATTCCACACTATGGTATTAAATTTATCTTGCAGCTGTTCGATTATTAGTATTTTTGATAGCTAAAAAACTTGAAATAGCGTGGTAGCCTCTCAGCAGATCTGGCGTACCTGCTTGTCTCCATGGAGATAGATAAGTTTAATGGCAAACTGGAACAATCCAGGCAAAGCAATAACATTTCCTTGGAGACAAACAGGTGGAAAAGTTACATAGTGCACCTTTAAAGCTATGAGAGTTCACAGAAGTGCTCATGTTTGAACATTAGCAAGAAAAAAACTAATAAAAAAGGCTCTAAACTAACTTATGTTTGATGTTTAATAAGGTTTTGGAATATTCAAGAAAGCTGCACTTCTGCACAATCATCTTGTACTTGTACTATTCACAGGAGATACTTCAGTACGGCCGCTCATTTGAAGTGGAGAGAATACTGGCAGATGAGAGGTACCAGACGCTAAAGGTGAATAGAAAAAACACTTCAACTTTATTTCACTGTGTAACACTTGAACCAACCGTTACCTTTACTGCTCAAAGTGATGAAGGAAAAGTGACAAAAGACTGATAATACATCGATTTTACTTACTTACTGCTAACACATAACACGTTTAGATCACTATTTTAACTTTTTATTATTTTGAAAATGGTATATTCGCTGAAAAAAATTAACAGCATTAACATGTTTTTTAAGCTTCACTCCCACCTCTGCATCCTGCCAGTGAACCTTCTGCACATCGCCTCTGGTTTGAGAAGTTGTCGTGTAGTTTTGTTACCGTGTTTTTGTATATTTAAGGAGAATTGTCACGTGGGAGAATGTTTGACAAAGGATTGAGGCTGAGCATTGTGCAGAATCTTACACAGCGCGGCCCAGGAGAGATCGCTAAATTACTGAATCAGAATCAGACTTTTATTGCCATTGTCAGTAGAACTTTCTTTAGTGATAAAATGCAACATAAAAACACTGAATAAATACAAATAAGGGCATGCATAAAGTTAAAAAACCATATGCTTAAAGATAAAATAAAATACTTAGAGGTAAATATATCCAACAGCGACCTCAGCAAACATCGATGACATTTAAAATCTCCTCAGTCGTGTTTTTGTTGAGGGAATAATGCTAAAACATGGTGGGATATTGGTTAAGATATTCTACTTTTTTTCTAGTCTGAGTTACTTTAAATCTTTTCTAAAGCCTGCTTTTTTTTTTTAATGAAGCGTGACATTTGAAAAAATCGCTCTCTTAGTATTGTAATATTATAATAAGTAATAATAGGGTAGAAAGCTGCAAAAACACACACATATAATGCCTCTCCTTAAGATATTCAGGCTTTGTTTCAAGAAAAAAAAAACTATTGATCACATTATGCACAAACCCTTTTGGACAACCCCCTCAGAGGAACATAACAGCTTCTTTGTCAAACAGAATCCATTATATCTGTGAGGCAGACTCAGGGCTGCTTGAGACGGGATGAATGATGAAAGGGAAATACGCTGATCTGGGAATATGACAATACAACAATGATAGTAAAATATAATGGTAATGATACTGCAGCTACATCAGATCAGTACAAAGTTAAATCAGACCACTGTCACTGCCATATTTATCCATTTGGCTTTTTATTCTGGATTTGCCTTCACTGTGTAGCTTTACTGCAGTGGAGGGTTTGCCACCTGCTTGTCTCCGTGGCTGTTAACATTATAGATACAATCTGAATAAGAGTAAAACACAGAGATGTTAAAATCATAAATTAAACACATTAATGATAACGTTAATAACTACCAAGGCGCTACTTAAAGTTTTGGATTCAGTTTCTTCCCTTCCCTCTTCTCTCCAAAGCTCATTTACATATGGCCTCGTTTCAAGCACAGGATCTCAGAGTTAGCTCTTACCTCTCGTGCCGAAGTGCTCCTGATGATTACCTCCTCCCCTTTTGGTTTCCTCGCAGCTGTTCATGAGTGTGTTCGGAGTCGGACCTAAGACTGCAGACAAGTGGTACCGCCAAGGACTCCGCTCCCTCCCCGAAATCCTCGCTCATCCCGAGATTCAGCTCAACCGGATGCAGCAAAATGGTAAGAAAAATACTTTGAAGTAATTTGCACCACTGCAGTTATTCTAAGACCAAAAATGCTGTCAAATCATTCATGGTCTCTGCAGGGACTCTCCAAAGTTGATCTTAAACACACATTATATAAAGTTTTGGAGATGTTATTGATTTGCTTTTTTGAGCAATATAAATGTATAAAGTGAAATAAATGCAGGACAGATGAGTTTAATACCGTACTGCACAGATGGGGAGATGGGGGTTAGGTGTAAATAGACACTCAAACCACAAATGCCAAACAAAACAGGATTACTCAAACATAAATAAAACTCTTTAAAGTGCAAGTTAAAAGTCAGTTTCACATAATATGTCTCCTTTAACTTGTTTTCATACACACAGGTCAGACATATTGAATGAAATACCAGAGATAAAGTGACCAACAACTTCACAAAACCTGAAAAATACCTAATACTAATGTGAATAAAATGACATGTATACAGTAGAGAGGTACCATACAAAAACACAAGCTGAATGCAGTTGTGGTTTTAATAAAAATCAATAGATAGAGTCTTTCATCAATCAGGAGACAGAACAGACCATCAATCTTCTATCGCTGAAGGTCGTAGAAATACACTGGGGAGCGACTGGTTTGACACACTGGAGGTGTTGGTGCAGGAGAGGATGGAGTTTCTTTGTGTAACACGTCGTACATTTAGTCTGCTGGCAACATGTTTCCAAATGACACAGACTGATAGTGTAAATGTAAATGAGGTGATAGGGAAAAAAATGGGGACAAAACTAAAAACACAGGAACAACAATATTTCACCTAGAGCTAGACCAGACATGGGCAAACTACGGCCCAGGGGCCACACACGGCCCTTTGGGCTTATTAATACGGCCGAACATGACCAAATTATATTAAAATAGGTAAGAGTAAACCTTGTTCAAAGTTTTTCTGCTGTGTTTCCATCCATCCAAACATGTTCTTCCTCTTATCCGGGGCCGGGTCGCGGGGCAGCAGTCTAAGCAGGGACTCCCAGACTTCCCTCACCACAGACACGTCCTCCAGCTCCTCCTGTGGGACCCCAAGGCGTTCCCAGGCCAGAGAGACATAGTCCCTCCAGCGTGTCCTGGGTCTTCTCCGGGGCCTCCTCCTGGTGGGACATGCCCAGAACACCTCTGATCCACCTGTCAATCTCACGCTCCATCCGTCCCTCACTCGTGAACAAGACCCCGAGAGACCCTTGTTCTCCTGTGGTTATTTAACTTAAATTTAATATAATGAATTCAATTAATGCATTTGGAAAACAATTTGTACAATGAGCCTTTCATATTCAGGCTTTGCCACATGTTACAGGCCAAATCGCTACTGTAATTGTATATATATATCCTGGCCCCGCCCCTTTGTCAAGTTTTAGACCCACTGTGGCTCCTGTGTCAAAAAGTTTGCCCTCCCCCGGTCTAGACGAGTGGCACAGGTGAAGAGGAGGAGATGGAGAGGCTGAAGAAGCTGGTGATTTTTGCTGCTGTGGTGGAAATGGGACATGTAGTTGCAGCACAGATAGTAGGATAATGAAAGGGAGGAGTGATTAAAAGCTTGATGTTGAAAGGAAAAGAGAGATAAGAACAAGAAGTGAGGCTGCCTGGGATCAATACTTTACTTTATGATCTTCTCCCGAGTTCAGATGGACTTGACTGACAGGTGGATTAGCCAATCAGGGAGACACACGGTCCGTCCATATCAAAACAAATATGGCTGCAAGGAAAAAAGAAAGGACTGAAAAACAGAGGGAAGTAGATAATCTGAGGTGATTTAAATGAGATTTTATTTGAAATGATGGGTGACCAATGAGTTCCTTCATTTCTCATGCATCACTGAAAAAAACTATCTGATTGGACGATGGTGTTTGGTTCTGGCTCGAAACACGACAGAGGCATGAAAAATACAGATAACATTCTGAATTTGTCAGGTATGCTTGGTCTAATACACATTTTGAACATAATAGCTGTGGTAATGGTTTAAAAGTGCTTAAAATCACAACCCTTAATACTATTACATTATCATATTACACAAATCATATCATAAAAAGTCATTATAGTTTTAGGTTTTTTTTTTTTGCAAACTGGTCGTAGACATATGAACCCAAAGTGCGGAGCTTATTCTGTCACGCAAAATATTTTTAATTGTGAATAAAGAAAACCATACAGTAGTTTAGTTAGTTTACAGTTAGTTTATTTATGGAAAAAAAACCTAAAACTACATACTGACTTAACAATTATCCATTAAAATTGCCTATTTACCATAAGTCTGTCCATAAACGTGAATAGCCTTTACACAACAGCTGAAGGTAAATGATACAAATGTCTTTTTTTCAAATGTGCCTGTCACTATAAACCAGTTCTCCTTTTTACTCAGTTTTAAATCACATTCATCTGATTATCCTCCGATCCAAGCGCGTACACTGCTTTGTGCTCTCCGACAGGCCCATATCAGACACTACAATGATAAATTCCCCATAAACAACATTAGCACATAAATCTCAAATACTCTCTGGATATATTCACGCGTATCATTTTTCTGCTTGCTTACGACGCGGCAAAACTCTGTAATCCCAAAGCATTACACACAGGTCTCCATTTATTTTGTAACTCTATCTGATAATGCTTCAAGTGACAGACATCTTCATCAAAAGCCCTTATAATCCATCACTCCAGGATCTGCTCAATGCGCCGCTGTGCCCAGAATTTATGAGCGATTTGACTGAGAAAATGTTTTTGAACCCTGATCTCTTGTCGGCATGTTGTAACTCTCTCCTCTCATTTGTTTTATCGAAGCGGACAGACTTGTCATTAGGTTTACCGTGATTAATTGGGGGAGTTTGGAGCTTTTGGTCGCCTGTGAGAAGGAGGCAAAGGGAGACGTTTGAAATGGGCCTGTCAATCCATCCATCATAGTTTAGCCTACAGGAGCTGGACCAGCGGCGTCAGACTAAACAGATTTTTACGGTTGAGTTTAAAGTGAAGACTCTTTGTTACTATATATTTGGATGGAAATAAATTTGATAAATGGTTAGTTTTGTTCACCGCTGTTCTGCTTTCAATCAAACAGCTCTTTCCTTTCAGAACTAGAGTTATGGTCCTTGAAAAACTGAATTTCTTTCGCGATTAACAAAGTATATTTATGCTTCTATCTATCTTATGTGGTGAAAACTATAATTATTATTGTTATTATTATATTGTAGTCACAGCTGCCCTGGGACAGACTGACAGAATCAAGGCTCAACTCCTCTGCTCTCGACCAACACTCAAGCACATTTATACTGGGCAGTATGGGAGGCAGTGACGTTCATGAGGTTCTGATGTGTCACAGATTCACAAACATATAAACAGGTGTCAGGACATTTGGCCCGGGTCAGTTTCTCTCCAGTGACTTGGGGCCAGAATAAAAAAGAATTTCAAAATAAAAGTTCTGAAGTCCGTATGAAATATCTCTAATAATATGAAATAAAAAGCTGGTTTTGTATTGTTTTTTATCCTTATTCTGTTTCCACAATTTTCAGTGGATTGAATCATTAAATTTCTTTCCATTTGGTCCCACTCTGTTTGAAAAGAGCGAGTCTTTGTCCCGTCGTCTGGAGCAAACCCTTTAGCTCCTTTAGCGTTGGTCCTTTAATTCTAACCTCCTGCTTCGACCCAAAGTCCAGTTTAGAAAACTGAGCTTTAATATGTATCTTCCTCCATTTAAAAAGTAGAACAGACAAGAAGAAAATAGTGAACGGATGCTAAAACTTGACTTGCTAACTCTAAATTGTAGTTTTCTGTCACTATTCTGTGGGAGTTACAAGAATCCCTGGGCTCATGAGCGCCCCCTACCATGAGGCCAGGTAACTACGTACCTCACCCGGCGCCTTTTTACAGCCTTAAAGCAGCAGCGTCACTGCTGAGCTACAGCACAGTCAGAACATGTGAGGCATGTGCCTCTCCACACGGCTCTTCTCAGGATTTCAACGGTAAACGTAAACATTTAACGATTTTGAGTAAAAAAAAAGAATAAAATTGCAAAGTTAAATAGAAAATAACTTTATCGTACAAATAATTGGATAAATATAACCATTTATTTTTTCTCTGCCTCACCTGACCGCACGTCACTGGTGGGTGGGATGTCTTGCCTGAGGACACAGACAATAATTTCCACTACAGACCCGGTTGCGCCCCACTGTGGCACCTGGTGGTAGTTTTCCCAGTGGTCGCCTTTCCAAGTAACATTTCTGAACATTTTAATGCTCTGAGTAACCCAGTGATGCAAGAGAACCATTATATACATTTAAAAAAGTACATTTTGTTTAATATTTGTCCAAAATATAATTGCAATATCAGATTTTTTTTTTTTTTTACCCATCTTTATAATCAGCCTGAATCATCACACACGTTATATTAAATTGGAAGTGTTTGATTTTATTATTCTTTCTGTACCTCTATTACTCTCGTCTAACTGTCTGGCTCTTCTCCAGGTTTCCTTCATCATTCAGACCTCTCCAGGGGGGTGAGAGCTGACGAAGCCCGAGCTGTGGAGGCTCTGATAGCGGAGACTGTCCAAAGTGTGGCCCCGAAAGCTGTGGTCGTTCTGTCAGGAGGTTTCCGCAGGTACAGGTCTATATCCATACAGCAAATACACTCCTCACTAAAAGTTCTAGGGATTATTGTCATTTGTAACATAGGAAGCATGCATTCTGAGAAAACAGACAGAAAAAAATCCCTTTAGTGTCTTTCCCATTTAGTGAAACGTGTGTAATGTTCTCCCACAAACCAGTTTTTGAATCGCACCTATGGTTTGGATGCAATTACTCAGTTTTCTTGAGTAAAATCAACAGTAAAATCAAGAAAATAAAAATTGAAATACACATATTTATTTAAGATTCACATGTAAATGCTCATAACTGACACAAACAACAGAATAATGCCGCTCTATACCGACTCTATAGGGGAAACAATTATAATATACAGTAAGTAACTGTGTGGGCAGGTGCATTAGTGAAGCTGAGTGCGTCCTCGGGCATTTCAATTTAAAAACTGCATAATTTGAAATGACACATGACGATGGCTGTTGTTCCCTGTATGTTTACATGTCATTTATGTCAGATTCATAAAGGAAGATAAGACACATTATATTCAGTTAGTTACAGTGGGCGGGGTGTTTTTCATATTCACACATATGTATTGCATTTACATGTATCAGGATATAGTGTGAAAGATGCACTGTGTAACTTTTCTGATGGAGGGTCCCACCACCTGCTTGTCTTCATAGAAATGTTATTAGATTTGCCAAGATTGTTCCACATTAAGGTAATTAAACGTATCTATCTCCACTGAAACAAACAGGCAGATAAGGTAAGATCTGAGAAGAGGCGAGTAAGAATGCATGTTTTTAAGGTATTGCAAGAAAAAAACACCAGGAATGGTTTATGTATGTTATTTTTTTTGGACTCTGCCAGGGCTGCCCTTTGTCACCGATTCTGTTCATTATATTCATTGGGAGAATTTCTAGGCGCAGTCAGGAGCCGGAGAGGGTTTGGTTCAGGAACCACAGGATCATCTCTGCTGTTTGATGTTGTCCTGATGCTTCTTCGAGCCAGGACCTGCAGCACTGGGGCGGTTTGCAGCCGAGTGTGAAGTGGTTGGGATGAGAATCAGTCCGAGGCCATGGTTCTCGACCGGAAAAAGGTGGTGCCCTCTCCGGGTGGGTGGGGAGTCTCTGCCTCAAGTGGAGGAGTTCAAGTATCTCGGGGTCTTGTTCACGAGTGAGGGAAGAATGGAGCGTGAGATTAACAGGTGGATCGGTGCAGCGTCTGCAGTGATGTGGTCGCTGTATCAGACCGTCGTGGTGAAGAAGGAGCTGAGTCTAAAGGCAAAGTTCTCGATTTACCTCAGTCTTCGTTCCTGCCCTCACCTGTGGTCATGACTCTGGGTAATGACCGAAAGGACAAGATCACAGATACAAGCGGCTGAAATGAGTTTGCTCCGCAGGGTGGCTGGGCGCTCCCTTAGAGATAGGGTGAGGAGCTCAGTCACACGGGAGGAGCTCGGAGTAGAGCCACTGCTCCTTCATGTCGAGAGGAGCGGCTGAGGTGGACGCCTCCCTAGGGAGGTGTTCTAGGCATGTCCCACCAGGAGGAGACCCCGGGGAAGACCCAGGACACACTGGAGGGACTATGTCTCTCTGCCCTGGGAACACCTTGGGGTCCCACGAGAGGAGCTGGAGGACATGTCTGGGGTGAGGGAAGTCTGGGAGTCAGTGCTTTGACCCGGCCCCAGATAAGAAGACGAAAATAGATGGATGGATTTTTAATAGGAAACAAAATTAAAAGCCAACTTTGTGCAGTGTAACATTACTCAATATTGGTTCAACTTAATATTTAAGAGATAAAATACATTTGTTTGGTAATTCATATGAACACTCAACAGTTTAATGTATATGCTATGCTATGTAAATGTGTACTCCCCATGGGCAGAGATGGATTTATCACAATTAGAACTGCAATTAGACCATGGCGAAGAATTTAGACATTAGCATGGTAAAACGTATGATTTATTAGCTATTCCAATGTGCCCAATCCCCTTTGAGAGCTGTTGTAACTCTTAATGGTCTTCTACGGGGCACTTATTTTGCACATTACATAATCAAAATGATCAGACATCTTAATTGGAATCACGCAGAGCTATAATTGAAGGAGTCCATTATCTGTAAGCATGCCATTTACCTTTATGTGGTGGAAAAAGGGAATCCTCCAGGCATGGTTTCAGCCCAGCGGGGAGCATTTGATGGGCTATTAGACTAAAATAACTTGATATGCTTATGCTAAGATGCCAGCAGCAGCGCTAATAAACCACTAATGCTCTTCACAGAGACAAGATCCTCTCAAGAAAGTCCCATCAAAAGTGGAATTTAATAATCGCTTATTAGTTTGATGTTGCTCGCAGATAGCCCCTCTCAAAAGCTTATGAAGTATCTTTAAATAGACACAAAAATGTGGGAGGAAAATCTGGAAACTTTATCTGTGTAAGGAGGCTAGAAAGTCCTCCAGTCCTCTAGTGCAGGGGGTAAGTTATAGTGAAAACTCACACTAAGTTAAGACTAAATCAAGACTAAACAAAGAGCTAAATTGCAAAAAAATGCAGTATCGATATTGTAGCTAAAGGTATGTCCCACTGTTAATGCTGCTGTGATTGGTCCTTCGACTTCGAGTTATTTTTTAAGTTAGGAAACAGATTATGGTGAAGGTTATATAAAAGTTTAGGAACAGTAACATGTTACAGTCAGGAAAATGATTAAGATTAGGGTTAAGAAAATGTGTCACGTACAACTTAATCTCAATTTACACAATAAAATAAAAGCTAAACAGTCCAAAATATATAATTTTAGCCCCTAGCAACAGGAGCTAGCATGTTACCGTGACAACCAGAGCGACGTGATCACTTTCATCCCTCTGGACCAGACGATCTAGCACCAACCATCTCCCCTTCGCTAAGGTTCCTCGTGTTGTAGAAAAGTAATTCAATTATTAAAATGGAAATATTTCAGTTTTTTGTTGTATAAATTAGGAGTTAATTATAATTTGGTGCATAAATTAAGGTAAATATTCTTAATCCAGGTTACCTCCTTGTCTCTGTGGGGATGTATTAGCTTAATGCTGTACTGTGGAATATTTCAGCCAATACATTCGTGTCATAAAAAGTTGCATTGTGCACCTTTAAATTAAGTTTTTCTCTTGCTATGTGCACCCCTATCACTTGCTCTCACCCCACCTTTTCTCTCACCTCTCCCTCTTTCTCTCTCTCTTTCCATCCCTTCTTTAAATTAAGTGCAGAAGTAAAACCACGACATGTAAACAACTGGTGTGAACTTGAGCGTGCGTGCCGAGAACCGTTCAATTATTCACTGGAGCTGCACAAAGCCCATGAAATATGCAGCTTATTTACAAACGTGTGGGCGACCGGCGACAGGGATAAATAATACAGAGGTGCGAAGAGTGGCTGCAAGTGCGCACTTCTAATAATGGGTTTTGTGTTCAGAAAAAGGGAGGCAAAGTGTGGGCTCAAAGTGAACCGTCAAAGCAGCGACCCAAACAAGAATCCTGTGAATATGTGAATGTGCTTGTATTATCCAAAACTTGTAAAATCATGTATATTTTTGTGTTCTGTCAGGCAGTGATTCTTAAACTTGGTGATACTGAAAACATTGCACTTTTCCGGGAAATATCCAAAAGGTAAATCCACAAATGTTGATCCTGCTCATTTCTGCTCAAACTCACTGTATTACAACAAGAATCGACTTTTAACGCCCTTGGACCTGGCTTTTCTGGACAACCATTTTGGATTGTCTAGGCTGTTACAAACCATTTCCTAAAATAATAAGTAGTTTTGTTTAATATTGTAGTAAATGAGGGTAAAATAACCATAAAACTTAAAGCTGCATTACAAAAAAAACAAATGAAAGGAGGCTCTGCGAGGACAAAATTAAGGTATGAGTTTAAACACAAAAGTTCAAGTTTCTCAGTCTCAGATTTAAGTCAAATTTACAAAGTTTTCAAGATTCAAATCATACAACAGTGTCATGTGGTTCGAGGCAAAGAATCCAGCAGTGGCAGCGTGTCAAGAAAACTCTGTTCTGATTCACTGTTTATCAAAAAGACTCAAGACAAGTATTAGACTTTTCATTTACTCCGATCAGAGGGAGAAGACTCGGAAAGCATGTCACATAAACGCCATCTCTCAGCCTCTACATCGTCCCTCCTTTCAGACACGCTTTTATTAGACCCATGACGTATTCTTTAACAAAGCATATACTCATTTAACACATGTTTTAACTCAACACCCCGTCTTAACAACAACAATCTCTTTCCTGACTTCAGTTCAGGCCACCCAATCTTTTGACCTTTAACTTACACTCCCATTATTTACTCTCCCAGTTTAGCTTAAACCCAGTGAGTTTGAGTTTTACCTATTTCTAAAATCTAACACACATCAGCATATAGTTTATTAGATGATAACCTACAAGTACAATTTTAGTCACACAGGGGGCGGGACCTTATAAAGGGCGCTGGCACAGGTGGAACGCCACGATTGGCCAGGCTCTTGATCGTCCAGGGCTGTAACATAGACCACAATGCAAATTTTAGAAGAAGAAAAACAGCAATGCAAAAATGTTCAGTTTAGAATATTTTTAAGTATTTAGAATGTTTTTTTTTTTTGTAAAGGCTCATGTCTCCTGCTCCTGTCTCCAGCTCTTCACATGAGCCACATTGTTCCAAGACGGACAATTGTTGTTTCTCATTTTGTTTTTACGCAGGACAAATGTTGCTGTGTTCAGACATTTAATAAATCGTTTTTGCAAATCAGAATCAGACGACTTGTATTGCCATTGTAAGTGGCCACAGCTCTCAAACTTGGAACTTTCTTTGGTGATAAAGTACAACATAAAACCACAAATAAGTAAAGTGAAGTTAAAAGTGAACACGCTTAATCAAAATCAAAAATGTTTAAAATGTAGAATGAATGTCGTCATATGTGGACATCATTTTGTAAAAAGATAATTATTTGTTTTTACATCATACATAAAGAGATTATTAAAGCCACGAATGAGCTCAGGTCTCAGGACGTTAAACAATATTTATTTTAGCTGCCTACATTTGTATTAAATATTATTGGCCTATAGAATGTTGTGCTGTCACCCGAAACGCAGCAATAAGCAGCTCTTGAGGTCAAAATATGTCCACTGTGCTGTCTGCGTCAATTACAGAGCATTTTATTGTCCGATAATCAGGAATGTGTTAGCATGCTAGTTGTTGTTAGCTTCACCGTCACAGCAAAACTGGACAGTGGTCTCTGAGAAGAACGAGGGTGCTTCGACTGCAAAGGGAAAGTGAGGAGTAGTGTTGGAGTTTGGCCCAATGCAAACCATAAAAAATCTAGCGCAGCATCTTTAAAAATTCAAACTTTTCTCCTGATTATCTTAAACCCCAAACCATTTACTTTGGATGAACAAAAGTACAAGGTGACATCATTTATTTACAGAAGACCTTTACATATTTTGAACAGAACTTGTTGGAAAAAACACCACAAATAACATCCTGTCTACTTCTTCTTGTAGCTAATCTTGACAGGACCCTCCTCTTTTTATAACAGTGCCAGACGCCATTGCTCCACATCTGTCACTCCCGTATCCTCCTCCTGTTATTCCTAAGGTTAAATACAGTTCTATAGCACCAACATAAATGCCTCGCACGTCCTGACACCCCGAGAGCGAGAGGCCGATAGAAGCAGCGTTTCCTAATCTATTTTTAATCCCTCTCGTGAACGCGGCATTAAGACTTGTCACCCGTCTTCTGGCACAACTGTCCTTTCAGAGCGGCTAAAGTCAACGCTATCGACAAATCCTGCTACGACGCCTCTTCTTTCAAATGCCTGACAGCGTGGGTTTACAAGTGCTGTGGTTCTCAAGCTGTGGTGTTTGCGCTGGAGTGGTTACAATACTTTAGTGATATAGATATAATACTTGTGAGGAAGGATGGGTTTCCTCGCTGTAGTCATTTGCTGGATCGTTAAGGTGGAACCACAGCAGGTGATCGGTCAGAATCATGGAGATGCTTCACTTGATTTGATGATGTTTATTACTACATTAAAATACAAACAACAATGAATAAATGTAAATGTACAAATAACACACAAAATGACAATATGACAATATGACAATATGACAATATGACAATATAACTACAAGCAGCGACGTTCAGTGAGGTTCATGAGGCTCTGATGTGTCACAATCAATCAAAAATTAAGCGAAAAAGAATTAAAATTGCAAAGTTAAATAGAAAATAACTTTATAGTACAAATCATTGGATAAATATAACCATTTGATTTCTTTTTTTCTCTGTGATGACTCCCCTGACTGCACCTCACTGACAAGAAATAATTCTCAATCAAACAATGACTGAACAGTAACAAACTGGTAAAACTGACATTAGATGAAATGAAATAAAAGCCTTATATTTAGTAACGTCAGCTTTTACCCAAGACCAGGATAAGGATGCACAATAAAAGAGTATGAAACAGTGAAACTATTGGACAAGGCAAAGTATGAACTTAACAATGTAAATGAGGCGTTGAATTTAAAGTAGGCTGTAGCTAACTTAGCAACGCAAAGACACATAAAATACAATGAAATAATGCACTATTCATTTACACTCATCACACACTTATCTGCATAAGACTCACATAACACACAGAATTAGGACAGCAGATATACAAATATAAGGCAGGTTAATAAAAGTACTACGTAGACACTGCTGCTTATAGCGAACTCTCCGACAACTTCTGCGCAATCGAAAGTCCTACGTTTTTTACAATACTACTCAAAATACGATACTACTAACAGAAGCCCCTTTATTCTCTTATCTAAATTTGACTTTTGATTAAATGGCGCTCTATCTGCTGAAAAAAGACAACTACTTCATTTTAAATAGTTTACAGTCGTCCAAATTTACTCCTCACTTTCCTAACACATTCCCAGCATCCTGCTTAATGGTACTTTTCACAACTTTCAGAAACTCACCTTAAAAACATCATTAGTTTAGTCGTCAGATCCACTTACCCACAGGTTGGCGGTGCGATCTCAGCTTCCACAGACGAATTCTGTCATTGTGTCCTTGGGCAACACACTCGCCCCAGCGTCTGTGTGCACTGGTGTGTGAATGTGTGTGTGAATGGTTAAGTGGTTCCTTGATCTAAAGCGCTTTAAGTACAAAGTTGCAGCATTTCTCAGCTGAATTTGCTGTAACAAACCAGTATTTCCTGTTTGTCCATTCCAGGCACGCTTTATACCGCACCTCAGTGATTTCCCGCAGAGAAGCATGAGGAGATCAGACTCGAGCCAACGGTTCAGAGCTGGTTGTGGTGAATGTGGAATTCTCAGATTAAAAGTCCAAAGCGCTCGTTCAGCAACTGGAGGACTGTGAGGCATATGTAAACAGCTCCACTACAGTATTTGATTAAAATGCTCATAAGTGCAGTAACGGAGGCTCACTCAGAGAGACTTATATGTGAGATTTAAGTTTGATATAAGTATGAGAGAATGCAACTGCAGTATTAAGATTTGTACATCAAGAAACCTTCTCTAGTCCAGGCAATAATTCAAATTTTTGTCTAATTTACCCATAACATTTGAACTCTTCTCCAGAGGATTGGCTGTGAACTTTTACCGTAATTTCTGGACTACAAGCCACTATTTTTTTCTAGACTTTAACCGATGCAGCTTATAGTGCAGTGCGGCATTCATTTCATTCATTCATTTCTTTTTCCTAAAATATACAGTGGTCCCTCATTTATTACGTTCCAAAAATAACCTGCGATAAATGAAAAAGTAGAAAGCATTTTTTTTTTTTTTTTTACAATTATTATTCTATATGTTTTGCTGCAGGTGTATTTCTCAGTTCCCCTGACTCCGCCTCTTTGTCCTGGCGCCGCTGTAATGTCCCGTAATGTTCTTTTTCCTGAGTCACTGATCCACAAACTAAAGCAGACTCCATCCGCAGGTTACAGCCCTTTTTGCTCCTTGTTCAAACTTATTCTGCTGTCGTCCTGATGTTATTTTCCTCCTTCTTTATGTTGTTTCACATGTAAAGTCTCTCGTGGACGCGCGTCCACAACGCGAGTCGGAGGCGTTTTCTCTCAAATACAAAGTGTCCAACACACTGCAGACTGTTTCAGAGTCACGCTGCAGCATCGAACATTTTAGTAAATTTGGCTGAAGCATTCTGTCCTGTACAGGAGACACGACACCTCCTTTAGCCAATCAGGACGCAAAACACGAAACTTTAGCCAGTCAGTCAGGACTGTAATGAACAGAACACCACCTTTTGAGCTAATTTTTCATATATACGAGGGATGACTGTAATGAAATTTGCGAGCTAATTTTTTTAAAAGATCCGGGCTTAAAATCCGGTGCTTTGTACATGTTTTTCTTTCTAAAATTAAAGCATGCGGCTTTAATCAGGTGCCTCTGTAGCCCGGAAAATACGGTAATTGAAAAGATCTTTGACCAGTTAAAACATTTTCATTAAATTCAGTTAAAATTTGACTGCACAGCTGTACTTTTTGTGACATTTACTTAAAATGTATCAGGGAAAAGTGTTTGCAAAATTGATTAAAGTGTAATATCCTTCATAAACTTTACCGCACAGATGATTCTTGCCTAGTTCATTAAACCACAACATACCTGAACATGCCATACTCCTCTCCTCAACCCTGCTGTTTCTGTCTGCGCCTCAACCCTCACTATCTCCACCACAAAAGCAGAACCATCAGCCTCCTCAGCCTCTCCATCTGCTTGACCATCACTAGCGTCTAAGCGAAATCGATCAACATCCACGCCTGTATCTCTCTTTTATCACTACCCAGCCTATCTGCTAGGATCTAAGTGCCAAAGTTTATAAATCACTAAACTTATAATTGCGTCCTGCTTTGTTGAAATAGAGAAAAGTACAGGGCGCTTTTGACGTTCTGAGCATTTCAGCACAAGTATAAGTTCCCTGCCTCCTCTCCTGGTTCCCATTAGGAGCGCTAATGGCTTTTCTCTAATGGTAGGTCATAGCTTTCTGACCTCTGAAGATTACCCACAATCCATTTCTGCCTCGGCTCCTTCCTCCTTTCATGTTGGCTGTCGTTCACATGTTAGGTACAGTGAGGAGACATCAAACAGGCTTCTCTGATCTCGTATTGTCCAATTTTTATTAGAGGAAAAATCGCAACGACCACTAAGACTTAGTTTTGTACAGCTCGTTAAAGGTGCTCTATACCTCCACGGAGATGGTGTTGCTTTACCTGAATTGCTCCACAGTATGGCATTAAACTTATATTTATTCTTTACTGATGTTATTTCATTGCTAACTTATCGTAAAATAATAATAATGCATTTGTCTTATACAACACTTTTCCATATACCCAGTGGGTAGGCTCCTTTATTGGTGTTAATTCTTGGTATCTACTGACAAAAACCTGGCTTTTACCATTACTAATCACTCAGGCCCACATTCATACACAGACAAAGTAGGTAAAGTGTCTTGCCCAAGGACACACAGGCAGTATAAGCACAAATGATGATGAAATATTGATTCACACCAATAATAATAAGTATCACACATCTTGTTTTCCTGATCATTTTGGTTCAATTAACTGGAAAAAAGGAATAGTCTCAAATGTCATTCCCCTGCGCTGTGTTTTTAATAACTCTGTCTGTCTCTTCATCAGTTAAACGCAGCGAGTACAAGAAGATCATTTTCATATTTTTTGAAAGCGGTGGCTGATAATGTGTTTTTATCTCTAGGGGGAAAGAGTTTGGGCACGATGTGGACTTTATTGTGACAACAGCGGAGGCGGGTGGAGAGAGCCTTCTTCTGCCTCTGATAATGGAGAGATTACAGGAGCAGGTGAGGGAGCTGCTAATGCTTTAACACTCAGGGCGCCTCACAACTCACAACTGAATCTTTTATCACATCTGCTGCAAAGAGCACGGATGGTATTAGCAACAGAACGCTGGATGTTTGTGTTTTTAATTACAAACATTTCCTGATTAATAGCTGTGGGACAAGATCACGTGCCACGGTGTCTCACAAGAGAAAATGATCACAGGATTGTGCACACGTGAGAAAAAATTATTATTATTTACCATTTTTTGAGATTTGGATTTGCTCCATCCGTCCCTCGGTGCAGTGTCTGCAGTGATGCGGTCGCTGTATCTGTCTGTCATGGTGAAGAAGGAGCTGAGTCTAAAGGCAAAGCTCTCGATTTACCTCAGTCTATGTTCTACCCTCACCTATGATCATGACTCTGGGTAATGACCGAAAGGACAATATCGTGGATACAACAGGCCGAAATGAGTTTCCTCCGCAGAGTGGCTGGGCGCTTCCTTAGAGACAGGGTGAGGAGCTCAGTCACACAGGAGGAGCTTGGAGTAGAGCCACTGCTCCTCCACGTCGAGAGGAGCAGCTGAGGCTCGCGCATCTGTTCAGGATGCCTCCTGGACGCCTCTCTAGGGAGGTGTTCTGGGCATGTCCCACCCGGAGGAAGCCCTGGGGAAAACCCAGGACACACTGGAGGGACTATGTCTCTCTGCCCTGGGAACACCTTGGGGTCCCACCGGAGGAGCTGGAGGAGGTGGAGGACATGTCTGGGTGAGGGAAGTCTGGGAGTCCCTGTTTAAACTGCAACCCCGCGACCTGGCCCCGGATAAGAGGAAGAACATGGATGGATGGATGACATATAGATTCGGCAAGTGCGAGTTATATCTTTAATAGTTTCAAAACATACAGTTTTAGAATGACAACAAAAATATAAGAAAAAGACAAAGTTTAAATCTGTAACTGGACAAATCGTTGTAAGAGTGAAGACGTTTCGCTGCTCATCCAAGACACTTCTTCACTTCTGGTCCGGTTACTGCTGGACACTGCCTTATATCTGTCTGAACGAAGGAGCCAACTACACTGAAACTGTAAACATCTGTTATCTCCAGTTTCAGCTGAAACGACCCTATTCAATGAATAGAACAGCATCTGACCAGAACTGAAGAGGCGGTTTGGATGAGCAGCGAAACGTCTTCACTCTTACAACGATTTGTCCAGTTACAGATATAAACTTGATCTTTTCCCTGCATGTTTTCTATAATTGTTCAGACCTCTAATGGGGCCCATCAGACCTCGACGACTGAGGGATTATACAGACATTAAAAATTATGTTAAAATCTTGTCTCTTTCTCACGTATCCAATCTCGTAACTCATAATTATGTGTCGCCCCATCTCTACTGACGCAGCTCGAGCAGGACAAGTGGACAGCGCTGGCTCTGCGTGTTTCATTAGTCTGTTCAAAATTGAATGTGGGTGTATACTTACTGATTACTAGCTCTAAATAACAAAAATAACACGTCAAATATTGTTTTTATTATATTTTTTAGCTACAAATGTGCCGTCCTTCTGGGCCAGTAATCATTCAAATAATTCAAAACGGCATCAATGAAGATACAAAGACGCTCAGCATATGGAGAATGGCGAGTGCTGCACTGTGGCGCCCGATGCACTGCGTACAAATAAAATCATCTCCTTCTCTATTTATGAGGGAATATTTCAGACTTAAGACCTGGCTTCACTCCTGGGGCCAGAGATTGAGACTGCCGTGAACCTCGGGAGCCAAACATAGATTTAAATGTTCTCCTCGACAAAATGGTTCTACAGTTACAGGTCTGTTATTTATTATGAGTGCTCCTCAAGAGTAACAGAGGTCAGAAACTTTTCAGACAAACTTACCTCAGCTCACTTCATTATTTACATGCAGGACGAGTCATCAGTTTAAAAAAATCAACCAGCAGGAGTTTGGGTTCGATGCTAGATACTGTATGATGACAGACCTCGCAGCTTGCACCTATTTCTGCTCTGGACAGTCAGGCCGAGGGTGGCTAGAGTGGATCTAAGGCAAGTCCGAAGCTGGACTAGGCCAAATACAACACATCACTTAACATTAGCGCTGCACAATTTGAGAAACATCCCAGTTGTGTTTTTTATGACAAACACTCTGCAATTACGATTAGATTTCAGGGCGACAGTAGCTCAGTGCGTGGAGGTTAAAGGTTGGCGGTTCGAGTCCTGGTCTCCACATAAACATCACTGGTTAGCGGTGCAATTCCAGCTCCCACAGATGAATGGTGTTGTTAGCACCTTGAGCAAGACACTTAACCCACCCTGCCCCCACATACACTGATATATGAACATGTTATGACATTCTTTGCCCTAAATCTTTACTTGTTTTCAAATGTTTTTCATCTGTCTGTTTGACCTTATTCCTAAATCTTACGTGTATTGATATGTACTGTTTTCTATCTCTTTGATCTAATCTTCATGATAATATCTGTTGTTACACACGGGTATATCTCTTGTTTGTTAGCGAACAAGACAATGTGTCCAGCCGCCTGGAGTCACTAGACTAGATTAAGACTAGTACGATTATTTTGATGGTATAAATCCACAGTTTTTTGTTCATTTGGAGGCTGAGGGCAAGACGACACTATCAGGGAAATCTGACTTTTCGATTCAAAACAACTTCTTTATTGTTTTCATATATTTTTAAGTTTTTACTGTTAGAAATTCCACAACAGTGTGACTGGATGAGTGGTTCCTTTTTGTGCTTCGATTGAAAAATGATAAAAAATGTGACCGTTTACAATTTATGTTTTGATAAAAGAATCCTGTTCAAAGTTCACATTTCGCATCCAGGAGAATTGACAAAAAAACTAATACGAACTGACACACAAGAATAGATCTAAAATACAGAGTTATGGTATTTTGCAGCCTTTGCCATTTGCCAGTTGTGTCATTTAGATTACAATTTAGATTTGATCACGGTTATTCTTGCTGCCCTACTTAACGTACTCAACATTTCTGCTCACGTATAATCAGTAAAGGTCTGTGAATCTAATGCTCTAGCTGTCTAAATGGCATAAACGTAGCATTTGTCCTCATATCTGTTTATCTGCACTGCTTACTGATACTATCCATGGACTTCTCTGCACATGATAGCATGCCCTTTAACACAAAACCTAATCTACACGACTCCATTTACAAAGTGTGGGCCAGAATCCTGATAAACCCCATTGTCATCCACAGGGACTATATTTAGATAATGGAGCTTTGGTGAGTGGGTCCCGCTGGCATCGCTCACAGCCGTATCTTCAGAGCCTGAATACAGCACACGGGGCTGCTACCTCTGAATTATACCACTCTAAAGGGAAAGATTTGGAAAAAAGACCACAATTCAAAGAGTTACTTAGACTTTTAGTACGGCTTTCAAGGGCCAGTGCCTTCGCCGAAAGCATTTAAAGAGGGGGTGTTATGCAAAATCGACTTTTTAACTTTCTAACATGTTATAATGTTGTTCCCTCGTCAAAAACATGTCAGAAGAGGTTTTATGTCATACTAGAACCTCTGTAATCCACGCCCTATTCAAACCGTCCTTACAGTTCGCTGAATGTGAGACTGTAAGACTCAGCCACGAGCCCAGACTCCCAACAACTTCTATACACATACACAACAGTGCACTACAACTTCACAAACCTGACGCGACGTGCAGATGCAGATGTTCCAGTAGTTTAGTGGGATGCAGGCCGATTGTGTTGTGAAAGGGGAGTGACTTAGCATGGGGAGCAAAAGAAACTGAAACTTATTAAACATGTTAATACGCTGTTTTTTACGCACGGGTGAATATAGGGTTTTCAAAATAATAAAAGATTAAAAAAAAAACAACAAAACATCAAAAGTTATTGTGATTTTCATGAAGGAAAACTGATACACAAACTATAGTCACGACTTAAAGGACCAGCGCCCCATTCATCGTAAATACCGATTTAAATTCATTACAAAATATTGTGGCTAACTTTGACCAATATATTTACACAAGTTTAATCCCTGTAATATGACATTAATCGGCCTTAAATGAAACTAGTGTCGTGTGTGAGGTTCATGAGGCTCTGATGTGTCACAGATTCACAAACATATAAACCAGGTGTCAGAACATTTGCCCCGGGTCAGTTTCTCTCCCAGTGACTTAGGGCCAGAATTTAAAAAAAAATTCAAAATAAAAGTTCTGAAGTCCGTATGAAATAGCTCTAATAGTATGAAATAAAAAGCTGGTTTTGTATTGTTTTTTATCCTTATTCTGTTTCCCCAGTTTTCAGTGGATTGAATCATTAAATTTCTTACATTTGGTCCCACTGTGTTTGAAAAGTCGAGTCTTTGTCCCGTCGTCTGGAGCAAACCCTTTAGCTCCTTTAGCGTTGGTCCTTTAATTCTAACCTCCTGCTTCGACCCAAAGTCCAGATTAGAAAACTGAGCTTTAATATGTATCTTCCTCCATTTAAAAAGTAGAACAGACAAGAAGAAGAAAGTGAACGGATTGATAAAGTTGACTTGCTAACTCTAAATTGTAGTTTTCTGTCACTATTCTGCGGGAGTTACAAGAATCCCTGAGCTCACGAGCGCCCCCTACCATGAGGCCAGGTAACTACATGCCTCACCCGGCGCCTTTCAGTCAGTCCATGTGAGGCACAAACGGATGGAGCCTCACCACACGGCTCTTCAGTATTTCAACGGTAAAAGTAAAAATTCAGCGATTTTGAGTAAAAAAAGAATAAAATTGCAAAGTTAAATAGAAAATAACTTTATAGTACAAATCATTGGATAAATATAACCATTTCATGTATGTTTTCTCTGTGATGACTCCCCTGACTGCACGTGACTGGATGATACTTAGTTCAGAATCATTCAAATATCAGTACCTCCACACCAAGCCTTTGGGGCCAGAGGAAACCCGACATAAATCACCTTTAAAAGTCACGAACCGACCAGCGCAGCAACAAAACCTCCACAGATGTGCTCACCATGTACGATGTATTCAAATGAAATGCACAGTGCCGTGTTGTACGTGGCTTAATTACCAGCACTACTCAAATGCTGACAGTTATTTGAAGCTAATATCACAGTAATATAAATATCAACGCTCCAGAGAAGTGTCTAATTAAAACAGAACGTAAACATTTAATTAGTCACAACAACAGTCGCTCCTTAATGACTGATCTGTTTGTTCTCGCTTTGCTTCTTTAAAGCTCAGAGGATTTATTTAGAGTTGTGCTTTAACAAATGACAAAGTGCTATTGTTGGCAACTAAATAGATGCACTAAAAAAGACTTGTGGCTTTGTTGAGAGTGTTTCCAGCGTCTTTCGCACTCTTAACCTGAAAACCTCAGGACAGAGACAATGTTCAGTTTACGTTCAATAACTTTATCCATGAAAAGGCACTACATAAATACACCGTAGTTACAACTGATTTGTTACAGCTATATTTTTTATTATTTATAACTTTTTTTTCACCTTTTTTATACATACAACATGAAACGAACAAACAAACGAACATCACAGACTGGTCTAAGAGACATCGATGCATGACATTCTAGTCCAAAGTCCATAAAGATGTGCAGTTTCAGGCCCATTATTTGAACTTAAACTAGTGGCTCTATTTTCTAAGAGCTGAGAATTTCCAAACATCCAAGTTTGACCATAGCAAGAGGTCGGACATCAGCGAGTCCACCGGCTTCTTTCCATTTCCTCTTCTAAGAAAGACTGAACAATCTGCTCATTTTGTACCAGTGAAGCAGGAATATGTCCAAGTAAACACATCATTGTGTTTCCTACCACCTGCTCACCTCTGGCTTTACCAATATCGCCACAGACTTTATTCCAAAATGTTACACAATCTCATCATTGTTGCTGATATTTAAAGTTGCCGTTGTTTTGCTTTTAACCAGATGTGTTGTTGTTTTTTGTTTGCAAAAATCACGACAGGATTGTTACTGTAAATTAGACTCATCGTGTGTTATAGTTAAACAACCTAAAAAGCTTCTCATTTTCCTGTATTGTCTTTTATTTATACAGGCAGAGCCAATGAGACACCAGACTCTTTTTCCTGAGCGCCCTGTTTAGACAAAATGAACAGAATAAATAGCTGCATAGGTCCATTTAAAAACATTAGAAACAGGTGCAGCTGTGATTATACATGTTTATCACCAGATTATTAAAGTGCATCCAGTTTTGTCCTTGAAATGTTTCCATTTTTGGGAAGCAAAATAACCAAAACCTTTTTCCCCAATCACTCTAGTGCAGCAATCATGAAATCTTGGGTTTCAGAGCAAAAGAATATTTGGACTATTGCCACAACAAGTCCTCAAATAACAACTTAAACAGGAAAAGTAATGTAACAGAAACCCATGAATAGCACTATCCACCGTATTCAGTAAGATGCCAGAGGCGCTGCCATAAACTCTTTCGGTTGTACGTTCTGACACAGAGCTGCCAATCTCAACAGCAAATAAGTTAAAAACAAAATACAAAACCATTTTAAAGCCTCCCAGAGAAAGGCTGCATTGTTGACTTGTTGGTGCACACAGATGTTGAACATTTTACACAAATTAATCTAATCTATCATGTTTTAGCAGACTTTTCAGACCTTTCTCTAGTTCTCCATTGAGATGAATGATTCCCTACTCCACAAATATCTGTGTAAACCCTCAGTCGTCCAGGTCTGATCCACAGCAAAAGACGAAATTTAAATCTGTAAGTGGACAAATCGTTGTAGGAGTGAAGAGGTTTCGCTGCTAATCCAAGACACTTCTTCAGTTCTGGTCAGATTACTGCTGGATACTGCCTTATATCGATCTGAAGGAGGAGCTAACTACACTGAAACTGAAAACATCTATTGTTTCCAGTTTCAGCTGAAACGACCCTATTCAGCCCTTAACGACCCTGCTGTTGTTCTCTTGTTCTGTCTGAGGATGGAGTTGTAGATGGGGGAGAGATTATGTCTATCTCTCTCCTAACAAAAAATAGCTTCTTTAACTCTCCTCTCAAACCATTTCTTTTCTCTGGCTAAGATCTGAACTTCATTATCTTCAAAGGAGTGGTTAGTGTGTTTGAGATGGAGATGTACAGCAGACTGTGAGTCCTGACGCTGGTGTTGGTACATCCTCTTATGGGGAAGCTGTTTAGTTTCTCCAATGTAACGCTCACTGCACTGAATGGAATAGACACATTACTTTGTTTATGGCTCGGGGGTTTTGTTAGGAAACAGAATCTTCCTTTAACAGGAGCCTGTGACATAACGCTCACTAGAACAATCCTCAACCCAGACAGCAACAACAGGGTCGTTAAAGGCTGGGCTGAATAGGGTAAATAGATAGATTCTCCTTTCAGACAGATTCATAAGATATAAGGTAGTGTCCAGCAGTAATCTGACCAGAACTGAAGAAGTGTCTTGGACGTCTTCACTCCTACAACGATTTTTCCAGTTAACAGAGTTAAATTTCGTCTTTTGCTATATTCCACAAATGGTAGCTGTCAGAAATAAAACTGGGTGGAATAAGGTGGATAGATTTAAACATTGCCACTGCATAGTTTTTATATTGCAAGCCTTTTCTGAACAGTTATAAAAAAAACGATTATGATCATGAGTAGTGCCTGCACATGGCCTGAAGACCTTGGGACTAATTTTCACATGGGTCTCACCTTTGTCCTTGCATTTGAATGAGGGATTATTTAAAGTACCAGTGTGTGAATGTGGACTGTAAGGGGTGGTAATAGCTGTCAGACGGTGCATTAAGGCTTTGGGGCAGGTGTTAAACAGGTTTTAGGACATCCTCTTTCTTCAGGACAGGGACAGAACGGGCCTATACTCCTCTGGGACAGGAGACCGCACAGGAGTGATTAAATGTACGGAGCTGAGGTCGGATCTAAATGTTGTAACCTTGTCATCTGCCACAGCGTCCCTCTGGGTTTGGTGGTTATCTTTGGTAAAGGAGGAAAGAAAGGATCACAGTTTGAATGGTTGTAGTTACTAAAAACAGGCTTTTAGTTTCATTTTGGATTTTTGTTTTTTGTTTTTTGAGTACAGTGTTCCCTCGTTTATCGCAGGGGTTACGTCCAAAAAATGAAATCCGCGAAGTATGAAATCCGGGAAGTAGCCCCTCAACACACACGTTTTTTTTTCAAAAAAACCAAAAATTCTATATGTTTTGGACCGCAAATATAAGCGAGATAGCGAGAGAACACTGTACATCATTTTCTTATAAGCATTGGTGCCTACTTTCCCTCATATTAAGTATTTTCATCACTATTTTGTGCTTTTGTGTTGCCGTGCCATTGAACTACATTAAATAATGTTTGTTGTCGTCCACCATTAAAGTTGGCTGAGTCAACCTTTAAGACATCTGCACCACCACGATTGTTCTTGTACATTATCTTCATCTGGTCAAATTTGCAGTTCTAGTTAAGAAAAAAATCAGTTGGAATTCAGAAAAAAATGTCTGTTTTGTGACTTCCTTCTGTTTAATTTTTTGCATGTTGTTGCTTATAATCAAAATTCAATCTACCTTAACAAAACTGACCCATCACAGGTTATTCCCTTTGATTTTAAATTTAAATGAACTGATTTTTCACATTTTTTCAAGGACAATAAAAATCAGGTAACAGGCTTTTAAAATCAAGCTTTACCAATACTGACCCATCTGATTTTATACCTGATTTTTATTGTCCTTAAACCATGAAAAATGAGTTAATTTACATTTTTGCAGTGGTCCACACATATTCCTCACTTTCCTAACACATTCCTGATTTCTTCTGACTTTCCCACGATGCTACACAAAGAAGCAGTGTGTTTCAGGTGAGCTTCAGATAAATCCAGGGTTTTTATCTTTAATTAATTCAAACATTGTCAATAAACCAATCAGAAGCTTCCAAAGACATGACACCATCATCAAATACTTTAAATGCAAAATAATGAAACGATCCCTAATCCTCTCATTATTCTGGCATTTAGCAAATAGAAATAATTTTGGTAATCGTAATTGGCCTAAAAGTGGAAAAGTTTAGTCTGATTTCACGTCAGACAGTAAGAAAAAAAAGTGTATGTGTGTAAACGTCTGGTTTCAATACAATTTACTTAACTTTTTACATGGGAAAAGTAGGTAGAGCCCCTTAAAAATCTGGGAAAAAAGCACCGTTTATCAATCAAACACATTATCATTACAATTATAGTGATTATAAAAACTGGACAGAAGATGCATCACACAACACAGACCAAACCCTGGCCTATACATTACTCTTTTGGGGGACACACAAGGCCTCAGTGATTAACCGCAGAGAGCTAAATGTTGTAACCTTGTCATCTGCCCGGGCTTCCCATGGGCTTTTGTGTCTTCACTCAAGCCTAATATCACAAGCACACCTCTTTTATAGAGCCGGCAGGGAGTTAAAAATACATCTATCTCACAACGTCCTTGTAAAAATGATGATTTCTCCTCCTCCCTCTCCACACTGCTCACAGTCTGAAAGCATAACTGCAGGGCAGAGGGAAGGTCAGGCTCCAGCTACACAGGCAGACGGATAGACCCTGGTAATAGTAACAGACACGCTCCACTCCATCAATCATCTGCTGTGGACTAAGCTCATTTTGAGAGTGTATAAGGAACACTCTTTATGTACTTGTACTCTTTTATTTTTACTCAAAATGTCATCAAATTTGTGTATTTTTGCTTTTGTTTTTCAGTAGAGGAAGCAGACATCAAAAATATGCTTAAAGCTACAGTAATAATAATAAAAAACAATACTAAAATGAGTTTATTGCACTCAAAAACAAATAAAAACATGAAGGTAGCTCCAAAAACCTGGCTTAACTGTTGCTCCTTTGGCTATAATCTTATAAAATGTAACCAGCTCCAGAGAAAGCTCCAAAATGTGGTGTTAACTTTATATTTCTGTGGCTGGTGATGTGCCTCCTCTAGAAAGTCACATAATGCATAACACTTCTGGTGGATGCTTACGCCAAAGTATAGCATTAAAAAGATCATCTACCTGAAAAGTTAAATGTCTAGTTCAACATTTTGAGCATTGAAAACGTTCAGACCTGACGTTGGAGCAGAAAAGTGGCAGCTCATCCATCACACATGGTCTAAGTCGTGTCTAAGTGACTGCAGAACCCGGTGTGTATGGGCTTCGTTATGAGATTGATTTGAGCGTTATTGTCCTGTCAATGTGGTTAGGGATACTGGAGATTTCCCTTTCCTGAATTAGATGAGTCAGACTGAACCTGTAGACCAGTGCTGGATTTTATTGCATTCAGAAAGAATCACAAATATAAACCGCAAAGCCCACATGAATAGTATGAGATAATGTGGTTACATGGATGGATATAAAGAAAATGAGGCTGTGTGTTTCTCTCTGTGTTTCCCCTCTTTCACCAGTAGATGGCAGATGTGAACTCTTTCCTCCTCCCCTCACCTGATTCACCTGGTGCTTCGGCCGTGTCCCAATTCACCAAATGCTCACCTTTCAAAGTACCATTCGAAGTACTGCTCGAAGTATCTGGCCAAAAATGTATAATCCTCAGTGTATCCGCCATCTTGCCGAAATGGGACAGCCCTAGACAGAATTTTTATTATTATAATGTATTATTATTATTTATTTCAATTATTGTCTGGGAATAACTGCACATTTCTTTATTCAGTATAACTTCTTTTGTTTCCCCAAACCAGCCCAGAAACCAGCCCAGAAGAATGAACATTTGAAAGTGTTTTGCGTAGTGGACTCTTCTATTTTTGCGTAGGCGCGGTGCATGATGGGATATAGCAGTGCGTGAAGTCTGCGTGGATTGACGCTTCGGCTACGGTCGATCTCCATGGAAACGCAGGGGAAATTTTCATCCGCTCTCGTCGAGTGTGTTGAAGTCGGACAGTCCTTGTCATGCCGGAAATGACGTAATGCCCTTCGACGCACAACTCGAATGGTGATTTTAGGGGCATTTTGGTGAATTGGGACACGGGCTTCTTCTGTCAGACCAAAGCTCACTGTCAGACAGCCTCTAGTGGTGGTATTTGAGAATGCAACAGGGGCCAATCTAATTAGCTTTAACCTTAAATGAGGAAAGGAAGAATTTAGACTTGCAGAGAGCTAATTTCCCAGTGGCGGCAGTAAAGTATACCTTAACTTTGATCAGTATTTCATGCTAATATTAGATCTTCAGATGGATGTTGTTCATAATCATGCTAGTGGACAGCACTTTAAACTTTCATTCCACCACACTAACAAAAATACTAGTCCTAGAGTTGTTTAAGCAGCATTTCCACTGCAGACCTCCATGTAAAACCCCATCCCCTCTTCATTTCAGCTAATGGCCTGTGCATCTGTGGCTCTGGCTTATTAATATTTTCTCCAGTGGCATTAGTTTAGAGTATGTCCACACGGGCCTAAATAACACTATCCTTCCTGACCCACATACTCTCTCCTGCGCCGTGCTCTGGGGAATTTTCATTTGAGATTAGACAGTCTTTAAGTGCTTTTATGGCGTCACTCTGGCCTCATTATCGGAGTGGGCACTGTCACTGCCTCCAGCTAAGCTCATAAGCTGACTCAAGGATCTCCCCTCCAACTTACCTTATTACGAGGAGGTTAGCGCTTATCTGGCAGAGCAGGGGCCTAGTGCCGGGCAGAGCGGGGAACTTCTGCATGTGATTTCCAAAGATGAGCTACTACTACTGACTATAATTAAACTTGCATTACCTGAAGACTCAGAGTAAAAACATTTCACACTGAGCATTTCTTGGTTTTATAAATATTCCAGACACTGTATAGCAGCCTAAAATATTCAGCTGGTGGTGATTGCGCATTAAAAACCTGAATTTATTGTGGCTTAAATCCCCTTTTTGGTCACCTTGCCTTAAGTATTTCACATTATAATGGACCCATGTGTTTGTTGTGAACATAATTTGACCTTAGAGTGATTCCAGTCATGGTTTATAAACGTATTTTTACCTATAACACAACAAAACTGAATGTGAACAGATGTTATGTTTGATGAACTAAAACAAAAATGGCATTGTCTAACCTTTGCTACTGGAAAAACTAAAGATTTAAGACTTATTTATTACTTATGCTAATGTTGGTGCCATTTGCTAAACTATGCAAAACACTTCTACACATGGTAGTGCACATAGTTTTTAACGAGGCTATGGAGTTACTCACTGTAGTTTCGTGGTTGTCAGACGCCAAAAAACCCTGGTGTTTTTATCAATGTCATCAGGTGATTCACAAAACCTAATGTGCAATAATAATTATCAGGTCCAGCATGGTGCATGAGAAATGAGGAATGTGCTACTCCCAAAATGGCCTCCACCTCTGACTGTAATAATGGTAGTGGGTTGCTGCTTAGTTTGAGCCTTTTGCAGTTTGTCAGTCAAACTTTCCCCCTCCTCCTCTTTCCTGAGGGCCCTTTGGGAAGGAGCTGCCCCCCTTGTCTCCTCCTCCAGGCATTACCATCTTCATCGGTCATGCTTTGCCTAAAATATTCCATAGTATAACATTAAACGCATCTGTCTCGATGGAGCCAGCTACCAAGAAGTGCTACCAGGCTAAATTACATATTGTCCCAAGGTATTTTTGAGTCAGTATGACACTTTTAATGACATACCGTGGAACATTTTAGGCAAAGCAACAGCTTCTCCAATAGGCAAGAAGCTGATGGATCAACTACCACAAAAGTAATGCTGTCCACTTTTAATTTAATTATGATGACTTGGCATCTGAAGTTTACACCCTCTCCTAATCGGTGGAGTCAAGCTAGAAGACCAGATTAATGTAGCGAACAGTGACCCGATAACATTAGTGATTATTCTGTCATTCCTTAACAATAATAACTCAAAGACTAAAATACAAATCAACACCAGTCTCCAAATGTGGGAACAAGTGAGATGTTTGTACTCACGTCAAAAGGTGCAGTAGACTGGAAGGTGGAGGGCAGGTCGGTGGCAGCAGTAGAACCAGGGCTGGACAACATGTCCAAGACTCAGGCTCGAGTTGTTTGAGCTTAATGGTCGTCTCAGCCTCAATCTCAAGCTTTCAGACTCGAAGTTCAAGCTGAGCTTTGCGCTCTCTCTCCTTGTCCTCGGTCTCCATTTTGAGATGAGCCAGGTGCTCTTTGAGCTGGGCCCCTTCTCTGGGAGAATAGGAGGAACAGAGGGGCTGGTGCAAAGGAAACATGCTCTGAGGGTGAGGCCGCACAGCAGCCTCCACAGCCCCTTCAGGAGTAACAGGGTCCACACACACACTAGGGCTTTCAACACCAAGGAAATTCCACCAACCTGTCCATGGTAAACCCAATCAAAATAAACTTACCTCTAACAATCCAATTATATACATTACAACTTTAGTGGAATAGGGTTAAAACTGTCCCGGACGAGCCCCCAATTTGTTACGACCCAGCTCAGCGGGGAAAAGGGGAGGTACAAAACAAGATGGAAAATGGTTAAACTAAAGTTATAATTTATTTAAAAGGAATGTTAAAGTAAAAAACTAACAAAAAGAGGCTCTTAAGAGTAGTTTTCAATGAGTAACTAAATGCAGCAACAAAACAAAGTACTAAAATTACAATTACACAAAACAAACAAGTCTCAGAATTAACCAAAGCTCTGTGAGAGTCACAATTTCAAAGTTCAAGTTACAAGAACCACACAGAACAAACGTGGCCTGCTGCTCCTGGCAGGACCCAGCAGCAGGTGGCAGGGGGCGGGGCCTTTTAAAGCGGCGCTGTCACAGGTGCAAGGTCATGATTGGACAGACTCTTGACTGTAGGAGAGACCACAGGGACAACACACCGGCCTGTAGGAGGAGCGGGAGGCCCAGGGCTGTAACAACTATTACTACGAGTTTTCTTACTTCTGTATGTAAACTGCTGTGGGAAAATGTATATCAGTAACCCAGCAGGGCCCAGATTATGCCGTTTTCTGTTTTTCTTTGGAGATGTAGACAGAGTAAGGATAAAAGGTTTCTCAAACATGAAATGAATGAAACAAAACACAACTCCAGGTCTGTTTGTAGATGAGGTAACAACATTCAAACATGACTTAAAGAGACAATTCTGTGCAATGTTGGACCTTTTTATATATTGTTTTGGCTAATGCATCTCTGGACATTTTGACAGCTAAAACATGTGGTGAATTCTACTAACACTGTTCAGTTTATAATGCTCCATTTCTTTTACCACTATGAAACCACTCAGTTTATTTCTGTAAGAAGGCTGTACTTTGTGTAGTCACTCGCTCACTTAGTTTCGCAGCCCTCTACACTTCTATCTCCTGCTCTCCTCAACAGCCCTGTGGCGTTTTGGCTCCGATTTTCATTACCTAAGAAGTGCTGCCATTTACCAGTAACAGGCTTTGGAGCTGTGGACAAGTCTCTATTGAAAAGTACACTTTGTCAAGCTGTTTTCAGTGTGTTGAAATGGGAACGGTGACAAGTTGGCTTCTGAGATAGGTGCGAGTGCTTTTACCGGTCTCAGCCAGGACAGAAGCAGTTTTAATGCGAGTACATGTGCCTGACGTGTCGCGTGTCGCTTAGCTTTAGCAAACCACTTTCCACTCAAGAGTAGACTTTCACTTTGGTCGATAGAAAACATAGTCATTGTTTTAAATAGTTTATTACTTCCTGTCTTGACATAACATACCGTAGTTGTAGGGTGAAAACGCAAAGCCGACAGTGCAGTATGTGGATAGAAATTGAATCGTGTCAAGGGAACAGACAAATAGAAAGTATAAATAATTAAAAATATGAAAAATACAGGAATCGTGATCAAATCCAAATCATTGGGAAATTCCTCTCACCTTTTAACGGTCCCTTAAAGGAGACATACCAGACAAAATAGACTTTCCTCACCAAAAACATACCTGGAGTTGTATTTTATTTGCATCACACTTTCATTAATTCTGTTTGCGAGGTTGTTTTTCTCTTATCACTCAGAAATCACTCATCCTCTTGTTGTTACGTAATAATCCATTCAGTCTCCAGCACAGTTTTTAAGTCCATAAACCTTCACGGGATGAGTTCAGAGCATTTCTTTATTCAAATTTAGCTCACCACAACAAATATAAACATGAGCCCAGTGCTAAATGCTGCTAAAAGGCTTATTTTTCATGAATTCACTGCTGTTTCTGTCAGCAGGGGGAGCTCTAATGCAAATCTAAATGATTGCGGTGTAGTTTTTTTAAATGTAGGCATTATTTTAAGTTCTAAAATCATGTTTAAAGCCATGTGACACTTTCAAATGTAACCTCCTCCTAGTTTAACAATGAAAAGTTAACCTGTTATAAACTTGGCACAATATATGAGAGAGACTAGGGAGCCATTTTGGAGCTTATTTCAAAGTCATTTTAATTGTAGGATCTGACAACCCAAAGTGAGGATGTAACTAACTTAAGAGATTGTTTCCTCTCTCTTTAATTATACTTAAAAGAATTAAACTTGTAGAAACACACATGTTTCTGTTGAGAACGATACCTTCTGTTCCAGCACCAAAGAACCTCAAATGTAAAAGTAATTAGTCTGACATGGCTTCAAGTAGCGCAGAAATCAGTTGGAGGAGGTGCCACTTGTTAAACATGTGCTGGGAGAAGGCGGCAGCTGTGAGCCTGTCTGTCTGTGTCCGAGGGAGAGTGGATCACAGACGGGTGTGAAAGGCTCTAGATCAATACATGTCCCACACAAAAGCTCCTCTTATACCACTGCATTACCTGATGTTCTGTTAAACAAGAATGCAGCTTGTCCCCTGCTCTCACAAACCCTCTGGCACATTGCTAGTATTCACGGGCATGGATTTTCACAGCTTTAAAACTCAGACAGAAGTACAGGAGGGTGGGCAGTCAATACGCAGTTTCACGGTTCCTTCAGCAGTCAATGAGAACCATTTCTAAAAGATTACAGGTACACGGCTTATAAATGTTAGTCCAAATGTATAATATAGGAGGAAATGTCATACAATTACAATCTTACCATTAGTGGGACAAATAAAGGTTTATCTTACCTTATATTTTCCATGTTGCGCTGGTGTGACTACATGAGTTTGCCTTTTGTTTTTCCCCAATCGTACAACTAAATCCAGTTGTTTAAAACCTCAAAGGACTGAGCAGTGCTAGTGCAGCTTCAGCTCAATGAGTGAATTCTGTAGGTTCTGAACTTTCACACGAGACATGGCCTGTTCATTACTGACAATGAGAAAACACATCCTCAATTTGCAAATTAAAGCAATGACAAGTTGGGTCATTGCTTTAAACCCAGGTTCAGGATGTAGTGATGTATATGTACTTGTTCAACAGTGTGTCTAGTTTCGATACTAGATACAACTCTTGATTGCAGTATCTTTTTATACCAGTAAGAACACAGGCTCCTTACTCCCCTCGCTACATTACACTGATACTGTGTTTGAACCTGATCCTTCAGTGCTCTGCCTGTTTGTGTATGCTACAGATCAGTCTCCCTCACAAAATGACGGCTTGTTTTTTTCTGCCTGTCAAAACCCCACTCTTCTCTCTCTGACAGCTCTGGCCTCTTTTCCTGGAAAGGCACAGATTATGAATAAATCATGCCTCTGATATTAAAAGCCACAGAAAACACCGCTATCAACTGTCTTTTTAATCTCCCCCCAGGGTCTGCTGCTGTTTCAGGCCTACAACCCGTCCACACTCGACCTGCAGAAGATCCCCTGTCGCCGGTACGAAGCCATGGACTTTTTCGCCAAGTGCTTCCTGATCCTGAAGCTAGAGGGCAGCAGAGTGCAGGGGGGCGTGCAGGGGGATAGAGGATGGAGGGCGGTGCGAGTGGACCTGGTGGCTCCTCCAGTCGAACGCTTTGCCTTCACTCAGCTGGGTTGGACTGGCTCACGGGTAAGAGACTCTGAGACTCTCCCAAATACTTAATATACGTAAAATTATTGTATGAGTCGATCATAATTTTACATTTTGTTAAATATAAACTGCAATAGAACTGAACTGATGAGCCCCAACTCTTCAATCCTCAGCAGCGGATTGTCATTTTCTTGTAATTTCCCTTAAAAGTGCATTTACTTAACTGGAGACGGGTCAGATCTGGGAAGAGGCGAGTCTGCTCACAGTAAGAATGCATTTTTTAGCAATACAAATATGATAATTTTTTAAGTATGATATATTGCTAAAGAAAATAGAGATGATAAATGATAATACTGAAGCAAACTTATGCCACTGACACAATAACCCGATGAATAAGTGAAATTATAACCCCCAAAAATATTCTAAATGTACAATATGGTTAAAAAAAAAACACAAATGGCAATCAGTAAATAGAGGAAAGAAACACTTAAGTAGTTTATTTATATCCATAATGAGTCATGGAAGTTATTTATGCAGCTCTCTAAAGCTCAAATCTAATCATAGAACAGGAAAAACAACAAAAAGTTCCTGACTAAAACTAAGAAAAAGTATCCAAAATGACCCCCAAAAATATACATAAAGCTCTATACCTGATGTCGTACTCGTTCTATGTCCTGATGTCACATTACTCGCTTTCGGACCAGTGTTGTTTCTTTACTGCACACTCGGAGTTCATGTTTGAGTGGCAAATGTCAAATTACTTTTAGAAGTAGTAGATAGAGTAGATGATTTAATATTTTATTCAAATCAATTGACATGTGAGTACTGATGGCACGCTAACAAATCACATCAAATCAAACAGTTGTTGCCATTTTTTGGATTATTCGATTGAATTTTAACAACTTAAACCCTGAAACTTGTATTGTTTTATTTATAGTTTTTAGTTCTGTTCTGACCTGCATAATTACAATAATGAATTAACCCATTAATTAACCCCTTAATATTGACCAGCCTCTGTAATTCTGCACGAACTAGAACCTTTCAAATCCAGTTGTTTTGTTCATGATTGTTCCCAATGATTTTCAAATGTAATAAACATCACGTGTGGCTTAAGTGACTGATTTGGACATGACTAAAATCACTCAAAGTGGGTTATTATTGTGCTTCCCCAAAGTAACAACTGGAGCACCTTGAGCCAGGCCTGAAAGTCACTACGAAGACACATATAATAAAATATCAGTAATGTCTCGTGAAAAACTTTGCAACCTTGACATAAATAGTGGTAGTTCTCCACAGGAAATGCTTTTAAGCTTCACCATTTCCTTTCAAGGCCATAAAAGTCAAATAAATCAGGCGTATTTGATTTCGCTCCATTGATTCTTTGTGCCTTTGCAGCAGTTTGAGAGAGACCTCCGGAGGTTCGCCCGCACCGAAAGAAACATGATTTTGGACAACCATACCCTGTATGACAAAACCAAGGTACGCTCCAATCTATACAAGGCACACTGGAATTTAAACTGCAGAATGTCTTTAGATCTGAGACATTTGAGCCATTGTCAGGATTTGTTGTTTTAGGCAGGGTGAGGTCACTGACAAAAGTAGAAAAAACATAAATTTTTATCGTTGTGAATGGAGAAATATTTCAGTGAGTTATGCCCACTGAAAATCATTAAAGGGATGTGACAAAGTGCTTTAAGGAGGTAGTTTCCATTCTGTTATATTGACTTGAAACTTTAGAATATTTTTTTATAATAGTTTTTTTTATATAAGTTAGAAATAGATTGGAGATAGGTCATAACGTTCCCTCTTTGAAAACATTCCTGAAGTTGTTTGAGTAATGTGGCGATCTCTCCCGGGAACTACCGTATTTTCTGGACTACAGAGCTCACATGATTAAAAGCCGCATGCTTGAATTTTAGAAAGAAAAACTTGTACAAGCCGCAGGTATCCCACGTAGTAATATGAAAAATTAGCTCAAAAACGTTTATTTGCGAGGGACTAGTGCAGTTTGCATGCTTTTTTTACAGTGTATAGGCAGGTTCTGCGTCATTGGCTAAAGGAGGTGCTGTGTTCTGCGTCCTGATTGGCTAAAGGAGGTGCCGTGTTGCGTCCTGATTGGCTAAAGGAGGTGCCGTGTTCTGCTTCCTGTAAAGGAGGTGCCGTGTCTCCTGTACAGAAGATGCTTCAGCCAAATTTACCAAAATGTTCGATGCTGCAGCGTGACTCTGAAACAGTCGCGTTGGACCTTTGTATTTGAAGGGGGCTGTAACGTGCGGATGGAGTCTGCTTTAGTTTGTGGATCAGTGACTCAGGAAAAAGAACATTACGAGACATTACAGCGACGCCAGGACGAAGAGGCGGAGTCAGAGGAACTGACACATACACCTGCAGCAAAACATATAGAATAATTGCATAAAATACTCTCTACTTTTTCATTTATTGCGGTTTATTTTTGGAACGTAATAAATGAGGGACACTGTATATGTTACGGGGAAAAAAATGTATAAGCCGAACTGCACCATAGGACGCAGCGGTTAAAAAGTAGAAAAAAGTAGCGGCTTGTAGTCTGGAAAATACGGTATTCGAACCCTCCTTTTGGTTAGCAGTATGATCCTGCCCAAGGCTCCACACATACGCCTGCATCACCCATACTCCCGCAATTTTTATAAGTACAAGTACAAAAGTAGGATGCAGAACAATGCACTACAACTTCACAAACACGATGTGATGTGCAGTAGTTTCATTAGTGCAGCTGTGCAGGGAGCAAAGGGAAACTTCAACTTTTTAAACACATTAACATGCTCTTTTTCAAATGATAAAAGGTCTAAATGTGATATGTGCATAACCCTTTGAACTTAGACTGAAAATAACGGCTGATTTTTTGGTACACAAAGCCATAAACAAAAAAATATCCATTGCAGTTTCACAGTTTGTTCTTGTGGTCTGACACGGCTTGTTGAGCACAGTTTGAGTGACAGGAGACAGGGTCAGATATAAACAGCTGATGCTCCAGAATGTCCTGACCTTTGACCTCTGGCTGACATGAGTTGTCATAGTGATGGGAGGGAGTGAAGGAGCAGACTTCAGCCGTAACAGTAAAGGTCATACTGTCGTGACAACTATCTTTTTAATGTTCAGGGGTTTATTTTAACCATGTAGCATCTTGAGTAGTGAGTTTGATGATGGTATAATCTATAACTAATCTGAGTTAACACAGAAATGGTCTGGGAGAATATTTTGTGTGGAATATGGCTGCCTTTGCAACTTTTAATGAGGCAGGAGTTCAGTGGATTGAGCCGTAAAATATCTTAAAAAATGTTTATGGTTACACTAAAGGTGCAGACAGAGGTGAACAAATAAGACTCATACTTTAGTTTCAACATTCAGTGTCCAAAAGCTCTATGGTCTCCTGTAAATATGAATGTGATTCTTTTGTTTAATTAACATTTTTGGATAAGCATTTTATTGATTTGTGATTTTGTGGTGGCTTTAACATTTGCGATATGCACGTCGTACAATAAACGTCTGCAGTTCAGAACATGAAATATTAACATAACTGACACGGTGTTATGATCCAGCTCGTGTGGGGACAGGGAAAAGAAAACCAAGGTAAAAAGTCATTTAATTAACAGGGAAGGTAAAGGTAAACTAAACAAAAGGGGACTAAAAATACTGAAACAAATGGCACCTTGCAAGGTTTAAAACAAAGCAAAGATAAAGTTAACTAAAACACAAATTTCATAATGACAAAATCTTACAAACAACGTGCATCTCATCACAAAAAGTCACTTCCCTGTTGTGACTTTTTGTGGCGACTCCAGGCCAGCAGCCCCTGACAGGTGTCCACAGTCTTCTGAAATACTTGGGGGGGCGGCTGAAGGTGGCCCCAGGATTGGTCAGTCACATCCAAAGCGTCCAACAGCCATGACTATGAGGAAGGACGAAGACTCAGGGACGGACACAAGAAACATAGACATAATGTAGAATTACAAACAACAAACGAACTTAAGGCCCAGGGCTGTAACACATGACCGTCACGTCCAATGTTTTTGTAATTAAGAATAAATAAGTGTGAGAATCGTTATCAGTAAAAGTTATATTTGATTTGAACATATTTATCTTGTATCTGGGGCCACACATAGGTCATATTTTACAATCAGAATCTTTTAAATGCAGTTCATTTAAAAAGACTTTGATTTTATTTTTGATCCAAATGCTCCAAGCCTATTAAACAGTTTCAAGTCTGTGCACATTGTAAGCTCATTATAATGTACCTGATGCTCTAAACAGAGATACGCACAGCATGACGTAAATTGACCAACATAAAGCGATACTGAAAGGCCGTCCAAAATGCCTCTGGTGTTGAGTTGGAACTATCCCAGGGATTTGTGCAACATGGAGCTGTGAGTGTGCTCATGAATACAGGAAGGGAATTAGAGACAGAGCAGTCGTCCCTGGAGATAAGAGCAGAAAATTTAGCTTCAGCTTTCTCCAAATGATCTACTATTATTGCTCTAAATACACAGCAAAAGTTCACAGCTGTGGGAATATTTTTAATTATGTTGCTTAGTGGAACTTGACAAAAACTTCTCTCCTGTTCCCCCATATTCACCGATATAAGGTGCGTAATTATATCACTACAAGTTAAGTGAGCAGAATCTATCTTAATGCTAGGTTTATGCTAGGCTTGTTTAATTGCGTTGTGGTCCCTGGGTTCATTTGCACATTTCCAAATGAAATAAAAAGCATCGCTGTAACTTTAATCAGCTTTACATATACTGTAGCTATGGTAAATATAGAGGGAATTTGCATAGAAATGGTTGACACTGAATATTCTGTTAACACTTTCATAGCCTACGAAGCTAAAGCTAATTAGGTTTTACACTGTTAATTCACACAGTGGGTGGATATAGCGTACTTTATTGTAAAAAGTTGTGATATGCAGTATAGTGGAAGTTTATCTTTACACCTATAGTAATTTGTGTGAATCTACAGGCAGAGGTGATATGCTCATCAGTTTTGAAAAGAAAATTAACTTCTGAATGTGTCGAAGAGTAATTTCTCAATTTACACTCTCACAATAGAAAGATTAGGTGGCTGTAATGAGGGGTGTGAGGCGGACCAAAAGATGCAGGACTCGGGGCAAGTTTAAGGGTGTTTATTGACAAAACAGACAAACAAGCAAGTGACGGTAGAACATATGAGGAGCTGGGTGCAGGGAACAAATATGGCAGGAACAAAACCGGTACCGGAAAACAGGGTCAGAGTCGGGAGTCCAAAGCAGTGCAGGGAGGCAAGGTGCTGAGCCGGGACACGTACAGGACACGAGCAGGACAACAGGCAGACGAACCGTGAAACAAGCAGTAGACGAGCAGACGATCTGACACCGAGAGGAGAGTCCTGGCTCCTCTTATCCTCCCCGATGCGTTGATTGCGCAGGTGCAGGTGCGCGGGAGAGCCAGGAACTCCGCCCAGCTCCAGAGACAGGCAGGTGAGGGAGGGTCAGGCAGGGATCATGACAGTGGCTAAACATTTCATATTAGTCACACAAGAATAAACTTAAGAGGCAGTAATGATCCCTGGGTACAGTGTTAAGCATACACCAGACAGAATGTAAACTTTAACCTTGTTTTCCCCATCAAAAACATATCCAGCATTATTTTAAATTTGGATATATGCCATTTCTAAGCATCATGGTGAAAACATCTTAACACTACAGAGCATTTTTACTCAGAAATCCCTCGATCAGTAGCAGTAAATCAAAGTTGCAAGCTTGAAAAATATAGAACTGGCATAATTATTCTTATATTTTGAAGCTACTGCAATATTAAGTGAGGATTTCTACATTATGTGCCAAACACATGTCTCCTGGTGAAGTGTGGAGTGTGTTGATCCTCTGTCGATCCGTCTCACGTCAGGCCCTTGTCTGCAAGTTTTGAAGTTTTAAAACAGACGTGGTCACATCCGTTTAAAGATCATAAAACCATTCTTTACCTCTGATCTTTTTACTGGTGGAGTTTAACTTCCGTAACTGTATGGCGTCTGTCACCGGCTTCATTCACTGTGACAGCTGTTTACTCTTGGAAGCGAGGAACTAGAGAACCACACTGTGCACAGAAAGCAGGTTGGCCATCGCTCTGTCAGAAGAGAACACTGTGTAAAATGTATTTATAAGGGACTACTTGATACTCGCTTGTGGAACTTTGATACGGGAACTTTTAATGCAAGGTCTTGTGATTGTCTACGTCTAAAAACTGGATACACCAAAACTTAAATGGGGAGGAAAAAAAAGCTTTGGGTTATTTTGCTTCCCAGAAATGGAAGACGTTTTGAGAACATGCAAAACTGGACACACTGGTGCTGTAATGAGGACTGTGAGATGCAATAAATTGGATGCTGGCTAGCAATCACTGCAGGGTGTCGGGTCAGGACAGCAATGATGTGTGCTCAGGTGAGAGTGACGAATGAGGGAGTCCACAGGTAGATATGGGTAGAACGTTCCTTTAATGTCCGGAGAGAGTGTGTGGGTGTGAGAGAGTCTTTGTGAGTGTGGTTATCTACAAGAGAAACAAATACAAACACGACATTAATTATAATTCGAAATGGTGGTGACTGCATTGTTATTTACATAATGTGAATACAGAGTTACGTTAACAAATGACCGCTAGGAGGCTAGGCTAGTCACGAGGCTAGCATGTGCAAAATCGAAACTTACACTCAAAAACTCTAAAGCTACACAAACCATGGTCCAGAAACCAGAAATTCTAAACACAAAATATCACAGAAAATACACAGAATCCTTACATCTAACTGATTGATATTAAGTCAGTTTGAACAGAGCTGGTGCACGGAATATTGTGCAACCATGTAAAAAAATCATTGGTGTGCACTCGCGCCCCCTCTAGTGGTGAGACAAGGGATAACAAGAAATAAGAACAACTGAACTAAACCAGTAATACAACAGAACTAAAGGGGCTCGATGGATAGTCTTTTATACAGGTGCCACAAATGCACTTCATTAACCTGGTGATACACATTTATAGACACACCTGCACCTGTTTTTAGTGTTTTAAATGGATCTGTGTAGTTATTTGTTTGTATTGTTCTGTATTTTAACAGGGCTCTCATGAAAAAGAGAGTCTGAGTCCTCTCACTGAGCTCTCCCTGATATTCCAAAGTGATATACCACTGCCGGGTATCGACAAGCTTGAATACTGCAAAGATATACTGTACTTAGTGCTAATATGGGCTCAATGATACACGTTTATTGCGCTTTCCATGGAGAATGTATCACAAACCCCACCAGAAAAGTTAATCCAGATTTAACTTTAATAATGTGAGAATGATGCTTTTGATGGAAATTTCTACCTTGACTTTTGGACAGTGGTTGTTGTAAGGTCAGAGATGGATAGGCTGAGGAGGCTGATGTTTCTCCTGCAGTGATTGAGGTGGTGGATGGTTGAGAGAGTGCATTTATATGAAGTACTATGAGACACAATTTGTTGAGTGACAAAGAAAGTAGGCTGTGATTGGTTGACAGCAACAGACAGGTGACAGGAAATAGGCTGGTTGAAATTATGCTTCAAAAATACTCGTCTCTCTTTATATTTTGCCTACAGGAGTTTTATTTCTTATTTATTTCCCAGACAGCTCCTCACTAGAAACAGCATATGCCTCAAGTGTAGCTTAAAATTAGATTGACACGTCTTCCCCTCTCAAATGCTCGTATTTTCAGGGGAGGAAACTTTATCGCTCTGACAAGACGACAACAAAAAACCCAGAGACGCATCAATCCTAGTGTCAGGAGTCTGGGAAACCCTTGTTTATCCTCTCCCTGTATGACGCCTGTCTCATTTCTGATGCATGGGGCTCCTATAGTGCTGCAGGGGGACAGGGGCTGATCAATGGGGGACACCCTGTCAGTAGGACAGGAGAACGGAGGGGAGGAAGAGAGAGAAGAGCAGGGATGGAGAGAGAGGAGAAGGGCGTGGAGGTCAGACAAGTGGGTCGCACGTCATTGGTTGATTTTATTCAGCACTAGAAGCACTGTAACTATCTGTAGAGAGTAGTCACAAAAAGAAAAAAGAGTGAATCCACTGGTTCATATTCACCTGCCACTGCTGCCAGTAAGACATATCGGTGTGTCGTTTGCATAGTTGTGGTAGGACGCATTATTAACGGCTCTAATGGCAGCATGTAGAGATTAAACAAAAGGGGTTCCAGGATTGACCCCAATGTCATTATTCGGCAAAAGTAGAAAGACATCAGCTATAAACACATACACTAAAGCCACTCTGTCAACCTGGTCATTGTTCACAAAGACACAGGGAAAACAAAACATCCAAAGGCACCAAAGCAGACGCCCTGGATGCGTGTTCAAGTATTTTATTCCAACATGCGTCTACGGTGTCCGTGACACCCGCCGGGGACGTTTGTCTTAAATGCAGAGGTGGTCAATGCAGTTTTGACATCCCAGTCTGAACGTACCTTGAGACTTTGCCTGCGTCAGTGTTCAGGCGGACGTCATTTGTCACCTTGATAAGAGCAGTCTCAGAGCTGTGGTGGGTCTGAAAACCTGACTGGAAAACATCAGAGGACTTGTTCATTTGGAGAAAGTTAATAAGCTGTTGATAGACAACTTTTTCAAGGACTTTGCCTAAAAATGGCAGATTTGAGATGGGTCAGTAATTGTTCAGTACTGTGGCATCGAGATTGCTCTTCTTTAGGCGAGCCTTGATAACTGCAGTTTTCAAAGATCTTGGGAAGATTGAAGTGACATATTAATGAGTCGTGACAGACAAATTTAGAGGGTAACACATGGAGGCAGCATGTAGATGAACTCAGACTGGTTATGATCTCTGACAATTTTTTCACTTAAAGGTGCAAAGTGACTCAGCTCTTAGTGTCTAGGTGGCTGCAGGGTTGTTATCTGTGTTATGGAATTTATGGCATTTTTTAATGTCTTCAACCTTGCCATTAAATACTGCAAACTCATTGCACTTAGATGTGGAAATTAGTTCTAACGGCAGCGGAGCTGAAGGGTCTGTTAATCTGTTTACTGTTCCAAACACAAAAATACCCCTCCCTTATTCTACATAAACTGAGGCTGTACATGTTTTCTCTGTAAATCTCATAATGAACCTGGAGCCGTTTCTGCTTGGCCCCCGGGCACTCCTTTTTCTGTGCCCTGCCCTTCCTCCATGGCGTCTTTAATCCATTTTAACCTTCATCGAGGCAGTGGTGTCTAGAACATTCAAAAAACTCAAAAGAAAAAGTCAAAGATTTCAACAACTCAACAACATTAGAACATGAGGCGTTTTCAGAGTGAATCATTTCCATGAACAGTGCACCTGTGTTTATGTGTTTATGTGAACAACTGCAGGACCAGCCGTTGGTTTGGGAATAACAGACAGGTCAAAGAAAACACAGAAATGATCAGACAGAGGAACATCAACCACATTGACATTTAAAATATTTAGTCCTTTTGTAATGAGCAGGTCCAGAGTGTGTCTCTGTGGTGGATGGGCTCCTGACGTGAGTTAGACCAAAGGTTTCAAGGACAGAACTGACTCTTTAGCATTTCTGCCACTCACATTATCCACATGTGCATTAAAATCACCTGTACTCACTAAACCATCGAAGTCTGTACATACGACTGAAAACATCTCTGTAAAATCAATAAAACTTAGACAGTGCTGTGGGTTTACGTGAGGGACCAGGTGAGGACCGAGGAGGCGGAGCAGGGGGGAGTTTGGGGGATAGATGCAAGGGCCTTTGGTGGTGAAACAGGCACAGTTTCGTACAGGGAAGAGTTCAACATAGTTGATATAAATGTACTTAGATTTTTGTTCTCAGCTCTGCTTTTTGAAACTACAGCTTCTCAAAAGGGGTAACTCACCAGCATGAATCCTTTTTTTGTGCAAGCCTAACTCACAGAAAGAAAACAATCAAAGATCTTTTTTTTTTTTTTTCATGTGTGCACATTGTCTGGTCCCCTGCCTAGTCCCTACGAATCGATACTAAAACTAAACCAACCCTGAAAAAATAACACAAACATTTTGACTTTTCCTGAATAGTTTTAGAGTTGTTGATCTGGTTGATGAGACCAGATAAACTGCTGATATTTTGTTGGTTGCAAATTGAGAGACATTTGACTCCAAATACCTAATAGAGTAAATACTCAGTAAACTTTATTTGTGTGTTTTTTATTGATTCCCCTGCACCTTTTACAGATGTGATGTGTTTTTCTGAAACAGTGTTGTCAAAGCTCATCCCCGGAGGCTGTCCTAAATTGGGCAGAGACATCATTAGCTCCAGCAGGTCCACGGATCTTTTTTTTAAGCATTTGATAATAAGAGAGAAGCTGGTCTACATCCACTGAGAAACAACACAATTTTAAGGTTTGCTAAATGACGTGGACACACATTTTACTTTTAAACATGACTTTTAACTACTGTATAAAAAGTTCATGCATAACATAGTCCTGTTCCAGTAGCCTACATCATGAAACATTAAAAAAAAGATCAGATACTGAGGGATTACACAGACACTATATACCAAGTTCTTAAAACTCATACTTTTTTCCCTTGTAGCTGTCATTCACTACACAAACCATGAGACTTTATCTGGCTAAAAATGAAGGACAGTAAAAGGCGAGGGGGCAGGAGGAGCATGGGGGAAAGTAGACGGGGGGCAGAGGTCAGTGTCCCGGGAGTGTGGCAGGTCTCTGGCACATTTTATACAGCACAGCAGCTGATTCAGAGGCTGTTTATTCAGATGAAGGGCAGAGCTGACGGAGCATCCAGCCGTGACCTGCACTGGACAGGCCGGATCACAAAAAACATGGACAGGAGAGAAGTTACTGCATGTGGTGGACACGGGCTGATGGGTAACAAGAGGGTCAGGTGTAGAGGAGAAGACAGAAGGCGAAGGAAAGAAGGAAGAAACTATAGAAAAATCATAATCTGTGGTCATGTTTGCTAATGTTATTATGGGTTTTAGAGTGATAAAAAATGAACTTTGTGGCCACAGTTATCAACAATTCTAAACCAACAGTGAAAAGTCTCATGAAAAACAATCTAGGTGTCATGTTTGTGAGACGTCTGCTAATTCTAAGTTGAAGTTTATACAGCTCTGTTAACAATTCAAAACAAAATAATCTATTCAGTGGTCAAAAGTCCTCAAAATGTTGCCTTTAAACATGGCGCTGAAACCAATGGATAGACAAAAGAATCTACACTGCCAGTCAAAAGTTTGGACACACTTTTTCATTTATATTTCTTCTTTATTTGAATTTTTATTCACATTGTAGATTCTCACTGAAGGTCAAAACTATGAATGAACACATGTGGAACGAAATAAATAAAAAATAGCGTAAAAATAACTCCATTGTAAAGCTTATTGAAAGAAGGCCAAGGGTTTGCAGCGCTATCGACAAAGCAAAGGGTCTTTTTTTTCCTTTGCTGCATAATTACATTTACACTGCCTGGCAAAAACAAAGTCGCCACCTGGATTTTAACTAAGCAAACAGGTCCGAGCCTCCTCCAGTTGGTCAGGTCTAGGTTCAGCAACAGTCTGTGCTCAAGGAAAGGTGTTATCTGACTCCCTGAATATACTGAATGACCAGGTTATTCCATCAGTGGATTGTTTCTTCTCTGATGCTCGGGCAGATTCCAACATGACCAGGATTCATGAGGCTCAAATAGTGACAGAGGTTCAGGAGAATCATTTTCACACATGGAGCCTCCACAGAGTCCAGACTTAACCCCAGAGAGGATCTTTGTGCTGGAGGAGCTTTGTGCAGCGTCAGACTCGACCATCATCAAGGCAACATCTGCAAGAAAAATTAATTCAACACTGGATGGAAATAAATCTGTGACGTTGCAGAAGCGAAATCGAAACAATGCCAAAGAAAATGAGCTGTAATCAAAGCTAAAGGCGGAACAACCAAATATTAGAGTGCGTGACTTTTCTTTAGCCAGGCAGTGTGTCCTCCTTCATATATTTGATGTCTTCTGTATGTATTAAAATGTAGAAAGTAGTAAACATTAAGAAAAACAACCCACATGAGAAGGTCTGCCCAAACGTTTGACTGGTGCTCTTCATGGGTTTCATAGTAATTAACAATTCGAAACATATTTTTGTTCAATGTCAAAAGTCCTCAAAATGTCAGCGTTAAAAAGGACCCCATGAATAGCAGTGGGTTGCAGGTTGCACAGTAGCAGATACTCAAAACACTTTAAAATGGCATTATTCACTCATGCCTTTGTCACACTTGATGCTGTGAAGCTTTTCTTTTAGCCGCAGCTGTCCTGGGTCTGAGTCTGAGTCTGACTGACAGACATTTGGCTGAAAGTCTGTGATAATCTGACAGATATAGTCACAAAGACTTAACATTAGTATTTACTGGATAGAACTGGGATCTAACCATCAGCTTTTGGGTTTGTGGTAGAGGTCTGCAATATAATTTTACTGTCCTTGAGCAGAACTAATACACTTAAATACACTTTTAGCATACCGTATTTTCCGGACTACAAGCCACTACTTTTTTCTACTTTTTAAACGCTGCGGCTTATGGTGCAGTGCGGCTTATACATTTATTTTTTTCCGTGGCGCCAAAAACATTTTGCCCAGCAACAGTCGACCAATAAAACTGATGAGTAGTTCACAGAGGTCCAATAAAATTGTATGATCAATCTAGCCACTCTCACAACTATTGTAAATCAGTCATTTGTCTATATGTTTTGCGGCTGCAGGTGTATTTCTCAGTTCCTCTGACTCCGCCTCTTCGTCCTGGCGCCGCTGTAATGTCTCGTAATGTTCTTTTTCCTGAGTCACTGATCCACAAACTAAAGCAGACTCCATCCGCAGGTTACAGCCCTTTTTGCTCCTTGTTCAAACTTATTCTGCTGTCGTCCTGATGTTATTTTCCTCCTTCTTTATGTTGTTTCACATGTAAAGTCTCTCGTGGACGTCCAGAGCGTCCACAACGTGAGTCGGAGGCGTTTGTCTCAAATACAAAGGTCCAACGCGACTGTTTCAGAGTCACGCTGCAGCATCCAATATTTAGGTAAATTTGGCTGAACCATTCTGTCCTGTACAGGAGACACGGCACCTCCTTTAGCCAATCAGGACGCAGAACACGCACCTCCTTTAGCCAATCAGGACGCAGAACACGCGCCTCCATACACTGTATAAAAAGCATGCAAAACTGCACTATTGGTCCCTCCTAAGTAAAAGTTTTTGAGCTAAGTTTTCATATTACTACGTGGGATACCTGCGGCTTAAAATCCGGTGCGGCTTGTACAAGTTTTTCTTTCTAAAATTAAAGCATGCGGCTTTTAATCAGGTGCGCTCTGTAGTGCGAAAAACACGGTTGTTCTGTTGGATTGGCAAAATATCTGTAGTTATCGTAATTTTAAAAAAAAAAGCCAAAAAAGAACCATCCCACCTAAAAAAACAGCCCACCTCAGACCTATAGTTGAGAGATTGTCCCATAATCCACAACTTGATTTTATATTTTAGTTTAGTTCTGAAATCAAACCGCATTTATGACTCTAAACTACCTCTGCACTGCCACATTTCAGAAATCCACTTGAACACCAAGGCATGTAGCTGTCAATCACAACTGTCAATCACTCCCTGAAGAGACATCACGTCTTATTTTTACCCCCGAACATTTCACTGGAATGAATTACTCGACTCCGGTGGGGTCAGCGTTGTCCGGTGCTGCTCTCATTGGCCTTTGAGTGGCACGGGTGTTTGTCCACATTATTTATGCATAGGGCTGCTTAGTTAAACAGCAGCGTGACTTCCTGAGAGCTGTAGTTTGAAGGTCAGAAGAAAGAAATAAATAAATGAGAGGGGAGAGTGGAGAAGAGTTACCCGTATTTCATCCTCGCTCCACATCGCAACATAATTAACCTAATGAAGATCAATTAAGAGCCGGTGTCTGGTCTGTCAGGCCGTCACAGCACACAGCTCCTCCTCTGTCTCTGTCTGGAGTCTGGCCCGAAGCTGCAGAGGAGTACAGCCCAAACGAGCGAAACATTATGACCACCTGCCTGTTATTAGCCCATTAATGATAGATAAATATATTTACTACAGACTCGTGGTCCAGAGTAATGCTTGTTTGCGTAGTGTTACCAGACATCTTTCAAACTGCAGATTTTTCCCTGCATAAGCTTCAAAAATGAGACCAAATCCATATTGTTTAAAGTCCCATGTAATGTTTTCCTTTTGTTTGCTTGGTGTAAACCTCAGGACAGTCTGTATGCATTATATTTAGTTTGATGCCCATGAAATAAAACATTCATTATCTCCATTAGTTTTATCTATAAAACTAATACAGTAATTATTATTCTAATTATCACAAAACTCTCCTTACTGCTGTTTTTCTTTAAAATATTGTTCCATTACTATTCTTGAATTGTAAGTAGCTCGTTTTATCTCATTGCAGCAGCTGTTCCATAATTTAATTCCTTTGCTTGATAAACATTTTTCACTAAGAGTCAGTGAAGAATTTCATGATGTTTTACTTTGTGCATGAACTTAGCCTCACCTCATGTTACACTTTGGCTTTAAATAAGGTGTGAAATCTGCTTTTACGCAATTGGATTTTTGGGACATTACTGTCTGTGTAATCCCTCAGTCACCCAGGTGTGATCCATACTAAAGAAAAGTTTAATTCTGTCAGCTGGACAAGAAGTTTAGGAGTGAAGACGTTTTCGCTGCTCGTCTTCTTCAGTTCTGGTCAGATTTCCGGTGCGGTCTACTCCATTGAGTGCAGTGAGCTAAACAGTCACTTCATAATGTACCATCATCGTGAGAACACCTCCGGTCCCCAGTCTTCTGTGCATCTCCATCTCAAATTCACTAACCTGTCCTTTGAAGATAGCGAGGTACAGATCTGAGCCAAAGAGTAAAAAAAAATGGCCTTAAAGGGGAGTTAAAGAGGCAGCGTTAGTTAGGAAAGACAATCCATCTTTGTACAGGGATGGGAGGCTTAGGCATCATTATCTTCTATTTATAACTCCATCCTCAGACCAAACAAAGAAAACAATAGTGGTAGCCCGTATGCTAATATGTGTGAGAGCAGCCATTAGGGGCCTGAATGATTATGCAGAATATTACTCACAGTTCACACTTGTGTAGTTTAATAGACCTACCTAACAAACAGACCTATTAGCTTACTGTTTCTGTTAGTTTCAGTATATTTAGCATCTTCCTTCTGACCAGAACTGAAGCAGCGAAATGTCTTCACTCCAAAACATTTTCTGCCGTTGACAGAATTTTATTTGTCTTTTACTATGGTACATTATAAGAAAAAGCTAACAGTGTATTTGTATATTATCAACGTCACATTACATTTAAAGAGCTTGTACTGAAAACGCATTATAACTGTGGGTGACTTTTGCCATTAGAGATATAAGCGATCAAAGCATTTTCCACTAATTAGCTGAATGTGAGGGCTTATGTGTCGGTTAAAGTGTGATAATTCTCCTGTCACCTCCTCTGTGTCGTCTAATTGGCTGCTGGTCTGGGTGCAGTTTCCAGGCGTGTTAAGCGTGGTATCAGAGGGACTGCATGTGGAGAGGAGGGCTCACACTGCACTGATTAAACAAAGAGGAAAAGTCCAGAAAAAAACTGCAGCAGATGTCATTTAGCAGACTTTAATATCGTGTTGTCTCTCAGTGGGTGTACGCCAGTTTCTGTCTTATTATCAAATGCTTAAAAAAAGATCTCCGGACCTGCTGGAGCTAATGATGTCTCCCAATTTAGGACAGCCTCGAGAGATGAGCTTTGACAACAATCTGTCAAAAACACAACACATCACTTCTGTAAAGCTTCAGAGGGGATCAATAGGAAGCACACGAATAAAGTTTACCGAGTGTTAATCATTAGATAACTGGGATCAAACGTCTCACAATCTGAAACCAACTACTGGAGTCGTATATGGTGGTAATACTTGGCCATGTAAACTTGCACTGAATTGTTGTAACTATGTTCATAACAAAAATGCATGTTGTAACCAAGCATAAACTGTATAAAGAAGTGGACTAAGGGAGTATGTCACCCCTTCGGCTCCAGTGAAATGAAGCTCATCGAGGCTAGAGCAGTTATAGGAGCGAATTTGGAGTCATAGCAACCAAAGAACCAATCTGGAGCAAGGCTGTTAAAGGTACACACTTCACCTGAGACAGGACACATGTGTGAAGTACTTCACCTGAGTACAGGACACATGTGTGAAGTACTTCACCTGACACAGGACACATGTGTGAAGTACTTCACCTGAGACAGGACACATGTGTGAAGTACTTCCTGGTTCTAGTCAGACTCTCGCAACAGTGTTCTGGATGTTCTGTTCTGTCTCGTTTGGAGAGGCCAGTGAGACGTTACAGTCGTCTAACCTCCTGGAGACAAATGCAGGATAAGTCTCTGAGTCTGGTTTGGACAGTTTACCTTAGATTTTTGACGTGTTTTTAGATGTAAAAAGCTGCAGATGTTATTGATTTGATGTGACTGTTAAAGTTCAAGTCTGACTCCATTGTTACCTCTAGATTTCTGCCTGATTTGAAGGTTTTAGAGAGACTGGAGGCGACTCTGACACTTTCTCTGTTTCTGTGGCCAAAGATGATGACTTCAGTCTTGTCTGAGTTTAGCTGAAGAAAGTAGTTTTGCAATTAATGTTCATATCTTGATTTATGGACACACTAGCAAAATAAAAATACCAGGATCAGGTATAAACATTTTAACACCAAAATGATGAGTTTATGGAGAGAGGGGCAACGTTTTTTCCAATGGAAAGTGAATTATCGATGGAGCCCAAAGCGCACATTTTGTCTCTTCCTTTTCAGAACCTGGCAGTTAGCAGGTTAGCTATAAACCTTGCTGAAAATATATTTCCTCACAAAAATACCAGATATTACAATTATAAAATATGCACAAATTTATTATCAAAAGACAACATGGTCACAGCTGCTCTCCTCAGCGCTGTATCAGTCGTTTAGGGAATGCTAATTATGGTCATGATTTGAAGTGGGAGTGTGCAGCCTCTGGGGGAGTTATACAAGTGGAGCTGAGGAGTGCTTCGTGTGTCGGGGTGCTCCTGTGTCCTCTGCTGTTCTTCTGAAGGTTCCTCATAATTAATATGTTTAATATGAGCAGAGGACGTGATGAATGAGGACAGGTGGAGGATTCAGCTCACCCAGACAGACTGACTCCTCTGTGGGCTACAGACTCCCACGACTTGCCTCCCACGCCTCCAGCACTGACAAAGAATGAAGTTTAAATCTGAATAGTTATTTCTCACGTTTAGAGAAGTGTTAGAACTAAGTATAATCATTTCTATACTCTATAATATTGCATTGTCCAATCTTCATCTTGTATTTACTGACTTCTATTTAACTCCATTGTGTGTTGTGTGCATTTTAACTGCTAAAAAATGGAAAAGAACAGAAAAAAGATGCATTTTTGTAGCATGTAGGATAGATATATTTTAGATCTATTCCAGGCAAAGTAAAAACATTTCCCTGGAGACAAACAACTGAAGGACTATCCACCAAAAAGGTACATAGTGCACCTTTAAATCAAAATGATTGGAGTTCAGATTTCTTGGCAGTTTTGGGGGGAAAGTTACAGAGGATAATTAACCTGGCTCACTCTAGATTTATGTGTTTTATGAGCAGCACTCTGAATCGTGCTCTACACATCTATCTGGAAAGGGTTTTGCTGTAAGTGATGAGGAAAAGATGGATTCTCATGAGCTTGTAAACTCACAAATTGTAAGATAGTGGATAATTAGTAATAAAAAGAGAAGTAAAACAAATAGGTAAGTAAATCAAAATGATAGTTTGGTAGGCTGAGGTGGCTGCTGGTTCTGCTGCTGTGATGGTGAAGGATTAGAACTAGAATGAATGACTTGAGTGTAAATGCAGCTAAAAATACAGTGAGTTCTTGAGTCTTGTCACTAATAGAAATGATCCAGTTCAACATTCGTGCATTTACCTTTTCGATATTTCGGGGAAAAGTTCATTGGAATACAAACTGGGAGTATGCATTGCATTCTAAAATCTGAAAATCAGCAGTAGCCTAATGGGAAATGCCGTCTTCGTGGTTGTTTTTATGCCTCAGGTTCATTACGTGTGTCAGAGTGTGTGTGTGTGTTTGAGGTGATTACTCTGTGTCTGTGTGTGTGATTTATGAGGCTGTGGTCAGAAAAGCTCAAGAGATGTCCTGGCTCTAGGCCGGCTGCACCGCTACTGATATGAAAGCTCCATTCACATGAACAGATGAACCTGACAGAGAGGGAGGAAAAGAGAGAGAAGAGGGTGGGAGGGGAGAGAGAGGGGGATGATGGAGGGAGATAGAGAAGGACACAGGGGGAGGGAGAGACAGACAGAGAGAGAGAGAGGGAAGAGAGGGAAGGAGAGGGACAAGGGTCATTTTCAAGTATTCTAAAAACAAAAACAGAGAAAGTGTCAGAGTTACCTCCAGTCTCTCCAAAACCTTCAAATCTATGAAATGTAGAATGTAGAAATGTAGGCAAGGCAAGTTTATTTGTATAGCAAGTGCTTTACAGAATAAGAAAGACATTAACGTCACACAAATCAAACATGAATAATCACAAATGTAGAGGTAATAATGGACTCTGACTTGAACAGCCACATCAAATCAATAACATCTGCAGCTTTTTACATCTAAAAACATGTGAAAAATCAAAGATAAACTGTCCAAACCAGACTCAGAGAGACTTATCCTGCATTTGTCTCCAGGAGGTTAGACGACTATAACGTCCTGCTCACTGGCTTCTCCAAATGAGCCAGCACCAAAGAACATCTCCCACATGTTAGAGCCACATGAACATCTCACACTCTGAGGACTTCAGGGACCGGCCTCCTGCTGGTCCCAGAGTCAGGACTAAACCTGGAGAATCAGTGTTTCAGTTTTATGCAGCTAAAACCTGGAACAGTCTTCATGAAGATGTAAGATAAGATAAGAAAGAAATTGCCTTTATTTGTCCCACGGTGGGGAAATTCCAATATCGCACCGCACAGTTAAGAATAAAGATAAAAGATAAATAGCTTGAAATAATTTAAGAAATAGACTTGAAAATAAACTAAAATAGACTCTAATATACACACATATATACATATAGATATACATCTCCGTAAAGTGACTTGAGTATTGCACATGGGTTTGGTTAAATATGGTTGAATGACACATGTTCAGTGTTAAATGTGAGAGATGTGTTAGATGTGAGACAGACTCGACTTTGACAAAGTTTAAATCCAGACTCAAAACTGTTCTATTTATCTGAGCATGTGACTGAAAGGTTTTTATTCTGCACTTTTCTATTTTAATGGTAATTTTAGATGATTATTTATGTTTTCATTGGGGTGATGTTTATGTCTTTCTTATTCTGTAAAAGACTCTGAATTACGTTGTGTATGAATTGTGCTGTACAAATAAACTTGCCTTGCCTAGAATTTGAATTAAACACTTTCTTAACTGTTGGGCAAATAGAGATAGCTTCAAGAGGAGGTACTAGATTTCTAGATTTCTTTATTTGCAGAAATTAATGTTCTATAATGTTTAAAATGTTTGATTAGCTTCAGTTTCATTTTTTACTCTTTTGTACTATAGTGATTGCACATTTTCCATTAGGCACTTTTCCGTCACGCCTGCTTTATTCTTTTCAGTTTCAAGCTGCGGTTGATCCTGAAATAGTCGAGTGCACCGCAGGAAGTTCTGAACATTAAGTTTCATATTTTTCCTGATTATGTGCTTTTACATTCAACCTGTGGTCACTGATGTTTGGACCAGACGACCGTTTTCAAGCCAACATCCACCTGCAGTCCTTATTGCCATCAACCCGTCACAAAACTTATTAGTGTTATCACGATACTACAATTTCAAACTCAATTTTTGATGCTAAGGAATAGTCCCGATACATAATACTGATTCCAATAGCACAATGTTAATAATTTTACAGAGCTGTTCATTTCTGTCCTGTTGACTTTTTTAGTCTTGATACTTGCTCAAATGAGTATCTAGTTTCAATACTAGTTTTAGTATTGATTAGGATCTGATTTTTCAATACTCGACAACCCTAACTTGCAATCAGAAGCAAAGTGACTTCTTGGACCTCGTGTATACTCAGTGTGTCCATAACATCAGGAGCAGTGAGATTTCCGATCAGTCTGTCAGGTCTGTTCTCATGAAGCATCATCAGAGCAGCTGTGACTGACTGGAAGTAGTGATTAGGATTGTCAAAAGTATCCAAAGTAGTATTCACCTGACAGAAATTGACGTTTCCTGACCAGCTTTACAATGTTCAGACTCTTGAGCTGTATCAGAACAAGTATAAAACCAAACAGACGAGTACACAGCAGTGAGGTGCAGTCAGGGGAGTCATCACAGAGAAAAAATAAATTAAATGGATATTTAGCCAATGATTTGTACTGTAAAGTTATTTTCTATTTAGCATTGCAGTTTTAATTATTTTTTTTTATTCTGAATTTTTACATTTACCGTTGAAATTCTGAGAAGAGCCGTGTGGAGAGGCACCGGCCGTTCGTGCCTCACATGGACTGACTGTGCTGTAGCTCAGCAGTGACGCTGCTGCTTTAAGGCTGTGAAAAGGCGCCGGGTGAGGCACGTAGTTACCTGGCCTCATGGTAGGGGGCGCTCGTGAGCCCAGGGATTCTTGCAAATCCCGCAGAATAGTGACAGTAAACTTCAATTTAGAGTTAGCAAATCAACTTTATCAATCCGTTCACTTTTTTCTTCTTGTCTGTTTTACTTTTTAAATGGAGGAAGATACATATTAAAGCTCAGTTTTCTAAACTGGACTTTGGGTCAAAGCAGGAGGTTAGAATTAAAGGACCAACGCTAAAGGAGCTAAAGGGTTTGCTCCAGACGACGGGACAAAGACTCGCTCTTTTCAAACACAGTGGGAACAAATGGAAAGAAATTTAATGATTCAATCCACTGAAAACTGGGAAACAGAATAAGGATAAAAAACAATACAAAACCAGCTTTTTATTTCATACTATTAGAGCTATTTCATACGGACTTCAGAACTTTTATTTTGAAATTCGGGGTCAAATGTACTCGCCGACACCTGGTTTATATGTTTGTAAATCTGATTGTGACGACATCACGTTTACGCCCATGGACTGAGGAACCCACCTGGACGACTGAGAGATTGCACAGATTTAAGACTGTGTGGTAATGATACTGAGGCGTGAATGAATAAAGTCTAATGTGAAAGTCTATGAGAGACCTGTGAAGTAAAGCTCTAAATATATCTAGGCCATTATTTGAAATTATTACTTAAATGGTGCAAGAGGAATAGAGCTGATCTTTAATCTGGGCTGAGCAGAGCAGGTGGCATTGGAACAGTTTAACAGCCCCACTGCAGTGATAATATCGCGTCATAAAAAGCACAGAACGAAAAGTTTTTACCTAATAAAAATAAACAACAATCTTAAGGACCATTCGCTTCAATTATACTTCTGAGAGTGTTAGCGTCCTACCTCATTTTCCCACAGGGATGAACTATGATGCTTAAAAATTTGTACGCAAAACTGTAAATACTGTCTTGAAAGCTTTATGTACTTTTAATAAATGTCTTTTGGGGATAGCTGTTAATTCTTTAGTGCTAGTAAAGAAAGAAAACTTAGCTCCCACAAGCTCTTAACGACCCATTGTAAAAGTTAGTGCTATGCTTCCGTTACCTTTATATGACAATTTTGCATTTTTAAAAGGTGACGCGAGGTTATGGGGGAAGTTGCAGAAGCGAGAACTTGCATATTCACTGCTGTGACAAAGTTTACCCCATACCGCGCTGCTCAGTGGGCCCATAACCGCTAATATCCAAAATATAACATCCAATTAGTGCACGGCGATCGCGGCGCAGCTAAATGCAGAACGCTATGAGCTGCCAGGTTATGGGAAACGCTCCACAAACCACCGAAATCAGCCCTGCTCCAGTTCTGTCATCAGAGAACACGACATTATTAAAGGACTATTTAAAGCACGCACACACATTTATTATCTTTAATTTGTTCAACTCATTTTATCATCAAATAAGTGGAACACGCAGAACAAGCAGTGGAACTAAACGTGTTGAATGGACCCGTCACAGTTGTCAGTGCACATCAGTGGCTGTACATTTAGGTGCCAAGTTATAATGTATTTTACTTTGCCAGATCTGTAAGGACAGTAATCCTAGCCTAAAGGTCAGTGGTTTGATCCCTGAATAGATCAACTTCTTTATGTTGTTGTGTCTTTGGGTAAATGCACTTGTTTGTGTGTTTTTAAGGACCAGTTGGCTCAGAATGTGTCCTCACCTGCCCAGGGACTGCACATGGAAAGTAGCACTGGCCAAATCTGGAACAAATCATCTTTTCTTTTGTTAAATAAATACATTTGTACATTGACCAGGGCCGGCTCTAGCTTTCAGGAGGCCCTAAGCTGAATTTGTCTCTGGGGCCCCCTCCTGGCTCAGCTACTGGTGATTCACAAGAACAGAACACGAACATATAAGAGGGGTCAAGATTTTTAAAACTCTAGACATTTTCCTTTGTTTCTGGTGGATTTTAATGTGTCCAGTTGGCGACAGTGAGCTTAAATTTACATTATAAAGGTCCTCACACCGGTGTAAACTCAGAGCTGCCCTCACCTCTGCCCGACACAAACGCAGAAAACTTGATATATTACATTATTTTCATAGATGTAAGGCTCTTGGGGGCCCTCTGGTGGCCTCGGGGCCCTAAGCAGCTGCTCAGTCTGCTTATAAGCTGGGCCGGCCCTGTCCCTGACAAATAAATAATAAAGAAAGATAGATTTATTTCATTTTGTTTGTATAGCCCAGTGCAGTTTTGAGTTTGTAAAGATTAAAAGTTAAGGCATTATTATTACTTCTCCTTGTTGGGAAATATCCCTTTTTATTTGACCCGTCCTTTGATTCACAGGAGCGAGTGCAGGGCCCGTCCCGGAGCCATCTCTAAATAATGAACAGGATCAGTAGTTGGAGTATTAGTAGTTGTAGATATAATGGCTGTAGTAACCTTTGTTATGAATATCATTTTACAGTCTGAAAACTTATTTTAGAAATAAATCAAGTCTGAAACCAGCTTTTACAGCGATCAATAAACAGAAGTGTATTAACAAAAATAACAGGCACTTTTAATCCACCATTATGTCCCTATAAATCCTTTTTGGCCTTTTAAAATATCAAAGCTGTGATTAAGTGGCAGACAGTGACTAAAATGTGTAAAATGTCCTTTGCAATATAACACAGTCTAATATAACTACACTAATGGACACGAAGAATGACTCACATGGTATTCAATGATAATAATAATGATAATAATAATAATAACAATAATAATAGTAATAATAATAATATAATAATAATAATAATAATAATAATAATAGTAATAGTAATAATAGTAATAATAATAATGATGATGATGATATAATAATAATAATGATGATAATAATGATAATAATATATTCATCATAATAAATACATAAATAATGACTCACATACTATTTAATAATAATAATATAATAATAATAATAATAATTCTGGTCAAAATATTGTGTTTGAAATATTGATGTCAAATAGTATTATGTGTAATTTTTTAAATGTAAAATGTAGTTCACTGAGTTCATAGTCCATTCTCAGTTAGACATTTCTATATATGTATTTCCACGGCAACAAGCAGACCAAATTACAGGTCAGATCTATGGAGATAAAACATGTTTAAGGTAAGAATGCATGTTTTTAAGGGACTTTTAGTAATAACAGATGCAATTAAAAATGCAATACAGCCTATATGTTTAATACCATACTGTGGAACCTTCGAGGCAAAGCAAAAACATCACACCTCCATCAGAAAAGTTACATAGTGTATCTGTAACAGGCTTTTAAATGCCTCTCCTCTTTCATAAGATTAAAGTATGTGTGATCTCTGGCCCCGTGAGCAGGTGTCGGTTAAGAGTGGATGAGTGGACAGTAACGGGACAATTGCACTGGGCTTTGGGGACTCTGCAAACTGGACGGGTCTGTGCACCGTCAGAGAAAACACACGAGCTGTCTCAGCACGTCGCCTCTGATTTCATGTGAAGTGTGTTTTACAGTGGACCCCTCAGAATCAGAATCGTCACAGGTTTTGGCATCGTCAGTATTTTTCTTTTTACAGCGCATGGCGACCCTTAGCACGTATAAAGTGTTTTTACAGAGCACATGTGAAGAGGAGGAGAGGTTTAATTTAGCGGATGGCAGCACATGGAGCTCTGGGCGTCGCCTGACAGACGAGACAGAGGTGGGTGTGGTCCCTGTCCTCTGTGATGCTCCTTACAGCTGCACACAATATGAGACAGGTGCAGTACTGCCAGTCCTGAGTGAGATACTGTCATGTAGTACTTTAATTTCACATTTTATCATTTTATACTCTACCACCATTTATATGATTAATTACCAAAAACATGTATGATCAAAATCTTGGTGAGAAAGATGTGTGGGTGTGAGAAAAAAATGTGATCTCATATTTTTCTAATCTAATGCTACGAGCAACATTTCATCTTCTTTTCACAAATAAAGTGGTCCCTCGTTTATCATGGGGGTTACTTTCTAAAAATAACCCGCAATAAACTAAATCAGCTTTATTTTTTACAATTATTCTATATGTTTCTTGGCTGTAAAAACCTCACCACACACTTTATACACTTTTCTCACACAGGCATTAACATTTTCTCACATTTCTCTCTTGTTTAACCACAAAGTTCAAACCTTCGTCGGTGCCTTTGTCGGTGCAGAACGTTTCATCGACATTGTGGGTTTTGTCGAAAACTTGCAAACATACAGCACTTCAGAGTCACACTGCGATTCAACATTTATGTAAATTTGTCTGACACATTCTGTACTGTACAGGAGACACGGAGGAGACTGATGGACAATGGTCTACAGTCCCTCAGCCAATCAGGATGCAGAACACAATGGTCTACAGTCCCTCAGCCAATCAGGACGCAGAACACAATGGTCTACAGTCCCTCAGCCAATCAGGACGCAGAACACAATGGTCTACAGTCCCTCAGCCAATCAGGACGCAGAACACAATGGTCTACAGTCCCTCAGCCAATCAGGACGCAGAACACAATGGTCTACAGTCCCTCAGCCAATCAGGACGCAGAACACAATGGTCTACAGTCTCTTACCCAATCAGGACGCAGAACACAATGGTCTATAGTCCCTTAGCCAATCAGCACGCAGAACACAATGGTCTACAGTCCCTCAGCCAATCAGGACGCAGAACACGATGCACATTCAATGCACGCAAAATTGCACCCAAAAAACATTGCGAAACAACGAGACTGCGATACAGCGAGGGACAACTGTATATATTTTTTTCCAAACTATTACTTAAACTATTATTTGACAACTCATAGTATTTATTCCAACAATAACAAAACAAAATACAACTTTTATAATGGAGAAATTCAGTTTTTAATGGTGCACTTTTTACTTTTCTGGTCTGCCACCTGCTGTCTCCATGGTTATAGCTTTGTAATGTCCCAGTATGGCATTTTAGTGATCTATCTCCATGGAGACAAGCAAGAAATGCCCCATGTTACATCTGTGGAGAGGTGAACTCGCTCACTGTAAAAATGCTGAATATTTTTGAGCAACAGAAACACTGTAACTGTCTAATGTCGTACTGTGGAACATTCCAGGTAAAGCAATGTCCATAGAGACAAGCAGGTGGTGGACACTGGTCTAGAGAAGTTACATAATGTGTTTTTAAATTCACAATCAAGGGCAGGTAGCAGGGTTGTCAAAAGTGTAGAAAATCAGATACTAAAATCAGATACCAAAACCAGTATCGAAAATAGACACAATTTAAGTATCGATACTGAAATATGTCATAATCTTGGCAAAATTGGACTGAATTGAACAGGTTTAGAATAATCTTGAACTTTATTAACACCAGTATAGAAGCACAAGGGAATTATTTTGTGCTGAAGTGTTTTTTTTAATTTTTTTTAATCCATATTGTATTAACATTGGTCAAGCCTTTTCAACAGTACTTTTTTTTTTTTTTTTAACTCAAGCACAGTTCTTGAGGTCTATTCACCTTCACTTAGTTTCATTTCCAGATTTTTTCTCCCTGACCTTGATGGCACTTGTGCTCATATAAATTTTAATTAACACTGAGGTTGAATAGGCCTGTGTCTGAAACAGAGGGACGAGCCGAGATCACACCACAAGGTCAAAACGTCTCCCCCTTTCTCCTTTTTAAGTCTCAGTTTGCAGCTATTAGCTCTCCATTCCTTTTTATTGATTTATATAGCGCACACTCTGACAATTATTGAACTATCTTATTTCAAGTGATGATTCATAGGGGGCATTCATTAGACATAGAATCATAAAATGGTAAAGATACAGCCTACAAAGAGCAGGGGGACATGCATTTTTCAGTCTGACCTCAACAAAATGCAAAAATAGCAGGAAATATTTTAACAAGTCGAATTGGGAGAGATAAATAAATGACAGCACAGATCTCCACTCCTACCTCGAAAAAGATTCTCTAGAACAGAGGTGTCAAACTCAAATTCACAGAGGGCCAAAATTAAAAACTGAGGCTAAGTCATGGGCCGAACTAAATATTTATTGAACAATTTTAACGCTGGAGGGGCAATGTCCCTCGACTGGCCTGGGAACGCCTGGGGGGTCCCACCGGAGGAGCTGGAGGACATGTCTGGGGTGAGGGAAGTCTGGGAGTCCCTACTTAGACTGCTGCCCCTGCGACCCGCCCCGGAAAAACCTGGATGAATGAAAAATTTTAACAACATCTGCATGTTTTTCAGAAGGGGTGGAATAAATTTGAGTGAGGCGACAGGAGCAGATGCTAATGAGAGTCAGCAGAAGTGATGGGGGCCGGTGCCAACGTATTTGCAAAGCATTCTGGGATTCGTAGTATTCGTGTATGCGCTATACTGGCGGGCAGCTCTAATACATACTTGATATGATCTCGCGGGCCAAATATAATTACATCGAGGGCCAAAATGAGCTCGCAGGCCTGAGTCTGATTTGTTTATACTCACCTCAATGGTAAATGGTCAGATTTTTATATAGTTTTTCCATCTTCAAGGCATTATACATGAAGGAAACACTCACATTCACACACCGATGTGCACAGACACTGGGGGCGAACGGGTTAAGTGTCAATCTGTAGGAGCTGGAATCGCACCACCAACCTGTAAGTCAGTGAATCTCCGCTCAACCAATGATCTTTATGTAAAAACCGGGATTTATGTGAAACCGGGATTCAAGACTAGCCAAAATGTATTTCGTTTCAGTATAATCACAACAACAATAATCCCAAGTCCCAATAATAAACATTTTACACTACACAGGGCAACTTTAGTAATTCACCAACCTCATAGTTAGCTGGCAGTTCAAACCCTGCTCATAAAACATCTTGTCTTTGTGCACATGGGCAAGACAACTCACCCACCTGGCCTAAGTTCAGTTTGAATGGTGCGTGTTTGAAGGGTGTTGTCTTGGAAAAGTATTTTGTGCTAATTGTACTAATGCGGCAGGTCCCAGATTTGATTTCTGTGTGATGTGGGGCCTTTCTGTAATTTCTCCACAGTGGGACAAGTCTTTGCCTCTGAGTGTCTGGTTTCCCCAACAACCCAAATGATGATGTGGAGAGTAGTATTTTCTGTCATTTGTCTTGTATTTGTCATTGGCAGAGTGCATCCCTGTAGACTGTGTATTCACTCCTATGGACAAACCCTGTTACAGTATTAGTCCTTTAGAAAACACGAGGAGGTGGTAGAGTCTTTATGTACTTGTCTGCTCAGTGAAGCAAAGATCCTCAGCTCAAGGTCGAGATTCTTATGGCGTCTGGACAGTGGTGAAAGAATCTGCTCTTTGCCTCTGAGCTTCAGGGTGAAACTGTGTCACTGTGTTTGGTTCATTCACTTAAACATAATGTAAGCGCCTGTACTGTCAGATTAAACTGTTTTGACCCTATAGAGGAAGGTGTTTCTGCTTTTGACCAGTGCCCAGTGGTGGTCAGAAAGTGATTTCTAGTTTAACCTGTTGAACAAATACTTCTAGTAGAGTAGTTGTATCACACAATAGATAATTATGGAACTATTTGGTCTTAAAACTGAAGGAAACTCAAAGACTTTTTAATCAGAGGTGACCATCTTTGACCTGACCTGCTTTTTGAATGATGCATATTGTCCTCACATTGTGTCTTTTATGTTGTTGTGTTTTTGTTTTAAGTAAAAGCCCAACTCAGCCCGTCGAGATCAAAAAGTCTTATGTCTTACTTGAAAACTTAGACGCAACAAACCTGGGATTAAACACTTGTCTGACATACAACTCAGGACAGCTGTTTGATGAGGGAACATGGTTAAAACATGGTTAAAATTTGAAAAAGTCACATTTTCATCAGCTTTAATTAACACAAACATTACTCAGATATGCAACAAGTGTTTCTTTTTTCCCTCTTTACACAAATCGACAAACCCGCCTTTCATTAAACACAAGTGGATCTGAAGTGGAGGCATGTTGACTGTTTAATTGTTGCTTTTCACAACACTACACTTGCAAATGCTGCTTTCTTCCACTAAATCGATGTCTAAGTTCTTGTTCACTGCGGGTTTCCTATGTAGATCCCCTGCGCTATTACATCAGTGTTGAGCTAATTTCCTCGGCCATATTGGATGATTGTCCTTAGCTGTTAACCCCCATTTGGTGAGATTATGGACAAAACTCAACTCATTACGAGCTATTAAGGTGGGGGCATTAAGAAGGCTATGCAATCAGGGAATCAACCTTTTGTGATCCCTGTTGAGAAATCCAATCTGTTCATTGGAGAAGAAAAAACATGTTTAAGCAGAAATAGCAGCAGAGACATAAGAGGAAGATCATTACTACTAATTGTGCTCGTGCCGGAGAATAGGATTGCGCAGTGTTACATTAGGAGTTGGAGCATAGCAGCAACGGTGGGATTGTAATGGAATTTGAAACAGTGCAATAAACTAGCAATAGTGTAATGTTTTTTTAAATTATCTCCCTAATGTCTAATTGCGTTATCTTTATTGGATAACTGTTTTTTTTTTAGATTTTCTGCATGTTTCAGTGGAGATGTTTTTGCTTTACCTAAAATGTTCCATCATAAAATCAGCGAGTTGTTCCACCAGTTGCAAGTCAGTTCTGTGGAGAGGTGATCCCACTCACAGTTGAATGGTTTATTTTTTAATGAAATAACAATATCGTAGAATATTCAAAGGGATGCAATAAAATCTCAGTGGATAAAAGCAGGTGGTGGACCCTCGAGCAGAAAAGTTCCTAAGTGCTTCTTCTAAAAGCAAAATGAAAGTCAGAAAGAGCCATGTGTGTTTTAAAAGTAATGGGACGAAGTGATTAATAGATTTATTTAAAGTTAGTCAACTGTTTACAGCTTTTAATACATTACAGAGACAGGAAGTGTTACATAAGTACCATTTTGTATTTATGAAGTTTGTGGGGTTTTGAGCAAATTATATGTAATTTCTTGCATTCTGGTGCTTTTTATGTGTAATATTTACTTACAAAATAATTACAAAATGATCATTATTCTTTCTGATTTTACGCATGGGATTTGCTCAGATGAATAGTAAAAAATATATAAAATAAAAATGGTTTCAGTAGAATCTTTGGTGTGCTACAAACACTGTCAAATACAAAAATAAATTAATAAAGTACACCCACATTTTTTTTTTCTTCAATCAAAGTGCAAAGAGCCGCACTGGAGGCTTTAAAGAGCCACATGTGGTTGTAGACCTCTGATCTAATACAATTACATCCACTCAAAATGGGCATTCATCTGTGTTTTATCTTTTAAGATGAAGCATGACATCCAACTTTTATTTTAGAGCTAAAAGATGAGCATGTGCATATGTCAAAATTAGACTGTCACTGGAGATACCAAACACCAACCTGAAAGACTGACGTGTCGCTGTGTGGGGGATAAGAGCTTATGAAGAGCATTATTACTGTTATTCATAATGACTATAAACGACTATTTGGGGATATAGTCAATTATTGTATTTGTTTTTATAGATGCTCTAATCCACACATGTCAAACTCAAGGCCCGTGGGCAAAATGTGGCCCGCCATGTCGTCTTATATGGCCCGCGGCAAAGTAAATTAAACTCTGGTCTTAAAATATCAGTTTATCAGGAGATACACAGCCATTTTTTCATATCTGTGCAAATCCATATGCAATATTTGTAACTTGAATAAGTAATAAATATAGAAAAGTAGTTGCATTTATTTTACATTTGGTTACATTTATCTGGCAACCATTTTGTTGATGTGGTCCTCAGTGAAAATGAGTTTGACGCCCCTGATCTAATCTATAATCTATAAACCCTTAAGAAATAAAAGATCACACACACAACCGAAGTCTTATGCTGTTTTATTAGTCACAAATATTTTGCCGTCTTCTTGAAATATAAAGGCAGAACTGTGACTCTGTTCTGCTCTATAAATGATCTGAAATTTTGCAATGCAGATTTAGTCTCCGATGGATTATTGCAAATATTCAGAGTTGTTTTAAAGGCTTATATTCTGCACATCATCATGACAGTACTGGCTGTCACTGCCTCCCATTATAAACCAATGTATTACTCTGTATCTAAACTGCCACTGTGATTTTCTGTTCCTCGCTGTATCCTGCACATCTTATCCATGGGAGAGAGAGCAATAATGCCATTTTCGCTTGGAGCTGTAGTTAGAAAAGTCTGCTCGGCTGGTCTCAATGTCATCTCCACAGGTAGAAACTGCATCTGCCTCACCATTGGCCCAGTTTTCCCGTCACATTTCATAACACGCATGGACATTTTCCTCGAGTGAACAAACAAAAACTCAAGAGTGACTGTCAAGGAGAGAAAATACAGCCGTAATACCATGACATTTGAAGCAGCTGGTTGGAGGTTGGAGCTAAGCTAGAACAAATCTCATGCTTATAGCTTTCCTGCGAGAGATTTTGGGGCAGACGGGATCACTTCTGCAAATAGAAAATACCTGCAGAACTGGATTTGGAGTTCTGTTTTGTTTAATGTCACTTTAAAGGTTCACGATGTAACTTTTTTGTGGAGGGCCTGCCACAGTACGGTATTAAACCAGTCTATCTTGCAGTCATTCAGTTACAGGTGCTTTTATTGCCTTTGAAAGGTCATTTCTCCGCCGATCTGACCTGTAACTTGGCCTGGTAGCGTTTCCATGGAGACATACGTTGACATAAAGTGACATAATGTACCACTGAGCCATGTTTTTGTAAAATATTTTGTGTGTAAAGATGGGAAAATGACTATTCACACATTAAGACTTCATTCAGTGTGTATTTTAATGGAATTACTTTCTATTTTAAAATATGCTTTGTCTGTTAGAGCTGGTCCTGCAGTATTTAAAGTTCAATCCTCCTAATAATACTCCTAATAATCATAGACTGCATAAAGAAGTGGACTTAGGGAGTGTGACGTCACCCATAGCGTTGGGAGTTATAGGGATGAATCTGGAGCAGAATTCCACGTTTGAAATTCCAACCACAAGTGTCATAGAGCCAATCCAGAGCGACGCTGTTGAAAACGAAAATGACGAGGCTCACTGCAGCAGACAGAGAGGTGACAATTTTTCAATGTAAAGTGATTTGGAGCCAGAGTTGAAGGACCCGGGAGAGCTTCCTATTTGGAGCATGGTGGCTAGTGTGTTAGCTATGTCCATTTATATATAACGTCTATGGTAATAATGGGCGTAATACAGTAAGATGGATGGATGAAATACTCGTACTTATGTAAATCTACAAGTGACAAAACCTTTTTGTTGACAATATTTAATGATTTCGAACATGTGGCTACTCTGCTCACCTCTGGTCAAATCTTCTTAAAGAAAGATTTATATTTTGAATTGACAACATTTTAGCTTATTTTTGCCACAAAATACCCAGTGAAGACATTTTGAGTAGCTGGACTCTAAGCCGCATCAGGTATAACATATCTCGCATTTACAGACTTCCTACTAAAGATGTCTGGGCCAAACCTTGTCTTAACGTCAGCAGGGCTAGAACTCATAAGCTGAGAGATAGGAGCAGGAAATTGCAGATTACAAGTGTCATTGGGATTTGTAAACAGGATTAGGTGAAATTGGTGTTCCTAAATGTCGCCAGCATGCACATCTTCTCTATATGATGACAGTGTAGGGCCAGGAGGAACACGGCCAGCAAAATGTTACGGGGAAATGGTTGGAGGGAAAGAGGTGAGGTTTATAAGGTTATGGTGGACGTTATTGTTCTAGAGAAATGTTCCATCCTTCAATGTCGCTGGTGCAACTTGTCAGGAGCTGAAGGAGCTAGTTAGATTTGAGCTGGCACTGTTACCACTATCTAACTTACACATTAGCTAAAGATCGATATGAGAAATTCTCTTTCTGCACCACCAATTGCTCAAAAAACATTCACTAATTCACTAGTTGGAGCTGGGATACAACCACCAACCCTGCAGTTATAATGGATTGTGTGTCAGATCTCAGAGTTTGCAGTTACGCTCAGGCAGGGGAGATTTTCAGATACTAAAAGCTAAACTAAGTGTTTTGACATTGCATAGTGATAAATCTGTTTACTACCAGTGACAGCTTGTGTCTTGTGTTTACTTTCTAACATTGATTATGGACTTTTTGCTCTGTGGCCAGAAAAATAGGTGGTTTCTTTTGCAAATAAAGGCTGCTTTTAGCGTTTCATCCAAAGCTTTTTATCATTTAGCTGTGGCATTATACGCTAACATGAATCATTGACTATATTGCCCTATCGCAGTGGTTGGTTGCTGAGGTCGTCCTGTTTGTCGTATACAGTGGTTGTTCTCCAGGTAAAATAGTCGCGTCTTGTGTCTTTCTAATCACAGAAACACATTTACAAACATAGAACTCAGCCTCCTGCGGTGAATCTGATGCCCTGTCTCTGTAACAGCTGTTAACGGGGACTTTTAATGAGCCCTTTTTTAACACTGAGCTAAACTTTGCTTTCCAGCTTCACACTAAACATCTTTTAGACGAGAATATCTCTTTTTACGGAGTAGTGTCAAATTGGTTTTACTCAAGCGTAAAAATAATATCGTCTGAAAAGGGGAGAAATAACGCACTCGACTTTCTACTTCATTGTGATATTAGGGTGATGCAAGATACAGGTCAGGTCTGTGGAGAAGGAAGCTCAGTGTTTCAAGGTATTTACGCAACATAACTGAAATATAGATGTTTTCCACGTATTTGAGCTTCCAGTGTTTGTGTTTCATGATGGTAAAACTCCACTTGTTGTGAAATACTCTTATAAACTCATCATGGTTGATAATTAGGATGCTCAGAATGCACAAGATGAGTGAGGAATAAGTCTGTAAATAATTGCACAGCGATATGAATCACATACTGTGGAACATACTAAGAAATAAAACAAATATGACTATAATTGCAGTATTTTTGCTTTGTAGTTTGGTGAAACAATTATGAACCATCAATGGGAATAACTGAGAAGTCTGAAGGAGAATCCCCGATGACACCGAAAGCCGTAGTTATAGTTCAGTTTCACTTGGCTCGGTTCAGCTGAGATCCTGGTCTTTCTTTGGGTTGTACTTCGACTTGTGTTTCAGTGTTTGGGCTCAGACTGCAGAGACAAGCACTGACAGGTTAAATCCTCTGCGCTGCTGGGAAAAGCAGAGGTCGCAATGAACTAGTTTGATAGACATGGGAACAGATTTCAAACTAGGGATACTCAAGGTAATAAGATAAGTAAGATTATTTGAGGGAGTTGGTTTAATGGGTTGTGTTTACGGCCGGGGGCGGGGTGAGGTTATGAAATCGACCGGGAGCAATGCAGCGGCTCCTCAGCATCCACCAGCCCTCGTGTTCAGGGAGGAAGTTTATTCATATAGAACAAATCATACACAAAGTCATTCAAAGTGCTTTACAGAATAAGAACGACACTAAAATCACAATACAACAAATCAAACAATAAATAATCATCATAAAATATAAAAAAAAAACAGAATAAAACCTTTTTTTGAGTCTGGATTTAAACTTTGTCAAAGTCGAGTCTGTCTCACATCTTCAGACTGTTCCAGGTTTTAGCTGCATAAAACTGAAACACTGATTCTCCAGGTTTAGTCCTGACTCTGGGACCAGCAGGAGGCCGGTCCCTGAAGTCCTCAGAGTGTGAGATGTTCATGTGGCTCTAACATGTGGGAGATGTTCTTTGGTTCATGGAGAGACACAGGACACGTGTGAAGTACTTCACCTGAGACAGGACACATGTGTGAAGTACTTCTTTTTTTTTTTTTTGTGCAGAAATTGCATGAATTCCTGTATCCTGCTGCATTTTAGTTATATTTTATATTGGGCTTATTACAGTAACAGGGTGAAAGTTCATCTGTGCTCATACTTATACATCAAACAATAGGCCTATACTATTCTTTTATAGGTTATGTCAAATACTTTATTTCAAGTAAAATATTCAATTCAATCCAGAATTTACATCATACATACAGAGCCACAGAAGTGTTTAGTTGAGGTTTGCAGTGTTTTGACATGTGCTGGAGGAACTATTCGAGGTTTTGGGCGACATGGGATTAACACACGGGATTAACACACGAAACAACGATGCACAGCAGCGCTCTGAGCGTGCCTGCACTGAAGACCGCTCCGGTCCAGAGACCGTCCGTAGAGACAGCACGTAGAGACCGCTCCGAGAGCGCGTCCGCAGAGACCGCTCCAGTCCGTAGAGACCGCTCCAGTCCGTAGAGACCGCTCCAGTCCGTAGAGACCGCTCCAGTCCGTAGAGACCGCTCCAGTCCGTAGAGACCGCTCCAGTCCGTAGAGACCGCTCCAGTCCACAGACCACACACCCCTCTCACACTTCTCCCATCTGGCATCAAACGAGCTCTGACATCGGCCCACACAGGCCGCCGGCTCACCGGGAAATCTCCCGATTGCCACTCTGCCACTGTTTACGGCATCCTGGAAATGTGTATTATATTTTCAGATGCATGGGCCAGTATAACGAATCCAGGAGATTTACTGTTACAGAAAGAAATCTACAAAAAAGGATCCACACAGGTTGAAGCTTTTTCATTATTTGTTAGAAATTAGCTCCACAAACCTGTCATATTAATCTTATGGTTTAATGTCCTTTCCACTGACAACAGTCACGTCTTTGAATAGTGGCGCCACTTCCTGAAGCTGTTATGGAAAAATGTATTTAACTTTTGTTAAACGTTGTGTCAGTTTTTGTTTCATGTGGCCAGCAAATACAAAGATATTAAACTTAAACTAATCTGACAGTCAAAGAGCAAAGTCTTCCATTAGATTCTGATCAGTCCCTCAAACTACAGGCAGTTTACGGGACCCGATAAAACAAAAAGTCATATTTACACATTTCTATATTTCAAATTAATAGATGAAGATGTGAACATTGACAAATAGTTAGTCTTTGGTGATGTTGTTCACCAAAGACTATGTGACCAGGAGCAAACTACTTTTACACTACTACTACATTTACTTTTTATCTTTTAATTGTCGCTCATTGGAAAAACAAATGACTGGATTGGTCTCCTGTTCTTGCCTCCATGGAGATGTTATTGCTTTGTCAGTTTGCATTTATCCAAGTATAAATGCAAAATAGCTACAAAATTGTCAGATTGTAAATATTTCAGCACGTGGATTTTTCTTCTCGATATTTGACATGGAAATACTTAAAAATCTATCAAGAATGACAAGAATGGCACCATCAGCCCATCGTACAATCTGAAAACAACAGTATCTATTTTAAACCCTTAAGCCTGTGTTGGCAGAGGATGAAATCTCAGGTATCATTCTACAGAAAGCAAACTGCCAATGTGCCTTTCTACAGATTATGATCAAAAAAAGAAGAGAAAACCACAACACAACAGGCCTGTTTCCAATGCATCTCCACGAGAGCCTCTTCATGCCTGACACCACAGTAAAGAGGATGAGGAGGTCTGAATATGAGGAAGAATCAGGGTTTCCAGTGTGTCAGCTCCAATTTCAGCGTGGTCTTCAAAAGGCTATTGTGGCTTAGGTTTTGTGAAATTGCTGTGATGTGTAAAATGAAGCTGGAACTGAAGCTTGAAAATAGATAGGTCAGAACGTGTCCATAAAATATTAGTGCTATGTAATTTAAGGACATGTTTAAAGGTAATTACATATCGTCTTCTGTCATGATATCAGAGAAAAACTGAAATGAAGCACTATCCGATTTGTTAGAGCATAAAGGATGAGGGCTTATGGGTTTATTAAGGTTATTAAATGTGCACTATTCACACACATGGACAAAACTGTTGGTATCTGTCGATTAATGAAAGAAAAACTCAGAATTCAGATACTAAAAACTCAGATTCATGTCCCTCCGGTCACATTATTTTCAGTCTTTTCTAGGGGTACCATCATTTTCGTCCAGGCTTGTTTCATAAGTTTATTTTTTTTAATAATTCTGTTGAAACGTGGTTGAAAAGTAATGTCTGACTTTCACTGGTTAAATTTCATAGACTTTTTATTTATTATTACTTTTGTCAGATTCAAGTTATTTCTGTGACCATTTTGAGTTTTTCTTTCATTAACTGAAGGTTACCAACAATTTTGTGTAACTATGAGATGTTACTGCTTTGCCTGAATATTCCAGGATGTGGTTTTACAGTTTCTATCTTGGATTTATTTAATTACATGTGTTTTTATGACTAAAACAGCACCTTTAGTGAATATGTGGATTGTGCTAAACAAATATTCTGTTTGTGTAAATCTATTAACTTCAGGTTTAGAAACTGCATATTATCTTATTTTTAAGGTGTATTTATTTGTTTTCCAAATGACTTTATCCTTGTGAATTTCCTCTTCTTTTTATGATCTATATTTTTAATATTTAATAACCAAAATCAAGTTGAAGAAATTATTCCAAATACATTTTCCTTGGACAAATGGAACATCTCTGCCATCACAGACAAGAATAAACGAAGGCAAGTTTATTTGTACAGCACGATTCATGCACAAGGTAATTCAAAGAGCTTTACAGCAGTGGTCCCCAACCCGGGCCGGGGACCGGGACCGGTCTGTGACGCATTTGCTACCGGGCCGACACAAAAACAGTAAATAATTTATCAGCGACCGCATTTTCTCCGAAGTGACTTTTGCTCCTCATGACACGCTAACAAGCTCGTCCTTAGATATATAATGAAAATCCTGAGAGGAAAGTCGCCACATAAATCCATTTGATAAACGACGAGTTTATTATATCTGTGTTAGACGTGCGTCCGCCACACGACAGTCAGAGCGTCAGGGCAGAGGTCGAGGAGAGGGGAAGAGGGGGAGGAGCTCGTGAGTCTTAGCACAAACAGCAGGTTTCTTGACATTGACTCCATATTCTGAAATGTTTGAAATGTTCATGAAAATAACACTTTATAAATGTATTTGTGGCATATCTGAATCTTATTTTGAAAGCTCCTCTGTGCTCTGTGTCAGTGTGGCGTGTGAGTGAGAGGTGACGTGCGGGAGCATGTGGTGCATGTGGCACATGTGGTGTGTGGTTGAAGAAGAAGCGACGTGTGAGTCTGGAGAGCAGTACCTGGAAAAAGACGGTGGAACTGATGTGTAATTACGGTGCAGCAGAGACAATAAAGCAGCCAACTCCTGAGCAATAGGCTGGGGTCTTTCAGCTCGCACCACACTCCAAACAACACAGAGGTAAAGAACAGGGAGTTAAACCCCGGAGGAGGAGCGACCCTTCGGCCCTGGAGAAGACGACTCTCCCCTGTGTTTCCCGACCGAAACAGGAAAGCTTTAACATAAACGTTACGATGGCGATTACGAGAGCGTGACCCCTGGAAAAAGAATCTATTCAAATAAACACAATACTTCCCATTTGAGCGACTTCACCACAGCAGTGAAGGAGAACATTAGTTTTCATTTCGTCAATCAATTACGATTATTTCCTAAACTTGTATCTAATTTTAAGGAACAAACATCATTCATTCAACACAGTCGGGGAATCATTTAAATGCAAAACAGTCTTAAAACTGCTCCTTCTCCACCGTTTAGCCCCTGGTGTGGCTTTATCAGCGGGGCAGACATCTAATCATGCTTCACAGTGGGACCGCCCCATCACTTAGCGTCAGCTCTAAATCATATTGACGGCTAACGACAGGACAGGGACGTCGGCCATGTTGGAAAAATGAATGAAATCAGGGGGAATTAACCGAGCACGGATTGTGATGGGCCCAGCCAGGGATACAGTGATATTTTGAGCGGAAAAGCATTGAAGATAATTGCCTGAGTGAAAATTTTGTGCTTCAGTTGCTCGTCACCCATTGCGCAGCCGCCCACTCAGTTTAAAAAGAGATATTTAGAAATTGTGTTTTGATTGAATCGTTTTGAATTTTCAGGAAATTGGTCCTTCAAATGTGCAAAACCTGCTATTTGTGTTTTTGAATGGTGGTGAAATTAGTTTGGACAGAATGATTATAATAGAGCGTCTGGCCCAGAGCAGGTTTTTATTAGAAAAAGTCAGGGTCCCACCACCTGTCTGAGCTGCGACACTGTGGTGGATACTGAAGTAAAACTTAAAAAGTACTGTATGTAAGTAAAAATGTTGCTTTACTTAAGTATATTTCAAAATGGATACTTTTTACTTTTACTTCACTGCATTTTAGAGCAGTATCTGTGCTTTCTACTCCACTACATATTTTGAACAGGACTGAAAAGTAAAATATTTTTTTAGTTAGTTTAGTTTAGTTTTAACACATTTGGAGCTTGAGAAAACAAAAATATACAAATAAAAACAGTCAGGAAAAAAAATTCAGCACAAATCTTTGTCAAAGTCACTAAATTTAAGCCTTAGAAAACCTCAAACTTTGTGCAAAATACGGACTACAGAGCTCACCTGATTAAAAGCCGCATGCTTTAATTTTAGAAAGAAAAACTTGTACAAGCTGCACCGGATTTTAAGCCACAGGTATCCCACGTAGTAATATGACAAATTAGCTCAAAAACGTTCATTTGCGAGAGACTAGTGCAGTTTGGCATGCTTTTTTTACAGTGTATGAAGGCACGTGTTCTGCGTCCTGATTGGCTAAAGGAGGAGCGTGTTCTGTGTCCTGATTGGCTAAAGGAGGTGCTGTGTTCTGTGTCCTGATTGGCTAAAGGAGGAGCGTGTTCTGCATCCTGATTGGCTAAAGGAGGAGCGTGTTCTGTGTCCTGATTGGCTAAAGGAGGTGCGTGTTCTGCGTCCTGATTGGCTAAAGGAGGTGTGTGTTCTGCGTCCTGATTGGCTAAAGGAGGTGCGTGTGTTCTGCGTCCTGATTGGCTAAAGGAGGAGCGTGTTCTGTGTCCTGATTGGCTAAAGGAGGGTGCGTGTTCTGTGTCCTGATTGGCTAAAGGAGGTGCGTGTTCTGCGTCCTGATTGGCTAAAGGAGGAGCGTGTTCTGTGTCCTGATTGGCTAAAGGAGGTGCGTGTTCTGTGTCCTGATTGGCTAAAGGAGGTGTGTGTTCTGCGTCCTGACTGGCTAAAGGAGGAGCGTGTTCTGTGTCCTGATTGGCTAAAGGAGAGCGTTTTCTGTGTCCTGATTGGCTAAAGGAGGTGCGTGTTCTGCGTCCTGATTGGCTAAAAAAGAGGTGCGTGTTCTGTGTCCTGATGGCTAAAGGAGTGTGCGTGTTCTGTGTCCTGATTGGTTTAAGGAGGTGCGTGTTCTGTGTCCTGATTGGCTAAAGGAGGTGCGTGTTCTGTGTCCTGATTGGTTAAAGGAGGTGTCGTGTCTCCTGTACAGGACAGAATGCTTCAGACAAATTTACTAAAATATCCGATGCTGCAACATGACTCTGAAACAGTCGCGTTGGACCTTTGTATTTTTCTACAAACGCCTCCGACTCGCGTTTGTGGACGCTCTGGACGTCCACGAGAGACTTTACATGTGAAACAACATAAAGAAGGAGGAAAAAAACATCAGGACGACAGCAGAATAAGTTTGAACAAGGAGCAAAAAGGGCTGTAACCTGCGGATGGAGTCTGCTTTAGTTTGTGGATCAGTGACTCAGGAAACTCAGGCGCCACGGAAAAAAAAATGTATAAGCCGCACTGCACCATAAGCTGCTAAAACTAAAACTGCAGCTTCGTGACATCACAAGGTGGAACAGAGCATTTTCAGCTTTGAAGATGTTACAGACTAATAAACCAGGGTCACTCAAACATGTGAATGAAACAAAACACAACTCCAGGTCTGTTTTTGATGAGGTAACAACATTATAACACGGCTTAAAGCTCATATTTTGCCTCATATAGGACCTTTAAAGCCATATCGTGGAGGAATCCTGACATATGAATTACATTTCCATTGACACAAGCAAGTAACACACCCTCATAGTGGACCTTTAATATAACACATCATTCCCTAAGGCTGTACATTAGAGGTAACTCCAGACATGCCATTACTGAAGCATCATAATGGAGTAAGTGATTTGCCTCCACGGTTTATGCACAAATGCTGGTTCCATATTGAAGACTCAAATAGTCCTGATGATTGTTTTCTCATTATTCCTCGTTGCTTTTTCCATGACCTCTGCCATACCCGGAGTCTGAAGCCATAATACACATGTTATCTGTCGTGGTTAATGGCGTGTGTTTCTATGACGATGCACTGTGAGCTTTTACCCTCTTTAACATAATGTCCAGGCCTTGTGTGATGCACGCAATTATAGTGGGAATAATTGCTGCTTTAGTTTAGTCTGTGTACATTTCCACCCACATGTCATCACTGCATATCCAAGAGTAATGAGGAACTCGAGACTAAACCTGTTTAGTGGAACATGTGAGAAACTGAAAAACTATCACTAATATTGATATTTTAAGTCTAAGGAGAAAAAAATAAAGGGTGATGAGAATAATAGTGAAACGCAAAATGACGTTTAATTTAGTTATATAAGAGCTACCTGTTTGTCTCTGTGAAGATGTCATTAATTTGCCTTAAAATTTCCTCTGCATGGCTTTAAAGTCTGTGGTGGATGAAGTAAAAGTGCAGATACAGACGTTAAAAGTTACTCAAGTAAAAGTAAAAAGAACTGCTTCAGTATAAATATTTTAGTACCCGTTTAAAAATGTACTTTAAGAGTAAAAAGTAAAAGTATTTCACACGTGTAGTTCATTTAAAGTGTTACATGTCCTGTCTGTCTTTCTGTGTAAAACTTCAGTCGTCCAGGTCTGAGCCACAGCAAAAAACGAAATTAAAATCTGTCAACTGGACAAATCGTTGTAGGAGTGAAGACTACTGCGTTCAGTGTAGTGAAGAGTGCATCCATCAGAGGATGTACCAACACCGGCGTGAGAGCAGCTCAGGTCCCCAGTCTGCTGTACATCTCCATCTCAAACACACTAACCACTCCTCTGAAGATAGTGAAGTTCAGATGTTATCCAGAGAAAATAAATGGTTTAAGAGGGGAAGCCTGAGACAGCATCTATCTGATCTACAACTCTATCTTCAGACCCAAAACAAACAGGAACAAAGAGAACAATAGTGATACTGATTAAAAATAATTACACATTTTGGGCAGTAGCTCGTTTGCTCAAAGCCGAAAAAAACTTTAGTCAGGATGTTACCACGAACATGGAAAAAATAACCCCTCAAATCACATGAATCACTTTTTACTCTTCAGTCCTTTTCTAAAACGTAGTGAAGTAGAAAGTACAGATACTGCTCTCTAATGTAGTGAAGTAAAAGTAAAAAGTATCCACTGTAAAATGTACATAAGTAAAGTACAGATACCTACAAATTCAACTTAAGTACAATACTTAATTAAAGTCATATATCTTCATACATTTCCATGGAAAGTTACAGGGAAGTCACTGTAAGAACGCATGTTTTTAATGTATTTTTGTCACATTATGTAATCGCCTGTACTTGAATAAATACAAAATCGATAAGCTTAGTGACAAACTGGAGAAAAAAACACAAAATCCAGGCTTTCCAGAAAAAAGTCTGAGCTGCACAAGCGAAGTATAATCAGTATTTAGCAATTAGTGTAAAAAAAAAAAGTTATTTAAGTATAATTACATGGCCAAACCTGCAATGATCTTCACCAGGGCTTACGTCAAATCATTATACTGAGCATCTTTAACAGCAGAGAGTCATGCACTTCAGGGCAGGGGGCGCTGTCTCTATAAGTTGAATCAAAATGTCTGACTTTTTCTGGAGGTATAAATGTCCAATCAGTCGGTGTTTGTTGTTGAGGCCGGTTCTAAATGTGCCCTTGTTTTTGTGCTCCCTGATCCTGACTCCAGCTGCAGCGTGGGCCTCTTTGACAGCTCTATTTTGGTCTGTTCCTCTCACCTCTCCTCCCTCTTTCTCTCCCTCGCTCTCTCCATCTCTCTTTCCTCTCTTTTTCTGTTTCCTCTCTTTCCTTCTCATCCTCTACCTCTCTATCTCTATCTTCTCCTCTCTCTCTCATGCTCTCAACCTCTCCCACTCCTTCCTTTCCTCCATCTGTACATCTCTCCTTCTCCTTTCCTCACCTCTTTCTCTCCATCTCTCCTCCTCCTTCCTCTCCTGCTCTGTCTTTCCCTCCTTTCCTCTCTTGCTGTCTTCCTCTTTTACCCTCCCTGCCCCGTCTTTCTTTCTCTCTCCCTCTCGTCCCCCACTTCCCTCTTTCCCTTTCTCCCTCCCTCACCAATCTTTCATCCTGCCCTCCCTCTCCCTCCTTCTCTCCGGACACTGTGAGCTTAGCACTAATGTATTAATCAGCTCTGTCTGAGTCACCACAGCACAGCACTTGTTCCAGACCTTTTAGCCTCGGCCGCTTCATGTGTCCACCCTCTGTCAAAGGACAATTCAAACCAATGTACCTTTAATGGATGATAAGTATATGGTGGCTCCATTAGGGAGGTGTAGGTGGAGACTGACCGTTTGGCCTGCTGCATCAGATATTCTCAAATATAGAAAGTGATTTGATAAAATGCACTGCCCTCTATTTAAAGTCACACCTGTAATGTAGTGATGAATGTTGATGTAGGGAACTTTGTGTTGTTTCTGGTCCTAAGACAGAATGTGTTCTCCAGCAGTGATTCATGGATTTAAAGAGGCGGTATTATGTATATGCATATGCATTCATATGTCATCCATGCATGTTATACTTGAACTCTTCCACTTGAGGCAGATGGAGCGTGAGATTGACAGTTGGATCAGTGCAGCGTCTGCAGTGATGTGGTCGCTGTATTGGTCTGTTGTGGTGAAGAAGGAGCCGAGTCAAAAGGCAAAGCTCTCGATTTACCTCAGTCTACGTCCTACCCTCACCTATGATCATGACTCTGGGTAATGACCGAAAGGACAAGATCACAGATACAAACGGCTGAATTGAGTTTCCTCCACAGGGTGACTAGGTGCTTTCTTAGAGACAGGGTGAGGAGCTCAGTCACAGAGGAGGAGCTCGGAGTAGAGCCGCTGCTCCTTCACGTTGAGAGTAGCTGAGGAGCTCGGGGATTTGCTCAGGATGCCTCCTGGACACCTCCCTAGGGAGGTGTTCTGGGCATGTCCCACCTGAAGGAGGCCCCGGGGAAGACCCAGGACACACTGGAGGGACTATGTCTCTCTCTGTCCCTGGGAACACCTCGGGGTCCCACCGAAGGAGCTGGAGGACATGTCTGGGGTGAGGGAAGTCTGGGAGTCCCTGCTTAGACTGCTGCCCCCACGACCCTGCACCGGATAAGAGGAAGAAAATGGATGGATGGATTCATGCATGTTTCAGTAATATTTCAGTCTCTCCTGGGTACTATTTGGACCCTCTTTACGATTAGCAGAACGATCCTGTACAAGGCTCAGCCCATAAATCTACGTCTCCTGCACAACAATTTTCCATAAATACACAAAACCATGATACAAAACTGTACAGTACAACTTCACAAACCTGATGCGATGTGCTGTAGTTTCATTAGTGGGATGAATTCTGCTTCTGTTGTGATAATGATCTGAATGAGGAATGACTTGTGTCAGTGGTCCCCAAACACCGGGCCGGGGACCAGCACCGGTCTGTTACACATTTGCTCCCGCTCCTTGCTCTGCATTTATCAGCGACGCATCTTCTCCGACGTGACTTTGGCCCGTCCCTCATGACTCACTAATGAGCTCGTCCGTAGATATACAATGAACATTCTGAGAGGATCTCCACGTAAATCCATTTGATATAACGGTGAGTTTATTATATCTGTGCTAGATCTGTTCTAGTCTCCACGATGACGTATCTCGTATAACATCAGACACGTCGCCCAAAAGCAGAGCCACAAGAGAAAATGAGACAAAACAAAAGTCTGTGGAGAAAAGGCCAAACTGAGGAGCGAGAAGAGGAGCCTACGAACTCCAAGAGAAAGAAAGATCAGCTTAACAGACGACGCCACGAGAACTACTTAAATCTGGGTTTGTCTCGACAGGTGAGTCTCACGCTGAGTCGGCTCTGCGGAATATGAGGGAAAAGAAAACGAGGCAATGAAACCTTCAACACTGCTCTGGCTCATGGAGACTAAGACCTCGATTAAAAGAGAAGACTGAGGAGTTTTTTAAAAGAAACAAACTTGAACAAGAAGGAAAGAAGAACAAGCTCAGGTCCCTCTGATTCAGCAGACAGTGAGCTGGATTTTTTATGCACTTAACTTATTTTTGCCATATTTTTACGTGCCACGTGTAGAAGGCCGGATCCGTGAAAATAAAACCTACATTATTCCGGTCCATGGTGCAAAAAAGGGTGTGGGACCCGTCACTTGTGTAGCATTTTAAAACATGGTAACATGGTTATTTAAATGTGTTATGTGTTAGCAATTAAGACCCCATAGAAGTGCAATACGCTCTCTTAAACCAGGACTAAACTCGGATTAAACCAGGACTGAAGTCTGTCTGTGATTCATTGAGATTTTGAAAGTATAAGAGTTATCCTTTACACTGGCTCAGGTGGTAGAGTAGCCGCCATTTTGTCATTGTGCTCTTGGGCAGTGTGGTATTGTCAGTGGTCAGACAGGCATTTAGCGCAGATATCAGTGACCTTATTCACTCTGCTCTGTTTAATACTTAAGCAGGAGTTCGCTTACTCAGCCTTCCTCGTCTCTCTCGAATGCCCTGGTCTGAATGTCTGGAGCCAGGAGCGTTTTGTGAACTGTCGAAGGCCTTCTGCGCCGTCACCTGGCTGTAATCGTAGCCCCACGCCTCCACACACACCCAAACACAACACGCTTCTAATGATAACAATAAATTAACTTTCTCTGCTCGCCCCAAGCCCATAAATAATTAATTGTTTTGTAGAGAGGGGCTGGTTTTGCATGTCCAATTTGCTGGTTGCTGCAGACAGAGCGATCAGATGTTACAGTCTCAGCGCTTTTGGTTCAGGCTCAATTAAAACGAAGCATTGGCAAAATATGAGCTTTTGTTTGGGCTGTTTTCAGCTGAAACAAGCTGGGCGTTTCACAGCATCAATCATCACACCATTGAGCAAACCGCAACTTTGTGGAACAGGATGAGAATATTTGAGTCTTTCTAACAAGAGAGGCACCGAGGCAGCACCCAACACAATCAACACAGTGCAGTATAATCACTAAATACGACATTATAAAAACATGTGTATTTCTCCGGAAAATCTTTACACATTTCTCAGTCTCCACACTTATTTTCTGGAACTTAACAGGAGACACTAAAGATTACAATTTAAGATCTTTTGTAAACCTGGCAGTCCTGAGAGGAGAAAGGAGCAGGCTACGTTTTCACTTATTTTTTGTCACGAGCCTGAATCGTTCTTAATAAACATTGTGTTCATTATGAATTAACTCAAGGACCAGGCCACAGAGAGCACGAGGAATGAGGAGTAAGTGCAGCAAAATGGACGTGTCATAGCTGCCGCTCACTGCCTCGGCTCAGAGCAGAGGTGACTGACGGCTTCTGTAACGACTCTGCTCATTCAGCCTCTTCGAGCTCGCTGCCCAGCCGCGGCTTTGGGGGCTTTCCCCGGGTTTGCGTTTCCGCACACGCTGGAACCAAGCGCAGTTTGGAGGCAGGAGCAGGAGCGGCTCCACTGCAGCGTGTTTCTCTTTGGTCTTTTATCATGCATCTGATAATATGAAGTACAAACTACAAACGAATACAATCATACATGCACAAATAATAAGAAAGAAAAAAAAATATTATACCATATTATAATATAATAATAATAATAATAATAATATAATAATATTAATAATAATAAACAATAATAATAGTAATAATAATAGTGCATTATTATATATTATTATTATTATATTATTATTATGGTTGTTAGAAATATATCAAATATATCTTCTCTAGATCATTTACAGATGATGAAAGAAAGTTGGGACCATAAGAAATAAATAATATGAGAATATTAAGCAGTAAATGGCGCAAAAAATGCCAGAATGCAGAATACTTCAGTTTACTTCAAAAATTAAAATTTTATACCACAAAACATTTAGATTAACATTATGAGTGAATGAGCTGACCCAAAAGTACAAGATAAAAACTGCAATGTGGTTAAGTGAACAATAGAATAATATAATGTGTTTAGAAAACTTAAAGACTTACTGTGTAACTTTTTAGATATCAAGAATTGCATAAAATAAAGCTTTTTTTTTATTTTTTTGAAGAAGCCACTCAAATAATCACATTCAAAGCACATGGTATAAAAGCATATACTGTAGTAACTTTAGAGAAAAGAGAGCGGTCAAAAAGAACGTGCTGTGCTGTGATTTTGGACATTTTTATTCAAACTAGGCCAGACCTCTGTGTCCCAGGTCAGAAGTGGAGCTCACCTCCTCACCCACTTTGCTTTATTCATTTTAACACTACACTACGTAACTTTTCTGGTGGAGGATCTGCACCTGCTTGTCTCCTCGTACATGTATTTCAATGTATCTATCTCCATGGCAACAAGCAGGAGACAACATCAGGCCAAATTACAGCTCAGAACTATGGAGATAAGAACATGCTGCAATTAAAAATACCGGACGCCTTATATGTTTAAAGCCAGTCCACATCTGAAAACTTACATAGTTCACCTTTAAAACATTTCAATTTCCTCGTCCCAACAGTTTCTCACTTTCAGATCTCCCCTTCTTGAACCGCCTAACCAACTAAATAAGTTAAATGTACCAATATTTATCCCTCCTCAGAAGCGTGGGGACATCCGGACCTGCCTCATTGCACTGGCTCAGATTCAGTGGGCTGTGCTGGACAAGGCACTAAACCCAATGGAGTTATATGGACCTGCTGCTTTATGGGGCTTGGGGTAATTGCTGCAGTGATTAGTGTGGAGCCGGCGCCCTGTCTGTCCTGGGACGTCCCGAGCCGAGCACTGGGGGAGGGCGGGGTGTGGGGGGAGAACACGGGGGTATAATCAAGTGTATCTGCTCCTGTCTGCCCTCTGCACTGCTACAATAAAGATTAATTTACTTCGAGCTGAGTTGGGTGTCAGCTTCCTGTTTAATGGTGCCATATTCAGCACCTTTTCCCATGCAAAAGATATGCATTTTTATTGTTCATTATTTATTGCTTATATTTTATTAAATTTCATTTTTTTCAAAGGGTGGGGGTAATTTCTACAAGTTTTGCATGCTAATAGCGCCCCTCCTGGTTCACGTACGGTACAATCCTTTATTATTAGATGCAGAAAGGACAAAGTGGTCTTAGTTTAATCCTAAAAGTTTACAATCTTATCTGTACTGGGACAAAAGATTTAGATACACCCCATGGCTTCACAGTAAAAGTGAAAAATAAGAATTACACTTCAAACTGACTTATTTATGGTATTCAAACTCACCGGAAAAGGCCATCAATATAATAATCATAGGTTGTATTATGCAAAATCGACTTTTTGGAGTTTTCTACCATGTTATAATGTTGTTCCTTCATCAAAAACTTACCCGAAGAGGTTTTCAGTGTCATCCATGAGTGTTTGAGTAATCTAGCAAGCTCTCCCAGGCATGATTCAAACTGCTTTTACGATTAGCTGTAAGATTCTGTCCAATGCTCAGCTCACAAGTCTATGTCGTCCATGCTCTGGTGGTTAAGGCGTCTTTATTTGAACTCTCGGGTAAATTTGGTGGTTAAAAGGCATTAAACATCAGTTGCATTGAGTTACCTTACTCAAAAATGCAATGGCTTCAGGCTCAGAACTGTCTCTGTATCCTTCGGTTCTGGACTTTGGCTCAGCCGGTCTTTGACCCGATGGCAGGTACTCAGACAGACAGTTCAGGTGGTGGCTCTAGTCCTGCATAATTCTGGAGCTTTGTCTCTGCAGCTGGCTGGTGTACAAAGACTCCATACCACGCTGTGACTGTTCAATCAGCCTGCCCGCCCGTTTCACAATGTGCAAAAGTGGATTTTTGTTCTTAACCGACACTCTTCCGAACCAGTATGACAAACAGAAGGCAAAAATGGATTCAATAAAAGCAGAGTAAAACAGTGGCATTAGAGTCCACATTAAAGCAGATGTTTCCTGAGGCGGTGCAGGTGCTCGTGTCTCTTTTGCACACTGCCTCACAGTTAGCATCAGAGTTTAGAGCAGAGTTAATGATTGTGCCCAGATACTTACGCTGTTCCACGATTTAATTGTAACTGTGTCACGACTGTGGGTGCCTTTTCTTAAATCAATCACCAAAGCTTTTTTTTTTATTTTTTTTTTTTATTTAGCAACAGGAAAGGCTCCTCACACCATTCTGCAAAATCCTGTACAATTGCACAATCCTCCTTGAGCAAGTTTACAACAACAATCTTTTCACAATGGCTCTGCAGCTCTGCATGGCTTGTGAACAGAATGAATAACAAAGGTGAAAGGACACAGCCTTGTGGTGGACCCCAGGAGAACTACAGATAGGGTCAGCGAGCGCTCGACTGACCTTTGTTCTCTGTTTGTTAGAAAGGTTTGAAAGGTCTGTGTAATCTCTCAGTCATCCAGGGATTGATCCATAGTAAAAGAAAAATTATGTTCTATTAAGTGGAGAAATTAAGTTATTTGAGTAAAGACGTTTTGCTGCTAATTCTTCTTCAGTTCTGGTCAGATGCTGGTGGACGCTTCCTTTTATCTGTCTGAAGGAAGTTAACTACACTGAAACTAACACCTATTTGCATACAGTTTCTGTTTGCTGGCGAGGTCTATTGAAATACAAGTGTGAACTGTGAGTCATATTTTGCGTAATCATTCAAGCCCCTAATGGGTGCTCTCACCTGTTAGCATACTGGCTAGCACTATTCTTCACCTTGTTTTAATAAATACGAGATAAATGATGTCTAAGGCCCCCATTCCGAACTAAAATAGCTTCTTTAACTCATCTCTCAAACCATTTCTTTTCTTTTGCTAAGATCTGTACGTCACTATCTTCAGAGGAGTGGTTAGTGGCTTTGAGATGGAGATGTACAGCAGATTGGGGTCCCGAGGAGCTCTCTCTGACGGTGTTGGTACATCGTCACAGTCTAAGCAGAACCGACGAAGCAGCTTGGATGAGCAGTGAGAATCTACCCCACAAGGCAGAACCATTTTTCAAAAGGATGATACAAAACAGTTCATTATAACTTGTTTTTGGAGAATATAACAAGTTCAATCAATCAATCACATGCTCAGTCTAAATGTCTTATGTGTTAGCAATAGCATAGAAGCATAATATCCCCTCTTTAAAAGTTTCTGAGCAGCTCTTTTAGCCACTTAGCGCCGCTTTGGACCTTGAGTTCTGTCTGTAAATGCCTTTAAATATGAACCCCGTGGTTTGAATACCCTTTTGAATGTGCCGAGTTCAGACCGAAGCAGCGTTATTCGTGCTGCGTTCAAGTCGACCTCGAGACAGCAGCACCAGACAGGCCGAGCAGACACTGAGAACATGTTTTTAAAGGCCCTGTACCTGATTTTTACTGACTTATATACATGGAAAATAAAACTAGCTTGTTTTAATCTTTTTGCAGCAGTCCAAACTTATTCCTCACTTCTGTAACACTTTCCTAGCATCCTAATTTTAAACACTTTTTCTCATTCACAGGTCAGAGTGGGGTTTTGTTGTCACAGTAATGAGAAACTAGCATGCTAACAGCGTACAAGCCTTACTTCCTTATTTTGTGGATGATAAAAATGCAAAAAATGTGATTAAGACGGCACAGAGCAGTCTCATTTTGACTATACGAGAAAAAAAAAAATTACTTTTACAATAAAAAATAAAATCTACTTCAAACTCGGCAAAGGATGGTAGGACTCCTGCTTGTCTCCATGGAGATGTCACCGTTTTGTCTGGAGTGTTCCACAATATGGCATTAAACTATCTAAAAAAAAACCAAAAAACATATACATTCTTGCCTCTCCGTTGATCTTAGTGTCGTCAGCTGTTTGTCTCCATTGAAAAAGTGTTAAAATCTCCATGGAAACACGCAGGTGGCAGAAAAGTTCCAAAGTGCACCTTTAAACATAGCATTACTTTCAAATGGTTTAAGTGGATGCAGTGGAGAGAGACTTTCAGTACTGCCTCCATTTCTGTTTTCTATTTTTGCGTCTGATTAATTCAATTTAAATATTTAGTAGGCCGCTGTTTTATAGTGCAAATGTCCAGTCATCATTACTGTTTTATATCTTAGTTTTATGCATATTTGGCGTGATTGTGGGCCTGTGCTGCTTTGAACTGCAGCTTGGCACTCCTCTGTGGGGGATAGGCGAGGTCCCCCCCTCCGCCTCCCTGCTTTGATGTTTGGGTCGGGTGATTGGGCAAGCGGCCATGTTTTTTTACGCTCCATTCATCACTGTGTCTGCCCAGGCCCGGGGCAGAGAAGAGCTGACACGAAGCAGAGAGGGGGCAGATGTTTGGGGGAACCGATGTGAGTGTTTGTGTTCAGAGGGGACGTCATTACGAGGCGTACACAGAAAGACATAACTGATTAGTGGGTCATTAAGTCAAGGACACTGGCTCAGACTGAGAGCAGGGAGCAGACGATCGAATCATGACCTATTCATGGGTTTCAGTCATGTACTTTTCCTGCTTTGGATGCCATTTTAAGGACTTTTGACCATTCAGAACGGGAATAAAGCTGAATTGTTAATTAATATGGCAACATTTGGTATTTTCTATCACATATTCATAGAGGTTCCAGTTCATTTTAAACTCGCAGTGTCCAAACTAATTTTCGATTGCACTTCAAGCATCGTAATTATTGACTTTATAAGAGCAACTGTCAGAGACCAGAGCACAGTTTTGTTGTCACGGTAATGCTAACAACAACTAGCATGCTAATGGTGCACCAGTGTTACTTCCCACATTATGCACAATATTATGTTGACGCTAAGTGCTGCCTGATAGTTCATATTTTCCTCATATAGTCCTTATTTTCCGCCATTGGGAAACTAATGTAGGCTGGATGATGGAGGAGAGAGAGTGCATTTATATGAATGGCTTGAAAGGTGATTGGTTTAGATTTAAGAGTAATAGGTCGTCATTGGCTGAGATTAGGATATGATGCCAGACTCTAAAGTTTTGTAAAAGCTTTAGTGAAAAGTCTGGTCACTGGTGAATCTCTCTGAGTTTAGATGGGCGTGAGTGACAGATGGACCAGCCAATCATTGACACGCATTGTTCTGTATCAAAACAAATATGGCTGCTTCAACGACATCTGCAGCTTTTTACCACCTAAAAAACATTGCAGAGATCAAAGGTAAACTGTCAAAACCAGACTTAAAGAGACTTATCCTGCATTTGTCTCCAGGAGGTTAGACGACTGTAACGTCTCACTGGCCTCTCCAAACGAGACAGAACAGAACATCCAGATAGAACACTGCTGTGAGAGTCTGACTAGAACCAGGAAGTACTTCACACATGTGTCCTGTGCTGTCAGGGACCGGCCTCCTGCTGGTCCCAGAGTCAGGACAAAACATGGAGAATCAGTGTTTCAGTTTTATGCAGCTAAAACCTGGAACAGTCTGAAGATGTGAGACAGACTCGACTTTGACAAAGTTTAAATCCAGACTCAAAACTGTTCTGTTTATCTGCTGTGACTGAAAGGTTTTTATTCTGCACTTTTCTGTTTTAATGGTAATTTTATGATGATTATTTGTGATTATTTATGATTTGATTTGTGTGATTTTAACTTCTTTCTTATTCTGTAAAACACTCTGAGTTACTTTGTGTAGGAATTGTGCTGTACAAATAAACTTGCCTTGCTTGCTAACAAAAAAAAAAATATCAAATGAGACTGAGTGAAGGACTTAACTCTTGTCAATCCGAGTTTAGAGAAATGCGATTTTGTTTGTAAATGATAGACTGAGCTTCTTTGTTTCATATGCAACAAATCTGATCATGCACGATCATGTTTGGTTTTGACTTGAGACGTGACGGAGGCAGTGGAGAGAGGGATCATTCAGGATTTTCCAGGCAAGTTCAAATTCATTCCACCGCAAGTTCATCTTTTGCCAGTTTTATAGCAATAACACCCGGGATTGCCTTTTAATGTAACAACCATCACAAATACCAGCGTTGCAATCCCCTTTATGGCCTATACAATCCCACTTTCATATGAACACAAACAGCTAATGCCTAAATCAGCGCTGTCCACAGAAATACTGTAACATACTTTTATATTGAACAGCATTGCTCTTGAGTGAGGGCAACATAAGACCCATTATAACCACTAGCACTGGCTGTATTTCTGAATGCTCCCATAACTTCTTTTCCTTTTATTGCTATTGCTTTAAAAAATAAAATATAGACGGGAAACTGCACCATATCGAGCAACACAAGGGTGATAAAAAATATTAGAAAAGAGATATATTGGTGGTCGGAGGTTGTGGACAGCTGTGGATGGTCGTAAAGGTTCATTTGTAACACAGAATGACAAGCTTTATTGCTCAGAGATCCAACTAAAGGAGGACATACAGAGAGAGGAGGGGACTTTCAGTTTTAGCCATTGTCCAGAAAACAAAATCCTCACACGGTCTCGTCTCGTCCCACAATCCCCACAGGCTTCCAGGGAACACAGCTTTATTTACTTAGCTGCACCGTAAGGCCCTTTAAAGATATGAGCCTATATAGAAGTCATGTATCTGCTACGGAGAGCTGTGCCCCCGGCCAAGTATAAGGAAGACAAAATGAGCAATGTTACCTCAAATCACATAAAAAAAACATCCAGGGCTATATATTCCACTTATCAAACCGTTTGGGTCGTGGTGTAAGAGACAAAAAGAATGTATGTTTTTTGTTGTTGCTGTTTTACTTGGATTATTTAGACATTTAATTTTTATTTCCTTTTTTCTTGCTTTTGTGGTTGTGTTTGAGCCTCTATGTCCAAGTTATCTCCCAGTGGATCAATAATGTTTGTGTAAGTCTAGGTAAACTTGAGATAGCATAGCTGCTGTTTTGCCCCTAGGAAGAATTTTCAGCCTCACAACCAATTAGTCTCTGTTGGGTTTTCTGCTTGTTGTAATACGATAATAGTCTCACAGCTTTTTAGCCATTTAGCACCAAATATTAGCTTACAGGTATTATAATTGGGAACTATACTCTATTTAGTTTTTCAAGCTCCATCCATCCATGTTCTTCCTCTTATCTGGGGCCGGGTCGCGGGGGCAGCAGTATCTGTGATCTTGTTCTTTCGGTCATTACCCAGAGTCATGACCATAGTTGAGGGTAGAACGTGGCTTGACCAGTTTTTCAAGCTCATTAAAGACAATCCACAAACATTTGAAAAGTAAAGACACAAACTGAACACAGTGAACACTCCAATGTCACCAATATTCTAGCGGATAATTCCTAATAGTGATCACATACTTGCATACGCTGGTTTCCTCTAGAACAGTTGTAGTTGCAGTTCTCCATTTTAGGTTCTTCTGACCAGCCTCCTGGTCTTCTGGAGAAGGATCCCTGTGTGATGCTGATGATCACACGGGGTGATGATCATTCCTCATTCTGCAGCACTTTTGGACTGTTTAAGTTCACGCTCAGCAAGACTTACCATCCTCACCCCTAGTGCCAGCTCCTAATTCTGAAGTCTGCTAGTTACCCCCTTTGTACCCAACGTGTAGGGCTGCAAATTAATCAAATAGAATTGAAAACACAATTGAGAATGCATGCAATTAGCAAACTGCAAAGGCTGCAGGTTTTTAAGTATCACAATTTCTTCCGCAGACTATTCTTATTCTACATAAAAACTGTTAACGCTGGTTAGATCTGTACAAACATGTTCTGAAATGTGATCTAAACTTAAATCTTGCTGTCAGAAATGTCACAGTTTGATATAGTCCTAGCAGCGTCCCTTGTTTTCTAACTACACTGACTTATCGGTCCGGTGTACGCAAATCTCAAGGTAAGGCAAGTTTATTTGTATTTCACAGTTCGTACACAAATCTCTGCAGCTCATGTACTTTTCTTCTTTGCACCACATGAGGTTGAGTTTCGCACTTATGTCCAGAAGACTTGAGGAGATGAGTCAGTGCGAGCTTCATAGACAGACACGGCAGCAGGGCCAGGCGCTAATGGGGCTGTCGTGATGTGTCCAGGAAAACACTGATCAGCCAAAGCAGCAATCACTCAGAGCGAGTTCAAAGGGTTTATCGCAGAAGAGAAGGTGGACAGTTAACAACGCCGCATTGGCAGAACTGAAGGTTATCGGCAGTTTGAAGTGCTGAACTGTGCTAAAGCTCTGGACACACAAAGGGACGTGGGAGTCACTGAACATGTTCTTTTAGAGACTTTTAACAGTGGAGCACCCCCCAGCCCCTGCCATGTTTGATTTAGATTTAAATGTAGTTAGCACCCTGTAGTGATTTTTAAAAGCTAAGATGGAAGTATAAATTTTTTTATTGGATGCTCGTCTTTAGTCAAGATTGGATGTGGGTAAAAATCTTTGGGGGAGCTATAGGGGCACGTCGGTCATTCTAGGGGAGGCTACTGCTCACTTTAACAGTTTTAGCAGGACCATACAAGACTGAGTGTAGAGATCATACTTAATACTTTTGCCTCTTTTCAAATAATGGAGCGTCTCCATTACAGTGTAAATTTGCCAGAGCAGAGCAAAGGGGCCAATTTCCATGTCACTTTTTGTCACTAGGCAGGTTAAAAAACGTAAAATTTATGGTATATAACTGCTACTTTTTCGAGTGATAATAATCTTTATATTTTTCTAGCTATTATCCATGCATTTGAACTCACAAAAGACAGTTGTACAGTGAATTATGCAAAATTTTTCAGGAATATTGGGGTCTAATTGTAAATATGTTTTTTCACTGTTGTGATTGGTCGATTAAACTGAAGGGGGCGGTGCCTTGACTTATATAAGAGGAGCGGAAGGGGCTGTCGTCAGACCTGAGGGAGGTCAGAGCGACCGAAACGTGATGATAAAAGTGAATCAAGAGTGAGACAGTGTGTGGGAGTTTTCGTCAAGTGTTTCACCTGTCGCCCCCGGAGCAGAGTCGACACAGGAACAGTAACAGAAGACACAACAATTTTTCTAATTTCTTTCCTAGACAAACACTTAAATGGTAAATGGTAATAAGCCACATTTTATAAAGCACTTTTCCACTTTCTAGGCGCTCAAAGTGTGTCATTCTCACCCAAACTATCAACTAATTCATCATCGAAGAACCAAAAACTATATAAAAAACACAAAAAGAATCTTTCATTTACTGAAGCTCCTCTCCCCGTGTTCGCTCATGTTAATATTTAGCACTTTGGAGAAATTAAATCTGAGCAACTGTCGCCCATTGTTCTGTCCAAGACTCATGATGATCCAACATGTCTTTCTGGCTTCAGCAGCTCAAGATGGTGCAGCCAAATGTAGCTCGAGGTCTGAGCTACTGTACGAGGCAGAGCGGGGCCAGGACTCGGGACAGAGTTTGGATCAGTGAGCAACCCAGTTTAGTTTAGTTTTATTAGTTCAGATTCTCTCTTTTGGGAAACTTGTTCAAAGTTATACTCAATGAGAGACTTTTGTATTTGGATTTTCATTTACAAAGCAACACTGTAATTTCCACATTGAGGGACAAATAAAGGTCATTTTAAAGAGACGATCGCAGATATATGTGTCGAAATAGCACCTGGCAAAAGAGAACTATTCTATAACTATTTGTTGCTTATTCAGAGATTTTAAACTTAAGCTATTTAACTTAGGCTGTCAGCATATTCACTGTTTTGATTAGGTATTAAACTAAGTGTATTTTACAAACAGAAAGTGCATTTTGTCTTTTAAAAGTCTCATATTACTCTATTTTCTGATCTATGTTCTATCTATAATGTTGTTTCCTCATCAAAATCGCACCTAGAGTTGTTTTTTTGTTTCCATTTACACATGTTTAACACACAAACCTTGCAGATTTAGGCTTAGTTCAAACAGAAAACACTTTGTTCTACCTTGTGATGTCATCATGTGATATACAGGAAGTCCTGAACTGTGTTTTTAAACTCCACGTTTTCCAGATAAATATCGATACCACAAAACAAAATGCAGCCTGTCCAAATGACTCTGATGTGTCGAAACCATCAAATCAAAACAGTAGCATCGAAAATGTGGAGATGTTAAACTGTCTGCCCCTAAAAAGAAAAAAAATACCTCCAAAAACTGTAAACGCAGTAGTGTGTGCTTTGTCGTTTTGTCCACATGAGTCTGCGTCACACGGCTAAAAACTTGGGGAAAAGGTGTGTTCATTGACGGTACTGTGAGCACAGAGCGCCTTCTGGTTCTTCAAAATGATAAAATTCACATATAAATTGAAAAGAAACACTATACACAAACAGGAAACAATAATAAATGCATTTTTAACTCTGTTACATATGTCCTGGATTATTTCATTTAATCTCTACTGAACTAAAAGTAAATGGTGGCTGTTTACTCAAACAGAGAACCCAAACAGACGATGTGGCACCGAGAGGAGAGTCCTGGCTCCTCTTATCCTCCCGCAGGTGGTGTTGATTGCGCTGATGAGAAGCAGGTGTGCGTGGGAGGAGCCAGGAACTCCACCCAGCTCCAGAGACAGGCAGGTGAGAGGGGCAGAGCAGACACAGGAGGCAGGGATCATGACTTGATTAGTCTTGTTCTGCTCCTGTTTTTCATGTAGGACATGCAGGCTCTTGCTGTTTTCTGTTTTTGCAAATAAACCTGTTTCTGTCACTTTAAGTTTGGACACTCTTTGTGCAGCATTTGAGACCTACACCGATCGTGACAGTTTTGTGTGTAATATACCTTATATATTTATAGATTATCATTATGCATCGACTCGTGAGGACCCTGTGATTCCTGGTCCAGTCCAGAGATGAACCTGTAGACCTTGTTCTGAGGCAGTAGTGTCAGAGGCTATAAACCACACTGTAGATCCTTATATGCTCCATTTTGAACCACATTATATTTGCTTTTATAGATATCTCAGCCCTTCGCTCATATAACCTGGTGCTGTCCACAAAACCTGTGAAGTGGGTCAATGTGGCTCTGAGGAGTAGAGCTCAGTCTCTGCTCACGTGTTATGTAACGCTGCTGATGAGGCCTGTTCTGATGTGCTCCCTCCAACGTGGACGTCACATTTATTTTCTAATTTGAATTCAGTGCTGTGGCCTAGACCGGGTTTAGTTCTTCAGAAAAAGGCAATAAGGATCATTTGTAACGCTGGTACAGGGAACATACAAATCCACTGTTTTTAAGCTGAAAATAATGAAGATATAGTTAAATTAAAAAATAAAAAAACTTCGAATTCTGTACAAATTCATTACGACCTTCTCCCAAATAATCTCCCTGAACATGTTCCTAAATAGAGATAATACATATAATCTGAGGGTCAAACGAACTTTAAGAAACATTCGTACGACCCTGAAAAAGTTCTTTACTCGACGTGGAGTTGACCTGTGGTCCCGAACTAGATGAAAGTTTAAAATGCAGCGTTTTAACAAACTTTAAAAGAAAGTACAAGGTAAATGTTTTAAAAACTCTGTCACTCGAGGATCATAGTCGAAACTCTGAATACTCACCTGTGGTTTGGTAACGAGTTCTGTAACGTCATTTAATTAAGAATGATAAGAATGATTATCTGCTTCTGTCAGTATCAGCTTTTGTGTCGCTTTTGTTCCCGATAAAGTCGGGGGTTAAGCTAATATAGATCTACTTCTGCTTCCCGGTTTTGATCTGTGCAAATCTTACCCATATGAGAAATGTGATTGTCGTTTCTTGCACCTGCTCAAATAAACTTCATTCATTTCGACTGGGTTTCGTCTTTGTTTCACCCTGATTAGACCATACTGATAGTTTGAATCATGAAAGTCAGGGGTTGCAGTCATTCAAAAAAGTTGTGTCATCTGCAGACAGAAAAGACCCGGTTTAGTCCCGGTTTAGTCCCAGTTTGGTCCTGGTTTAGTCCCGGTTTAGACCCGGTTTAGTCCCAGTTTAGACCTGGTTTAGTCCTAGTTAGAATAATTTTCCCTCCTCAAAAACACACCAGGATTAGTGTTTTGTTTCATACTTAAGTATTTACTTTCCACCTTGTGATGTCATGAAGTGGTAGTTTTCTAAATTAACAGCTACGTTTCACCTTTACTTCAATAAACACTGGCAAGACACTGGAGCACTTCCTGTATTGCCACACACCAGCACAAAATGCAGCCGAGCTTTTTACATTTGAGAGAAGAACTCAGCGTAAATCTGCAGGTTTGTGTGTTAAACGAGTGAATGAAACTTAACCCCAGGTCTGTTTTTGAGGAGGAAACATTTTAACTTAGATCTGAAACTGAGACTTTAAATCCTAAATGTCTGGATTAGGCCACGACTCAGTGAAACACACACGTACTCCTCTGATAAGGCGTAATGGTTGACATTGTCTGACTATAACTAAACTTTCTTTATCATTTCGCTCACGTGGCGGCCTGTTTGTTTGTCCTCCCTCAGAATCAGTTCTTGGCAGCTCTGACCGAAAAGGACATCTTTGCCCATCTGGGTCTGGAGTACATGGAGCCCTGGCACCGGAATGCGTAGTCCTGCTCTCCTCTCCTGCCCTGCTCGTCCCATCTGCTCAAGTCTCCCAGAGAAATATGTGACATGCTCCCAAAGTCCTGGTTTAGTTCTGGTTTAGTCCTGGTTTAGTCCTGGTTTAGTCCTGGTTTAGTCCTGGTTTAGCCCTGGTTTAGTCCTGGTTATGTTTTAGTTTGCTCAGTCTCTGCTCTCCTCTCTGTCCTGTCCCTCATCTGCTCAGCTCTCCACGAGACAAAGTGTTTAGCATGCTCTTAAAGTCCTTCTTTAGTCCTGGTTTCGTCCTGGTTTCGTGCTGGTTTAGTCCTGGTTTAGTCCTGGGTTAGACCTGGTTTAGTCCTTGTTTAAACCTGGTTTAGTCCTTGTTTAGTTTTGGTTTAGTCCTGGTTTAGACCTTGTTTAGTCCTTGTTTAGACCTCGTTTAGTTCTGGATTAGACCTGGTTTAGTCCTGGTTTAGTCCTTTTTTAGTCCTTTTTTAGTCCTGGTTCAGTCCTGGTTTAGTCCTGGTTTAGTCCTGGTTTAGACCTTGTTTAGTCCTTGTTTAGTCCTGGTTTAGACCTTGCTTAGTCCTTGCTTGGACCTCGTTTAGTTCTGGTTTAGTCCTGGTTTAGGCCTCATTTAGTCCTGGTTTAGTCCAGGTTTAGACCTGGTGCAGAACTCTCATTAAACCTGATTAAAAGTTTAGTCCTGCTTTGTTCTCCTCTGCCCTGCTCTTTTCTTCTCATAGACCTGGTTAAAACCTGGTTTACACCAAGATTTTCTTGAATGGTTTTACATTTTTTACGTGAACAGTTGGATATTAGTTTTAGCAACTCTTTGCAAGAGTTTTATTGTAAAGTAAAAAGTAGCAGAGGAGATATAGTGGGCTGGGGTTTAGGGCCAGGTCAAGTCTTGTTCTACTTAAAGATCTTTAAATAGGTGGATCACAGGACGCTTTGTTCTCACCTGTCTCCACCAAAGCATCATGGGAAATCGCTGGCACTGGACATCAGCAAAAGTGGGTTGTGGAGTGGACAGAACAGGTCATGTCTCTGCTTAAAGGTAATTACTCAAGGTGCGAGTGTGGACTTTGTATGTTTACTCTGACAATTAACAACTAAAAAATACTGTCGTGGCATTTTATGTAGTTTCGTTCTTGCATATTTTAGTAAAACTGCATATTTAGGCTCTGCTGGGAGTTCAAAGTGCTTGGCGTTTTCAGGTGCTACTTCAAAATGTCTCCTTCGTGTTTTTAAAGTTCATGTACCTTCACCAAACTCAGTCAAAAGCTCAAATCTTGTCCATTTTTGTTGCCTGACTTTTCAAAATAAAGTTAACAAAACTATCAGACATTGTTCTTGATTTAAACACGCACTATGTAACTTTTCTGGTGACGAGTCTGCTTCTTATTGCACCACCACCAGGCCAAGTTACAGGTCTGATCTGTGGAGAGGCGACCCCAGTCACAGTTACAGTATATTTAAGATTTTCACTCGCAAAACAAACACTCGCAACTTAATAAATGCAAGATAATAGTTTGATTGATGTAATAATGTACATGTCTTTGTCTAACGTCTCCATGGAAACGGGCAGATGGCTCACCCACCATCAGAAAAAGTACATAGTGAACCTTTAACCAAAGAAAATGTGATATTGTGCTTTCATCTTTGTCATTTTAAGGGGTTATTTGCTTCAGTTTTACAGTATTACAGTATCAAACGTTTCCTTTATATTTAAGTGTAACACAGATTCATATTTGTGCAGCGCTCACTTCCATCTGTACATCACTCCGCTATCGCAATTATCCCAATCAACTTCCTTTCATTAGAGCTTCATTGTCCTGCTCTTCGGCCAAGCTTCACGTGGAGAATGAAAAATCAGATGTTTCTCGGTCTCCTGCGACACACAAACACGCAGCGGAGGAAGAAGCTGGAGAGGGCCACACCATTTCCGGATCATTTTGCCGTTTACAGCGTCGCTCCGCTCGCTCTGAATGCCCCTGATTGTCCAGTGCGCCTGATTGCCTCTAATTTAGTGAGGCTTTTGCAGTAAAAGTATTCAGCGTGGAACAAAAGAACGACAAGCCCTGGCAGTTAGTGACGAGCGAAACCAGTGATTTATGTTTCGATCTGATACTAAGTGACGCCATGGATACCAATCTGATACCGATACCAATAATTCTGTATTAAATAAGTGTGCATTTTTACTTGGCATCATTATCTTTGCTCCACCCGAATTGAATCGATCCAAAAATTAAATAGTAAAAGAAAAATTCAGATCTGTTCACTCAGAGGTGCCCAAACTTTTATTTATCGAGGGCCACGTCTCAAAATATATTCACAGCAGAGAGCCACAGACGGGGATCAGTGCGGCGCTTTAAACACAGCTCTGACTGAGCCGCTGTGTTAATAAGACTCGAAACACTTTCATTTTAGGTCCGTGTCGCACTGTCATGTTTGAGGTTATTCAGATATCACTGCTGGACACGGACTTATATCTGATCAAGGAATTAGCTAAAGTGAAATATGTGTAAAACTTTATCTTTATTTATACAGGGGAGCCTAATGAGAGCAAGTAGACTCTCTGTTTCATGGTGCCCTGTTCAGAATACAACAAAACTATACATTAGTCCATATATAAAAAACATGTTTTTACCAGATCATTAGTGATTTTGACACTCAGTTTTGCTTAATCTTGGAACTAAAATATAAACAAAACATTTGAAAATCTGACTTTTTACTGGTCTAACTTACTCCAAAAATCCAGATCTGAATATATTACTTTTTTTTTTTCTTTTTTTTTGCGGATGCTTCTGTCAAACTGTTTATTCATGAAAGATTCACAGTTCGTTTTCGCTCAGTCCCTTTTTATATAGAACAAAATGAATATGTATAATACAAGTTCTGCTCATGTTTTTGGATGGAGGAAATTTGGGGGGATTGTAAAACAAAAAAAAAGAAAAATATGACTAAGTTTCAATATTTTTTGCATGAGAACTGATACTTTTTGATGCCTCAGTCAGTTTCCATACATCAGTATTTGGTCTCATGTACTTTTCTCACAGACTTGTAGATTTCTGTGATTTCTTCCTAGTGTCACTTTTACTTTTCTCTTTTCTGCTCAGTCTTGTCTCACTGTATATTTTATGATCCTGTGTCGTCGACAAAGACAAATCTCAGTCGTGTCTTGTGTTGTGTGAAAGGTGACGAGACACTTTATATTTGAGGCGGATTTGTGGAGCTAAATGATCACGTCCCGCTGCCAGGGAAGTGCTTGGCGTGGAGCTGAGCAAGGCCTTATGGGAATTTGCACAGCGGTAATGAGTTTGAGAGCGGGACGATTAAGCCCCTGTGAGCGCAGTGTCCATCAGAGACATTTACCAGCCCAGAGCCACGATACGGACAGGGACGGACATTTTCTCTGTTAAAATCATAACTTTTTAAAAAATAAGTTCAGTTAAAAAGGAAAAGACAAATTCATTATTAAAAGTTTTAGTTTTACAATAATGAATGAAGTTGCATCTTGCTTGATCTATATTTCAAAAGCATAAATTTGTTGGAAATTATTTTATTCAGTAACAATATAATTACTCTACAGTATCTTTTATTTTACCTAGAAACTGAGGCTGAAATTAATTTGATTTTTGAGTAAAAAAAAACAAAAAAAAACCCCAATTAACCTTACATCAGCTTCTACATTTTTTTTTTTTTATCTTTCATTTTATTGTGATTTATCAAGCAGCCTAAATGGAGTTATTATGTTCTTTCTTTACTTTTGACCTTCTAACATTTTTTTTTTCTTTTGAGCACATGTATCGTACACTTACTACATTTCACAAATTGATCCTTATTAAGTCCTTATTAAGTCCCACCCCTGTCTTCAAGTTCAATTCTCTGATTAAGCTTCTTATTCAAACATTAAATTAAATGCACTAATTAGTGTTTCATGACATAAATAGGTTTTCTCTTCTATTTTAGCCTGACAATTCTGTGAAAAGACTTTTTTTGTGTCGGCGTTGTCCCAGACTCTGAGCTCTCACAGGTGGAAGCATCATGGATCATCTGAACATGACAAAACCCCCGACACAGAAAGAACAGGCAGGGCTGAAGAAATGAACCGAGACCGAGCATAAAAGGAGCTGACCTGAGTTTTACTGTGTTAAAAATGCAAAAAACACAACTTTAGATACTTTAGATACTTTATTTCTTTCTTTCCAGATATTTCAGTCTTAAGTCAAGGAACAATCAAAATACACAAGTCTGAAAAAGTAACTAGTTACAATAGTAACAGTGCTACAGTGATTCCTCTTTTACCTTTTACATCCTGAGCGTCCTGATTATTCTCCACAAACAGTGAGTTTATGAGCAATTTCCACAATGTTCCAGAGGATATCATGGCAAAACTAAAAACAACGTCCATCCATCTGTTTTCTTCCTCTTCTCCGGGGCCGGGTCACGGGGGCAGCAGACTAAACAGGGACTCCCAGACTTCCCTCACCCCAGACATGTCCTCCAGCTCCTCCTCAGTCCAGCCCAGAGACATGGTCCCTCCAGCGTGTCCTGGGTCTTCCCCGGGGCCTCCTCCCGGTGGGACAGAAGAACACCTCCCTAGAGAGTCGTCCAGGGAGGTCCATCCTGAGCAGATACCTGAGCCTCAGCTGCTCCTCTCGACGTGGAGGAGCAGCGGCTCTACTCCGAGCTCCTCCCGTGTGACTGAGCTCCTCACTCTGTCTCTAAAGGAGCACATGTTGTTTTTATCTCCCTTAGAGATAAAAAAAGTGTACTCCCTTATTTGTAGATAAAACGTTCTTATAATTCGATGCAGAGCACACAGACTCATTCTGACCTCAGAGCCGCTCACACAGTTTATCTGCACAGACCCTTTCGTTGTTTCTTCTCACTTTGAATGGTTAAAGTCGGCTGCACTTAGAAGTAGAAAACTCTGGTGTAACTAGAGGCTAAACTGACCTCAATAAAGTGACTTCTTTATCTAAACTGTGGAGAGAAAATGTGTCTTTGCAGAGTCAACATAAAATATTCACAAATGAACAGGGATTAAAAAGATTGTAGCTTTTCAGTTTAAATCCACGCTGTGTTGTTTTCATCTTAAAGAAGCTTAAACTGTTTTGCTGGGTTTAAAAACAAATCATTAAACTCACTGCGTCTCTGTGGAGTTACTTAAGATAGAAGTCGACTTTGTCTGAAGTTTTAAAAGTCTACACAAAATGTTTTATATCACATTTTGATTCAAAAGCAGGTCATTGACTAGAGATAATCATTAGTCATATTGTGTAGATTTTATTGTTCGTCTGTCACGGTTCTACTTGATTTTTACTTGTTAGGCCCGAGCCCCCTACAGGGCGTAGGGCCTATTGCTTCCGCAACGATGAGTGCCTGGGCGAAGCCCAGGCACTCATCGTTGCTAACTGTCTTGCCGAACTTGTGCGCGCAGCGCACAAGTTCGGCTGAGGTCGCGACCTTGCCCTGATTCCACTATCCCCGCAACCCATGCCGTAGGCATGGGCCATCTTATTACTGCTAAAATGAATGGAAGTCAATGGGAGGTCAATGGCGGACCCCGACGTCATGGCGAAGTCCGATTGGGCTCAAATTCGAATCAGTTGTAAAACTTTCTGGCCTAGACCTACTAATATTAAAGAAAACAATTTGGTGCAATAGCGCCCCCTACAGAATAACACATAAATTTGCATGGAGGGCCCCAAAATTAGTTTCCCCAAATGTTACGAAATTTCACACAAAATTCCAGTGTGTCATTCCAATCAATAAAGTCAATCAGACCCATGACGTTTTTTGTACCGTGTTGCCATGACGATGCGCCAAAGTGCTCATGTTATCCTAATGGGAACGCTCCGAAAATTTCCCATTCATGAGAAAAATATTAGTTTCATGGAATTAAATGAAATTTGCCAGAATGACTCATCATGTCATCCCGATCAAAAAAGTCAATCACATCCATGTCATAATTTTCACTCTGTTGCCATGGCGATGCGTGAAATACCCCATGTTATCCTAATGGGAAAATTTCCACATTTTCGGACATTTTAAAGTCTTATAACGGCTTCAAACCTTCAATGACGAATGTGAGATTTGGCATGTTGATTCTTTACATCGTTCCCGTCAAAAAAGTCCAAGGGTACAACTTTGCATTTTGCACGGTGTTGCCATGGCGATGTCTGGAAAAACCCATGTTGGTGCATTTTGTGTATCAGTGCTCCCAATGTCTTTTGACTTTGTTTGGTGACAAGTGCAGCCCAAAGCCACAATAAAACAGAGGCATGTGGCGCGTTAGCGCCACCTATAGGGAGTGCCGGGTCGGCCGAGTGCGAAGTGCGGCCCGCGAGGGCCGTTCGATGCCGCTTGCGGCTTTAATTTTCTTCTTGTTTTCTACCTGTTTGTTTTTTCCACAGTTTGGTTTTGTTCCTCGTCTGTTCTGTTCCTCCCAGGTTTTCCCCGCACCTGACATTCATTTCTAATCACACCATATTATCGACCAAAGTATTGATAATCAAAATGAACAAACAGACCAAATTATCAACCAAATTATCCAAATTTTTAACTATGTCCAACATTTTAAAATATTCAGTTTTATAAATACTTGTGGTGGGATCCTGGTTTATTATTTACTCTTATTGCCCTTTTCTGTAGTTTTATTATAGGATCTATGTTTGTTTTTTCAGGAATTTACCCAAATTTCCAAACTCCCAAGACCCTTCTCTCATTAACTCGTTCTATTTCTATTTCGATTCCATGACAAAACAATTTTATATTTGAATTTGCTTCACTGGATCTAAAATCATGAATTTTGTCTTGTTCTTGTTCAATTATTTTTTTGTATCAACTCTTTTTCAACTTGGGAAATTAATTGATTTATAATGTTTAATCCCCGAACAATATAAATCTGTATCATCTGCAAAAAGTAACTTAAATATTTTACTTTACAAACACCGTTCAAATAAAGAATGAACAGTTTTGGCCTCAAAACAGAACCTTGGGGAACTCCACAGGACAGTGTTTTATAAAGTGATACTGTTACATTAATTTCTACAAATCAAAGTCTATTGTTTAAGTCACTTTTTAACAAACTGTTAACTTCTCTGATCCCAGAAGAATCACACGTCTGTAAAAGTAAACTGTGGTCAACAGGGCTGGACTAGAACACGACTAAACCAGGACTCGAACCAACAAACTCAACATCTGAACTAAACCGGACTCAAACCAGGACGCAGGAGAAATGTTTGGTATTTTCTTTATTTTCTACCATCCGTATGTTTATTTTATATTTTTAGCAGCAGTTGGCAGATGTGAATCCTACAGTGAGGGTGAACTGTCTTGCCTCAGGACACAACAACAGTTTTTGCCTCTGGCGCCCCACTGTGGCGTCTGGTATTCCCAGCGGGTCCCGTTCCAGCACGAGCCGGGCCCGACCCGGAGCTCCGACACGATTCAAACACGACGAGAAGTGTCAACAGACGGAGAAAAAAATGTCTCAGGATCATTTTGTTTCTCTGGCGAGATCCTGAGGCTGAGATCTCATCCTGGTCCTCGCTGTTACTTAAAGCGACAAACTCACAGAGGCCAAAATTAAAACTAAATCACGGGCTGAACTAAATATTTATTGAAACATTTCCACACATCTGCATGTTTTAGTTTATTTTTAAGTCTATTTTTTTTTTATTATTTTAAGCTATTTATCTATTTTTTGTTTATTGCTTGTACCATTTTCCTTCTGTCCTTTAACTGTGCGGTGCAATACTGGAATTTCCCCACTGTGGGACTAATAAAGGCTGATCATATCTTATCTTATCTTGTGTTTTTCAGAAGGTGGATTAAATGTGAGAGCGGCGACAGGAGCAGATGCTAATAAGTGTCAACAGAAGTGGTGGGGGCGGCGTCAACACATTTGCAAAGCATTCTGGGATTCGTAGTATGCGCTGTACTATCTCGACGGCCGGCGGGCAGCTCTAATACATGATCTCACGGGCCAAATGTATTTATATCAAGGGCCAAATTTGGCTCACGGGCCTGAGTTTGACATGTCTGACTTAAAGAATGAGCCATTTTCTCTGGTATTTTCACTGTCTTGGCTGTACACGTCTTTACACATAAATTACTTCAATCTTGGCTATTCATGTGTTTCAGGATGATGCAAAATTAGGAACATTGCCACAACATCTGATCTTTTAATGGGGAAAAGTCCTCAAAATGTCGCCCATAACAGAAACAGAAACCCATGTATATTTTGCTTACCCAGGTACAACAACGAGAACTACTACTACTACAACTGTTAATTCAAGCCAATCTATAATTAGTCATTTTAGTTTTCATTTAATTTTCAAATAATGTGAGTCCATTTCCGAGTCGTCGCTTCGCTCTCGTTTCTTTCTTCATCATTTGAGCCTAAATCACATATAGGCCTTTCTCTGTGTCTGGCTTTAACACTCCTCTTTCTCCTGAGATGACAGATGTGTGAATGTTTGAAAAATTGCTTGGAGAATTTGCATAAAAGTGCTTGATTTGTCGACAAAATGGTATTCTGCCTTCCCATCACTTTCATTCTCGTTTGTCCTGCCATTTCAAATCAACTTTGCTCCAGTCAGACAATTACTGAAGTAACTTTGTGATTAAGTTCTACTTTAGTAAAAGTTTTAGTAATAATATAACATTTACTTGAGTATTTGAGTTTTACCGTTACAATTATCAATCTGTACAATTTACACACGATTTATTTGATCTAAATTACTTTTTTTTATCTTAAGTTAAAGGTGCAGTAACAGACTTTCAGTGTGTTACAAAATGCAAAAAACAGAGCTACAGTGGTTTCTCACGATATCGCGGTTCACTTTCCACAGACTCACGGTTTCACAAAGTTTTTAGCACAATTTTGCATTTTTTTTTTTTTTTTTTTACAGCGTATGAATGTGCATCGTGTTCTGCGTCCTGATTGGCTGAGGGACTGTAGACCATTGTGTTCTGCGTCCTGATTGGCCTGATCCTGATGTCGATGAAAAGTTCTGCACCAACGAAGGTTTGAACTTTGTGTTTAAACAAGAGAGACCATGTGAGAAAATGTTAATGTCCTATGTGAGAAAAGTGTATAAAGTGTGTGGTGAGGTTTTTACAGTTGCAAAATATATAGAATACTGCGGGTTATTTTTCGAACGTGACCCCGGAGATAAACGAGGGACGACTGTACTTCATTTTAAACAGTTTGCAGTGGTCCAAAGTTACTCCTCACTTTCTAATTATTCCATCCGATGAGCGTTTTTCAGAACTTTCAGCGACTGGAGTGGAGTTTTGCTGTGATGGCAAAGCTTCCACAATTAGCATGCTAACAATATACTTCCTGATCATCAAACAATACAAGAAAACATTATAATTAGATGCAAACAGTGGCCAGCAGACTTTTTTTGACCTCAAGAGCTGCTTGTACAATAGATCTATACTGGGGTAAGACAAAAACGGTGCAGGAGCTTTAAGTCAGTTCTGACCCTGGTGCAATCGCGACCTCTCCTCCCTCTCCTCCCTCTCCTCCCTCTCCTCCCTCTCCTCCCTCTGCTCCCTCTCCTCCCTCTCCTCCCTCTCCTCCCTCTCCTCCCTCTGCTCCCTCTCCTCCCTCTCCTCTTCCTCCTCCCTCCCTCCCTCCCTCTGCTCCCTCTCCTCCCTCTTCTCGCTCTCCTCCCTCTGCTCCCCTCTCCTCCCTCTACTCTCCCTCTGCTCCCTCTCCTCCCTCTCAAACTCTGGCCTCTCTCCCTCTGCTCCCTCTCCTCCCTCTCCTCCCTCTACTCCCTCTGCTCCCTCTCTCCTCCCTCTTCTCTGCTCGCTCTCCTCCCTCTGCTCCCTCTCCTCCCTCTCCTCCCTCTCCTCCCTCTGCTCCCTCTCCTCCCTCTCTCCCTCTCCTCCCTCTCCTCCCTCTCTCCTCCTCTCCTCCCTCTGCTCCCTCCTCCTCTCCTCCTCTCTGCTCCCTCTGCTCCCTCTCCTCCCTCCTCCCTCTTCTCGCTCTCCTCCTCTCCTCCCTCTCCTCCCTCTCCTCCCTCTCCTCCCTCTGCTCCCTCTCCTCTCTCTACTCCCTCTCTCCTCTCTCCTCCCTCTGCTCCCTCTCCTCCCTCTCTCCCTCTCCTCCCTCTCCTCCCTCTCCTCCCTCTCCTCCCTCTCCTCCCTCTCCTCCCTCTCCTCCCTCTGCTCCCTCTCCTCCCTCTGCTCCCTCTCCTCCCTCTGCTCCCTCTCCTCCCTCTCCTCCCTCTGCTCCCTCTCCTCCCTCTGCTCCCTCTTCTCCCTCTCCTCCCTCTCCTCCCTCTCCTCCCTCCTTCTTTCTAGTTCCCTTTAAAGATTTCCTTCACCTTCATGCTGACAGTTCCTGCTCTGATGACCCTGTAACGAGTGTGAGTTTTGATCCATGGTGCTTCCAGTTCTTCAGGTGTGTTCGTCTGTCACTGAGGCTGTTATGGGTTTGACGGAGCAGCGTTAGCACAAGGACAGTTTGTATTGAAGTGCAGGAGATGGATGACGAAGACACAAGGGCCTAGGAGACATAGGAGACACGGGGAAGGTCCCTAGAGAGAGTTAGTTGTGTGGAGGTGTCAGGGAGGAGTCACAGTCGTATCAGGAAAATAGTTAAAGGACGACAGAGGATGTGATGGATGAAGTTGGATGTGGAAAAGCAGAGAGCAAAGACACGTTCTCCCTCTGGTTTTGTTCCAGGCTGTTTACATAAACGCTTCTGCGCTCAGCTATTGAGTTATTTATTTTAAAATATTCATGCACCTTCATAGGGGTGGGCGATATTGACCAAAAAAAATGTAAAAATGTACATTAGCGATGTGGCTTTCATAAACGAGTCGGCTTTTAGCATGAACGATTGTAACCAGATCTCATTTTTTAAAAGAACCAAATATTTTTCTTATTTATCTAGAATGTTATTTATGCATCTCAAATCTTTTTTAAATATTTTTTATGCATTTTTATACGAATTAACACTGAACCAACACAAGAATCAGCACAGGTAACGAGTAAGGAGTGCACAAAAAACATATTTAGCATCATAATAGTGTTTTATTACAATATTACTACTATTTCTAATAATACTAATAAAACATATTGTCATTATTATTATTGTAGTGCAACGTTTTATTCTGATTTTCATAACTTCAAAAGGTAAACTCGTCCCACTCTCAGTCTAAACCATTTTAAACACATTTAAGCCTTGTTTTTTTCTCTCTGTGATTCATTTTCTTTGTCTTGTGAACAGATCTTTGACGTTAATTGATCCAAAAGATTCGGATCCCACAATAGAGCCGAAAGTCCCGTCACTAATGCACATAAACTTTGTACTTTTTACACTAAAACAACCTGCGTCATGGGATAATTTAGCGAGAAGACTTTTCTGTAGTTCTCCATTTAAATACATGACATTTTACTTAATAATAATCGTAATTACATTGGATTTTGAAGTGCTTTACAGTTCATTATTCATTTATTGTTGTCACTGTAGAGGCAAAATGAAAGTGCGCTCGAACCATCAGGAGTAAAAGTGGGCGATTACAGCTCTGCACTGAATATAAAAGCACGAAATAGGAGAAAATCTGCTTTAAAGCTGCTGTTTAGCTCCAAAATCATTCTCACTCTCAGCCCCTAATACATCAGCGACTGTAGAAACAGACAGTTTCATCCAGTCAGCAAAAACATATCGTGTTTCTGATCATCCGCTCCGTCCTTTTCAGCTGCACGTCAAACCACGAGCTAACGCTAACGGGAGAGGCCTGTAGCCGCTAACGCTAACCGTGCTATTGTGACGGCGGCGGACAGTGATGTATCGGCCGAGCTGCAGAGGTTTGGGGGAAGGTGACACGATAGGGGAGGGGGGAGGGAGAAAAAAAGGAAAAAGGGGAAAAAAAGAGAGGAGGACAGACGGAAGGGAAGGGGGAGGGGGGGAGGGAAGAGAGGGGAAGGGGAGAGAGAGAGAGGGGAAGAGGAAGGAGAGGGAAAGGAAGGAAGAGGGTAAGAGAGGAGGAAAGGGGGGAAAGGGGGAAGAGAGGGAGGGGGAGGGAAGAAGGGGGAAAGGGGGAGAGGGGGGGGGGGGGGTAGGAGAGGGGGGGGGGGGGGGAGGGGGGGAGAAGGGAGGGGAAAGGAGGAGAGAGAAGAAGGAGGGAAGAGGAGGTAGGGGGGGGGGGGGGGGGGAGGGGAAGGGGGAAAGGAGGAGAGGAGGGGAGGGGGAGGAAGGGGGGGGGAAGGGGGGAGGAGAGGGGGAAGGGGGGAGGGGAGAGGGAGGGGGGGGGAGGGGGGGGGAGGGGGGGAGGGGGAGGGGGGAAGAAAGGGAAGGGGGGAAGGGGAGGAGAGGGGGGAAGGGGGAGAAAGGAAGAGGGGGGGAAGGGGGGGAGAGAAAACCTGGGGAAGGGAAGAGGAGGGAGGGGAGGGAAAGGGAGAGAGGGGGGAGGAAAGGGGAGGGGAGGGGGAAGGGAAAAGGAGGGGGGGAGGGAGGAGGGGGAAAGGGGAAGAGGGGGGGGAGGGGGGGAGGGAGAGGAAGGGGGGGGAGAGGAGGAAGGAGGAAGGGGAAAAGAGGGGGGGGGGGAGGGGAAGGGGGAGGAAGGGGGGGGGGAGGAGGAAGGGGGGGGAAAGAGGAAAAGGAGAGGGGGAGAGGGAAGAGAGGAAGAAAGGGGGAAAGGAAAGAAAAAGGGGGGGAGGAAGGGAAAGGGAGGGAAAGGGAGGAGGAGGAGGAGGGAGGGGAGGGGGGGGAGGGAGAGGAGGAGGAGGGGGGGGAGAGGAAGAGGGAGGGGAGGGGAAGGGGGAAGGGGAAGGGGGAGGGGGGGGAGAGGAGGGAGGGAAGGAGGAGGAAGGAGGGGGGGGGGGGGGAGAGAGGAAGGAAAGGGGAGGGGGGGGGGAAAGGAGGGAGGAGGGAGGAGGAGGGGGGAGAGGGGGAGGGGAGGGAAAGAGAGGGGAAGGAGGGAGGGGGAGGGGAAGGGGGAAGGGGGGAGAGGGGGGGGGGGGGAGGGGAAGGAAGGGGGGGGGGAGGGGGAAAAGAGGGAGGAGGGGAAAGGGAGGGAAGGGGAAGAGAGAGGGGGGGGGGAAGGGTAGAAGGAACTGTAAGAGAGAGAGGGGGGAGAGAGGAAGGGGGGAGAAGGGGGAAGGGAAGGGGAAAGAAAGAGGGGAGAAGAGAGGGGAGAAGGAGAGAGAAGGAGAGGGGGAGGAAAAAAAGTCCAAAAACCTGTCAAAACAGAGAGAACGACAGACGAGAAGAGGAGAGGAGGGGTGAAATGGACTGTAAGAAGAGAGGGGGAAGAGAGGAGGGAGAGGAGACAGAGGAAAGGAAAAGGGTAAAGAGAGAGAAGGACAGAGCGAGGAAAGAAAAAAGTCCAAAACCTGTCAAAACAGAGAGGGAACGACAGACGAGAAGAGGAGGAGGACGGGTAGAAAAAAAAAGGGGAAGAGAGAGAGGGGGAAGAGAGGAGGAGGAGACAGAGGGAGGAAAAGGGGAGAGAGAGGGGAGGGGAGGGAGAGGAAGAGAGGAGAAAGAGGGGAAAGCTAAAAAAAGTCCAAAACCTGTCAAAACAGAGGGGACAACAGGAAAAGAGAAGAGGAGGAGGAGAGGAAGGAAGAAGGGGAGGGGAGGAGGGAGAGAGAGGGAGAGGGGGAAGGAGAGGGGAGGGGAGAAGAAGGGAGGAAAAAGGAGAAGGGGGAGAGAGCAGGGAGAGAAGAAGGAGAGAGGAGGAGGAAGGAAAAAAAGTCCAAAAACTGTCAAAAAGAGAGAGAGAAGAGGGAAGAGGAGAGAGAGGAGGAGGGGTAGAATGAAAGTAAGAGAGAGGGGGAAGAGGGAGGGAAAGAGAGGAGGAGAGGAGAAGAGGAGAAAAGGGGGGGGGAAGGGGAAAGAGGAAGAGGAGGGAAGGAGAGAGAGAAAAGGGGGAAAAAGGAGGGGAAGAGGAGAAGAGAAGAGAAGAGAGCGAGGAAAGTAAAAAGTCCAAAACCTGTCAAAACAGAGGGAACGACAGACGAGAAGAGGAGGAGGACGGGTAGAATGAACTGTAAGAGAGAGAGGGGGAAGAGAGGAGGAGAGGAGACAGAGGGAAGGAAAAGGGGAAGAGAGCAGAAGAGAGAGAAGGAGAGAGCGAGGAAAGTAAAAAGTCCAAAACCTGTCAAAACAGAGAGAACGACAGACGAGAAGAGGAGGAGGACGGGTAGAATGAACTGTAAGAGAGAGAGGGGAAGAGAGAGAGGAGGAGAGGAGAGGAGAGGGAAGGAGGGAGGGGGAAGAGAGAGAGAGAGAGAGAAGGAGAAAGAGAGGGAAAGGGGAGGTCCAAAACCTGTCAAAACAGAGGGAACGACAGACGAGAAGAGGGAGGAGGAGGGGTAGAATGAAACTGTAAGAGAGAGAGGGGAAAAGAGGAGGAGGAGGAAAGGAAAGGGGAAAGAGGAGAGAGGGGGAAGAGAGGAGAAGAGGAGGAGAGGAGAGAGGAAAGGAAAAGGGGGACAGAGAGAGAAGAGAGAGAAAGAGACAGAGGAGAGAGGAAGGTAAAAGTCCAAACCTGTCAAAACAGAGAGAACGACAGACGAGAAGAGGAGGAGGAGGGTAGAAATGGGACTGTAAGAGAGAGAGGGGAAGAGAGAGGAGAGGAGAGGAAAGGGTAAAGAGAGAAGAGAGAGAGGAAGGGAGAGAGGGGAAAGAGGGAGAGAGGAAAAAAAAGAGGGGAGGAGGAGGAGGAGAGAAGGGACAGGGAGGGAAAAGGGGGAAGAGAGAAGGAGAAGAGAGAAGGAGGAGAGCGAGAAAAGGGGAAAAAAAGAGGAGAGGAGAAAGTAAAAAGTCCAAAACCTGTCAAAACAGAGGGAACGACAGACGAGAAGAGGAGGAGGACGGGTAGAATGAACTGTAAGAGAGAGGGGGAAGAGAAGAGGAGAGGAGACAGAGGAAAGGAAAAGGGTAAGAGAGAGAGGGGGAAGAGAGGAGGAGAGGAGACACAGGGAGGAAAGGGAAAGTGTAAGAGAGCAGAAGAGAGAGAGAGAAGGACAGATGGAGGGAGGGAGAGAGGAGATATGGGAGGGAGGAAAAGGGGAGAGATGTGGAGTGATGAGAGGAAGGGAGGGAAAGAGGAAAGGGGGATATGGAGAGGAGCAATAGAAGGGCCAGAGGGGAGTGAGAGAAGAGATATAGAAGAGAGGAAAAGGGGGAGAGAGAGGGGGAAAAGAGGAGACAGAGAGAGGAAAGGAAAACAGTAAGAGAGCAAAAGAGAGAGAGAGGAGGATACAGTATTGGAGGGAAGAAGGGGGGAGAGAGGGAGAGTAAGGGAGGAAAGGGGGGATATGGAGAGGAGAAATAAAGGGACAGAGGGAGTGAGAGAGGAGATACGGAAGGGAGGAAAAGGGGAGAGAGAAGGAGAAACATACAGAGGAGAGACATGAAAAAGAAGAGAGAGAACACACCAGAGGGAGGGAAAGGGGGAGAGACATTACGAGAGAGGAGAGGAGAGAGAGGGGGGAGGGGAGAGAGAGAGAGAGAGACAGACAAAGGAGAGATGGGAAATGTCAGTGTCAAGTGCAAATGAAACGATCTTTACGAAGTTTAGAGCGACAGAAGTTCAGGTTTAATGACAGAGTTTTGACAGTTTGTTTGTGAAGTTCATGAAACACGTCGGGCTCGTCTGAATCACGGCTGAGAACATAATTCAGCAACGACCTTGAATGTGCCAGGCTTAAATTCTTTACTAAGGTCAAAAAAAGGTCAGTGTAAAAGCTCTAGAAGCCTGGGTCCAGTCCCTCCACTCAGCGTAATGTAATATTTGTCATTTAACTTCTCTTTTTTTTATAAACATATTGTACCTTTTCAAATTTGTCATTTTTTATACACATTTTGATTTAATCTCTCACTTGTCTCGCACCCTCAACATCGTTACAGAACTGACGAAATCCATGGATCCATATCATAAGTTTTTCTTTTTTATTTATTCCTATGACGATTCACAAAGTTCTGTAGTTAAAAGGTCTGTAAAGTCCGTCTGGTCGAGCTGTGACTGTAGTGACTCTCAGGGACAGTCCTCAGTCCAAATCTTCACCATCAGTTTGACTTTGAAAAACTCGTAGCTCCAGACAGATGTGCCGCCGCCGCCGCTCGCTCCCGGGGCCATTTCGTCTGAAGTCCGGGGCCCCGCGTGTGGACTGACCGCCCCCTCCCTCGCTCCTCTCTGCAGGACGAGTGACCCTGGATTTCAACTCCAAAGGTATAGACGCAGATTATGGAAATTTACTCGAACCAGAAGCTTTCCCATTTCCTACTGATCCTTTCTCAGTGTAAAGGTTCAACTTTTTTGGTGGGGAGTTTGCCACCTGCTTGTCTCCATGATCTTATCACTTTGCCTGATATGTTCCACACGTTGGTTTAAAGTGAAGACACATCCCAGAAGAACAACATGCAGGACTCAAAAAAGTAAACTATATAAAAAGGACAGATACACCGTCTGGACAAAAAAAAAAAGTCACCACCTGGATTTAACTAAGCAAATAGGTCTGAGCCTGTAGGTACGAGTCAGGTCTATGTTCAGCAACAGTCTGTGCTCAAAGAATGAGGTCAGCTGACACCAGAAGATACTGAAGGACCAGGACCAGGTTCAGGAGAATCATTTTCACACACAGAGCCTCCACAGAGTCCAGACTTAACCCCAGTGAGAATCTTTGGGATGTTTGGGAGATGTCAGACTCGACCATAATCAATGTAACATCTTGGTGAAAAGTGTATTATCTTTTACTTATACATATTCTATCTTTTACTTATACACTTAGACTCTCTTTTTCACCCCGCGTCCTGTTTAAAACACAATACAAACTGATAAAAATAATCAAAAGTACTGTAATTTTCAACTTTTTTCCTTACGCTTTGAACCCTGCGGCTTATACAGCGGTGCGGCTAATTTCAAGAGTTTTACTGGCTAATGGCCACCGGGGGGCGCTCTCTAGCTGTAAATGCAAAAGTGAAACAGATGAGGAGAAAGATTATATGCTGAAAAATACACTAGTTTTAATTTTAAACTATCATTTTTGCATCATGCCACAGCCTCATCGTAGAAAACACGGTTAAACCTTTTCCTGCTTCGGTCGGGACACGGGGGAGATCCGTCGTCTCCAGGGCCGAAGGGTCGCGCTTCCTCCGGGGTTTAACTCCCTGTTCTTAACCTCAGTGTTGTTTAGAGTGTGGTGCGAGCTCAAAGACCACCCCAGTCTGTCACTCAAGAGTTGGTCGCTTTATTATCCGTACTGCGCCGTAATAACACGTCTTTTTCCCGGTTCCTTCAGACTCACACAGACCCGTCGCCCCTCACTCACACTCACACCACACTGAACTACAGCACACAGGAGAGAGACACACATGATGCAGCTTTTAGGTTAAAGGAAATGGATCTGGCGTCAAAGAAGCTGCTCGTGAGTTCGGTATCAGTGACTCGATGGAGCGACGTTGGAGGCGGCAGTGGGAAGAACTTAGTTAATGTAAAAAAGACGTGTTGGTGCCGTGTTAGTGCTGTTTTATTTTCTAAACCTGCAGTGTTGATGGTGTGTTGATGACGTGTTTGTGGCGTGTTGGTGCTGATTTTCAAGCACAGTAAAAAAAAAAAAAAAAGTGTGTCTTACATTTAAAAAAAAGTGTGCCGTCTTTCTCTGTAAATATTTCTTGTCACAACATGAAAACCTGCGGCTTATATATGAACAAAATTGATGTTCTTTTCAAATGTAGCTGGTTTGGCTTATATTCAGGTGCGCTCTATAGTCCAAAATTTACGGTAAGTCCAAATAAAACATCAAAAACAGGAGCAGGTGAGAGTATAAAAGTTTGTTATCAGTCACCAGCGTGTCCAGTTTTGTTTTTCCTTGGAGTGTTTTCCATTTTTCTGAAGCAAAACAGCTAAAAACCTCTTTCTCGTCTCAGTTTTGTTGCGTTTCGTCCTTAACCTGATGCCTCGTGTGATCTGGTGTTAAATATTCCAGTATCAAAGATTAACAAACAGCTGAGGTGATCTGGCAGTTTTTGAAGTCGTCTCTTATAGATAAACTTCACACAGAGCCGTTCTCTTTAATGCAAATTAGTGCAACACGGGATGGAAATAAATCTTGTGGCGTTGCAGAAGCGAAATCGAAGTGTGTAACCTTTTTTTTTGGCCAGGCAGTGTAAATTATCTCCTTTTCTTTTTCATGAATGTGTCTGGAGGAACAGTGTGATCGGTGTAACACGTCTCCACACTTCAAACTCCAGGTGTTTGTCTTCAGAAACACCTGGCTTTAATTAGAGCAGTCTCATGTGATGTCACCAGCTACTTGAGATCGCAGAGGCAGCCCACAGGAGCCACGTAACAGTGTAGTAGTGGAAAAAGTCAATTTAGTCTTTAGTTTTTAATCAAGTCTTCAATTCTAACAACTGTTCTCAAATTATAACCTCCTGACAGTTTTAAGATTTGAAAATAGTTGATTAATCAGACTCAGAGTTAAGTTTATTTGCTTTAATTCTTCTGTCTCCCGTCTTCAGCAGCTCTCCGTCCTGGGTTGAAACACGTCTCATTTATAAAAACACATATTTTTTCTGTTATTTACACCTCCTAATGTGAGTGTGGAGCATGACAGCTGAGGTCTCGCGCTGCGGTGATGCGGCTTCAAACCGACATCTGGGTCTCACGCACAAACTGTCAGGATATTTTCACTCTCGTCTCGAACGTCTGCCTGCGAACCTCACACACGCCGCGAGGAGACGGGAATTAAACAGCTATTTGCAAACATTCTAATAATACTGTCTTTTAAACCAAGTAAACAGCGACGACCCTGCGACGTCACGGATCAAACTGGAAACGATTAGAATCCAGACTGACACGAGGCGTTAGCTCTGTCCCGCAGTCGGCACGAAATGTTCAACCCTGTGGTATTAAAACGCCTTTCCACAGATCTGTCTTGTAACTTGGCCTGCTCTCCATTCAGATACATATGTTTAATGCAACAGTCTAAGCAAAGTAATAAGATAATCGTGGTTTATTTGATTCGATCAGACGGCAGATGTGAGGCATGTAGCGTCTATGGCGTCTAAGACATAGAAATTATTGGTAGTTTCTTCAGAAAGTGTAAAAAAAATTATGTTTTGGGACCATAGCCTGTTTAAAGAAGTGGACTAAGGGAGTGCGACGTCACCCATAGTGTTCGGCTCCATTCAAATGAAGCAGCTATAGGGGCGAATTTGGAGCAGAATTCAATATTTTGAATTCTAACCGCGATATTAATCAGTCAAACCTGTTGCTAACGCCAGCCGAAGTAACCTCGGGGAAAGAAGGCGTCTGATTTGTCTGTTATTAATGTTCATAACTTGTCGTAATGACTGAGCGTGACCAAAGAGACAGGACTCGGGGAAACAGAACAGAGTTTATTTGTAGATATAGTAAACTGAATGAAGGTCATAACAGACAGTTGGGGGCGCTGTTGTAGGCAGTAGTCCTGGGTCGTGGGTCGCAGGGTCAAAGTCTGGGGTGTTCATACTGGACATGGAGAGCTGGGTCGGAGACGGAGTGTAGTGTAGTTCAGAGGAGTGGAATCACGAGCGAGTTCACCGGAGAACGACATGAAGACGACAAGACGATCTGGCCCCGAGTGTCAGGTCCTGGCTCCTTCATCGTCCTCAGGTGCAGCTGGTGGTGGATGAGGTGCAGGTGTGAACGGGAGGAGCACAAACCTCCACCAGCTCCAGGCTCAGATACAGAAGAGAGGAGAAAATAGAGAAAACACACACAAAAAGAACTAATCCTGACATAACTTGGTTTACGGACAGGATTGCAAAATAATATAATAATAATAAAATACCAGGATCATGTAGAGCGGGTGAATATGAACATTTAAACCAAAATGAGGAGCCTGACAGCAGCATTTACACAAAGAAGAGCGACAGTTTTCTAAAGTGAACTGGAGCCAGAGTCGATGGAGCTGGAAAAGTGCCAATAATCACTTCTATTTGAAACACGACGCAGGTTAGAGATGAAAAAAGGAAAAAAAATCTAATTTAATATATGCTTTTTGGGGTTTCAAAAAGTGAAAGATTTGCAGTGTATTAATCGTTAAATTTAAGATGTTTTTTTTTTTTTTTTTTTTGGCTTAAATTTGGACTTTTTTCATTACATCAGTCATTTATTGCAGCTCTCTCAATGTTTGTATTATTTTCCAACATCCATACGCTGATTCATCGTTGTAGGTTTAAGAAAAAAAGGTTTTATGCGTTTCTTATCAGCTTAAATGCAGCACAGAAACAGGACACAGAATTTCACTTTCATCGTTAAGTGTTTTTCTGAGTTGAATTTAAAGTTAATTAAGAGAATAAAAGCTGTTACAGACACTTTCTCTTGAGTCTGGTCCAGCGTCCCGAAGCCACTCACTTCTGACACAACAATTAAACCAGGACACGGCTCCGGCCAGGCGCAAGAAATTAAACAAATGAGATTTAATTAAAACTGCCTTAAAACCTTCTATAAAAGGGCAGGTCAAAATGAGTGTTTGGGTTTGGATTAAATTACAACAGGTTTCCTTTAGTTTCAGACTGAGCTGGGGGACAGGTCAGAGTTTTATGGTAAAATGTTCTGTCCAAATGTGTCAACCTGGTTCATGGTTAATGTCTCTGTGATTATGACCGAACCACGTGACACAAAAACTAATTATTTTTTCTCAAAAGTTGAAAAAAGACTTAAAACTTAACCGTAAGTCCCTAAACAAATAATGGTTAATAAGTGTATCTGTACAGCACTTTATACAATAAGAAAGACATTAAAATAAAAATACAAACAAATCAAAACTTAAATAATCATCATCAAATTACCATTAAAATAGAAAAGTGTAGAATAAAAACCTTTCAGTCACAGCAGATAAACAGAACAGTTTTGAGTCTGGATTTAAACTTTGTCAAAGTCGAGTCTGTCTCACATCTTCAGACTGTTCCAGGTTTTAGCTGCATAAAACTGAAACACTGATTCTCCAGGTTTAGTCCTGACTCTGGGACCAGCAGGAGGCCGGTCCCTGAAGTCCTCAGAGTGTGAGATGTTCATGTGGCTCTAACATGTGGGAGATGTTCTTTGGTTCATGGAGAGACTTGTTCACACTGATGTTACAGTCGTCTAACCTCCTGGAGACAGATGCAGGATAAGTCTCTCTGAGTCTGGTTTGGACAGTTTACCTTTTATATTTGTAATGTTTTTTTTCTCTTTTTTTAGATGTAAAAAGCTGCAGATGTTTTGACTTGATGTGGCTGTTAAATCTGAAGTCTGAGTCCATTATTACCTCTAGATTTCTGGCCTAATTTGAAAGTTTTAGAGAGACTGGAGGCGACTGCTGACACTTTCTCTTTGTACTTCATGAGTTTGGATATTTCTTCCTAAAATAGTGAATCTCTCATAAAATTATATAGGCTCCTGGTCTCCATCTGAAATTATGACAACATAAAAGTCTAATGTGAATGTGACCTATTAGACAAATCTGAAGCACTAAAACTTGTATATGAGCGAGTTCTTTTGCTGGATATTTGGTTTGAAATTAAATGTATTTATTTGTTTTCTGCCCTTTGCCATAAGCTTTTTTCACTCTGCTACTTTTACCTCTTAACCAATCAGCTCTTTGGACATTCATCTAAATCACATATGTCTAAATTCTCTCTCCTGCAGCAGCAAAACCGTCATCCTCTCCATCTCCTCCTCTTCCCCGTAGAGTCAGACATCAGTGAGTATTTTGTCCCATGTTACAGAATGTTTTTCCAACTTTACTTTAGTACAATAAAGGAACAAGGTTAGAAGCCCAGGGTGTTTTATAAAGGTTGACAACAGCCCAGAGCCAAGTTTTATCTCAGAAACAAGTCAAAGTTTTGTTCAAACACTTTTGCATAAACAGTTACATCTTTGTTGGAAAATCAAACACATATTTTGGGTCAGCGGCGCTATGTAACTTTTATTTTGAAGGGTCTGATAACTTGTAGTCTCCATGGAGATGTTGTTCCACGATACGGCATTAAACGTATTTATCTGAGGATCTGCTGCCAAGTTACAGGTCAGATCAGTGGAGAGGCGAGTGTAAGTATGCATGTTTTTGAACAATAATGAGCATGAAAATCAAATGCTATACGTTTGCTGACAGACAAAAGCAAGCAGGTTACTGACCCGCTACTAGAAATGACATAGTGCACCTTTAAAGTTTTGGTACTCTACTTTGTGGTTGTAAACGAGTTCATTTTGTTTTGTTTTTCCCCGACAGTACACTATTAAATCCACACATTGTCCTCAGCTTATGAAAAAAGTAGTTCTATATAAATGCACATAGCTAACCTGCTAACCGCCGCTTTCCAAACAGGAAGTGAGCCTGGTGCGTTTTTGGCTACATCGAATTTACTTTGGAAAACTGTCATCAGACTCGCCATTTTGGTCTTAAATGTTGTATTGTTTCCATAAATCAAGATATGAACATTAATAAGAGACAAATCACGTCCTTCTTTCCCTGAGGTCACTCCTGCTAGCGTTAGCAACAGGTTTGATTGACAGCGTTGCTAAGCGTCCGCTCCCTGATAAACCGTCAACAGCTTCACTCCTGATTGGCTCTGTGGTTGCTATGATACTCACGGTCAGAATTACACATGTGGAACATGGCTCCAAATTCGCTGCTATAACAGCGAGTCCCGACATGGGCAAACTACGGCCCCGGGGCCACACACGGCCCTTTGGGCTTATTAACCCGGCCCACCGAACGTGACCAAATTATAATAAAATAGGTAAATAAACACAGCAGGAAAACTCTGAACAATGTTTTCTACAATATTTTCTACTCTGTTTTTTACAATGTTTTCTACGATGTGTGTTTAAGATGTTTTTTTTAACGCTGTGTGTTTTTATGATGTTTTCTACAATCTTTTCTACGATGTGTTTTTTTTACAATTTTTTTTTACAATGTGTGATGCTTTTTTTTTTTTTACAATGTTTTCTATGATGTTTACTACGATTGAAGTTTAATAAATGAATTTGAACGATGCTTTTGTTGCAAAGTTTTTCTGCTGTTTATTTAACAAGTTTGTACAATGAATAGATTTTCATATTCAGGCTTTGTACACATGTTTCACAGGCCAAATCTCTAATGACTAAAAACTTAATCCACTTCTTTAAACCGTCTATAAAAAGTGTCCAAAATACATGCATGTGAATATGATCTAAAGCTAGGAACGAGACAGATTGATTAAAAGACCTAGTCCCTTCTCTACGAATTTTTTGACTCCAATAAATAAAAAAAAAAAAAATAACATCGTCCAAACCTGTGTTCATTTATTTATATTTGATCCTTTAGCCCTCCTGTACACTGCCCCGCCCCTTCCTGTCCAGTCTGTTCCAAGCCCCTCCCCCTCCTCCTCTGCATCCAAATGACCCTCCACCCTCCTCTCCGTGATGGGGGTCCAACCAGTTAACCCCACCCCCCCGTCCACCAATCCCACCTCATGTATTTTTAGCTTTACCTCATTTCATGCTAAATAAACATGCACGGCCGGCTGCTGCTCGGGGGGTCGCGCACTCATTTTCCTTTTGGTTCAGACAGAAAAACGGCTGTGATTTCAAATTTCTAAGGTGAAGGTTGGCCATACTCTGATAATTACTGCAGCAGACAGGAATTTCCCTAAAAAAGCATCGAGGAAGTGTATTTTGGTCATCGAATGGATTTATGTGGAGTCAGTCGTGAGTCATGAGCGACGGCTGAAAGTCACGTCGGAGAAGATGCGTCGGGATAAATTCTTTACTGTAAAGGACCGGGAGCAAATGTGTAAAGGACCAGTACCAGGAACATCGAGACAAATCAACAATATCTTCAGGGGGCACCTCTCAACCTAGAAAGTTACATAGTGCACCTTTAGATAATGTCTAGGTCAGAGGCACAGTGGGAATGACCCAGTTTAGGAAATAAGAACGATCATGGACCAACTAACAGTAACCAGCATCACATCAGGACTTAAACAGGTGCAGCGTTTGTCCACTGATCCGAGGGTTGGCAGTTCGAATCCCGCTCTCAACATAATCATGATCAGCTGAGTCATCCGAGCCTCTGACCCACAAGTTGGCAGTGCGATTCCAGCTCCCGTAGATGAATATGATTTATAAGGACTGGTTCGTCTTGGTTTATTCGTCCTTTTGTCCAAGAAACCAGATTCAAGATCCGTGCTGTTTGGCAAATACATGGACAGTTTGTAAATCCACACTGTAGCCTAAACTGTATTATAATTCACTGATTAATAAATATATAAAATGTGCCAGGACTAACAGCTAAAACTTATAGAGCAACTAAATCTTTCACAGAAGTGTTTTCAACTTCATTCATTCAATAAACGCCGTAAAGATCCCCGCCCCCTGGATCTGCAATGTTCTCCCGCCTGACACTTTATGACACTGTGTTTTGTTAAAGTGTTCATTTTAAAATAATTTCCTAAGACTAATTACCTCCAAATCACACCCTGATTAGCCCTGTCGGCTTCTCCAGTGACATTTTTCGGTTTAAAGGCCCATGTTGCAGTATTTTCTGATCTATTTTATTATGTTGTTTCCTCGTCACAAACAGACCTGGACTTGTTATGTTTCATTCATGTATTTAACACACAAACCTGCAGATTTAGGCTGAGTTCTTCTCTCAAACACAAAATACTTGTTCTACCTTCTGATGTCATCATGTGGTAAGTGCTCCACTGTGTTTATAAACTCCACACACGCTCACTCAGCTTCTGGAATTGCCGATCTTCTACTGAACTAAAGGTAAAAGGAGCTGGAAAAATACCTCTTCATGACATGATGGGACAGTAAACCACAAAGATAATCACCATTATATCACCAGAATTTGCAGAAGAAACCACACATCCAGCTGTATGTACTGACCCAGCTTTTTCAGTTCTGATATGATACTTGAAGCATCTGCCGATACCTGATATTAACCGATACTAGTGTGGGGAGGGAAAATGACACTTATTTCCTTACTTATTTAAAATACAGTTATAAGAAAGTACAATACTATAACAGAGTTTTAAAATGTGGAACCTATTCATAATATTCATCTTTTAACTGTCAGAAACTTTAATAATTATCGTGATATTGTTACGCCCTGGGCCTCCCGCTCCTCCTACAGGTCTTTGTCCCGTCTCTCCATGGACGTCTCCAGGTGGTGCTCCTCCAGCTGCTGATTGACAGCAGGGCCCTGCCTCTGATTGGAGCAACAATCAAGAGTCTGTCCAATCGTGACCTTCCACCTGTGACAGCGCCGCTTTAAAAGGCCCCGCCCCCTGCCACCTGCTGCTGGGTTCTGTCAGGAGCAGCAGGCCACGTTTGTTCTGTGTGGTTCTTGTAACTTGGACGTTGAAATTGTGACTCTCATAGATCTTTGTTTAATTCTGAGACGTGTTTGTTTTGAGTAATTGTAATTTTAATACTTTTGTTTTGTTAACTGTATTTAAGTTACACATTGAAAAACTACTCTGTCCAGAGCCTGTTTTTGGTAGTTTTTACTTTAACAGTGCTGCAATTTATGTTATAACTTTAGTTTCACATTTTTTGCTGCAGGACATAAACCACTGTCCCTGGTCTTCTTTAAAAAATGTATTTTAAAAAAAATAAAAAAAAAGACAAAATCTTTGGTTAATTCTGAGACGTGTTTGTTTTCGTGTAATCCCACTTTCTGACACCTTTTGTTTGTGTTAAAAAATTACAGTTCACATTGAAAAACGATCCATGTGCGAGGCTCCTGTTTTTTTGAAATACAGACAAGAGGTTTATTGTTCTTTTAAACAATTTATACAGGACAGGGCCCCAGGCAATTTTCCATCTGGTTTTGTTACTTCCCCCTTCCACACCAAGTTCCTCGAGCAAGTCCCCTGGCAAGTCCTCTCAAGCATTGAGCTCTGACTATTTCATACCATTGACAAAGCTACATACATTTCAAAGCAGAGTGACTTTGTTTCACACATGACTTTTACAAGGGACAGGTGGAACAACGCATTTGGAGGGATGGAGACAGAGCTTCACGAATGTTAAAATGCATTTAAAGACACAGCATGAATGAAATGTCCATCACAAAACAAAACACAGGTCCAGGTTGTTTTACATTATAACATAAAGAATCTGTTTTGTGTAACTTGTGTGGGTGGAAAGTCATAAAACCTAAACTTTGATCGTAGCGTTTAATACAAAACTCATTATTATTCGTGCGGCTTCCCTCCCTTCATTTGGACTTCACAGGAGAATAAAATTACCATTAATATTCCCAGAACCTATCCCCGGTTTCTGAACTCTACAAAGGCTCATTTAGTTCTCATCAAAAATTACAGAGACGGTGCTTTAGTCAAACGCTTAATTACTATATTTACATTTTCGTTTGGTTGAGCTCAGATTCTGGAGCTTCCTCTCATCTGAAATGCATGTACTATTAGAGATACACTGCTGTGCCAGATGTCGCCACAAATGAGGAAGAAGACGATGAAGACGTCGCTGTTGTTAGGAAACTTGGATAATTAGTGCTTCTTAATCTGCAAACTAATCAGAATTACATTACTTACTAAGAAGAAGACATGTATTTGAGTTTATACTTTACCATCGCTGTCGGGACATTTACTTCTAACTGTAGGAAGATACAGTAAAATAACCACAAACTGTATTCAAGAGTAATGTTACTTCAAAATAAGTACTCAAGTAACAATAAAACTGCATTTGGGGAATCTACAAATGCATACAATTTGGTATTTTCAGATTACAGGGCACAAAAAAATGAAAAACTAGTGAAGTGGCGATGCAAGAAACTAACATTCTATCAAAATTTTTTAATATAGTTTTTGTTACTTGTAGATTTGTTCACAGTACTGCTACACTGTAAAGTACATAACTCAAGTATATGGAGTAAGAAAAGTACTCAAAATACAATTTAACTGAAAAAAGTGACTCAGTAAAGCGTATTTGAGTAAATGTACGCAGTTAAAACCTCTGGAATCACTGTATAAAAGCACATTAAAGATTCATGACAAGAAACTCAGACAGTATCACCACTGTCAGATCCTCCAAGTGCGGTTTTCTAAACTTCAATAATCTACTAATATATGCAAACATCTGTCTAGTATTTAAAATAATTCATGGTGTTGCTAGTCCTCAGAAAAAACAGCTCGAGTCACTAGGGCGCCCTCTAGAGGAGAGTGCAGCAGAGTCCAAAATGTAGGACGTCTTTCCCTAAATCGTCTTTCTCTATCGTAGCCGTGAGTCAGTGGAAGAGTTAAAGCCGAATGAGATTATAACATGCACAAGTTTTCAAAAGTTTGCACATGTGACGAAGAAAAGGCGACTGTCAAAGTGAGTTTGCACCGATCAGTGAAAGAAAGAGGATTTGTAGATGTGAAACTGACTGATTTTGTGTGTGTGAACTGAATGTTTTTAAAATGTCGTATTTGAGGGGCGAGATGTGTTGTATTTGGTGTGTACCATATGTTTACACGTCTTTCATCATCTGCACCAAACTGTTCCTCTTAACATCAGCCTGTCCAGGGACGACAGGGGAAAATGAATAACTTTACTATAACCTGGCACCAAACATCTTTCCTGTTTTTTAAGGTCAGTGTAATGTTGTGCACTGTCCCTGTCCAAATAAAGAATACTATACCAAACCAACCCGTCCTTCAGAACCTCTGTGGTACTACTTCAACTGAACCGCTCATCTGTGCATCGATGGAAAACATCATCATGCTTGTTGGTAAAGGAAACGTGGTGGTGCAGTGTTCTCGGGCTTAAAGAAGACATTTAATATCATAAATTACTCTCAAAATCTTTAATCTTTTAGTTTCTCGAGTCAGGCACGTTTTTGATTTGAATCATATCTGCGCAGAGAACAATGTGTGGTCATTGAAAATGTGAAATTAAGACAGGTACTCCCCAGGAAACAGTCCTGGGGCCAATTCTTTTCTGCCTTTATGTTAACAGTCTGCTTGAAGTGGGCCTCCAGATGTTCGCGTGGATGACACAGGGCTTTATGTGTCGCTCAATGAATGCACACAGAATGCAAGAAATACAAAATCCTGTTGTTTTTCTATTAAAAAGACCCAGACAAGACACATTGAATATTAACATAAAAGGTGAACCCGTAGAGCAAGCTGGGACAGAAAAACGTTAAGGAATAACACTGAATTCTCAACTAAATTTTAAAAGTCTTGTCAAAAACCTCAGATCAAAAACGAAGGCAAGTATTAGCTGCTCCAGGATGATCAGAGAGCGCTTGTCCTTTTGAAAGTGCCTGTGTCTTTGTGAATACCGTGATGCTCATATGTCTCTACACTTTGAAACCTCTCGAGCGACATCTGTTCTTACTCAATTTTAGACAAAAAGCCCATCAGATTTCACCACTGTTCTATTCTATCAAAGTATAACATTTTAAATTTTGATCATTTCTTTCATTTCAGCTATGTACAGCTCATCTTTACATGTGTGAGTGTGAATGGACTCGCTCCTGAACCACTCTGTACATCTGTAAAAAGACGGTGCACTAAGACATCTGTTGCTCTCTGTCTTCTTAGTGAAAAGAGCTAAACTGTTGAACTCTGCCAGCTCATATAAAGACTGTCACCAGACTACACCTTTAAAAAACAGACTAAATCCTGCTTTCTGTAGCAGCAGCGTGTCACCATGTGTAAACTCTGTGTGTGAAAGGTGAGTTTGTAAGTGTCTAATAGTCTGATATTTGATTCTCTTGACACATTGACTGTATTTATTGTTTTTTCGACAAATAATCTCACTGCTTTGAACAGTTTTAAAAGCTCTTCTGGGGACAGGTGTTATGCGAATTAGCCCAGACTATAAACACTGTGATACCCTATTCAAATAAACAATAAAATGACACAAAATACTCATTGAGAATAATCGTCTTAATGCTTTTTTATCTCAAGTTAACTGCCATTAGTTAAAAGGACATATTGTGTTTGAGTCTGTTTTATAGTTATAATCTATGACATAGTATAATTTTAACATTTTAAACTGCAATATTGATCTAAAATGACTAAAAAAGACATAAAAAAAATTGATCCCACTGGGAGTTCCGCATTAAAAAAACAGTGATGCAGCTGTCAGCTCCTCGTATGCACAGCTGTACATCGCACCAGCGAGTAGCAACGCTGCCGAATCCTATCGATTAAGAACATAAAATTGGAGAACAAAGTAAGTGCAGAGAACTGGCCGTGTACTGGGGGCGGTGGGGGTAATGGGCTCGATCGAAGCTTTGATGTCTTGAATACAGGAGACGGCTCAAACCTGCATGAATCACTCCAAATCAAACCAAAAAAAAAAACAACCATATCCTCCTGAGACCTGGCTCCTCATATGTGGACGACACATTTTGGGTCGTCTAGGCCACAGTGCACATTTTTAGAAGAATAAAACAGCTTAAAAGCAACAATGCACATATATGCACGTATATATTTTTTAGAGTTTTAGAATATTTTTTATCTATTTTTTTTGTAAAGGCTCATGTCTCCTGCTCCTGTCAGCAGCTCTTTACATGAGGCACAATTGTTTTTCATTTTGTTTGTTTTTACTCAGGACAAATGTTGCTGTGTTCAGTGTCTTAATAAATAGTTTTTGCAAATCATTATTCAAATGTTTTATCAAAATGATTAAAATGTCCACATATGAGGACATGCGTTTTACATAATGTAAAAAGATAATTATTTGTATTTACACTCGTCAGGTCCAATCAGCCCAAATAACAAAGTCTTAGGAGGATAACATGAGTAAAAGGTCTAAAAAAGCCCTAAAAAAATGTCTAAAAAGTCATTTTACGTAATAGGTCGACTTTAATATATCTTATAGTGATTCAAAATGGTGTTTCCCAAATGCTCAAATAAATAAATACATGTAACATATTAAAAGTACTATCAGTTAATATAGAAAACTATATTTCAGATTAAAATAAGCTGTAGAAAAGTGATAATGCTGCGTTGTTGTTCTGCCTGTTTCCATGGCAGCCTCTGTCTGGATCCACATATGGACCAGAGAACAGGTCTGGCACCTCCACAAGACATTAGATTAACACCTCAACAGGCAGCAGAAAAACTAAAACAAAATCTCATCAGGATTAAGCAAAACACTCCACTCCCTAGTGAGGGTTTTTAATGAAGTAATATGAATAATTTAACTCTACCTGCTCTATTTACTCATTGTAATTAGGCTAAAATAAAGAAGGATTTGGGATGTGTTCACACTTCATAATCACCACATCTGAGACTAAACCCAGAACTGAAGTACCAAACCAGACAAGGCTGAACACATACTTTAAAGAGGGTGCTACTACTATTACTGCCACTACTGTTACTGTGGGGTGTCCCAGGGGTCAATCTTGGGACCCCTGTTTGTTCAATCTCTACATGCTGCGGTTAGGCCAGTTAATACACAGCAATAATGTGTCATACTCCCTGTCTCCTGTCTCACTGCAGCAGGTGAATCTGGACCAGTGGATTCACTCTGACACTGCATCAGATCAGTGTGTGGATGAAAACAACTTTCTCCAGATAAACTCAGACAAGACTCAAGTCAGAGTCTTTGTTCCACAGAAACATAGAGAAAGTGTCAGAGTCACCTCCAGTCTCTCTAAAACCTTCAAATCAGGCAGAAATCTAGAGGTAATACTGGACTCAGACTTGAACTTTAACAGCCACATCAAATCAATAACATCTGCAGCTTTTTACATCTAAAAACATGTCAAAAATCAAAGGTAAACTGTCCAAACCAGACTCAGACTTATCCTGCATCTGTCTCCAGGAGGTTAGACGACTGTAACGTCTCACTGGCCTCTGCAAACGAGACAGAACAGAACATCCAGAACACTGCTGCGAGAGTCTGACTAGAACCAGGAAGTACTTCACACATGTGTCCTGTGTCAGGTCTAGAACCAGGAAGTACTTCAGTGCCTCCTGCTGGTCCCAGAGTCAGGACAGGTCATGAAGCTGTGAGACAGACTCGACTTTGACAATGTTTAATTCCAGGCTCAAAAAGTTCTGTTTATCTGCTGTGACTTAAAGGTTTTTATTCTACACTCCGAGTGACATAGGTAAAATACTCAAAGATGCATGGAGAACATCTAAAACCGCTTCAGGCGTGTTTTTTTATGAGGGAACAATGTTATAACATGGTAGAAAGCTCCAAAAATACCCAACTGACAAATGATTGAGGAGCAATGAATAGTTTATGTGAAATTGAGCTGGAGGGTAAGTCAGAATGCTATAGAAGTACAGTACTTTTTTTTTTTTTTCTTTTACACAGGCTTCAGAAAGTGGTGCCATTTTTCAACCCTAAAGACGTGATTGTCGTCAGTTGAAAATATTGTAAGCCATAAAATTAATCTTGCAAGTTTGTGGAGCCAGTTCCTAACAAATAATGATAAGGTTCAACATTTGTGGATCGTAAGTTTGGATATTTCTCCCATAAATCTCCTCTGGAGTTACACAGGCCCCTGCCCTCCGTCTGAAACTATGACATAATAAAACAGAACAGGGCCACATCCTGCTGATAAACTGTGGCATTATGGTCCGGCGGAAATCAGCAGGACGTTCAGCTGCAGCAGACGAGATGTGGAGGAGGAAAGTCGTCTGAAAAGGAGGAGAGCAAAGGTGAAGCACAGTTTATACCTCTGCCTGGCCGCCTACTACTACTACTATTACTACTACTACTACTGCTATTACTACTAAGATTACTAGAACCATTACTATTACTACTACTACTACTACTATTACTACTATTTCTGCTATTACTATTACCACTACTACTTACAGCTACTACTATTACAATTACTTCTACTACTATTATTACAACTACTGTCACTGCTACCATTACAACTACTACTACTCCCTACCACTACTACCTCTATCACTACTACTATTATTACTATTACTATTTCTACTACCTCTATTACTACTATTGTTACTACTACTACTACTACTACTCTTACTACTCCTACTACTATTACCACTACAACTACAATCACTGCTACTATTACAATTACAACTACTACTACTCTACTATTACTACTCTTACTACTACTATTACTACTACTATTTCTACAACAACTATTACTACTATTATTACTATTACTACTACTATTACAATTACAACTTCTACTACTACTTCCTGTACTATTACTACCTCTACTACTTCCTGTGCTATTACTACCTCTACTACTATTACTACAACTATTACTATTTCTACTACTATTATTACTACTATTAGTACTAATACAAATACTGTCACTGCTACTATTACAATTACAAAATTTCTAATACTAGTATTATTACTACAATTACAAAAACTACTACTACTACAGTTATTACTATTTCTACTACTACTTCTACTATTATTACAATTACAACTACTACTACTACTACTACTATTATTATTACTACCATTACAACAACTACTACTACTACAATTATTACTATTGCTATTTCTACTACTACTACTAGTACTACAACTACTACAATTACTACTATTGCTACTTTTCCTACTACTACTACTACTACTATTACTATTATTACATCTACTACTATTACTACTATTACTACTCTCTCCTACTCCTCCATCAGTCATATGAGTTCTTCTGAAGTTTGCTCCGTACTTCAGTGCAGTATTCATACTTCAGTGCAGTATTCATACTTCAGTGCAGTATTCATACTTCAGTGCAGTATCACTCACTCCTCACAGTCAGGGTTTGTAGTATACACTGTACTTGTGGCCACAGCTGCCCTGGGGCGGACTGACTGAAGCGTGGCTGCCTACATTCATCACATTCCTGCTGTTCATATATAGATAGATAGATAGATAGATAGATAGATAAATACTTTATTAATCCCCAGACCAGGTAAATTCATACACAGACGACTGGGTGGAGTGTCTTGCTCAAGGGCACGATGAGATGCTCTGGACAGCCCCTGTGAATCATGGGAAAATGTGGCCTATTTAACACGTTCTGATCATTTTCTGAGTCCTTCGCTGCTCTCATTCTGTCAGTCCTGATGACGGCCCTGGTTTAATAACTCAGCGTCCTCCTGGAGCTTGGACAAATCCCACAGTGTCTTTAATTGACACTTTGGCTCCAAATACGTCCCTGTCCTCATTTATTAAATCCAACACATGAAACTATAACGCTGCCGATAACATAAACACCGAGACATCATAACCACGACTCTCAAGAAGATTCTACCACAGGATCTGGTGCATTTTCTGAACAAAGTAAGAGCCTGGAGTAAGTGTGGCCTCGTTTTGACCATCGCAGTTTAGATTCAGACATATTAAAGGATATATTAAAGGATAAACAAATATGTCACCGCAAGACCAAAACCTGATACATGAGAAATCCAAATTTTACTATTTCTGAAAAAGAGTAAGAAGTATTTAGGAGTATTTACCCCCAAAACAGAGGGTCAGCTGGGCTTATCCAGTGGTTCATGTTGTTGTATAATTCGCCCATTTTTATTTCTCCTCTGTGCTGTACCGTGCATTAGATTCACTGAAAATAAAATCCATCCATCCATTTTCTTCCTCTTATCTGGGGGCAGCAGTCTAAGCAGGAACTCCCAGACTTCCCTCACCCCAGACACGTCCTCCAGCTCCTCTGGTGGGACCCCAAAGCGTTCCCATAATCCCTAATTTCAGCCTCTTGTATCCATGATCTTGTCCTGTCGGTCAGGACCCAGAGTCATGACCATAGGTGAGGGTAGAACGAAGACTGAGGTAAATTAAGACCTTCGCCTTTCGACTCAGCTCCTTCTTCACCACGACGGTGAAAATGAGAAGATAAAACATTTAAAAGGTAAAAACAAATGTACTTTTTCTGCTAATTTTAAACGTGTGCAATCCAAATAATCAGCAAAATGCATTTAACAGTATGTCCTTTTGACTTTCATTGTCATATAATCTGGAAGCGACAGTAGCTCAGTTGGTAGAGCGGTTGTCCACTGTTCTGAAGGTTGGTAGTTTGAGTCCCACTCTCGACATAAACAGTGGTCAGATCAGATCCACTGTCCCACAGGTTGGCAGTGTGATTCCAGCTCCCACAGTTGAATGGACGCTGTGTGCATTGGTGTATTTGAGTGTCTTGAAGTTGGAGAGGCTGCCATGGCCCTGGCTGTGACTCCAGTCCCCCGACCTGGTGCTCCCCTACTCCCCGACGTGGGTGGAGTCTGCTGGAATCACTCACCTGCACTGAGTCTGCAAACAATCTGACGACAAAGAGCCAGCTCTCCTGACAGATTCTGCAAGATTGTACATCAACTAGATCAGAGGTGGGCAAACTTTTTGACACACAGGCCACAGTGGGTTTTATAATTTGACAGAGGGGCCAGGATATATATATGTATGTGTGTATATGACATTAGAAATTTGGGTTGTAACATGTAGCAAAACATGAATATGAAAATAGGCTCATTGTACAAATTGTTTTCTAAATAAATAAAAACAAAAACCTCACCCTCAGAGAAAGACTTGGTAGCTTTTGCTAATTTGAATGCCACCAAAAAAACTTGTCTTGGTACTTTAATCGGACATCGGTGAAAAAATATTTTGTTGTCCACTCCGTATTAAACACTCAGCGCTCACTGTCCACTTTTCTTTTTTTTTTTTGATAATCTCATTTTTGCAGAAGGGTTGATAAGAGAATAACAGTAAAACAAGGTTGATGTAGCTGAAGTGCGCCATCTTTTGGCAAACGTAAACTGAACAAGGTTTACTCTTACTTATTTTAATATAATTTGGTCACGTTCGTGGCCAGATTAATAAGCCCAGCGGGCCGTGTGTGGCCCCCGGGCCGTAGTTTTCCCACCAGGTGATATTTTAGTCGGCTGTGATTGTTGAAACAGTTTACTTACCTCCATCTTCTGTGTTCCTGCCTCAGCTGGTGACTCTCTCTCCTGGAAACCTTCCAGTCGTCCTGGCCTTGGAACGATAAACTCTTTTTGCATTTTGCCTTGAGTCTTTTTTGGGGCCCTAAAAAAAGTGCTATATAATTATTTGACCATTACCAAGCGCGTGTTAACATCCCTCGTTATTTTCCATCTTCATTGTTTATACGCCTTACACCCGTGGCTCCTGTCCTTTATAAAGCCCCTTATAAATTCCACAGTGGAGCTTTACTTTGTCACTATATCTTTGTGCAGCACTGGCCCAGATAAGATGACAAGACTAGAATCAGAGCGAGTCACTCTTCCTCCATTATCGCCTCTCTGTCTCTGTCCATTTGAACATGTACCACCGATTATCGCTCGCCAGAAAAACTCAGAAACAATAATTCCACTTTAACAGCCAGCCGCAATGTCTTTTTATGCAATTTAATTTCAAAAGAGACATCAAATATGTGCTCATTCTTGTCTTTCCACGTTCGCTGCTCCCTGGATTTTGTATGTAAGGCAAAAGCGTTGGCGATAAGGCAATGCAATTAAACAGAAATGAGTTTGAAAGTGTTGCGTGTTTGATTGCGGCGTGTTTTTGATCTATATGAAGAGCGTTGTAGGAGGTGGGGGGAGCAGACACCTTCATGTGCTGTGCAGAATAATAATATACTCAGATATAGCTGTCTACAGGCTGTCATTACAGGAACAAGTTTAGACACAAGCACTTTTGAACAAGCTGCAGTTACACTCACACGGTTTAGTTTTATTAAAGCAGGTTTAGAGATTGTGGTTATATTGAATTGGATTATGTCATAATTTAAGATGTAGAGCAGGGGCCTATGTAACTCTATATTCGAGATTGTGAAAGAAATATCCAAATTTATAATCCATAAAGGTTGAAACTTATCATTTTTTGTCAGGATTGGTTCCACAAAGCTGTGATATTAATCGATGGGTTTAAGTATTTGGAGTTGAACAATGGCACTACTTTCTGAAGCTACTGTAAAATATATACTTTTGTTTCATTATACTGACACTTTTTGTATAGCTGCATGTTTTTAAAGATGCTCTGTGTAACCTTTCCAGCTAGTTACAGGTAAGATCTGTGCAGAGGGGGCGCACATGCAGGACAGTACAGGATTACTCAAACATGCGTGAATGAATTGAAATAAATCTTTGAGTAAAGTCGTTATTACTGAAGACTATTATTGATGTTTTTCAGATTTTAGAATATCATAATGTTATACTCCCAGGTGAGGGACAAGAGTCTGTTTTTTCTGATCATGAAGTTATAGTTTGTCATGAAATATCCAAAGGTCAGCTGGCTCCGTGCACAACAGTAGTTCCAGTCAGAGGGACAGTTGGCCTGATCATTTCCGGCATAATGTAATGTTTTGAAGTTTTTGTCCTTCAGTGTAGTTTTACGCACATTTGTTGGTGTTGGTGAGGTCCTTGCACAGCTCCCTGTCCACAGCTGATCTGTCAGGATTTATTTATTTGAGCGTGATTTGGCAAAAACCTCACGGAAATGGTGGAGCTGACTGTCCCTCTGTTACCACTGTGCACAGAGCCAATACTGTACACACATGTTTAGTTACTAATAGAAATCATCAGGGTCTAGACACATTAAGTCCTTGTTTTACAGACCTATACATCTATATTAAGGCTCATTTATGTTCCACGTTCGTACATAAACAGATACATGTGTTCCAACCGTAGTAACCATAACTGCTTTTACACTTTCTCATATCAAAGCTGTATTCTCTTAAACAACCACCAGACAGCACAGATAATCAGATATTTGACCAAAACGGGTGAAACAGGACAAATAAACAAACATGCAGGTGCCCACGGCTGTTTTTAGATCACATCTATTGGAAAAAGTCCAGAAAAATGAGGTGATAGAAGCACTTATTGGTTTTGCAGCTGATTATAGTCACTTTTCACTACTTCACTACTTCACAGCCGTCCCCAGCACTTCGCTTATGTACTACTCCAGCGCTAATGTTCCACATGTTCTGTAGAGATGAACCAAAATACAGACAGAACAACAAGAACAGACAGAAGCCTCCATGTGCATCCCCATGTGTCTAGAATGTAGAGCATAAATCAGCCTTTTGTCATGATCCCTGTATTTCCTGCCGTGTGTGTCTTGCTCTTTCCTTCCCTCACCTGCCTGAGTCTGGAGCTGGGCGGAGTTCCTGGCTCCTCCCACGCACACCTGGAAACCATCAGCACAATCAACCTCACCTGCCGTGGATAAGCGGAGCCAGGACCTAACTCTCGGTGTCAGATCGTCCGTGTGTCAAACGTGACCACTCTTGCTCTGCTTAGTAGATGTTTTGTCGCTTGCCTTTTTGATGCTTACTGGATTTTGCTACTCTCTGATTCCTGCTCCCTGGATCGTCCCTGCTCCTTCGTCTCTGGCTCCGTTCCTGACCCTGCCTCCATGCTCCGGTATTGTCTGCTCCTGTCTTCATCTCTACCTCACGCTCTGGACCCTGGCCCGCACCCCGCTCCCTGCTCCGGTACTACCTCCTCTTGCCCCTGCACTTCACGTCACTCCCTGGACCTGGCTCACATCCCGCTCCCTGCTCCACGCCCAATCTACCATCATTTGCTTGTTTAAATTCACTTTTGTAAATAAACACTGTTTAACTTTCCTGAGTTCTGCATTCTTTGGTCCGCCAGTCCGAACTTTACGACACCTTTACTTGCCTATACAATGTAGGGATGTCAAATCTAGCAATAACATGGATAAAAGCTCATAAAAGTTGATTTTGCGTGATATGTCACCTTTAGCTTTTCATTGTAAGTACTCATATAGGGAACACTTACCTACTGGATTATGCATGTGTCTTATACAGTAGCTGAGTGCTCCTGTTCCTCCTTCACTCGAAACTCCATTATTTCCCATTGTTCCTTCTGCCGTGTACTGTACATTGCAGCCGCAGTGTTCCCAGCCAAGGTTCACTCCGAGTGCGTCATCTGCTCCACGCAATACAAGTCTTTATGTCTCACTGCAAACAATGAGAATAATGTCTGAATTTCTCCATTGTCACAGCGCTCTGCAGCGTACCCGGTGCTATACATCTGTCACTATCAGCGTCAACAACAGCGCGGAACATTTCGGGTCCTCCACTCGGCGCCATGGCGACATTATGGCAGAGGAGATAATCTACTTTGCCTCATCTCTCCGGCTGTTAGTGGCTCGTAGGACAATAACAGCAGCAAGGAAGACTTTAATCATATCACAAGGCTTTCGACCCCACATATTGCTTTTCCCACGCTACAGAGGTCTAAGAAAAGACATAAGGATTTGTACAGTAAATATTTTAATGTGGAGCAGGTAAAGACAGTTAATGTGGCCAATTTAAAGGCGCTGTACCTGAAAACGTCACATATTACACAAGAGAACTAGCTCATAGTTTAAATTGGTCCAAAGTTATTCCTCACTTACCTTATGCTAAGTGCTTTTCACAACTTTCAGAGACCACAATGGAGTTTTGCCATCACGGAAAAGCTAACAAAAACTAGCATTCTAGCATGTATTTCTTGATTATCGAACAAAAAAAGCTTTAAATTAGATTCAGACAGGATGCAGCTGACGGATTTTCATCTCAAGAGTTTCTTATATAATATATCTGAACTGAGACAACACCAGTTTGCTCAAATACATTGGAAAGAGGAGCTAGCTGAGATGCTCGGGCCTCTGTCCTGGACGCCTCCCTGGGGACGTGGTCAGGGGATGTCCCACTGGGAGGAGGCCCCGGTGGAGACCCAGGACACGTCTCTCTGGCCTGGGAACACCTTGAGGTCCCACTGGAGGAGCTGGAGGAAGTGTCTGGGGTGTGGGAGGTTATTCATTAAATATATCCTTGCATTATTATCCAAAACTCAAGTCTTATGTTGCAGTTTAAATCAAACCCATTACATTTTACCAAACTGTATATGTGTCATTTTAATCATGCCCAATACCCCGTGTAGTTGCACTTCTTTATTGTACTGCACACATAGGGGACATTAAAGATGGTTTGCAGTCTCCATACAGTAAGTGTCATGGCCGACCTGCGCACACATTCCATTGATCTGCTTCTTCCCGTTCATGAGGTGACATTAAAGTGATCTATGGTCCAGTTCCCGAGCTAATATTGAGACATCCAGTTGTATTTGTTTCTCTGCAGTAAAAACACCCACACAGCAGCAGGAGAAAGCACCGTTACAGCTACAGGGGGGTCACAAGGGGGGATCCACAGGAGGACCACAGGGGGGCGGAGGTGAGCGGATTACACCGACGTGTGTTTTGGTCTGGTGTCTTTGAAAAGATTCAACCTCAAGGACGGTAAAGCAGCGTCCGCCTCACAGGACCAAATACTGATGCTGGGATGACATTAAAGGCTCATATTACACTGTTTTGATGATATCAAAATGTTTCCTCATTAAAAACAGACCTGCAGTGTGTTTGTTTCATATTTAGCCTGAGTTCTTCTCTCTAACTGAAAACACTCTGTTCCACCTTGTGATGTCATGAGGTACCACTGTGTTTTTAAACTAAATATACTTTCACTAGAATCATTTAGATTATCTCAGCCCTTTTAGAAATTTAGACTCACGATTATTGTGACCAAAATAATCACGATGAAAGATATTATGCTAATTATTAAACCAAGGCAGTATAATGTCCTCATCTGTGGACGCCAGGACCTTGTAGAAGCCTCTAAATGTGGCCGAGACAACCCAGAATGTGTTGTCCTCATATGTGTTGCCAGGTCCCAGGACGTTATAGGTTCAGATTAATTCATGATTGTTGTAAAACCATGCGCCGCTGTTAGCAAACTGTGCAATCAGCTGTGCAAAATGCTGTTCAGCTAGTGCTAACCTAGCGATAGCAAAATCGACACAAACATGGATTCATACAAATCCAAACTAACACAAACTACATTCAGGAGTTTATTTCAGATGCTATGTTACTTATGATGGATATTTTCAGCTCAAGTTTGTCAAGGATGTTTGTCTCGTAAATGTTCGTGTAAGTTGCTACTGTTTGTCCTCTGAGACGTATCTTTTTTTGCGACAGACTCTGCAGATCGGTGGCTCATCTCGTTGGTCTTGTTTTTCAAATCCATAATAATTCCACACATCAGCCTTCACCTTTTTGAGAGGAGGAAATGTCATCGAGATGCAGATCCACTGCCCACGAGACATGACGGTGACTGAGCTGAAGAACCATCGCTAATTCAGAACAGGCACAGAAGCTAACAAGTGTCATTGGTATGATAGAGCGCCCCCTTGTGGGCAAACACCAGAACTAACATCTAAACATTGTATTGAAACTGGAAACATGAGGCAGTCTGGTGCCATAAAGGCGATTATAATCATGTGTGATGATCTCGATTATTAAAAAATGCCACGAACGATTAATTGCAGACCTTTTTTTTTTATCACGACTAACAGTATTATCGTATTTCGTCCCATCCCTAATCAGCCCCGGATTGCCATCTCCACTGAACTAAAGATCAAAGGAGCTGTTAACTTGTAAACTACCACTGACATCACAAGGTGGAACAGAGCAACTCCAGGTCTGTTTTTGAGGAGGTGACAACATTCTTTACTACGCATCTTTCATATAACATACTGTTCTGTCTGGAATATGTCTGGTTTAAACTATATGTAATTTATTCAGTTATAGGTATTTGTATTGTCAAAAGTAAACTGGTTTGGTTTTATGCTATTTGTGGAACATTCTAGTCAAAATAAAAACATCACCAGGGCAAATGGAAGGTTTCGGACCCTCCTACAGAAAACTTCATCGTGCCAGATGTGTGTATGTCGTGATATTACAGAGATTGTGTTTTTTGTGAAGGATCCCTGCTCCAGACAGGCCTCAGCAGCATTGAAGGACGGGGAGAGAATTTATTACCCTCACAAGGTATTCATCAAGTAAATCCTAACCTTAACCTTATGTTGCTTGTTTGTGTTGTTTAGAAAAACTATTAGAGTTCAGCCTCACAGCAACAAGGTCGTGGGTTCAACTCCCGGGTGGCGTGGGGTCTTTGTGTGGAGTTTGCATGTTCTCCGTGTGTCTGGGTAGGGTTCCTCTGGGTGCTCCAGTTTACCCTGACACTAAAAACATGTCTGAGGCAGAAACTTCACTGAGGTTTTCAACACAATCCAGTGACCAGTGAATAATTCGATTGTTGTAAGGAGATAGGTTGAAAGGTAAAGTCAGAAGGCTGTAGGCTCTGGAGATATGAGCAAAAAAGGTGGTGAATACAGATTGGATTTATGATTTAGGGTCCATGCATTAACCGCAGCTTTGCAAGTCTATTTTCAAACATTTGTGTGTATCTGGACAGTTGGAGAACAATGAAATCGATGTAATCTCCACACAGACCATCCAGGATCCCCTTTAATGCAAAGTCAGCTGCTTAATGTTTCCTCTCTTTGCACGATTCTATATGGCCATTGTTTGCATTTTACATCCATTCACAAAATCCCTGTTATTTCCCTGAAATAAGCGATCACATTTCTTCCTCAGTATAAAAATGGCTCTGCTTTGCGACACCAAACCACCCACACACATATTTGTACAACAGGAGGCTGCTGATAATCTAATAGGGACATTTGCTATTGTCCTGTATGCTCTGTGCAGCTTTGCCTCCACCTTGGCTGTCGCTGCTTCACTGCTGTGTAAATAACCTCAGTTTGACAGAAAAACAAGTGTAACAGGAGCATATGGTTCGGTCTGTGAGAGCCCAAATCTGGAGAGCAGGTGAATGTGTAAATGTGTGAATGATGGAAGCATCTCGGTGCAGGCTGTGGGAGGAAACAGGAAAAATAGGGCTTATAAATAACACAGATTGAACAGAAGTAAGGCGATTTATAATACAATCTTTAAGGATGCTCTGTGTAACTTTCCTGGTGTCCTTTACAAACACAGTATGGCAGTTGTGACCTGTAACTTAGCCAGGTCACAGGTCACAACTAACGTGATCTGTCCCGCCCATAACCCCTCCCCTCACCACATTATACAGTCCTGCTCCTGTCCCTCTGCCGACTCATTTGCACCATCTTCAAACTGTCCTTTTCCATACTACTCCAAAATGTCAGAGCCCCAGTGCAACAGGAGCAGCCATCACGACTCCCCGCCCGAGCCTGTTAACTCCTCTCTATCCACACAACAGTCTATCATTCCACCAAAGAACATTTATCTCCTTTTCCTCAATCCCCTGCTCTCTGCTCCTCTGTGCCACACGCTCCTCGCCTCCCTCAAACCAGGAAGTGACCGACTGACAGCTCAACTAACTTGTGCTGGGTGGACGTCATTACACACGCCGTGCTACGCTGTTATTTACAGCACTTTATTTGGGAGCCACAACATCCCGGAGCCCTTTGTACATGAACTTTGGGACTTTGTGCATAAAAAAATATATATATATATAATTTTTGTTTGGACGTAGTTTGAACCTGGGGACACTTTATGTTGGGCATTATTATTTTAATACATTTTGAATATTTTAATTCATTTTGTTTTGTCCATTTGCTGGGGAGGATACACACCTCGCAGTGTATATCCAAACAATATCAACATTAAACTTTGACTGAACTGAATACACCCTACAGCCAAAATCCACCCATCTATTTTCTTCAGCTTATCCAGAGCTGGGTCTCGGGTGCAGCAGTCTAAGCAGGAACTCCCAGACTTCCCTCACCCCAGACACTACCCCAAGGTGTTCCCAGGCCAGAGAGACATAGTCCCTCCATTATGTCCTGGGTCTTCCCCGGGGCCTCCTCCCGGTGGGACATGCCCAGAACACCTCCCCAAGGAGGCGTCCAGGGGACAGGACATCCTGAGCAGATGCCCGACCCACCTCAGCTGCTCCTCTCGATGGAGCAGCGTCTCTACTCTGAGCTCCTCCCATTTAACCAAGCTCCTCACCCTATCTCTAAGGGAGCACCCAGCCACCCTGCAGAGGAAACAAAAACCCATAACACCTTAAATGCCAAGAGAAAGACTTGGCTGGCACCCTATCATCAAACTAAAAATCAAAAACCATTACCAAACCATCAGAAAGCAACCTTCACTGAAAGAAGTCGGGATGGGCACTGGAACACACTTTCATAACAGTGCCAAGTCTTAATGGTCCAGTGGATCAATAAGGTCCAGTGCCATCGGTGCAGCTGTTAGCAGAGCTGCAGAGTCACACAAATGTCACAGTCAAAGTGGAGCATGAAACATCGCTCATCTCAAAAGGTTCCAAACACACGACCTGGCAGCACCGATTTGAAAAAAAAAGAAAGATCATCACTTACATCTATGCATCTAAATAAATACATTCTGTCAAAACTTCGACGTGTCACTTTAACTCAAGTCTGCAGTGTTTCTTAGACTTTTCTGTGGGTTTCAATATTAAATTATTTAATTATGTTTATTATGTACAGTGCAAACAAACCCTGATGGCACCTGTGACCTATAGAAATAACAGTAGTAACACTTTACACCACTCTCATGTCAGTCCTGTTAAACATGTGTCCCTTGCCCTGTTCGATCTCCCTCTATTTCATTTCGGTGTGATCATTTTTCACCACAAATCCCTATTGATCCTGTGTGCGCTGCATGTTCCATTACCCAGAATTACTCAGCGGCCGATGCAGCGTGGCCCATATTAATCAATGGAACCTTTGTAACTAACAACCTTGTTATTCTTTCACAGCCAAAGCCAATGAGCGTCTGGCTGTATACAAGGCCCATTATTAAGAGTGGAGAGGAGACGTTACACATGGGTATTGATCATGTGAGGAGGAGGCCTGCGGTCGATAGCAGCTCCAATGAAAAATCGTCTGTTTTAAAAGACTTTATCCACCGAGAGGAGCAGTGCTTTGTATTCAGCCATCACACCAGCTCCTGTTGTGCTGCGGAAGTGGAAGTTTGTTCTTAGTCAGCTTTATGTGGGTCTAGCTCAATTAGTTTAAAGGTTCACTATGTAACTTTACTTTACTAGGGTCTGCCATCTGTTTCATGGACATTTTATAGCATTGCCTGGAATTGAAAATGGCTTCTGGATGGGAGCCAAAACGTCCTGATAGCGAAAACAGTGTCCAGATGACTACCTCTGAAGCCTGTATCGGACCACTCCTGGACGAATGAGGGATTGCTCCATCTCGTCTGCCCAGAATGTTCCAAAGTATGGCATTAAAGTTACCTGGCGCTATAGAAACGAGCAGGTGATGCCACAAGGTCAAGTTCTAAGACAGATATATGGAGAGACGGCCCCGTTCACGATATGAATCCATGTTTTAAAGGTATAATCCTACACTCTGTCATCTGTTTGTCTCCATGGCGATAGCATATTATAGCATGGCCAGAAGTGTTCCACAGTGTGGCATTAAACTCATCCATGGAGAAAAGTTAAGTTAATGCACCTTTAGGTAATATTCGCTCCAAAAGATTAACGACGCTGTATGTGCTTTTTTCTGTCTTAAAATGGGAGCACAGATCTAGTTCATGGCTAACAACTAACAACTAGCATGCTACCCATACACTTCCTGACTCTCGGACAATAACACATATTATAAATAGTGTTTCCTTGTTTATCACGGGGGTTATGTTCCAAAAATAACCAACAATAATAAACACACATTTTATTTTTTACAATATATGTTTTGCTGTAAACCCCCTCACCACACACTTTATACACTTTTCTCAGACAGACATTAACATTTCTCTCTCGTTTAAACTCTCTCAAAGTTCAAACCTTCATAGATTTTTAAAATAAGCTCAGTTTTATAGAACAAAACCAAATACTATACTGTACTGTAAATAAAAATGATGCTTTTAGAAATACAGTGACAAATGTAATTTTAATGATCAACTTATGAGGTTGGACAAATAAATGATGTAATAGTGACTCAGGCGTGTTTCACAGCTCCTCTGACCCCGCCTCCTCCTCTGACCCCGCCTCTTCCTCTGACCCCGCCTCTTCCTCTGACCCCGCCTCTTCCTTTGACCCCGCCTCTTCCTCTGACCCCGCCTCTTCCTCTGATCTGCCTCTTCCTCTGACCCCGCCTCTTCCTTTGACCCCGCCTCTTCCTCTGACCGCGCCTCTGACCGCGCCTCTTCCTTTGACCCCGCCTCTTCCTCTGACCCCGCCTCTTCCTTTGACCTCACCTCTTCCTCTGACCCCACCTCTTCCTCTGACCCTGCCTCTTCGTCCTGGCGTCGCTGTCGTGTTTCATAAAGTCTTGTAGTTTTTGTGAGGATGATGTTTGTTTCTTTTTCCGTCACTGATCCTCAAAGTTAAATCAGACTCATCCACACGATGGTCTTGTTGCAGTTTCAACCCTTTTTGCTCCTTGTTCAAACTTATTGCTGCGTCGTCCTGATGTTATTTTCCTCCTTCTTTATGTTGAGTTTACATGTAAAGTCTCTAATGAACACTAGATCTGGATGCTCGTCCAGAGCGTCCACAAAGCATCGGAGGCGTTTGTCTTCAAATGCAAAAGCGTCCAGTGGTTCTTGATGCCCCGGTGTTTCAGAGTCACGGAGCTAACATCAAACATTTATGTAAATTTGTCTGAACAGATTCTGTACTGTACAGGAGACACGGAGGAGACTGATGGACAATGGTCTACAGTCCCTCAGCCAATCAGGACGCAGAACAAAATGGTTCACAGTCCCTCAGCCAATCAGGGCGCAGAACACAATGGTCTACAGTCCCTCAGCCAATCAGGACACAGAACAAAATGGTCTACAGTCCCTCAGCCAATCAGGACGCAGAACACAATGGTCTACAGTCCCTCAGCCAATCAGGACGCAGAACACACGTCTTCATACACTGCAAAAATAAAGCATGCAAATTGCACCAAAAAAATCCTTGAAACTGGGAAACTGCGAAAAGTGAACCGCGATATAGTGAGAGACAGTGGTTTTATTTTGATCTCAAGAGCTGCTAATACAACATATATGTACTGGGGCAAGACACTGGGGAAAAAAGATCAGATACGTCGCTTTTAAAATTAAAACAAAGCATCTCTCTCCATCTTATCCTTTTCTAAACGACGTCTTCTCCATCCTCCAGTCTCATACTTGTCCTGGTTTGGTGATACTGAGAAACTAAAAAAATAAAAAAGTGGCCTTGAACAAATCCGTGACGTGTAACAATCTGATTTCCTCCATGATCCTTCGCCTTCACGAGCTGAAAATCCAAATTCCGATCTGCTTTGACGAGAGATTGTAAAAGTCTCCAAACACACCTGACCCCACGTGTCCTTGGGCATCTTAATAACTTCACTGCTAACGAGACAGCTTTAACGAACTGTACACACTTTAAAACACGCTGTTAACCTTCACCTGCACTAATTACTCCCAGACGTCGTGTTGAACCGATGACCTACTGACCTGTCCATAAGTTAATGATGAGGAGCATAAAACAGGTCACAAAACAAGCGCAGATGAAAAGCGTCTTGTGTTTCATGAGTTGCAGAGGCGGGTTATCGATGCTTCTGCTGTTTTAATTGATCCATAAATCACTCACCTTTGACATTTCAGCTCATTTGTGCTGTTAACGATGTCATTTTAAAGCCTTACCATGTCACTTTTTAGCCTAAAAACAGACAAATAGCGTGTTTTTTGTGTGTTCACTGTGTGTAATCTGCTTGTCTCCATGGAAATGTTGTTTCTTTGGCTGTAATATTCCGCAGTTTTGGTCTAAGACAATGTTATACTGTAATGCCACTGTTAAACTCAACTATTCCCATGGAGAATGTTCCAAATCATGGGTTTAATTTTCTTTTCCCATCTAATCTTTCAGGTGATGTGAACGTTACCCAGTGATATATTGATATTTCATAGGTCTCCCACTAAAGATGATCAGACACTGTGATGTTTTTGTGGCGTATTGGTGGGTTTCAGATTAAATTACAACGTTCTATAGGCCAATAATGTTCCACACAGAAGGAGGCAGCTGAAATTGTTATTATGCAATTGCAGATTTGTGTTGTATAGTCGAGGCGTCTCCAACTTTTTTCCCGGTGAGCTACTTTTACAAAATGAAAATGGCAAAGAGCTACTAGTTTTAGTGTTTAAGAGCCACAGCAGCTTTACATGGGGAGTTAGACGCCGATAAAACTGTCAGGATTTGGGGTTTTTTGTGTGTTTTGCTCTATTTCCCTCCTCTCTTCTGTATCTGAGCCTGGAGCTGGTGGAGATTCAGGCTCCTCCCGTTCACACCTCCACCTGATCCACCACCAGCTGCACCTGGGGAGGAGAAAGGAGCCAGGACCTGACACTCGGGGTCAGATCGTCTTGTCATCTTCATGTCGTTCTGCGGTGGACTCGCTCGTCTATCCACCGTGATTCCACTCCTCTGAACTACCCTACACCTCCATCTCTGACCCAGCTCTCCACGTCCAGTACGAACGCCCCAGACTTTGACCCTGCGCCCCACGACCCAGGACGACTGCCTACAACAGCGCCCCCAACTGTCTGTTATGACCTTCATTCAGTTTACTATATCTACAGATAAACTCTGTTCTAACTGTTTCCCTGAGTCCTGCCTCTTTGGTCCCGCGCAGTCATTATGACAAAAACATGCATTGTGTTCTGCGTCCTGATTGGCTAAAGGACTAGAGGATTGTGTTCTGCGTCCTGATTGGCTGAGGGACTGTAGACCATTGTGTTCTGCGTCCTGATTGGCTAAAGGACTGTAGAGCATTGTGTTCTGCGTCCTGATTGGCTGAGGGACTGTAGAGCATTGTGTTCAGCGTCCTGATTGGCTAAAGGACTGTAGACCATCGTGTTCTGCGTCCTGATTGGCTGAGGGACTGTAGACCATTGTGTTCTGCGTCCTGATTGGCTGAGGGACTGTAGAGCATTGTGTTCTGTGTCCTGATTGGCTAATAGACTGTAGACCATTGTGTTCTGCGTCCTGATTGGCTAAGAGACTGTAGACCATTGTGTTCTGCGTCCTGATTGGCTAAGAGACTGTAGACCATTGTGTTCTGCGTCCTGATTGGCTAAGAGACTGTAGACCATTGTGTTCTGCGTCCTGATTGGCTGAGGGACTGTAGACCAAGGTTTGAACTTTGAGAGAGTTTAAAAAAGAGAGAAATGTGAGAAAATGTTAATGCCTGTGGAGAAAAGTGTATAAAGTGTGTGGTGGGGGGTTTTACAGACCTACAACCTTCAGTCTAATCTACAAAGCACAAAAGAACAATGTGTGAACTCTTCAGTTTTAATTGAACAAAAGTCACATTTTGGACTCGAGCTGAGACCCACCAGCGGCGCCATGGAAACAAAAGCACTGAGATATTTATTTATAACCTGTTTACACAATAAACGAGTGAGGAGAAAGAAAAGAGAGAAAGAGAGGGATGGAGAGGAGAGGCAGAGAGCGAAAGAAAGAAAGGAGAGAGAAAGAGAGGGATGGAGAGGAGAGGCAGAGAGCGAAAGAAAGAAAGGGGAGAGAAAGAGAGGGATGGAGAGGAGAGGCAGAGAGCGAAAGAAAGAAACGAGAGAAAGAGAGGGATGGAGAGGAGAGGCAGAGAGCGAAAGAAAGAAAGGAGAGAGAAAGAGAGGGGTGGAGGAGAGAGGCAGAGAGTGAAGGAAAGAAAGGAGAAAGAGAAATAGAGAGATGGAGAGGAGAGGCAGAGAGTGAGAAAAGAAAGAAAGAAAGGAGAGAAAGAGAAGAGAGACAGATTGGAGAGACTTGTCAGGGAGAGAAAGAGAGAGAGAAAAAAGAAAGGGAGAGAAAGGGAGGAGAGAAAGAGAAAGATTAAAGAAAGGGGGTGAAAGAAAGAGAGAGAGAGAGAGAGAGGAGAGAGAGAGGAGAGAGAGAGAGAGAGAGAGAGAGAAGAAAGATGAGGTAAAGAAAGAGAGAGAGAGAGAGAGAAGAGGAAAGAAAGGGGAGAGAAACAGAGAAATAGAGGGATGGAGAGGGAAAGGCAGAGAGTGCGAAAGAAAGGAGAGAGAAAGAGAGAAATAGAGGGATGGGGAGGCAAAGAGAGGGAGAGATTGAAGAGGTATGTTAGGGAGAGAAAGAGAGAAAGAAAGCGGAAAGAGGAGTGAAAGGGGGAGAAAGAGAGAGAAAAAGGAAAGAGAAAAGAAAGGGGGAGAAAGAGAGGGAGAGAGATAGGAGAAACATGTTAGGGGGAGAAGGAGAAAAAAAGGGGAAAAGAAAGGAGAGAGAAAGAGGAAGAGGAAAAGAGAAGGAGAGGGGGAGAGATAGGAGAAACATGTTAGGGAGAGGTAGAAAGAGAAAGAGGACAGAGGAATGCACGGGAGAGAAAGAGGGAGAGAGAGGAGAGCGATATGATGAAGAGAAAGAACAGAAAGAAAGATTACTCCAACAGAGAGAGGGAAGGAGAGATGGAGATAGAAAGATAGATGGAGAGAACCCCCACAGAGAGAGAGGCAGGACAGATCATGATGGATGGAGGGAGCGTGAGGGAAAGGTCTGACACTGTTTGGTCTCCTTCACCTAATCCTCCATAAACAGTGTCTCTAAAACGCTCCAGCTCAAATATTTACCCCGTCGCCTCCTGATTCTGCTCGTGTGGACAAGAGAAACAAACACGACACGAAATACAACATCCTCGACCAAAGGACAGTGCGAAAAATGAACACGGGATCAGGTTTAATCGGAAACAGCATCAGTTTTTATTTTAGTCCCAGTTTAGACTCAAACATCACGGATCCACGAGGGAAATGACTCTGGCTCAGTCGCTCCTGCATCACAACATTTTTAAATTTAACCTTTATTTAACACTGAGGTTTGACCATCTTTTATCAAACGAGTCCAAGAGGCATCAACACAGACGAAAGATTTTATATAAAACAGGTCATGGAAAAAGTAAGAAATAGTGGCAGGTCAGTGGCTGCATTTCCACGTCTTTCCAGAGGGAGTCAAAATGAGACAGAGGGAAAAAAAAAGTAAATATATCGCCTCTTTAGTTCAAAGTTTGATGTCGGGTGTGTAAATGTGCCATTTCCTGCTCCTAATCCAGATAAACTTACCCCAAACCAAAACTGCCTGCTCCTGCCTGCACCTCAGTTGCCCTAAACCAGAGAACAGTGGGACAGTGTTTGTATCTGACCAGTGTAAAATCAAACTAAACCATCTTCCCCGATTTGCTTCATCAAATTTGTTTCTGCTGTTTTTCATGGATCTGCTGTGAGATGCTTAGTGCATGCTGTGTCCTGTCTGCTCCTGCCTGCTCCTGTCTGCTCCTTTCTGGTCCTGTCTGCTCCTGCCTGCTCCTGTCTGCTCCTGTCTGCTCCTGTCTGCTCCTTTCTGCTCCTGTCTGCTCCTGCCTGCTCCTGTCTGCTCCTTTCTGCTCCTGCCTGCTCCAGTCTGCTCCTGCCTGCTCCTGTCTGCTCCTGTCTGCTCCTATCTGCTCCTGTCTGCTCCTTTCTGCTCCTGTCTGCTCCTGTCTGCTCCTGCCTGCTCCTGCCTGCTCCTTTCTGCTCCTGCCTGCTCCTGCCTGCTCCTTTCTGCTCCTGCCTGCTCCTGTCTGCTCCTGCCTGCTCCTGCCTGCTCCTGCCTGCTCCTTTCTGCTCCTGTCTGCTCCTGTCTGCTCCTGCCTGCTCCTTTCTGCTCCTGTCTGCGCTGAACCACAGCCCATTAAGGCTCCATATGTTTGCTGTCCTGAACTGGGTTTTGCTCTGACAGTTTTTATCAATTGATACCGACAAAAGGGTGTAGAACGCTTCCCTTCACTGCTCAGGGCGGCTGTTCTAAACTTACTTTGTTTTGTGTCAGTGAAAGCTCCAGATGTTAAATTAATTAATGGGGGGTTTAATGATTAATTTCAAGCAGCAAAGAAATAAATCACAACAGTGTCATCATTGTCCAACTGCTCCAACAACAACATTTTTTAAAACCAATTTGCTCTATTTCTTATTCATTCTAAAGGTGCACTGTGGAACTTTTCTGGTGTGGGGCTTTTCTCCATGGAGATGCCACCAGACCAAGTTATAGGTCTGATCTATGGAGAGGAGAGAGGTACACGGCTGCTAATCTGAGCCAGTGGCCTCATTTATACACGGTTGGGAAAGTGTCTTGCCCAAGGACACAACTAAATTCTGCACTTGCTGAAGCACAGTTTGAACCACTAACGTTCATGAAACTAACAGTCCATGAAATGATTATTCGCTTTCAATAAAAAAAGTAATGAAATAATGAATGAAATACAATAATTACATGTTAAAAGTGATGTATTTGTTTGTATAAATGATTAAATGGTTCAGTTCTGCTGCTGCACAGTTCAAATCTGTGACACTCGTGGATCATTAAGGAATAATTTGCACATTTAAAATTACAATATATATGTAAACTGACTTAAAAAATATAATAATCAAACAAACAAGTCTGATGACCTCCTCGTTGCTCCTGCCTGCTCCTGCTTACGCCTGTCTGCTCTTGTCTGCTCCTGCCTGCTCCTATCTGCTCCTGCCTGCTCCAATCTGCTCCTGCTTACTCCTGCTTGCTCCTGCTTACTCCTATCTGCTCCTGCCTGCTCCTATCTGCTCCTGCTTACTCCTGCTTGCTCCTGCTTACTCCTATCTGCTCCTGCCTGCTCCTATCTGCTCCTGCTTACTCCTGCTTGCTCCTGCTTACTCCTATCCGTTAGAAAACTGCGGTGCGCAGTGGGAGCTGACGCTGCCATAACCGTCGTCACAACAAAAAGCTGTGCAGCTGTCGACCTCTCATATGGATATCTGCAGATCACACGAGGGAGAAGCACTTTTTTTTCCCATTTTTGTACCAAAATGACTCTGCGACACTACTGATTCCTACACACATCATCGATTAAGAAAACAAAACTGAAGAACAAAGTAAGAGCAGAGCAGTGTGGAGGTGAACATGGGCATCGATCGACAAAATGGCGTCTTAAAAATAGACAATTCAAACTCGAAGAAGTAGAAACAACTACGACATGATTAAAAACTTAAGTCCAAAATAATTTATGAGCCACATTACGATAAAAATGTTGTGTTTTATGTAACGTTTTCTGGCTTTACAACCAAACGCAGACCTGACCCACTCCCCAGCGCCAGTGTGACCCTTTATCAAGACTCATTATTAAGTGAGGCTGATGCTGTAAGATTCAATGTAATGTAATCATCTCTGTGTAGATAAAGCTAACTGCTAACTGCTAACCTCTTCACTGCGCTTTATCTGATCTTAATGTGTGACATGGAGGACTAAACTGCTCTGAATGTGCATTATGGCTTCATTTAACGGCTCTGTGATAAGCAAATGCTATAATTACATCTTTGTCGAACTACTGGATGGACGTTTAGGAGTCCGCACTCAATTAGACCCCCTCTAATTTAATTTTGTTGAGAAAATAATTTGTAATTTGTCTCAGATGAAGCTTTCGCAAACGCTCACTGCACCGCTCATCAGACAGAGAATGAACCGCTCCACATTTCTTCAAAAACAAATGTTTGCTTTGAATTTATCTTGATTAAATTGCATCTGGAGTCGTTAAAACCTCATATGTAATTCGTTTTCCTCGAGAGGGCTTATGAAACTGTCTGATGGAAAAATAATAAAACTGAGATCATTAAGGAGAATTATTATTTTTTGTTATTGTGAAAAACTGTTTAGTCGTAATAATTTCCCTCTGGCTTTTTCATATTTGTGGAATGTGAACGCAGCAGTTTTGATCGAGTCTTTACACTGTGGAACTTTCAAGGCAAAGCATCTCCATGGAGACAAGCAGGTAACGACCACAGACTGTATTTAAATGGACGTCGTTAACCTGGTTCCTGCCTCGTTCAAACAGGAAGTGATCATGGCGCTTTCGGCTCCATCGACTCCAATTCACTTTACATTAGAAAACTGTCACTGTCCCGTCTCTCTCTGTACCTGCTGCTGTCAGACTCCTCATTTTGGTCTTAAATGTTCGGATTTACCCCCTCGGCATGATCCTGGGGTTCACCTGATTAAAAGCCGCATGCTTTAATTTTAGAAAGAAAAACTTGTACAAGCCGCACCGGATTTTAAGCCGCAGGTTCCCACGTAGTAATATGAAAACTTAGCTCAAAAACGTTCATTTGTGAGGGACTAGTGCAGTTTGCATGCTTTTTTTTTGTACAGGCGCGTGTTTCTGCGTCCTGATTGGCTAAAGGAGGTGTCGTGTTCTGCGTGTAAAGCAGGCGCGTGTTCTGCGTCCTGATTGGTTAAAGGAGGTGCGTGTTCTGCGTCCTGATTGGCTAAAGGAGGTGTCGTGTTCTGCGTCCTGATTGGCTAAAAGTAGGTGTCTAAAGTTCTGTGTCCTGATTGGTTATTGGCTAGGAGTGCCGTGTCTCCTGTACAGGACAGATGCTTCAGACCAAATTTACTAAAATATTGGATGCTGCAGTGTGACTCTGAAACAGTCACGTTGGACCTTTGTATTTGAGACAAACGCCCCCAACCTCTCTTTCCCTCTTTCCCTCTCTCTCTTTCTTTCTTACTCTCTCTCCTTCCCCCATTATTATCCCTGCTCTCTCTTTCATTCCTCTCTCTTTCTTTCTCTCTCTCTTTCTTTAACCCAGTATTATCTTTCTCTCTCTTTCATCCTCCTCATCTTTCTCTTCTCTTTTTCTCTATCTTCTTTATCTTCTCTATCCTCCTCTTTCGCTCTCTCTCAACTCCATCCCTCCATCCTCTCTTTCTCTATTTCTCTTCTCCACCCTCTATCCCTCATTCCTCTATCCTACGTCCCTCCATCTTCTCTTTCTCTGTCCTCTTCACCCTTCTCTCGACTCCATTCCCCTCTCTCATCCCTCCATCTCTTTCTTTCTCACTCTCTCTCCTCTAACCCCCATTATAATCCCCTCTCTCTCTTTCATTCCTCTCTCTTTCTTCCTCTTTTTCTTTCTTTCTTTCCCTCCGCAGTAGCACTTTGAGCAGATGGTGCGGTGGCATTCAGGCTCCGCACATCCCCCAAAAATGACCCAATATTTGGCAACAGTCTGGGGCTTGTCTGCTCCGCTCTTTTCCTCCTGGGTTATTTTCAGCGGCGTCAGAACAGACTTAAAAAACGAGACGTTATTGGTTGTGACACGAGCTCGCACTGTTCTGTCATTGCGCGTCAAGAGCGAAACGCCGCCCCAGTAACCGTTATGTCAGCGCGAGCTAAATGAAGGTTAGATATGTGTCATGTTCGCTAATGTACAGAGTCGGAACAGTGGGAATAATTGAGACAGTGGAATAAAGTGATTCAGTTCAGCTGCTTCGGACTTTGATGGATCCATTACTGTCCAAAGGAGACAGAATGTGCCGTGATCAAGTCAGGAGCGATATCGAGCATCGGTGATTTATGGGATTTATGTGAACCAGGGACGTACGGTCAGGGGAGGTACCTGGCCTCATGGTAGGGGGCGCTCGTGAGCCCAGGGATTCGTGTAACTCCCACAGAATAGTGACAGCAAACTACAATTTAGAGTTACAAGTCAAGTTTAGCAATTCACTATTTTCTTCTTGTCTGTTCTACTTTTTAAATGGAGGAAGATACATATTAAAGCTCAGTTTTCTAAACTGGACTTTGGGTCGAAGCAGGAGGTTAGAATTAAAGGACCAACGCTAAAGGAGCTAAAGGGTTTGCTCCAGACGACGGGACAAAGACTCGCTCTTTTCAAACACAGTGGGACCAAATGGGAAGAAATTTAATGATTCAATCCACTGAAAACTGGGGAAACAGAATAAGGATAAAAAAACAATATAAAACCAGCTTTTTATTTCATACTATTAGAGATATTTCATACAGACTTTGGAACTTTTATTTTGAAATGATTTTTTTATTCTGGCCCTAAGTCACTGGGAGAGACACTGACCCGGGCCAAATGTCCTGACTCCTGGTTTATATGTTTGTGAATCTGTGACACATCAGAGCCTCATGAACCTCACACACGTCACTGATGTTCACACATTACGAGGTTTTGTCCAATGATTTCAGCTCATTTAATCCAATATGGTAAAAGACAAAGTTTAAATCTGTCAACTGGACAAATCGTTGTAGAAGTGAAGACGTTTCGCCGCGTCTTCAGTTCTGCTCAGATCGGTGGTGGACATCCTCATCCTCCCCAGATCTGAGCTCTTGCACGACATGTTTTATTCATTTCTCTTTCTTATTTGGGCTGATTGGTAAAAACAAAGAAACTGATGTAAAACGAATGTCCTCATGTATGGGACATTTGAATCATTTTGATAAAACATTTGAATAATGATTTGCAAAAATTGTAATGACCCTGAAAACAGCAACATTTGTCGTGAGTAAAAACAAAATGAGAAACAACAACGGTGTAAACCCTCCGTCGTCCAGGTCTGATCCACAGCAAAAAACGACAAATTGTCATAAGAGTAAAGACGTTTCTCTGCTCATCCAAGCCGATGTTTAGAGTTTCAGAGTGGTTAGCCCCTTCGTTCAGATCAACATAAGTGTCCAGCAGTGATTTGAGCAGAACTCAAGAAGCAGCGAAACGTCTTCACTTTTACAACGATTTGTCTTCGTCTTTTGCTCTTGGAACAATGTGTCTCATGTGAAAAGCTGCTGACAGGAGCAGGAGACAAAAAAATATATATTAAAAAAAAAAAAAAAAATATACTAAGCATTCTCTTAAAAAAATGTCTAAATTGAACATTTTTGGATCGTTGCTGTTCTTCTTCTTCTTCTTCTAAAAATTTGCACTGTGGCCTAGACGACCCAATATGTGTCGTCCACATATGAGGAGCCAGGTCTCAGGAGGATAAATCTGTCTGAAGGAGCAGCTTTTGTCTCCACTTTCACCTTAAACTACCCTATTCAACCTTTAATGACCCTACTATTGTTCTCTTTGTTTTGGGTCTGGTGGAGTTATAGACAGGGGCAGATTATGTCTCAGTCCCTGTTTCTGTTTAAGGAAGAATTGTCTTTCCACACAAAAATACCTCGACTTAAATCTGCGGAATGAGAAATGTGATACTTCTGAGTTTGCTGTCAGACTCATAATCAGGCGGGTGAGGTGAGGTAAAGTGTCTTGCCCAAGGACACAAGGACAGCTCAACCAGTTTTTTTTATGTCAAGAGCTGGATTTGAACCACCAACCTTTGGATCCAACTGAGCTGCTGTCAACCACATGAACAAAACTATAATAAATGCATCTATAGATATAACACTGCAGATAGTTATACATGAAAGAGCATTATGTCACTTTTCGTTGGTCTCCATGGAGATATTATTGATTTGTCTGGAATGTTCCACAGTATATTATTCATCTTATTATCTCCACAGCAGGTGGCAGCACCAGGGCAAGTTACAAGTCAGATCTATGGATAGGCAAGCCTGTATGTGCGTAGTATAAATGTGTTTTTCAAGGTGTTTTTGAGCAAGAAAAACTGCGATTGCATAAATGCTAGATAGATTTTTAATGCCATACTGTGGGACTTTCAGGGCAAAGAGACAAGCAGGTGGCATCATCTACTGGATAAAGCACAAAACAAACAAACAAACAAACAAACAAACAAACAAACAAACAAAAAGCTCTTGTTCTTCGCCCTGCACCAGCACCAAGAACATTCATATTATTTGTCTGTTTTTTAGTCTATTTTACAAGTTGACTTCAGGGGTTTTTCACAAAAAATTTAAAATAAATGTATTTAAACTGTTTAATTCCAAAATCTTGCCCTAAAACGCAATTTTTAATTCAGAATAACAGAACCCAGGGATGTGTCCGTCTTGTTTAGAGTTCCCAGGGACCCAGGGTTTCTCCTGTGTCGTTTATTTCAATCAGAGCTTCTTCTTCATTTGCTGATTCCACCATGAGCCAAACTCCATTATTTAAACATTTCTTTAATCAGACATTGATTCAACAGCTCTTCTCCTCTGCGGAAAATCAACACTGACTCACATAGAATCAAATAAATTAATAAAAAAAACTGAGATATGGCGCTTAATTGGTGAGAGACAATCAACACCGACACTCTCAAAGTACAGTGTATTTTTAGTAAACTGTGACGATCAGCCCTTAAACCTGCACAGAGACATTTTTATTATTATTATCATCAAGTCAAGTCTGTATGTAATAAATAATAATAGATTTTATTAATAATGCACTCTTCACTCAACAGAATCCCAGAGCGCTACAGCAAAAAAGAACTTTAAAATACTAATTGCTCAAAGCTAAAAACATCAACAATAAACTTTTCTAAATAAAAAGGTCTTTAGCTTTAAAAAGTCCAGGCTGCGGCTCTGGGCAGGAGGCAGGTCCAGAGTCGTGGTGCAGCTGAACAGAAGCTCGGTTCCCCGTCGTTCAGAGCCTCTGAGGGTTTGAGGATTGAAGTGATCAGGTCTCGCAGATACAGTGGTGCCTGAGCAGTGATGCATTTATGGGTCAGTAGAAGAGTTTTGGATTTGGATGAAACAGGAGCCAGTGATTTAAGAATGGCAGTGATATGTTCAAATTTCCTGACTTTCATTAGGATTCTGGCGGCGCTGTTTTGGATGTCTTGTAGTTTTTGAATGTTCTTGGCAGGAAAAAGTCCATTATAATGATCCAACCTTGAGGAGATAAAGGCCTGGACAAGTTTCTCTGCATCTGGCAGGTTTGGAGATGTTTCGCAGATGGTGAAACGACGTCTTGCTCAGGTGTTTCATGTGGTTACAGAAAGTCAACTGTGGATCCAACCGAACCCGGGTTAGTGACTGAGGAGGACGACCTCACCATGAAAGATGCTATAGGAAAGAATGTGTGTTTTCAGAGTCTTAAACACAACCTAAATGATAAAAAAACAGCTTTAGGTTTATTTATTTAAATGGGACAGTGCACATTCATAAACATATAAATGTAAATGTGCCAGAATTAGCTCGAAGGTCCTTTACATCTGTCGTCTCTGTCAGGTTAAAGAGATAAAAACAACAAGAAAATACAACTTCATACAATAGACAGAAGAACAGATCAATTACAATTCATAGGACAGACATGGATGAAACAAAGAAACACAATCAGAACAAACACTGACATGTACAAAGTAGCAGAACATGAATGATCACAGTTCTGGTTCCTCTTGATGCATCGTTTCAGATTCATTTTAAATGTGCTGAAGATGTTGTTCCACATTTCTGTTCCTTGACTGATATCACCTTTGACTAAATGTAGTGCGTCTGTGTGGTTTTACACAGTCACGTCTGGTAGAGGCGACTGTTTCTCTCGTCCTGGTTTTGGCCTTAATAAACTCACCCACAGGAGCGAGTCCATTTAAGACCTTATACACTGAACACGCTAGTTTAAAATTTCTAAAAAAACCTAAAATATTATATTTCTGAAGTATGAGACAATCATGAAAAGATAAAGATTTTCTATCAAATATTTTTAAAGGTTTTTAAAAAAGTGATTCTTTTGCTTTTATGGTTGTCGTACTTGCCAATGACCAGTTAATAATACAGTTTTCAATGTGAGATAAAATCATGCTGTGGAGAAACATTTTAGCTGCATTTTCTGACAATGATGGTCTAATTTGTTGGTAAAAGGTTACATACTGTGGCTTTAAGTATCAAAACTGAGCATTTTCCACAGTTGTAAGTCCATATTTGGAATACTAAAGTGCTAATCCAGAGCAAAACTGATGAAGATATCGCCCCCCGCTGCACCGGTGGTGTAGCACAGAGCCGACACTTCGCCAGAGTCGATGGAGCCAGAAGTGCGCCCGTGATTACCTCCAATTTGGAACACAGCGGCGGCTAGCAGGTTCGCTATGTCCATTTATATATACAGTCTATGGTCTGCATTGAATTATAAAGCATTTTCGTCCAAGAATCAGCGAGTGTGCGTTGGCATGCTAGTCGTTGTTAGCATTACCGTCACGTCTGCTCGGGTGTTGTGAATGGAACGTTTAAGGTAAATGAGGAATTTTGGAGGATCACTTCAGACTCTTTAAAATGATTTTTTTTTCATGTTTCAGAGGCGAGAGAGCGGAGTTTGGCTCAGCTAGCATGCTAACCACACACTTCCTGAATCTCACAATACAATTTTGACCTCAAGAGCTGCTTATACAATATATCTGGACTGGGGCGAGACACTTTTTGCTCAGATACATTGGAAAAAAAGGTGTTTTAATAGTGACGAGCTGTGGCAGAAATGCTTTTAGACGCATATTTCTGCTCCTTTGGCGTTGTAATGGTTCAGTCTCAAGGTCCCTGTAGATTTTCACATAGGCATTTTTCCCCCACACATTTAAAGCTACCTGACAGCAAACCTGCATAGTTCTGTGATCATTTCTGCGCTCTTAGCTGAATCCGTCTGGCATTTAAGTTGAATAATATGTTTTCAGTAGAAGGACACATTTCTAGCAGATGCACAGCTTACACATTATATTTCTCTTATGTATTTGTTTGTCAGATAAGAGGTATTATCCGCTGCTGGGTGGCTTTTATGTATTTGTTGAAGGTTATATTTCACTATACTTCCATTGTCTTAAATGCCAAAGCTTTCCGATGTGAGCGATAATTGCAGAGATAACAAGATGCCGTCTGCGCAGAAGAGGTTTAGCAATTTACTGCAAATTTTCCTCTCTCCATTAGGAAATACATCCTTTTGAGGAAATAAATGAATGATTCAACTGTAATTCATGCCCATAGACATGACACCAGTCCACATGACCAGTAGTGGATTGAGTATTTTTGACTATTGACTACTCGTATTGTTATGGATCTTCTTGACCTAACCTTGACACATCCTTTGCTTCAGGTGGAGTGTAAGGTTAGGTCAAGAAGATCCATAACAATACGAGTAAAGATTTAAAATAAAGAAAGCCATAACAGCAGGCAGGACGTCTGGGGTCCCATTTATGACATAATTATCTGGGGAAAACTCAAATGTTTTTTCCTGAGCGCTCTGAGAAAGAAAACCCAGTAAAAAACAAACGAAACAAACCTAAAAGAAGCTAAACTCCAGCTTTAATTTTGATCTGTGATGAAAGGCCAATGTTACAACATGATGAACAGCTCATCAAAGTCACTTTAGCATGACACGCTTCTTTAATGACTCGTTCTTAGTCTTTTATAGCACACAGGTTTAATCTGACATATGAAGCTCATTAAATAAAAATAAAATAAAAATAAAGGCTATGCTTGCAGAGAGAGCCAGCTGCATTGCAAACTCAGCAAACTCTGCCTGGAGGTAAAGATTTACCAAGGACAAATAGTGGAATTGGCTCAGTGCTAAAAGATACTTCACTTTTTCAATATTAAAGAAGTACATCATGTGCAAATGTAAAAAATAAATATGTAACTATGAACTGTAGACTCCAGGGTAAAGACATATGGGTTCTACTGTTTAAATTATGAAATTGTTTTTATAAAAGTATTACCCTTTACAGTGAACAAAATACGTTTATTACGGGTTTATTTTGATGCCATTTCCAGAGTCAAGAACAACTGATGTTTCTGTTCGTGGCCGTCTTTGGTTTTCCAGAAGACTTCCCTCAGTGTTCAACTCAGTTTTTGCAAGATGCCATCTCCTCTTACATTGGAAATAAAAAAAAAAATCCTCATCCAGCATCAATGGATCAATGAGGTTATGTCCTTTTTGAAAGTGGAGAAGATTAGTTTTCCAAGAAGGGTCATGTAAAGAAATTTTATAGAAAGTGGCAAACATTTATTGACTTTTTTGAAACTGTCTAGGCCAACCACCAGCGCCCCCCTCCCGCTTATTTATTTTTGATTTACGTATAATATTATGACTATTATTTATTTTGTTATGATTTATAATATTTTTTTATTATTCATTGTGTCTTATTCATCTATTTACTCAATATTTGTGTAATTAACTAATTATTTTTACTATTATTATTATTACTATTATTATTGTTATTATTATTATTATTATTATTATTATTATTATATTTATTATTATTTTTATATTATTTATTTATTGCTATTATTATTTTTTCCTTGTTATATAAAAAATGAAAAAGGTGTGCACGCATTTGTTGTTGTTAAATGACAGTATACTGTAATATTTGGTCACACATCAATAAAAATATGAAACAAAAACAAAAAAAAGAGGGGTTATTCTGCTAAATCGACTTTTTGGAGCTTGAAGAGGTTTTATTTGTCATCCACGCATGTTTGAGTAATCTAGTGATCTCTTCTGGGCCCTATTCAAACCCTCTTTACAGTTAGTGATGTGATACTGTCCAACGCTCAGCCGACATCACACCATTGTCCATAAATATACAAAAGACACAAACTAATACACTACAACTTCACAAACCTGATGCGATGTGCAGTAGTTTCATTAACAGAATGCATACTGATCGTGTTCATGTTAGTGTGCTGTTTTTGGAGAATTAATAAGCTTAAAATAAAAGTAACATGATAATGTAAATACGTTAAGTGTGAGCAGTTAATACTCCACAGAAGTATAATACCTCGTCTTTAAACTCCAGTTGAAAACATCAGGAGTTAGCCTTGTCTCTGTGGTTTTGAAGCATCACGGGCTCGTTAAAGAGTCTTTCCTCCTTTTTCCTCCTCCATTTCCTCTTCATCAAATCCAACTGGCTGTAATTATTCTCAAGGTCGGCGCTGCACAGGCTTTTGCACTTTGAGCGTATGGTAAACAAGCAGTAAAATTAAACATGTTTTAGCCCTATCGCCTTGGCCCCTATGATCTAAACATCACTTTTCCCTCTAGAAAAACCCATATATTTAAGCAGAGAAAGCGCAGCTAGCTCGCGCAGCCTTGTTAGCATTCAGCGGTGCAAACAGCGGCGTGTACAGGACCTTGGCTGAACAGAAACGCTCCATCGCTCGATACAACGCCGCTCCTTAAGTCTTCAAATGATGAATTATTCACAACCACAAAAATGTGTTCTACAGCTGCATGTTGTTACCATGTTTATGTGAGAATATGGAAAACCTGCATTGATACTTCGCGGTGACATTATGCTATGGGTGTTCTACATGGACCTCTATGGTGGAATGTTCAGCAGCTTGAAGACGCAGTGAACACACGCTGAAACGCTGACAATAAAGTTTTAAGATTACCTAAAAAGAAGGGAAAAAGCAAACTAAACTGATTTAAGCAGCACATTTTCAGGAGCCTTCAGGTTAAGTCTCTTAGAGCAGGGGCCCACACTCTTTTCACAGAGGGTCATATCTTGAGAAATATTCGACACGGAGGGGCCACTGTAGATAATTCAGACGGTGCATTTATCATAGTTTTGACTTCATACTTTTAATAAGGCCTGACATAGCTCTTTTCCACCTTCAAGGCAACTCAAAGCACTTTACATCAAGGAACCAGTCACTCATTCACACAGAGACACTGGGGGCGAGGTCTTGCCCAAGGACACAACGACAGCATTCATCTGTGAGGCTGGAATTGCACCGCCAACCTGTGAGTTAGTGGATCTCACCGCTCAACCAATGATGTTTATGCCGAGAGCAGGATTTGAACCGCCAACCCTCAGAAAGTACAGATTTTGATCAGTCGGGCCGGAGTTTGCAGACCCTGCCTTAGAGCTTCAGACAGACAGAGTAGTGCCTTCAGTAAGAATCACACATGTTGATGACAAAGTATTTTAGTTTAGTCTATGTTTGGCTTAAAGGTTACATACTGTGGCTTTAAGTACTGAAATTGTGCACTTCTTTCACCACTGATGGCTGTTCAAATTGAGGTAAAATTGCTAAAAAAAAAAAATCTCTTTTCAGTTTCTTTTTGTGGTCGGTCCCAGATTTACCAGAGCTTTTTAAGTTGAAATGACCCCTTATGTAACATGGCTTGTTTGGCTCCTGCAGGCTGCTGAAGACTAGTGTGATCACGAAGAGCTTATTCAGTCACTTTAAAAAACAGACACAAAAGAACCTGCTCCTTTAAGCTCTCGACGTCTCTAAGCAACCGGCTAAACCCTGCTCTTTTCCAGAAAAGCTCAAAATAGCTTCGTATCTTAACCTTTTTGGATTTTTATGACTATTAATCATGTTATAACATCGTTCTCTCATCAAAAACATTCCTTGAGTTGTATTCTGCTTCATTCAAATATTGTTTAGTAGAACCACCCCTCTGGAGCTGTTTGAAATTTCCCAGTATAGTTACGTCAGAGTTAAAGACCCTGCACAGTTTTAAGTCCATAAATCATCACTAAACTGCTCGCCTCAATGAAAATACTATTGCTTTGTCAGGAATATTCCACATTATTTAAAACACTACTGCATTTGATTGATTATTGGCGTTTTTATTGCCCCAAAATGCCTCGAAAATATGCTTTTTACTGTGAATCGTCTTGTCTCTCCACAGATTGGACATTTAACTCAGCCAGATACTCTCGCCTGCGTGTCTATCTCCACCAGAAAAGTTACATAATGCCCTTTTTAAAATATATTTCTGTTTTTCTTGAGAGCTCTACTGTAGCATACTGTGACTTACTTACGTTTTCTGGTTAATTTATCTTACTGTCCTACTTATGTTACTTGTACTACATGTTCAAAAAGCACTAGAGCTGCAGACATGAGACGTTTATATTAGATTTCACTGGATTGTTGAAAAGCGTTTGTGTCTGTGTTAAGGTTTAAGTGCGACTCCTTCAGCCTCAGAGAACAGTGTGGTGATGTTAAACCTGGGCATCTCTCACTGATCTCCCAGAGCGGTCCTCCTCCTCCTCTTCCTCCTCCTCCTCCTCCTCCTCCTGCTCCTCCTCCTTCTCCTCCTCTTCATACACCCACACCATTCATTTTCATACAAAGTCTTCACCTGCGGCGCTTCTGTGTGGTTATAGCCTCAGACTTCAGCTCAAGATGGAAAAACCGTGGTTAAATTTCAGTGTATCAGAAAATATTTGATAACATGTTTAAAGGTGCACTGTGCAACTTTTAGTAAGACGAGAACAGCACTTTCTATTTAGTTATAATCAGTGTTTTTTATTATCTTAACCCTCCACTCATTTTCACTGAGGCCAGATGTCACTGTAAAGCACAATAAATGTCACTAATGTCATGTAAAATAAATGTAACTACCTAGCGACTAGCAGGTTATGTCCATGTACAGTCCATGGTTCAGGAGGTATGCATGTTTTTTCAAGGTGTTTTTGAGCAATAGAAACACTTACGAAATGAAATAAAGTTACATTGTGCATCTTTAAACATTAATTTCAAGTAAATAAAAACTAAAATGCAAATAATTTAATTCACAAGTCTAAACTGTGTCACAACACAGGGAAGCCAAGACTAATTAGACCTATTAACTGAAATAAAAAAATTAAAAAAATAAATAAAATTGAGCTTCATTTATTTTATTTTCTTGTTTTTATTTATTTATTTATTTTTTTATTATTATTATTATTATTATTATTATTATTATTATTATTATTATTATTATTATTATTATTATTATTATTATTATTATTATTATTATTATTAATTTATTTTATTTTATTTATTGCATTAACCAGTTTCGTAATATAAATAATTTTGTGATGCACTGTGCAGTACAAGTTAATTTTTACCTCTGTATTTGTAAAGAATAATTGGAGATTTTTTCTGGCTCTAGACCAAAATTGAATAGTCACGATTATGTAATTAAAATAAAAGGTTTCTGTCTGAGGAAGAAAGTATTTATCAGAAAATTTGAGCCAGAATTCAAAAGCTTCTGGGAACAGAAAGATGTTGCAACAGAGATTCAATCAGGGTAATAACTTAATATACTATTTCTATTTCATCAGACAGTTTTTGTTACAGTAAGACACTCACACAAGCCCTAATCTAAAGTCTAATGTACAAAGTTTTTTTTACTTTCTTATATACATCCTATGACTTATTTAGAACCATTTGTCCTTCTATTTTCACGCTCATGTTAATTCTACTTTCATTGTGTATTGAAGCATCACTAACTCTTATTTCCCTTCTGGAATCTCAGTTAATGAGTAAAATTTCGTTCTGGTAGTTTATTTTCGGAGCACAAGGGCTGTAGGACATAACTCATAACCCCAAAACAAGAGCGAAACACACTCGAGTCTCCAAAAAACGCCCCAATGACACAAACAGGTCCAAAAACAACATGTAAACTGTTACAAGAACAACAGAAGGTGTCAACTCTGAGCTAAATTCAGAATATTACAATGTCAGAGCTGGAATAATATATTTTAGGGGCTGAATATGTATCACGTTTACAATTTCTTTGCAAAAATGGGCAGATTTTTGCAATAATTTATGTAATACGGTAATATCTGAGATGTAGAAAGTAGAATGAATAACGTCTAATCGTAAGGAACAGTTTATTCTGCTGCTTTGTGTCTAAATATTTTCAGTATTATCGTTCAAAATGTATTATCACGACAGGACTGGTCACCGAGGACGAGCCGAGTGCGGAGGCCACATATTTGTTGTACATACTTTGTCGTTTAGTTGTGCAGACTAAACCTCGTCCTTGAATACATTACCCCTCTCCTCTTACTGCAGATCATGGTCAGAGCAGTGAAAACTAAAATCCTCCACATATGGCACGTACCTCGCCCTGGCTCCTCCGTCCACATGCATTATTCACACCTCCTCCCCACGACCCAAAAGGAATTTTATGACAATGCCATTTAGTAAAACACTGACATACTGTACTGCGTATTACGAGTCCATTATGAGTACATGTATGGAGTAATATATGCTGAATGTACTACACAATTGGAGTTATGGTTATTTCCTGCATGTACTTACACATGCATAAGTTATGATAATGTATGCTTGTTTGGATGTAGTGAAGGTCGGTGTTTAGGTTATAGCTGCTGCACGTTGCTGTGTGTCGGTGTGAGGAGCCGGGCTGCTAAATATTTCATGCAGAATGGTGCATTCCACTTTGGTCAGATGTGCTCAGAGAAATGTTTACTACATGCTGGAGGTGATTAAACCTGGAACTCCTGAACACCAGGGGGCAGTATCGAGGGGGAACGCTGTGCACAGCTCAGAGGGCCTGGAGGAGAGGTTCTCAAACTGTGGTGTGAGGACAGTGACACATATGTCCAGTGAGCTGCAGTCAGGGGAGTCACCACAGAGAGAAACAATGAAATGGTTTTATTTATCCAATGATTTGTACTATGAAGTTATTTTCTATTTAACTTTGCAATTTTAATTATTTTTTTAAAACTCAAACTTGCTGAATTTTTACTTTTACGGCTGAAATACTGAAGAGACGTGTGGAGAGGCACAGGCCGTTGGTGCCTCACATGTTCTGACTGTGCTGTAGCAGTGACGCTGCTGCTTTAAGGCTGTGAAAAGGCGCCGGGTGAGGCACGTAGTTACCTGGCCTCATGGTAGGGGGCGCTCGTGAGCCCAGGGATTCATGTAACTCCCACAGAATAGGGGCAGTAATTTAGAGTTAGTAAGTCAAGTTTATCAATCTTGTCTGTTCTACTTTTTAAATGGAGGAAGATACATATTAAAGCTCAGTTTTCTAAACTGGACTTTGGGTCGAAGCAGGAGGTTAGAATTAAAGGACCAACGCTAAAGGAGCTAAAGGGTTTGCTCCAGACGACGGGACAAAGACTCGCTCTTTTCAAACACAGTGGGACCAAATGGGAAGAAATTTAATGATTCAATCCATTGAAAACTGGGGAAACAGAATAAGGATAAAAAACAATACAAAACCAGCTTTTTATTTCATACTATTAGAGATATTTCATACAGACTTCAGAACTTTTATTTTGAAATCCTTTTTTATTCTGGCCCCAAGTCACTGGGAGAGAAACTGGCCTGGGGTCAGATTTATTCGCCGACACCTGGTTTATATGTTTGTAAATGTGATTGTGACGACTTCGTCTGGGTTCAGATCCTGTTCTTGTTTATAATCCTCCAAAATGGCACAAACTAAATGACAGAACTAACTGCTAGACCAAAGGTGCCCAAACTATAACCCAGAGGTCAAATGTGGTTTTCAGAGCAATTATTCTTGGCCCTCAGCCTGATGGTGAATGACCAGTGGACACAGTTTACAAGTTAAATGTTTGACCATCATAACCACAAGCACAAACCTTCAGATGTGAGACAGACTTCAGATTAAACTTTATGTTTGTCTGAACAGCCTCACACTTCTGCCCTGTGTGGTGGAATAATGAGAGAATAATGAGAAATTTTCACACATTTTTTTCATGACTTTCCTCAGAGTCTGAAGTTGACATACATTTCACTGGTGTTTGGTGTCATCGCCTTTAAACTGTATGACTGTTTTGGATTTCCTTGCACAAGTTTCTCACAATAATTGGCATGAATTTTGGCCCATTCCTCCAGACAGAACTCGTGTATCTGAGCCAGGTTCTTGCTTGCACATTTCTTTTCAGGTCTGCTCATAAAGTTTCAATAGGACTGAGATCAGAGCTTTGTGATGGCTACTCATTGAAAACATTGACTTTGTTACCCTTAAGCCACTTTGTCACCATTTAATCAATCAGAAGCTTCCAAAGACGACACCATCATGTGCATTTTCTCAAATAGTTTAAATGTATGGTAATCTTACTGTAAGTAAACTTCTGACTTTGAAGAAAATAATGAACAATTGTCTAAAAAAATCCTTCTGTCATTATTCTGGGATGTAGTAAAAGTCGTTTCAGTGTAGACTCTGCTCACCTGATGTCGGAGGAGAGGCTTTTCATTCACTCTGTCTCACTCTTGGTTCACTTTTATTCACACGTTTCGGTTCCTCTGACCTTCCTCAGGTGTCAGTGTGCGGGAGTTTTCTTAACATTTCAGCATTTAGCAAACAGAAATAATTTTGGTAATTTTAACTGACCTAAAATTGGAAAAGTTCAGTCTGATTTCATCTCCAATAGTGAGAAAAAAATCACATATGTGTCTTTTTATATTGTGTATGTAAACTTCTGGTTTCAACCTGAGATAAATAAGAGTTTGGTGCTTTAATTGTTGATTCTGTCCTTTATATTGTTTTTTTTTCTCTCTTTTTTGACTCTTTTTGACTGATTACTTAATCCACTTGTCAGTCCCACCCTCTGAAATACGCTCCAAATCCACTCGTCTTTGTTAAGTTTTGTCAGTGTGTGTGGTTCTGGCTTGGATTAAAAAAAAACAAAAAAAAAACAGAGAGAAAATATTAATATCGCCACTCCACAGACCTGACCCGGCCTGGTGGTTTCACTTGAGAAATATATGTCATGTTAACTGCGTTTAAAATGTTTTTGCATGGAGACATTTGTGATTGAAGTAAGAAACACTACAAACTATTCTTCAAAAAACACAGGCTCTTTATGAAGAAAGTGCAAAGTTTTTGAAGAAAGTTGTTTCTTCGTCCTAAAAATGCCTCTTTATTACACAGTTTGACACCTTTGACGTCTAAAACTGATGCTGTCTGAACCTTAAGGCGAACTCCACGAGAAACTTTAGTGAGAAGAATCTGAGAAACTGCCTAAAGCGGCGCTACACCTCATTTCTTGTAAAGTTAAATGTGACTAAAGTTCTAAATACTCAACGCTTTTGTTTCTGAGCTGGATCCGCACAGGTCTCAACTGTGCTCAGTGATTTATGTTAATACTGAGCTAAATGGACTGAGGACCAGGCTTTTCCCTGCAGCTCTGCCTCTGTGGAGGAGGGGAGGCGGAGGGAGGGAGCGAGGGATGGAGAGGGAGGAGAGGGAGGAGGGGAGACTGGGGGGAAGAGAGCAAGAGGAAGAGGAAGGATGATAAGGAGAGGGAGAGAACGTGACACAAGAGGGGGGAAAAGAGAGAGACAAGACGGTGAGGACAGGGAGAAAAGAGAAGAAGTGGATGAGAGAGACAGACTGAAAGAGAAGGAGGGAGAGAGAGAGGAAAGGAGAGGGAGGAGAGGAGACTGGGGGAAAGAGAGCAAGAGAGAGAGGGTGAGGAAGGGTGATAAGGAGAGGGGGAAAAAGAGAGAGACAAGACATGAGGACAGGGAGAAAAGAGGAGAAATGGATGAGAGATAGACTGAAAGAGAAAGAGGGAGAGAGAGAGGAAAGGAGAGGGAGAAGGGGAGACTTGGGGAAAGAGAGCAAGAGAGAGAGAGGGTGAGGAAGGGCGATAAGGAGAGGGAGAGAACGTGATACAAGAGGGGGAAAAAGAGAGAGACAAGACAGTGAGGACAGGGAGAAAAGAGAAGAAGTGGATGAGAAAGACAGACTGAAAGAGAAGGAGGGGAGAGAAAGAGAAACAAAAAGAGAGAGACAGTTAGAAGGATACAAAGGTGGGAGTCGGACAGAAACGGTAAAGTAAAAAAATGAGAGGGGAGAGAGTAAAGAGGGACAGAATGACAAAGAGCAGGAGGGAATGGAGAGTGAGAGAGTGTTAGAAGAGGTGGAGAGAGGAGGGAGAGAGTGTAAAAAGAGGTGGAGAGAGGGGGGAGAGAGTGTAAGAAGAGGTGGAAAGAGGGAGGAGGAGTGAGTCCACAGATGGTGCTCACTGATGGATCCAGACGCCCAGGTGAGCAGAGCCTTTGTCTGAATGATACGACCATTGTCCTGCACTGAGCTGAGCAGCAGTGTGAGCTTCAGCTGCCAAAGTGCTTCATCACAGAGGCACCGCTGCAGGACGGAGCAGAGCAGGGAGCCGGGACGGGGCCGGGACGGGGCCGGGACGGGGCCGGGACGGGGCCGGGACGGGGCCGGGACGAGGCCGGGACGAGGCCGGGATGAGGCCGGGACGGGGCCGGGACGACGCAGCAGAACAGGGAGCCGGGACGGGGCCGGGACGGGGCCGGGACTGAGCTACAAAACGAGGACGCTAAGAAAATAATCGTGATGTAATGACGCGCAAATATATCCAGTATTCATGAAATTTAATTAAAGTAAATTTCTCAGATTTTATTTATTGCTTTATTTTTTTTCCCAAATGAATACATTTTTAAAAAATTCAAATTCCAGTTATTCTTAGAGGCAGAATATATCCAGTAAGAAAAAGTCATTTATCCAATCCTAATAAATAAACACAATAAAACAACATTTAAATAAATAAATAAATAAATAAACCCAAAGCATTTTTTTTTTCAGCTAAAAAAAAAAAGAAAAGTTCCTTCCTTCCTTCCTTAATAATTCTACTCAAGCAGGAGTTTTGTTGCTTCAATAAACACTACATGTACTTATACTTATGTACTTATAGTTCCTCTGTAGTTCTGATCCTCGCTGCACTAGTCTGAATAATCCCACATGAGTCTGACGTGCAGGTAATGAAGGACTGCAGGATTATTGGAGTCAAATAATGGATAAGTTTAAAATACAGTGTTAGAGCCAGGCAGGTCAGTGTAATACATGGATTCAAATATTTCAATCAATATTTAGCAATGAAATAAATTGCCAGGGAAATTCAGAATGTCTGTATATTTTTCTACAGAGGGAGTCAGTCCGGTCACCTCGCCCTCGTCACGCCTGAGTCTGTCCAAACGTCGTCGTACTGTCAGATTGTTCATTGGTCGTCTAACATTTACAAATAAATCTCATTCATCTCACCTCGGATGAACAGAGTTTAGTGGCTCATCGATTCTGCAGAAATCCACTGTGTTTTTCAGTCCTTTGTGATATTTTTCCTTTCTTTTTTTCTTTTGGATGGACCGTGCATGTCCTTTTGGCTAATCACCTGTCAATCATGTCCATGTGAAAACAGAGAGGCTCATGGGTAACAGACTCACATCTTTGTAAAGTGTTAAAGAAGTGTACAGTTTTCTGGATCCCGGCAAGAAAATCAATACAAAGGCTCGTCTAGTTGTCCAAACATGTTTTCAGAGATTTGACCTTAAAGCCACAAACATTTATTCATTTAAAAACTCACCAAAGGATTTGCTTTAAGCTGCACTTCAGCTGTGAAAGTCACTGTATATTTCCTTTCCATTTAAAGTTATTGACAAACAACAACAGTGGGCCAAATGAATTAAAATGTCATTTAGGAGTTAATGATCCGCGAGGACACGGCTCTCGCTGCAGGACGACGTCCGTCTGTGTTGAATAACTGCCTCGTTCCTAATGGACAAACTTACTGTTGTTTATATTTCAAAGTTCGTGGACCTATTTGTATCTCCAGATCAGATTCAGCTGCACGGAGCGACACACGTCAGAGAACGACACAGCCCACTTCTAATCACATCAGTCAGGTGTGAACTTTATCTGTGTAAAGCCTCAGTCTGAGCCACGGACAAAGTTTAAATCTGTCACTGGACAAACTGAAGGAGAGAAGACGTTTGGCAGCTCGTCCAAGACACTTCTTCAGTTCAGAACTAACTGAATTTCAATTAATTTGTCCCACTGTTGGTGTTGCCTCTTTGGTTTGTCAATAACTTTAAATGGAAAGGAAATATACAGTGAAGTGCAGCTTAAAGCAAATCCTTTGGTGAGTTTTTTTAAATGAATAAATGTTTGTGGCTTTAAGGTCACAGTTCACTGACGAGGAACTTACTTCGGTGATAAGTGCAACATAAAAACACACAGAATAATACAAATAAGGACATGCACAGGTTTAAAATGACGTGCTTAAGCTATAATCACCATTTTCAAAGAGCTAAGGGAGGAAACGTGTGTAGTACTATTGCCTCTCACAAACCTTTGGTGCATCACTAATGTTCAGACGAATAGATCATCTTCTTCCAATTAAATATCTTCTGTTTTGCCCCTTTTTTCTCTGGCAAACAGCAAACTACTCCACGACTGTCAAAATAATTATAGATACAATGTGGTTATTTGGTTTCCCCCGGCATGAATTCAGACAGGAAGTAATTCAATGAGAGGTATTATAAAGGCTTCTCTGGGTCTGTAATTGTGCAAAATAATTGTGTGTGTTCAGATTTGTACATTTCTGTCGTTTTGGTCCAAAACATGAACAACAGCAGACGCCAATTTGCATAAGAGAAGATCAGAAAACACACGGCCTGATAACGGCTTTGAAAACCTGAGTGTGAGAGCGAGCCCTCAAAATCTGAAGAGGAATTGTAAAAAAAAAACTCATTTGTAAGGCTAAAATGTCTGATATTAAGAGAAGAGTAATACAACTTTTCCCTGTATTTGAGCAAAATGTGTCTTTCCCCAGTTCAGCTCCTCATGTCAAAGTCACTGTGAACAGAGGAGTCACCACAGAGAAACAACAATGAAACTATTATATTTATGCAATGAGGTGAACTATAAAGTTATTTTCTATTTAGGCAGTTTTAATACCTTTTTTTATCCAAAATCGCAGAATTTTTACGTTTACTGTTCAAATCCCGAAGATTGAGACACGTAGTTACCTGGCCTCATGGTAGGGGGCGCTCGTGAGTCCAGGGATTCTTGTAACTCCCACAGAATAGTGACAGCAAACTACAATTTAGAGTTAGCAAGTCAAGTTTATCAATCCGTTCACTTTTTTCTTCTTGTCTGTTCTACTTTTTAAATGGAGGAAGATACATATTAAAGCTCAGTTTTCTAAACTGGACTTTGGGTCGAAGCAGGAGGTTAGAATTAAAGGACCAACGCTAAAGGAGCTAAAGGGTTTGCTCCAGACGACGGGACAAAGACTCGCTCTTTTCAAACACAGTGGGACCAAATGGGAAGAAATTTAATGACAAAACCAGCTTAGAGGTATTTCATATGGACTTTGGAACTTTTTTATTTTGAAATTCTTTTTTATTCTGGCCCCACGTCACTTCTTAGTCACAAATCTACTCGCCGACACCTGGTTTATAATAAATCTGTGACGACATCAGTGCCTCCTGAACCTCTCTGACTGTCTGCATCTAATTATAAAGTGTTTTACTGTCTCAGAATCAGGAAGAACACAGTTAGCATGCTATTGGTTTACTGTTGGTTTCTGAAAGATGCTCTGAATTCATAAGAGAAGTGAGGAATAACTTTGGACTTCTACAAACTGCTTAACTCGTTCTATTTTTCAGGTTTTTAAGATGTAAAAACCAGGACAGCAGCTCTAAGAGGAGAGTAATGCAACTTAATTAAAGCGACTCAAAAATAAAACACATAACTTACTTTTCTAGTGAGGTAAAGTGAGTTATGAAAGTGTTGAGTAGAAGAGTCCACACTGTGTCCGTAGAAGCCCAGAGTTTAGCCTGTGCCCGGGGCGGTGCTGTCTCTGCCTCTCCCCCGGGACCCGCTCACCGGATGGACGAGAATTTAAATGAACCTCACAAACTTCAGTAAAGTTGTTTATCGCTTCTGATTCCGCTCTGCTCTCGAGAAGCGTCTGCAACAACAGTAAATTATCTGCAATCGTATCATCACAGAGGAGAAAGTGCAAATCACAGCCGCCAATAATGTTTAATACACACGAAATAAATACTGTTAATGTGCAGATTTGTGAAGTTAATGGGTCTTTTCACTCAGAAATGATCCGGTTCAACATTTGTGTTTTTACTTTTTGGATATTTCATGACAAGGTGCATTTTTTCTGCAGGGAAAACTGTTTTTTGCCTCCTGTCTGTGTTTTAAAGCATAAATACTGTTGATTTTAAATTGTTTGCGGTGTCCAAAGTTATTCCTCTCTTAGTTTTTGCATCTTGAGCATCACCACAATGAATTTCTAAACACTTTTCACAACTTTCCGAGGCCAGAGCAGAATTTCGCTGTCGTGATAATGCTAACAACGGCTAACATGGTGCTAGCACACTTGGTTTGTCTCGTTTTTGACAATATTTCTGAGCTGGAGCTGAACAGATTTTAGATAATCAGGTGCAGTCTCTTCGATGTGAGGCCTGATTCTGAGGAAATCCTTCACTTCTAAACCAGGAGGAGGCCCTGCGAAGAGTCAGGTCTGTGGAGATGCAAGCACGCTCACAGTAAAGACGAATGTTTTTCTAAGTTTGCAGCATCAAATAAAAAAAAACTAAACCAAACAAGCTTTCAACTCGTCAACTAGCTTTAAGAATAAATCTGTGCACGTGACTGAAGCAGGTTTAGTGACAGATTTGAGCCTGATTTTTTCACTTCTCTTGTTTCATTCACGTCGTCTAAACTCTAAACTCTTCTTGCAGCGGAGGAGCAGGTGCTGTATCGTTCTCAGGGCAGAGCCGGCGGAGCAGAGAGGTGCTGAACTCAGAGTGACTCTTCCCCGCGTTCGCTTCACTGCACCCAGCCTCCACCCAGCCATCCACCCCCTCCTCCAACTACTATACTTCTACCCCCCTCTCTGTCCTTTCTCTTTTTTTTCTCCTTTCTCCCCCTTCGTCTCATCTTTCCCGCTCTCCCCACCTCTCTCGTTCTTCTCTCCTTTTCCTCCTCTGTTCTCCACCTTCCATCCCTCTTTCTCCCTTCTCTCCCCCTCCAACCCACTCTCCCCTTTCCCTCCTTTTTACCCTCTCTCCACCTTCCATCCGTCTTTCTCTCCCCCACTCTTTCCTACTCTCTATCTACTCCTCCCCCCTTCCTCATACTCCCTTCTCTCACCGGGCCACTCCACTCCTCCATCTCCTCCACTTCACATGCTTCCGTGAGCAGCGATGTGGAGAGTGAAAATAAAAACAGGGTCCCAGGCAGAGGTTGCGTAACAGATTGGCGGTAAAGATGTGTTTCATAAATGACTAAAGATGTGTTTTATAAATGACAGGAGGGAGGGAGGAGGGGAAAGGCGGAGGTTGCGAGCTGGATGTCGGTGGAGCTGGAGGCAGATTGGAAAAAGGAAAAACTGGACTCACTGGAGATAATGTAAATCAACACATCAATACAACCATAGACATATTCATGACATTACACTGTACGACACAGGGATAGTATTGTGTGATGCTAACTCAAGTCGTTTTTTAACGTCTGATCTGAAGGTTGGCGGTTCGAATCCCACTCTCTCCCGACATAGACATCATTGGTAGATCCACTGATCCATTGACCCACAGGTTGAAGTTGCTTTTCCAGCTCCCTCAAATGAACATTGCGTTTGGAAGGTGGAGAAGCGTAATATTAGGTCAAATTACATGAGATGTGACAAACTAATCTGCTACAGTCCAGGTTTAGTCCCACTTCAGTGTCAGTTTTGAGGTGGGGTGAGTGCAGCCATAGAGAACTATTTATTTCCCCAAGTGCCGATAAATATAGATACAGAAGATGAAGTTTAAATCTGTCAAATGGACAAAATGTTTCGCTGCTCATCCAAGACGCTTCTTCAGTTCTGAACTGACCCTCGTCGCGCCTCGAGTCTGTCCAGACGTGATGCAGTCAGTGTTCATTGGTCATCGAACATTTACAAATAAAATCTCATTAATCTCACCTCAGATGAACAGAGTTTAGTGGCTCATTGACGCTGCAGAAATCTACTGTGTTTTTTGGTCCCTTGTGATATTTTTTCCTTTCTTTTTTCCTCGTAAGTGGTCATGTGGCTGGCTCGGCTCATGCAGGGTCAGGGAAGTAACAAAAAAAAAACAAGATGGAAAATTGGTAAAATAAAGAAGTAAATTAACAAACAGGGTTGTAGAAGGTAAAATAAAAGGAATCTAAAATACTTAAGCAGAATGTAACTTGCAAGGTTTTAAATCAGACATGTCAGGCCCGAGATCATATCAAATGTGCATTAGAGCTGCCCGCCTGCACCAGTATAACACATGCACACTAATACTACGAATCCCAGAATGCTTTGCAAATATGCTGGTCTCCACCACTTCTGTTGACACTTATCAGCATCTGCTCCTGTCGCCTCACTCACATTTAATCCACCTCTTCTCAAAAACATGCAGATGTGTTCAAATGTTTCAATAAATGTTTAATTTGGACCCGACTTAGTTCCAGTTTTTAATTTTGGCTTCTGTGAATTTGAGTTTGACGCCCCGGCTTTACACAAAAGAGTAACAAAGCTTAAGTTTAACTAAGACACAAATTTATCACAGGCAAGAGCTTGTACAGCCAGGATCTGATGGGGGAAAGGGACAGATTCAGCAACAAACCAACACAACGGGCAGATAATAATGAAAACACTTAAGGCCTAGAGTCGTAACAGCTGAGTCCAGTGTTTGACCAGGTGCAGGACGGTAACAGTGTCCCATATAAGACTGGGACTGGGACAGACTGAGGTAGTCACTGCTGCCCGTAAAGTGTGACAACAAATAGACCACATGCTGTGTAAAACTCCTCCTAAATATTATTAGATCACATGGAAATAAATTAAGAAAATATATATCTTACAATCATGGAGGAATTTCAATTTTTCATTGCATTATCAGAGGAATAATATTCTAAAACTGTTGAATTTTTGTGCTTATGAGTGCTCCTGACTGTACTTTTAAAGATCATTTTCAGTTGTAAAACATTTTCCGAATGCCAAAATGTCCATCAGAAAAATCCTGAATGAGGCTCAATAATGTTATGTACTGGTCCAAGCTGAAATTGAACCACCAACCTCTCTGCAGCGTCGCTCTGAGGCTGAGATCCTACAAAATCAAGCCCCGTCCCCACACTCACGATCAGAAAACCCCAATATTAACACATCATTGTCTGACTGGTAAGATTTTTGGCAACTTCTGATAAAAAGTGAGCGTGGTGTGCAGAGAAAAGAGGAAAAGAACAAGGAGGCCCAGAGGAAGACCACAGAACTACAGGCAAAATGAAGGTAGCTGTGTGAGAAAATTACTGGATCAATTGCACAGACTTTTAGTTATTAAATTCTCTCTGCAACCTTCCGTTCAAACAAATTCCCTGCATACTTCTCTCGTCTCTGATAGCGCCGTTTTATTCACCTTCACCTTGAACCTGCTTTGAGTTACTCCAGAAAAACTCAGAGGAGGCGAGATGCATAAAGGAAACATGAGGAAGGACACAGCTGTCAATAAGTGAATTTTATTAAACTATTTTCTGATGTGTTATCAGAGCCCCGCCCACAAGACAGCCGCTCAGGGCCCCGCGGCCACCAGAGGGCCCCCAAGAGCCCAAACATGTATGTTAAAATGAATGATTGTAAAGTTTTTTCTTCTGAAATCGTGTTTATACGAGTCTAAATATGTCTCTTAAACGATTAGATGTGGCTTATCGTCAGTAGATAAATATGTTCTGTCTACATTTGTTTTTTAATCGGGCAGTGGAAGGACAGCAAATTCAGCTCTGGGCCCCTAAAAGCTGGGGCCCTGTGTGTTATATTGTTGTTTTGTTTCATTCACACGTTTAACACACAAACCTGCAGATTTAAGATGACTTTTCCTCTGAAGGATGGATGGATGGATGATCTCAGCCCTGGATCTGCTACTGAACTAAAGGTAAAAACAACATGACAACTACCACTTCATGACATCACAAGGTGGAACCCCTTCATTCTCACCACTGTAACATCTTAACTAAATATAAAATGTTCAATTCCAATCATTTAATTTTCTATTCATATCTAAGAAAACTATTCAAAATGATTAATAATGCAGCTCCACCTACATAAAAAAAAGTACTGTCCTTTGTCCTGAACAAACTCCCCTGAACTGAAATTGCGTCGTTCCAAAAAGATCCTCGGCCTTTGCTCCGTCGCTTTTTCTTTTTAAACCGTCAGACAGTGGAATCAGCTCCAGACTCTGAAACTGTCTGTGGATTTGAAGAGTTTGACCATTTTAAATAATCAAACGTGTCACATGAGTCGAGTTGGTGCTGCTCTGTCCTCACGGGATAAACCTGCAGAATGATTTTATATTAGTCTGGACTGAACAGACTGAACTGGACATGGGACATTTTTTATTGTATTTAACTGTTATAGTTTATTGTAATTGTCAATGTAAATATGTTTTCACCTGCACATGGAAAGGAGCAGGAGCTAAATCTGGTACAAATCATCTTTTCTTTGTAAGATTCATGAATTTGTGCATGATCTCTGTCAAATAAAGAAGAATAAAGAAAGAAAGAAACAGCATTTTGAGCTTTGGAGAAGTTACAGACTAATAAAACAAACATGTGAGAATGAAACAAACACATTAAAACATGACTCAAAGGTCACGAGAGTCAGATTTACCTTTAAATACTCTTTATCAGTCCAGTTCTGATTTTGAGAACTATGAAATATTCACCGTGAGCTTGGTTTACGCCTAAAGTTTGCTCATTTTTCTAATTTTTCTGTGACATACAAGAGTTTTACTGCTCCTCCAGCGCTTTTCATCATGACCTAATCTGTTTTTTTCTAATTGAAAATACATTTTAGCCCCGGTTTGAGCTCCTTTTCTCCAGTCACTTTTCCTCCACTTTTTATCACTGCCACTTTGAGCTAAATCAAAACCGATCGCAGCAGAAAATATTCACTGTAAACAGCGGCGTCACAGCTCGTTTTCACCGGGACGAGCAGATTCTCCGCTTCTCCACGGCTCTTCTGTAGTTTCCACTTCTCACTTTGTTCCTTTGATCACCATTCGAACCCGGGGACCCCACCAAGCGCGAGCGTGCAGACTGACGCCACGCGAGTCCCCGGGGCCCCGCTACTATCGCTGCCTCCCCAAACATCAAAACAAGCGGGAATATTGACAAAGAATCGGAACAAAACCGGAATGTTTGAGCGGAAAGACGAGTTCGCACGTTCTCAACTTTTGTTTTGCCGCAGGAAACAGGAAACTTCAAAAAAAAACAACAACTTGTCAGACAGAATGTGAGACGAGAAGCTTTAATGGGCAACTGGAAGTACGAGGAATGAACGAGGGAGGGAGGGAGGGAGGGAGGGAAAGAGACAGACAGAGAGGAAGAGGGTGGGAAAAAGAGAGAGAGGGAGGGGAAAAGAGGAGTGGTAGGTGAGAAAGAGAGAGAGAAAGACAGATAATGGTAAAGAGTTAGAGCAAAGGAATGAGAGAGATAGAGGGGAAAAAGAGAGAAAGTAAGAGCAGGAGGGTGGATGGGAGAGAGAGAGGGAGGAAAAAAGAGAGACAGACAGAGAGGAAGAGGGTGGGAAAAAGAGAGAGAGGCAGGGTAAGAGAGGAGTGGTAGGAGAGAAAGAGATGATGATGAACATGAACAGATGATGGTGAAGAGTTAGAGCAAAGAAACGAGAGAAATAGAGAAGGAAAAAGAGAGAAAGTAAGAGCAGGAGGCTGGATGGGAGGAAGAGAGTGAGGGAAAAAGAGAAAGGTGGAGATGAAGGGAGAAACATAAAGGGATGGAGAGGAGGAAGATGAAGGTGGAGAGATAGCGTTAAGGATAGAGAGAAGGGAGAGAGGGAGAGAGGGAAATACATTTCACTGCTTTTTGTGAAAGTGTCTGAAGAAGCCGCAGAGGTAATCACATTTTGACAAATTGGTATTTGTCATAGTTTTACTCCTATTCACCGTTGCGCTGGTTTCAATATATTTTCCACTTTTTCCTTATTTTTAATGTTTCAGCTTTTTCTGATCAAACAAGACAAAGTCTGAGCCTGATACGACACGACTGTGAACGTTCCACCTCCAACTACAGCCAAATTATCACTTATACATTATATTAGTGACACTGTCCAAATAACACGACATTTCAGAGACATTAGTCAGAGCTGGAACCGGCAACTCCCTGGAAGCTCTCGATTTACCTCAGTCTACGCTCGACCCTCACCTCATGAGCGACGCCTCTCTGGGGAGGTGTTCTGGGCATGTCCCACCAGGAGGAGGCTCCGGGGAAGATCCAAGACAAACTGGATGGACTATGGGTCTTAGCTGGTCTGGGAACGCCTTGGGGTCCCACTGGAGGAGCTGGAGGACGTGTCTGGGGTGAGGGAAGTCTGGGGGTCCCTGTTTAGACTGCTGCCCCCGCGACCCGGCCCCGGATAAGAGGAAGAACATGGAGACGATGTTATTAGGGCTGGGCACCAAAACCGACTGAAACTATTCGGTAAATACAGGTACCAAAAAAAACACGATTTGTTTAGTGGCAACTTTCGGTGCCTTGGCTTTAAATGCGTCAATGAGCCAATACATGATTTAACAACAGCACAGGGGCTTCACGACTGCACAAACGAACAGCACAAACGAACAGCACAAACGAACTGCACAAACGAACTGCACAAACGAACAGCACAAATGAACAGCACAAACAACAGCACCAACGAACAGCACAAACGAACAGCACAAACGAACAGCACAAACAGCATCACGTTTGACATAGTCCAACATGTGTCCAAACAAAGTGCAGTGTGTCATCTCACCGATAAAAGCTGAAAAACGTGAGCAGAGTTGAAACGAATCCACCTGAAAAAACACATCATGTCTCCAGTGCGGGACCTTTACAGTGTCTCAAACTCAAAATGTGAAATAATAAGTCTGCAGTTTCCAAGTAAAGCTGAAGCCGAACAGACAATATGAACCAACATCCTCCTCCTCATGGAAAACATGGAGCAGAGTTATAACATAATTCAAGGATTTAAAAATGTTTTCTTAATAATATTGGCCATTAATTTACATTTACAGAAAATACAGGCATTGAGAAAAGAATCAGTAACTGGTATTGAGAAGCAGGTATCGTTTAAGTATCGGTATCAAAAGAAATCAAACAGAACCGAGCCCTAAACACTAAAATGCATTCCAGCTTGACTTTTTTATCACTCTTCTGTGGGATATTGAGAGAGTTACACGGGGCCAGTGCATCCGCAGCAACGAAAACCTGTTTTATTTCGCCGTCCCCAGTCCGCCCTCACTTACAGCTGCAGTCGGCATAATTAGGACGTCGTGAGCGTATTATACAGCGAATCCATCAAAGACCTCTGCTCCCTTATGTCTGCATTTGCATCCCGCTTTGTGCATTGTGTTGCTAAATTACAGTCAGCGAAAGAATTACCAACGCCGAAGAAATGAGTGAGAGCAGAAAGACTGGTCCATTTCTGTAAAAAGACGGCTCACAACCCACATAATCGCCGCTTTATTGAATCTAGCGCCAGCCAGACATCAACACTTGTCTTGTTTGTCGAAAGCCTTAAAAGCAAATATAAATGCAAACCTGGCATATCCATAAAACTCCCTTTACATGGTATTAAATATTTAGATGCATTAAATAATTATAGAGGGAATAAACAATGAATGAACGTGCACATATAGAGACGGATATTCGCTGTTTCGTCGGCTCAGTTACTCATTTCACAGAAAACTCACAGTAATTGTACAGATCTGACTTAAAATCTTGCTCATTTTGTTGTATATTTTAAAGAAGACGTATGGCGCTTGTGTCTATGTGTTTAGAATCCATAACACCCATGTATCGTTATGTCATTATTATGTAATGTGCTTATTTTCAATGTCAATATTCATCTAAAATGACTTAATAAAAGAAGGAAGTTCGCTAATTTCGCCGTTCCTCCTGTGGATCGCTGAGCATCGTCGAGCAAGTAACAGTTTTTTTTTTTACAAAATAATCTTGTGACGCTGCCAAATCCAATGTATATCACTGATTTAAAAAATGAAACAGAAGAACAAAGTAAAGAGCAGTAGGGCCAGTGAAAATGGGATTGACGGTAATACAGCGATTTGAAAATAAGATTAAAAATTGTTGAAACATGCACCAAACTTCAACAGGGTAAATGAGAATCAGGAAACAACTATAACCATGTTAAAAAAATGGTCTTTTTTACAGAGCCCAGTGTGGGACATTTGCAAAATATAATATTAATGCGAGGCCATGAAATAATATCATGATTTCACACGATATTATCACGAGGGAATGATTTATTATTTTTATTTGTTAAGTTAAATATCTTGTGCGTCCCTGAAAATATATGTATAGAAATGATTATGTTCCCTCAAGATAATTATGTCATTCCCTCTGTAGTTTTTAATAGTTTTTTTTTTTTCCTGTCATCTGCGGGGCTCTGTACTTTTTAATAGTTTTTTTTATTTTATTTTTTATTTTCTGTCATCTGCAGGTCTCTGTACTTTTTAATATTTTTTTTTTAATTGAATTTTATTTTTTATTTTCTGTCATCTGCGGGGCTCTGTACTTTTTAATAGTTTTTTTTTTTATTTTATTTTATTTTTTCTGTCATCTGCAGGGCTCTGTCTGTACTTTTTAATAGTTATTTTTTTATTTTATTTATTTTTTTATTTTCTGTCATCTGCGGGGCTCTGTACTTTTTAATAGTTTTTTATTTTAGTAGTTTAGTTTTTTAGTTTATAATTTTATTTCCTGATTGGACACTGCAGATGTGAGATATTTAGAGGTATTTCCATGACTGCTGCCTAGGTACCATAATGATAATAACAATAATAATAATAAAAAAAAAAAAAAAAAAATAAATAAATAAATAATAATAAAAATAAAAATGCTAGAATAATAAAAATAAATGACAACACCTTATTTTGTTAAATGATGGTCGTATTGTATTTTAAATGGGTTTTTATTAAGGTTCTACATTTTAAAACTCACAGCGACTTCCTGTATTTTTTTTCTTCTCAACATTTTTCCACAAACTGCCACTGATGTAAAACTATGATAAATATTTAACACAGCTACTCTCACCAAACCAAGTATTAGAGAAACATGACGACCTGTCAGACACACATCATTTTTACACTTAAAGGATTTTTTTTTTTTTTTCCAGTATATATATTTTTATTTTTTCCAGTTTCATCTAAAGAACTGGCAACACAATCATGATTAATGTAGTGAGGTTAGGACAGGAGACTTCAAACTGAATGTAAAATCACAGACTGAAGCTGCTGTGGCTGTGACAGGATCAGCGGCTTCGATGGCTCCAAGATGTTTTCACTTATTATAATTATACAGGACTGAATAAACATCTTTATAATGTCATATCAAACATAACTGGATTTGTAAAGGGTTTGTAAAGACAAAATGAAATTTCTAAACATAAAAGAGACACTGATGTATTTTTTTTAAAGGTTTTGTTAAGTTTCAGATATTACATCGACCTGCTATTTTTGTTAGGTCCTTAAAGATGCACTGTGAAACTTTTCTGGTGGAGAGTATTTATCTATTTATGTAGTATTAGTAAGTATTTACCAAGCACGTATTTAATTACAAGAGTTTTTCTCATTCAAATAATCCTTGAAAAACAAAATAATCCTTGAAAAACAAAATAATCCTTGAAAAACAAACACTCTCTCCATGAGCAGCTTGCCTCTCCACAGATTGGACCTGTAACTTCGCCTGGTGCTGCTCCTTGTTGGTCAAGTTGCTTTTTCGAGTGAACATTAGCCAAACATAATGACAGTGTGCAAATAAAACATGTTCCACTGCATCTTTCTCTCTTTCCCATCTCCTCACAGTTTTCATCAAAATAGAGTTTTCTTAAAATCTCAGATTCCCCGTCGTGGCCCAAAATAGACCGGCTGGAGAGCCAAGTTTGGCCCGCGGGCCCCACTTTGGCCACCTGTGAATAAAATGATGCTTATATTTTATCAGCTCATAAACTGTGGGCTTATATTGTCTGTATGTGACGGTGCGATGGAAAGAATAAGCAAAGAAAGAAAAACAGTAAATGTTTGTGTAGAAAGATGCTGAGAGCTGCTGTTAAGAAGATGCTGAGTTGAATCATGTGTCTAAGTTTGTAAAGAAAACGTCATGAGTCTAAATAAAAGGCTGCTGTGAGAAAAGGGGATGTCGGAGACATCGAGGAGACAGAGACTGAAGCTCTTTGTCCGAGCTCGCTCCCTCTGATCAGACCAGGAGAAAGTCTAAAACGTCTTGAGTCTTTTTGGTGATCAGAGCGTCGAGGGGAGTTTTCCTGACACCCCTGATGAAAATGGATCAATGTAAGTTCAGTGTCAGACTGTGAAATACTTCAGACAAAGCAACATCGTCATGGAGACATGCAGAGCTCCACCCGAAAAGTCACACAGTGCATCTTTAACGTTTTAACATTCAGTCAGTCGAGCTTCTGGCTGAGGCGTGAGGTGAGGCGTGAGTGCTGCTCTTCAGCCGAGTTTAAACTTATTTCAACTTAGTACAAAACATGTGCAGAAAAAACAGCAGACGTCCAAACAGAACCGACAATAAACTCACTTTCAAAATGTGAGATTAAAAGAACCTTTTTCTCCACAGAGATGTTGTTTTGTCTGGAATGTTCAACACAATGAAGTATTAAGAATTATTGTAATACCTCATTGACTCACAAAATGGCACAAAACTTCATCTCCACAGAGACGAGCGACTCCACCAAACCAAATATGTCTGGAAATAATTGAACAAATGAAAGATCGATTTTTTTTTTTTACTGACACAATAACCATTTTAAACCTTTGGTGCAAAATCGACTTTTTAGAGCTTTTCTCCCTGTTATAGATGTTTCCCCCTCACTATTTACTATCTCAAAGTTGTATCTGGAGCGATTCGTGCATGTTTGAACGAACTTTAACTCTATAGCGTCGGTTGCTCTCGTCGCCGATAGACTCGCGGTTGTGGACTTTCCATCACCGTAACTCTGCAACCGAATTGTGCGCTTTATGTAAATTCAAAGTGCCTGTCAAAGCAGAGGCACGAGGCTCTTTAAATATGTGACTGTCATTACGGTAAAATGCTTATGTCGCCCTCGAAGACGACCAATCAGAGCGCAGGAGCCACCGTGATTCTCCCAGTAACTAATTTGATGTGTCAAAGGAAAAATAAGGATGGACAGAGGTGTAAAATAGAGATAGTTGTGTGAAAAAAGGCAAAAGTACATGCTGATACTTCTTTTAACATGATTCTTATGGCTAAAAAAAGAAAAAGTGGTCTATAATCAGTCCTTAAAGGGTTAAATGCCATATTTTCAAGGCGCCATTTTACCAATCAACACCCGTTTTCACTGCCACTGGTGCCCACCCACTGCTCTCTGCTTACTTCATTCTCCAATTGAATTTTCTTAGTCAGAAATTCAGCAGTATCACAAAAAACTCTCTTGATGATGTTTATGGAGACGTCAGATCCCACAGTTTTCTCACACAGATGTCAGCTGACTTGTCTCTTTTATTTAAGTTGTTTTAGATGAATATAGAGATTTAAAATGTCCAAATTATAACATATTGATCCAAATATGTCATAGATTCAAACTGTGCAGCAGATTCAAGCAGGTGAAAACTTACACCTCACATCAAGGTCTGAAAATAACTCAAATGTACAAAATCAAACTTGGCATCTCCTTTGGTGTAGAAATAGTAAATAAATAGTCAATAAAACCTTTGGATCAAATTGTCAAATGAAGTTTATTTATAAATACGAGCTTTGGTGTGGAGCAGCAGAAGGCCTGGTGCAGTTCCAGACCGGCTCCCCACTGATCACTTGGCAACGACTCGGAGAGACTGAAGAAAATTATTTTAATCCCTGCACAAAACGTCTCTTTAGCAAAACGCAGACGTTAATTGGTCATTAGTTTGTCAGGAGGAGACCATACGACTAATGAGCAGCAATTAGTGGAGTTTAGACTTAACATATGGTTTCTATCATCATCCCGCCACAGACTGAACTTTTAAAATAAGACACGAGGTTCGTCCTGAGGAGCCACGTCAGCCCCGGTTTGGAAATGCATCATCCTGGTTAAGTCGCTTTTTAGTCCTTAAGGCAGAGTTTCCTGTTGATGACGTTTGTTCAAGGTTTTTTTTATTCAAAAGATATTGTTGCACAAAAAGTTCAGTATTTTTTTTTTTTTCTTCCCAGAACTCCACCCTCAACATGTCGACACAAGCCAGACAGGTACAAAAAATAAATAAATATTAATTAAAAATAAATGAACAGTGGTAAATGTAAGTAAACTTAGTAGAAAAATAAATTATTAAAATGAAATATAATTAAATTTCATGTAATTTCACTTGTTTCCATCGTTTGAAAGTAAACAAGAAAAGGATTCCACATTTTGTAAAATTTTTGAATCAAGCCTTTTAATACATGACGTCCTGTACCAGAGCCACATACAGGCTCCTTCCAGTCCAGTAAGATCCTCCTTTGAGCTAAAAGAGCACAGAAAACCAGCGACTGTCCTGCGCCTCGTCAAATGTAAACCAGTCACTCCAAAAACTGCAGCAAAGGAGCCAGTACTGCATGTCTTAGCAAGTATATGTTTCCAGAAATTATAACCATTTAGAACAAAGTCCAAATCGCAGGTTCCTCTTTACATCGAACACAAGTCGAATCAAACTCAGCTCTGAACTTAATCTGGGTTTTAGACCATTGGAGGCACCACTTTGAACTGAACCACCACAATGTCTGAGGCAGATTGATGAAGACAACATGTTCTCATCTCATCTGTTTACCCAAATCTTCCTCCCATTTACTCTGAAGTGACTCCAGTGACTGATTCACCCGCTCACAGGTCACACTTATAACATGTTTGGATCTGGTTTAACTTAAAGGTAAATAAGGGCAACATGGGAAAGAATCAGTGTTACATGTAATGACTCTCCTAAGCTGCAAATACCTGTAAATATGACCCAGGTAGGTCACATTTTGACACCAGTTGTTCAAAACAGCTGAAGACAGTGTCACTGTAGAGTTTATAGACATAAATTATTCCACATCCAGATGCTGAACGCCTCATTTGGCAGTGACGCCGGAAACACGCCGTGTCTCTGAGGAGAAGAGCTGAGGAAAGTTCAGAAAGTTCAGAAAACAGAAGTGTCTCCTGAGCTGGAACCACAAACTGAGTGAAGTGGGTTTGAGGTTTGAGTGATGGGTCGTGATCGTGGGAATCTATCATAAAACAAGGATCGTAATCCAGCACATTCAGCACACATTTTCTCTACTATTTTCTCTACTATTATCATGACCCTGAGCCCAGGAATAAAAGTAAAAGTTTGGGAGCCTCCTGCACTCCAGGGTTTTTGTAGTATTCTTTGTTTTAGTCTCGGTGTTTTTTATTCCAGATGAAAGAGGATATTTGGCTGTTCAGATTCGATTCATAACAAAAATTTGAAGACATTGGAACAAATACAAACATTCTGGAAAAATATTTTAATGGTATATATTTATATATTCTGCCACCAAACCAGAGTCGCAGCAGCTGCCATTTCTCACAATCTGCTGGTTTGATTTATATTGATGCTTATGATATTCCTGAGTATTTGAACTTATTGTGACTAAGTCTGAAAGGGGCTAGAACGGCCGATGTGTCCCCTTTTTCTGCCAATAGGCATCGCTTCACTTTAAACAAAGTTCACTTTATTCCCAGATATAGCTCCCTTCAAGCAGACCTCGGACTTTTGGGAGAATTTTTGATGGATTTGAAATAAACAAGAGCATCGACATAGTGCTGTACTTTATGTTCTGGATCCCTGTGACGCTGAGATGTCATCACACTGTCTCAAAGCAACAGCGAGAGTTTGGCCAGAGCAAAGAGACGAGGTGACAGTGGACATCCCCGTCCCAGCCCACGCTCAAGCCAAAAGATAAATTATTATTAGTCTGGGCGGCTGGAGAGAGGAATACAGTACTTTAACCCACTAGATGAAACTGTCCCAAACACAAACTTTTAAGGTGCAAACTCTGAAACTCTTGACAGGAATCCGTCGAGACCCGGGGACTTGCCTGATTGCTCACTCTTCAGGGGCTTTTCAATTTCAGCTCAGGAGAACGGCTCCTCCAAACTATTTACAGCGTCTGCTCCAGCCGAGGAAAACTGAGCCGCCATAATTCTACTGATAAAGGAGGAGAAGTCTAAAGAGTCACTGGTGGGTAACTGTATAATGTTTGGTAAAATAAAATAAATACAAATAGTTCATTTCCCTTTGTCTGTGCACTTAATTCCTTGATCATTTTTCATTTTGGGTTTGATTAGCAGTTCTCTGTTCAGCTGTTCTCTCCATGTTCATGTGATTTATAGAGGAGAAATCAAGCTTATTTTCTGGATAAATATTGTATTAAGTTTGTAATTGTAATCTATTTTTATATAATGCAACCCTCAAATGTGCTTTGAGTGACTCTCAGACCTGAACCTCTGAACTTCAATTTGAGTTTGTATAAAAATTGTAAATTCCTCGTCTGTAAACAGCGAGTTAAATCTCCACGATCGGTCGATAGAATACACATTTAGAAAGTGCAAATAAACTACAGGGGAGTGATCAGAAATGACAATAGCTTTGTGTTTTTTGTCTAAAAAAGTAATTAAATTGAGAAGATGAATTATGAACAATAAAACAAAAAGAATATTTTCATGAAGTTAAGTTTAGAAATATCCAGATCTTAAAGCCACAAATATCAAGGAAAGAGTGAAGTGCATGGGCAGTGCAAATAATATTATAGGATGCCCAGTTTGGAAGTCGTGAAAAAAATAAAAAAATAAAAAATCAGGGGTGTTAACATTTGCCAAAACTGGAGGAAACCCACATAATTGTCCAGCAACAATAATAAAAGCTCCACATGGGTCGAGCGCCACAGAGGGCACAGATTTATTTAGTATGATGCAGCTGCCTGTGCGTTGGAGTTAAATTCAGAGTGGAATACTTGCCCTACCCATCTACTTTTAATTCTAGAGTGATCAGAGACGTGCAGGGAGCTTCCTGAAGAAACACGGTGTCAGCCTTGAGTTTATGTAAATCAACCTTGCCTCATTTAATTGGACGGTTCATAGATTTCACATCCCAGATCACGATATCGACTGAGCGACCAGTATTTAAACAAGACCTTTTTGTAACTTAAACTCAAGTGTTTCAGAGTAAAAATAATAAGACGTAACCAAAAAACACAATTAAAATGAGGTAAAGACATTAATAATACCACTCATACAAAACAAACCTGGAAAATCCTCTCACTTTTACAACTCAAAAACTCTTAGAGCTTTATATCCACACGTCTAGAGCTCGTTTAATGAAATATAAGACGGGACGCAGTAAAGTCGCAAAATCTGAGAGAAAATCTAAAATCTACCGACCGATAGAAATAAAAATACTGCCAGAATGAGTCGCTTCATCATCGTCTTTCCAAAAAAAAAGTCTGAAAATATTACCGTGTTAACAGTCAAAGGCATAAGGTGATCTGACGGACCTGAGGTTTTAACCACATGCTTCTTCATGTACTTCGTGGCGACTGCGGCGTCCATAAACTCCTCTTCGTCTGTGTAACATGGAGCTGGACATTTTACTCATCACAAAGGCGTCTCCGAGCACAAGCAAAGGCAGCGTGAACCCGAGAGACAGACGCTATGAAGAGGCCGGGCTTGACTTCGGGGGCAGAGCAGCACTTCAGCGCAGTCCTGGTAGTAACGCAGCTTCCTGCCCCGGTTTCCTGCGCTCGTTGGTTCTGTGTGAATGATCAGTTATGACATTTTTACCCATATTCAGCAGCTCACTCGACAGCGGTGGTGATACTTGACTGTGGCGCCCTCTGGGATTCCAACGATATGGATGTTAAATCTCCGCATCCTGCCTTCCAGGTCGTCACACTTGTTTTGTATTTGTCTGTAGGCTCTTTGGAAATTCACACTCTGGATTTACATTTGCTGTTTTACAATTTCAGGCATGTACAGCTCGTTTTAGCAAACCTAGGACTCGTTTAGTCTGCCCCCAGTACAAGTATTTAGGTGCTTTGTTTTGTGTGTCGAGATATTTTCAGGAGCTGGCCAAATTGGACAATAATTAGCATGCAAACAGTAGATTTCCTGATTATTAGACAAGAAAATGCTTTATAATTAATGCAAACAGTCCACAGCAGACTTATTTTGACCCCAACAGCTGCTTCTGTACAGGAAACAGACATTTTTTGCTCAAATACATGAGGGAAAAAAAAAAAAAATCAGGCACAGAACCCAGCTCACAATCCACATTTTATCTGGGAGTATTTACATTTGAGAGAAAACTGAAATATAAGCTGCTAAGTTTAGGGTTTAGGGTTATGTAGAAAAAAGGCCCACTGGAGAATAAATACATGGGAAATATTAGCAGCTTTTGCAGTGTGAATTTGTGACAATTCAAAGTGAGAACAACAATAACAGCCGATGTTCAACCTGAGCCTCGTCTCCAGCCCGAGAGAAACCGTCGAGGCGTGGCCAGGGACGGGGCATCAGACTGGGACAGGACGAGAGGTGACCCCCGGAACGATGGAGAGAATGAGAGTGAGAGAGAGGACCAGATACTCAGAGGAGGAGGCACAAGAGCTGTATGAGACAAGGATTTGTAAAGGTACACTGTGTAACTTTTCTGTTGAAGAGCGCGCTAACTGCTTGGGTGACAGTAGCTCAGTTGGTGGAGTGCTTGTCGACTGATCTGAGGACTGGTGGTTCAGATCCTGTCCTCGATCCACAGGTTGGTGGGGTCTGTGTGCTCTGGTGTATGACAGTGTGTGAGAGTCAGTGGTTTCTCGATATAAAGAGCTTTAAGTGGCTTGAACGTGGAAAAGCGCTGTATAAAAATGATCATTTACCTCGTTTCCATGGAGATATTAATCCTACGTGGGAAAAATTCCACATATGACGCCACCAGGTCAAGTTACCAGAGGACTGTGGAGACACACCCAGCTCACTATGTATGCAAGTATTCATGTTTGTGTAGGTCTTTCTTAGCAATAGAAGCATTCAATAAATGCAAGGTTAGGTTAATGCCATACTTTGGAACATTCTAGGCCAGGGGTGTCCAAACTTTTTTCACCAAGGGCCACATACTGAAAAATAGACCAGTGTCGATATAAGGAGTCAAACGATGCATTTAACACAGGTTTGACAGAGACATTTCACCTTTAATAAGACTTAGAATATTATTTTTAGTTTTGTCACAATTCAATGTGATTTTATTCAGGTTGTAGAGGTAGAATCTCTTCAATCTGTAGCAAAAAACACTTCCTGATCAATTGGGCCAGTTTAGGAGGAGGCGTGAGGACCAACAAAAGCTGGTCTGAGGGCCGCATTTGGCCCCTGGGCCGTAGTTTGGACAGCTAGGCAAAGACAATAATATGTCCATGGAGAAATGCAAGTGGCAGAGATATTGTCCCGGGCCCCAGAATTGGACCCTCTTCTGATTAATTTATATTAATAAATTGTCGACAGGCCTGGATCCCTCATTATAAAAGAAATTATAAAAGTTCACCTTCAACTTTCTAACTACAAGTACAGTGTTTGAAAAGATAAAATAAAATAATTACTGGCATTTGGCTAACTCATTTTAATATTTAACTTGATTGTGCAGAAAAAAAACACAAAAAAACAAACAAACTCCTTTTCATAATAGTTTGCAGTTGTGCAGATTAAAAAAAACAAAACATTTTTCGCAGAAGGGTTAAGTGGGTTATTCCACAGTTTAAAATTCCAATTAACTGTTCCAAGGATCTCTCCATTTTTACACGTTTGAAAACATTACAACAAAAGCCTGAATACTTGAGCTGCTTTGTAAACTGGCGTGTAACCTCTCTGGAAATCGCAAAACAACTTTCCTCTGCATATTTAAATGAGCAAAAAGCCTCAGCTCTGCATAGATTTGACACTGGAGTCAAGGAGGCGTGCATTAGCATAGCTCCAGTCAAGTCGAGTGGGCCCTGTCAGTCTGTGCAGGAAGAGGACAGCGAGGAGTGTGTGGAGATGTGGTAAAACATGCTCCTCAGATGACTTCAATACTCCGCCAGTAACGTCACTAGAAAGACTCATGGTTTATTTTTGGTTTAATCTTGTGAGTGGCTCTATCCAATCCCATCTTTCTTCTTCTCTGTGGAGGTTTTGGTGTCGATTAATATGTATTTACTGTATTTGGTTTATTTAACGTCTCTGTACTTGATTTTTACTGTTCCTAAAATGTGAAAAACAGCTCGTTTGCAGCGGTCCAAAGTTATTCCTCACTTATGTTTCGCATTCTGAGCATCCTGCGTGTTCTGCGTGAGAGCATTACAGTAAACCTCACAACTAGCATGCTAACAGCACACTCCCCAGACACTAAAACACTGATTACAGACAGTACACAGCGCATTTATTTTGACCTCAAGAGCTTCTTATACAATATATCTGTACCTGGACGAGACGATGCTTCCTCAGATACATCAAAAGTCACATTTTATTATTTTGTAGTATTTCCTTCCCTCCATCAGCCTTATACTTCAGCCGTTTGTCCTCACCCAGGAGTGTTTGTTTTTAAATGAGGTCCAGAGCTTTACATCGTGCACTCGGAGCATGTGGGAGTGAGCGCGAGTGGTTAAACTTCCTGGATCGCGGTCATCAGATGTGCGTAGGCGTTTTAATACAGTGAGAGCAGCACAGCCACCAGTGTAAACGGGGTGAACCTCTCGAGCCAGCGTCAGGGCAAATGCAGACAAATGAAGAGGGGTTTGGTAGGTTTTTATGTCAGATGCCCTCCCAGCAAGGCAGCAGGACAGAGAAAAGGTAAAACTATTTAATTTAATATGACCTTAGCTTAAGACTTTTGGCTTTAACCATTTGCTCTGTGAGTTTCATCTCTGGTTGGGGGGTGAACGCTAAACCAACTGTGCCACTATTTCCTGTAAAACTAGTTTGACAATAAATCCAGTATATTACATTGGTCACAATTAGATTTTTTCGAATTAAAAACAGCTTTCAGTAACAGTTTCCAGCAAACTCCAAGCAGACTTTGAATCGTTGCAGATGAACACACCATAGTTTATAGAAATGGACAGCGCTAACCTGCTAGCCGCCGCGCTCCATGTAGGAGGTGATCGTGGGTGCGGTTCTGGCTTCATCACCTCTGGCTCCAATTCACTTTCTATTGAAAAACTGCCGGGACTGTTACAACCGTTTCCTAGGGAGAAAGGAAGTAACATGAAACAATAAGTAGGGTTTTTAATGTCGTGATAAATTAGGGCACAATGAGGGTACAATATCGCACACCACTGTACACTGCCCACCTCTGGACTCAGCACAAAAAAGCCGGTGTCCAGAGGCTGAAGGTGGATTATAATGACACTTTACGGTGCGACTGAGGAGGCCACGATGGACCAGTGCGACTGAAATGTGTTTGTACAGCAGCGTGTGCAGTGCAGTGACAAAGAACTTTAATGTACAGGTTTATTTGCAGACTGAATATGTCAGAAAATGAAATGATACTGTCACTCACAAACATAAGATGCAGTGCAGTTCACCTCAGTCCAGAATGTGGAGACATTGATGTGGCTCTTTTTAAAACATAAATGCTTATTGTTCCTGTCTCTTTTTACTGTCTGGACCATTTTTAGAAATGGACCATGAGCCGAAATGAAGATGAACTGAATAGAATAACCATAGAACTTAAAGTTACACTACAAACAAAACTAAAGGAGGCTCTGCGAGGACAAAATTAAGATAGAAGTTTAAACACAAAAGATCAAATTTCTCAGTCTCAAAGATAAGTCAAATTTACCAAGTTTAAGGCTCAAAAGTCATACAAGTGTCACGCTGTCCAGAAGCAAAATCCAGCAGCCGAGAGGAGCAGGGGGCGGGTCCTTTTAAAGTGGAGGGTGACGATTGGCCAGGCCTTTGATTGTCGCTCCAATCACAGGCAGAGCGGTGCTGTCAGTCCGAGGCACATCAGGAGACGTCCAGAGACAGAGAGACACAGCAGGGACGGCACACACCCACAGGACCTGGAGGCTTAGGGCCGTGACAGGCTCTGTCTCTGTAACTGCTGCACTGAGCCTCGTCATTTTGGTCTTAAAATGTTTGTATGAACCCACTTTACATGATCCTGCTATTTTCATTTTGCTTTTGTGTCTGTAAATCAAGCTATGGACATGAATAACAGACACACAGGTGCCTACTTTCCCCAGGTCACTCCCGCTAGTGTTGGCAACAGGCTCTGTACGAGACCAGTGGTGCAGGGGGAGGGGGTGTGACCTACATCATCCTCGCTCTGGATTGGCTCTTTGGTTGCTAGGATACTCATGGTCAGAATTCCAAATATGGATCTCGACTCCAACTCTGAACACTGTGGGTGACGTCACTCTCACTTAGTCCACTTCTTTACACAGTCTGACACAAAGTCTGAAGTCTGCTCCAAACCAAATAGATTTTACTCATAGACAAAGACTCAAGAATATTGACAAGTAGAAAAGACTGAATCTCAATCTGTCTGAAATCTGATTAATTGCCCAGCCGTGGAAATGAGACACTGATAAATGAACAAATACTCAACAAACATCTGTCGGGACCAAACTGTCATATTTTTTGATTTCATAAGCTGATCCTGACAGCGCTTCACTTACCAACATTTCCTGAAAATCACATTGAATAACACCCTAACTTTCAGATTTGTGTGTATAAATGATGCTTTTAATTATGCGTTCTCCGCTCTTGTGCAGGCGTTTACATGGTGGGCGCAGTTCACGTTGGTAAAGTGCATCGCTCAGCCCTAGAACCATCAGAATGAACCGTTTGACCTGGACATATTCACATTAGACCAGATGACTCTCTCTCCCACTCACAGCGCACCGCCATTTCACGTGTCAAATCCTGCAGCCAAACCGCTAAACCAGGAAGTAGATATTTAAATCTATCTGGCTCATTTCTAGCTAAACCTTTGGCACATTGTTAAAATTCACGCTCGATTTTTCAGAAGTACAGCTTGTTTTTCATACAGCGAAGTGAAAAAATGGGTGGACCATCATGACATGATACTGCAGTCAGTCCAAACATTGTGCACAGCTTTTGTGATCGTTAAAATATTTTATCATTAGACGCAGGACAGGAGCAGGCAGGGGTTTTGTTATGTCGCTGCTGTTACAATATACAGAGAAAATATAACAATTTATTGGTTTACAAGAGTCAGGTACCCCAGATTTAAAGAGAAGTGTTTTGATTTTAGGATTTTTCACTGTTTGTTTTAATAATTTATCAAGTCGTCTTTTGTTAAACTTATACATTTGGAAATTTATCAAATGGAGGAAAGAACCACTATTCCCATAATGTATAAACTAAAGTCTCACATATGAATCTGAGGTTGTGTTCACACTGTCACTAGTAATTGATGTAAAAGAGCATTTGTAAAAAAAAAGAGCTTGAATCACGTATGTTTGTCTGAATGGAGCTGCTGTTTGACACGTTTATCTGACGAGGGAACTTGGATCAACTTGATACCAGCGACGTTCTCCTGCCTCGGCCTGCGCAGGTGAACCTAGGACTGTGTGTCATTCTGAAGGATTTTTCTGCTCCACCACCAGTGAGAATAGTCCTCACAGGTGAAAGAAAAGACCACAGTGTTCAGGGGAAATGAGTGCACTTATTCACGAGGCTCTGTCCACTTGAAGCTCGTTGTCATAGAGATAAGTTCGGTGATCAGTGATGGACTTGCACGAGGCTCATGGTTCGTGTTTGAGGTGAAGTGTCGTGTACGTGAACAAGGCCGACACATAAGTAAAATAAACAGAACAAACATGCGTGAAAATGATGTAAAAGCCTGTTTTATATGAAGCTAATCCTCTACTCTAGAGCAGGAGGGTCAAAATCGAATTCACACTGGGCCAAAATTAAGAACTAAGATGAATTCATGGGCCAAACTCAATATTTATAGAAAAATTCACTGCACTTTACATGTAACGTTTAGCCTTTTCATATAGAAATAAACTTTAATTTTGCTTAAACAAAAAATTTGGAACGACTCAAGCTTGATATTACAAAAGTATTAGAAATGACATTTGAAATTAAAAAAGACACACTTCAATTTCTCTTTATTGTCACATGTGCATATACAAACAAGATGAATAGCACAGATGAAATTGTTGTCCTCTCCCACCTCAGTGCAAACATATCAAATGTGCCAAAAAATAAAATAGAAAGAATAAATACAAAATTTGCAAACAAGAAAAAAGAAGAAATGTGCAAACCACAAAAAAATAAATGTGCAAACCCTTCAAGTAACATTAAGACATAAACAAAACAGAAAACATTCAAGAGAAACATTCAAGTGTAAACAGCCAGAGATTGCGGATAAAAAGTGAGGTGGAGTAAACAGTTATTGATTGTCCGTGTAAAAATAAATACTATATTAAATAAATGAAATAAAATAATGTCTCTCCCAGTAGCTTGTTTCCTAATGGGCATCAACAGAAAAGGCACGTGCTGGTCTCGACTGCAGCGTATGAACAAAGTATTCTGGGATTTCAAAAAAAAGTCAAAAGTCAAAAGTGTACTTTATTGTCAGTTCACTATGTAACAAACATTACACAAAGGACTGAAATTGCGTTCCACCGGACTCCGAATGTGCAATTTGACAAAAAAAAAACACACACACACACACACCCACGACATAAGTGTACACACACACATCAACAATAAACAGACGTAGACACCTGCAGCAGATTCTCCTCCAACAAGAAGGAAGCTTGAGGTAGATGAATGTGCCAATCTGAAGGTGCAAAAGTTTTGTAGTATTAGTGGTGCATGTTCTATATACCAGCGCTCCTAATGCACATTTGATATGATCTCACGGGCCAAATATAATTACACCGCGGGCCAGATTTGGTCCCCTGGGGCTGAGTTTGACGCCCCTGTTCTAGAGGTACGACAGCTGGGTATTTGTTTACAGGGCAATTAAGCAATTCAAATCAAAATATGTCTTTTGGATGGGGAAAGGTCCTCACCAGAACCTCACAATGTTCTTCAAATCAGGAAAAAATGTCTGAAACCCACGAACAGAATGTGATTTAGCTGTTGCCGGACGACTGCGTCATGCAAGATCAACGTACGTCAGTTCGCCATTAGAATCCTATTGTAAAACTATTTATCCAACCGAACAAAAATACAGATTAACAGCAGACGTTTTACCTGTCCCCTTCTGTCCTGAAATATTACTGCCATGTTGGGCTGGTGTGTGAAAAGCAGCGTGTTGTTCATTACGTCCATATGTTACAGTCTCCCCCTCACAGAGCCCCCCCGTCACATGTCAGACCCTGCAGGGAGCGCACAGTCTGCTTCCAAGGCCAAGTGTGTTTGTAACAGAGGAAAATGAACCATCAGTGCACAGATGAGGCTCGAGATGTGATTTACTATAGTCTGTCTGCTTCATGGTTTTACTTTAAAGCAGCACAGAACTGGTAAGTAGATTTATCTGTTTATCATCCAGGCGAGTCATCAGGTAAATTCGTTGTTTCAGGCAAGAAGCAAATTTTTCACAGACAAGGAAGTCAAAATGCTTCACAAGAAGAAGTTAACGCTCATCAACAGTCAATACAACATTATGGCAATTATAACAGCTCCTAAAAATCTTCTACAACTTAAAACTTGACCAAATAAGCGCGATTTGAATTGGTTTTACAGGCATCAACCGACTCCAGTGAACGCAAGGAAGAGCGGGACGTCTGGAAGAAACAGCCTGAGAGGTGCGGGCTCCTCTGGTCCGATACAGGTTCTGATCCAGACACTTCAACGAGCGAGAGGGGCGTACAGGTGTAGGAAGGACCAGGTAAGACTCTGAAAGAACAATGAAGGACTTTGAGAATAGAGTAATGTGAGTCCTTCTGTTGGTCTGAGTTAAGGTCTTTGCTGCAGAGTTTTGGACCAAATGCAGGTGCAGGTAAGTATCGGGCAGACAGGTAAGTGGTAGGTAGGAGGCAGACAGGCAAGGAGACAGGGTGGCACCGTCCGAAAATCAGAAAGTGTGATGATCCTGCTCGTCTGCCTCGCCGAGGGGGTCTGATTCCTCCTGCCCGTCCTGCTGTCCTGCTCACCTGCCTGTCAAGACCCTGCCTTCTTGCCCCACCAGTGATTTCTGCTCCTGCTCCAGCTCTCTTCCTCTGTTCCTGTCCCGCCTTTTAGTTGCTGCCTCCCTCGTTGGCTCCGCACCTGTTCCCAGTTGCCATTCACGGAAAACAGCCTTTATCGTCTGTTTCACTGTCATGTTTAGTTGCTGGATCCTTGTCTTCTGTTCATCTTTTGTTGATCATGCTTATGTTCTGTTTTTCTCGAAGGACATGCAGGCTTGGCATCTGTTTTTTGTTATTTAAATAAACCTGTTCTGGCGCCTTGAGTTGGGCAGTCTTCCTTGTGCCGCATTTGAGTCCTACCACCCATCGTGACAGAAAGAGATACTTGACAAAGCAAGTGTAATACAAAGCCAACCGCGTCTATTCACTGGAGCAGTATCAACAACGAACTGGTGAGGGGTGAATGAAAAACCAGGCTTCAAGGAGAGAAACTGGATTCAGATGTGCCGGGTCAGGTGAGCCGACGCCTGGGTGCGAAGAGAGACGGACACACAGAAGGACGAGGAGGATCCTGAACCTTTTTGAAACCAGCACAATTTAGTATCATCACCATCAACTTCACCTGTTTGATTGTTCTGCTTTTCCTCGAATGTTCCTTGTGGCAGCAGACGTATCTGTCTCGGGGAAATTGCTCGACCAACTTACAGGCGAGATCTGTGGAGAGGCTATTTTTAACAACAACTGAAATGAAATAAAACTAAATAAATAGGTTTGATGCCACAGTATTCCAGGCAAAGCAATAATATCTCCATGGAGGCCCCTCCGTCATAAATAATGCACCGCAGGACGTTTTTTTTTTTTTTTTTCTTACTTTTCTACCTTTTTCTTACCATTATTTTTCATTTTTTTCTGTACCTTTACTTTGACTTTCACTCTGGACATTTAGTAAGTGACGTGTCTTTCCCACAAACACAGCGGCACAATGTTTAAGGCTGAGGTTTGAACCACTAACCATTCTGTTGGTGGCAAAGGCCTGTGGGAGATGAAGTACTCAGTTTTGTTACTTAAGTAAAAGTACAGATACAGAGGTAAGAAGTTAGTCAAGTAAAGTATCACATGGAAAAATCTACTTAAGTAAAAGTATTAACGTAAATGCTGTTAAAGAGTAAAAAGTAAAAATATTTCACACACATGTTGTTAGTTTGTTAAAATGTTAAATGTAGTGATACTGATTTAAAAATGATGCATATTTTGGTCAAAAGTAACAAAACGAATCAGTTTCTTCATTTTTCTTTTACATTTTGTGTGTTTATTTTGCTCAAAGCTGAAGTTTAAACTCGAAAACTTTAATCAGGATGTGACCACAAACGGTTTCAGTCCAGTCCAGTTAAAAAAAAAAAGTGGAGTAGAAAGTACAAATACCTGCTCTCACATGTAGTGCAGTACAATTAAAAAGTATCCATAGTAAAATGTACTTAACCTCCTGAGACCTGGCGTCCTTTGTGTGAACGACACTTTTTGGGTTTTCTAGGCCACGAGCAGATTTTTAGAAGAAGAAGAACAGTAACAATGCAAAAAATGTTCAAGTTAGAATATTTTTAAGAGTTTAGAATGTTCAGAATATTTATTTATTCATTTATTTATTGGCACATGTCTCCTGCACCTCTCAGTAGCTCTTCAAATGAGACACAATTGTTTTTACTCAGGACTGTGCTGTGTTTTTGCAAATCATTATTCAACTGTTCTGTCAGAATCATTAAAATGTAGAACGGACGTCCTCATATGTGGACGTCACATTTCACAAGAAAGAGAAATTAATAAATCCATGAAAGAGCTCGAGTCTCAGGAGGTTCAGTAAAATACAGATAGCTACAATTTTACTTAAGTACAGCACTTTACTACTTTTACATCGTCACCTTCCACCACTGGCAAAGGCTGAATATCACAGCATTTTTAAATATTTAATAAACACTGGGGACAAGTAATTAATACCACACAGATATAGCAAATTCAGGAAACTTAAAATGATCAGATTTGTGTGTTTTTCAGCGTAATCAGTATGGAAAACCACCTGGGACCATGACATCATCTCATTCTCACATGATACACTCACACAAACACAACCAGAAAAGATACAAATTGTTCTATTTTACAAAACTGTTGTGCGATTTCCTCCTTTTGGAAGCGTGTAGCGGTTTGTACAGTGAATAAAGTGAATCCAGTGCTTAGCGAGTGTGCGGGCGGCCTGATAGCGCTCTTCACACAGAGGCAGGTGGTACATTGTCAGCTGTGAACGTGTGAACAAAAGCACAATTATAACTTCCCCACATCACCTGCTCCAAATTAGCTCAGCTCAACCTCGCGATTAGCTGCTCCACCGGACACACGGCGAAGAATGGAGCGGAAACTGCCTTTGTGCAAAAAACGACTATTTATAACAGCAATTCTTTACAAAAATAAAGCGTATGGGAAGTGAAATCCATGAATACATTTTGCTGCCGATAGAATAAACCACACAACTGGATTTCAGACGTACAAAGAAGTAATTGAAAATGTGGTTTGGCAGGAGGTGGCGGTTTGGAAGCGTTTTTCATTGTTGTAATTACAAGAATTGAAGTACATCCTTTCATTCATATTAACTGGGTTGCAATGCTTCTGTTCTTTTGCAATTTACCCAGTGATAATCATCAGAATAACAGTGGAAGCTTTGCAATAAAAATAAATATAGCCACAGATTCACCTTATAACTAGGAATGTGTGTTTTTGGTGGTGACGATGTACTATTTATGATCTGCTCCAAGCTTTTGTTACCATCAACCAAATACTGTGATGGGACGACGAGGCAATGTGTGTCTCTTCCACAAAAACACCTGTATAATAATAAAAATAACACTAATACACTGGATTTATCTATATTTATACGACTCACACAGCACATTACATTATATTATTCCCTCACTCCACACTTGATGCTGGTAAACTGCTATCGTGGCCACAGCTGCCCTGGGGTAGACTGACTGAAGTGAGGCTGTCAATCTGCGACCTCGGGGTGAAGTGTCTTGGTTAAAGACACAACAACAGTTTCCCCGACAGCGAGGGCCCCCAGCCTCACATCATGTACTGACTGGACTTGACTCGCTGAGCTCCCGAGATCTGACAAGGTCGTAGGACCTGAACCCCTCCGGAGGGTTTGAACCACTGTACTTAGTTTTTTCATGTTTTTTTGATGTTTTTCACTGTCCTCTGCAGTGACAGTGTAATATATGTCCCTCCCCCCACAGGTCAGCGCTGAGTCTGGAGCTTGATTTGGTCTTTCACAGAATAATCTCCCCGTTTGGATCATCGCGGCTGGGTCAACGAGAGCAGACGAAAGGGCGGCGTACTGTCATCCACAAACAAGAGCTGCTGGCCTCACGCCAAAACACTCGTCTGTTAGCTTCAAATTATGTTCATCTGGAGGTGTATTTGGCAAAAACAAAACTGTAAGTCTGTCTCAATGTCAGATTTTTGTTCAGAAAATATTATGAAAATAAACTTTGTGTTATTCACCTTGTCCAGGAAGTTGCTCTTCGTCCAGTCGTGTGATTTTAAATATGACTATCTCCTGTCAATCTTTTTATAATAAATAATCTCTATACACACTACAAAAATCTCGAGCCTCTCAGAGATGAGGTTTGTTTGACTTGTTGCTGCACATGAACAATGAACATTTTAACTCAGGGGTGTCGAACACATTTTCACCGAGGGCCACATCCGCAAAATAACTACTTTTTAAACTTGTTACTTAATTGTTTCTGTATTTATTACTCATTCAAGTTACAAATAATAGTATATGCATTTGCCTAGATGTATAAATTTGGCTGTGTAACTGTGTATCTCCTGATAAAATGACATTTAAAGACCATTATACCTTTTATTTACCCTGTCGAGGGCCACATAAAATAAATCAATCTACTTTATATCATATTTTAGCTACAAAACATTTCTCTAATCATCTGTTGAAATGAATGGGTTTCCTGCTTAACCAAAGTACGCTGACAAACGGAAGTGTGGGTTCATGACACAGAAGTAAAAGGAGGTGGATGGAGTAAGATGGAGCCCACAGTTTTATTCTATGGCTCTGTGAATAAAAAAAAACAAACAAATACAGACGCTCCCTCCAGCCGAGTTTCACAGACACGACACTGACGTCGCTCAAACAGAACTCACATTTTCTCAATAAATAAAATCTAAATCATATTTGAATTATACTTGTGGTTATGAGGCAGATTTCTGGGATTCACAAAAAGACATTTAGTGATGTGAGACGTGGCTAAAGCTAGCACAAGCACGAACTACTTCTGGTTTATCATCAGCTGTTTCTACATTTATTTCACTTGTCTGCACCTCTACACTGCAGTTTAATGTCTGTTTATGTAACGCTTTGGCTCCTGTTAGATGCATATTACATATACTGCATATACATTTGTACACATATGTAAAACTGCTATAAGCTGGAAATACAGCGGTTTATCTTGGCCTATGTCATCAGAGGTATAATACTCCCTACAGATTGGTCCTTTTTAGACTGAACAGGACTCTGTCACACTGCTCTGAGGGTTCATGTCTCTGGGTGTTGGCTCCTTTACAAATAAAATACACTTTTCCCGTCAGACTTCCAGCCTCATGCCTCTTCTTCCAGCTCTTGGGTCAGTTTATTCTTCAACACGAACACATACAGTTAATCATTTTTGAATAACTTTCTTGTGAAAATATTTTGACATAATCACAATTCCTTGAAAAAATGCATATATTTTCCTCAAACTGTCCCCACAACACACATTTCATTGTTGGTAAAGTTGAAAACACTAAAAGAACATTCTGTGTCTGCTCATTGGCAGCGAAATGCACTGACCATCTTCACTGAGAAAACACTGAAATGTCCAAATCTGCTCCACTAAAACTTTGACTGCACAACAATGAAGCATTTGGTCATTTCAGACAAGGTCCAGATGGCACGAGAGCAGATATTTTAGAATAAGTCTCACTATTTCTCCTGCACAGTGCACTTTTTGGCTCAGAGGTCAGCAGTTTTATACATTAGTGCAACAATTCACAGTGGATGTTTTTTTTATGATGCCAAACTACATGCTTTTCTTATTCCGAGGTGTATTAATGGCCTTGGTTTTATTTTACTAAGTTCAGATGGGTGTGATTGACAGACGGATTAACCAATCAGAGAAAGGGAAGGAGTTTGTTTCAAAGTAAATCTGACGGTAGAGTTAAAGTTGTAGATTGAAGGAAAAGTGTCTTGTGTGAGGTTTAGACCTTCACCTTCTGCTTGGTAGCTACTTTTGCCTTTTATTCTTCAATCTCAGCTAACTAGCGCAACATTATAGAAACTAAACTACTTACTTATACATTTTTTGTCATGACATTTGTACCACATATGCTACAACAACTGCTTTAGCATGTTCTTCTTAAACACGTTTCTGGGTCGACGCTGACGGGGCGAGAGGTTCGTAGGTTAGGAAAACTCACGCACACCGTCTCTCGCTTGATTCAATTTTATTCTTACAACATTTCGGTCCCTCTGAGTTAAGCCCCTTCAGTTTAGTCAACTGTCAAGAAAACTCAGTTCTCGACGCTCTGATTACCACCAAAAAGACTCAAGATAAGTGTTAGACTTTGATTTTCTCTAATCAGAGGGAAGAGAACATCGGACACGGACCCTCTCATGGTCTCTGTCTCCGATGCTTTCTCCAACTTCCCTCTTCTCAGAAATCTCTTTTATTCCAGCTCATGACAAAACATACATTCCTTTGACAATGGTTTATCTCAGCTCCGCCTTTAACAACAGCAATCAGTCCTATCCCGCATAACATCTCCTGACCTGTGGTTGAATTTTACAGCTTTCAACCTTTTTCCCACATCCCCCATTTATTGCTCTCCCAGGTCAGCTGTTTGGTTAGTCACGTGGTTACACTCTTACATTCATTAGCTTAAGACTAATTTATGACCTTACCATATTAACTACTCCTAGTGTCTAACAATCCTGTAACACATATAGTTTATTATAAAAATACAAACCTCATTTTATTCACATCAACCAATCATAACAGTGAAAAAACATACCTACATCTACGATTTGACCCCAATATACCTGCAACATTTTGTATGTTTTTTCACTCTCATGGTTGGTTGATTAAACTGAAGCCACAGCACCTTGTCAACGCCCGACACCATCAGATTTCAGAAGCTAGAAAACGCCGAGCCCGGTTAGTATTTAGATGTGAAACCACGGAAATGCCACGTTGAGGCAGCAGTGGCTCTAGTCCAAGCTGTCGTTGTGTCCTTAGACAAAAAACTCCACCAGACTCGCCTCGTTTGGCAGCCTCATTTCCATCAGTCGACCCCAGGCCAGCTGTGGCTTCAAGAGTAGCTTGAATAGTATTTTGACAGATGCCCTTCCTGTCACAGCCAATTACTACAATGGGCCCTTCAATGAACCTGCCACCACCTGGTTAGTGGACAAAGACTCAACCCACTACAGCATCTCATTGGTCAATTTGACAAAACTGCCAATTCAAGTCATCAATTTGAGTCGTTTTCCCTGTAATAACTCCTTTGTCACTGTAGATATTTGGCACATTTAAAGCCATAAAAGTGTTTATTGCATTATGTGGTTTTCTGGGATTGAACACATGCATTTTTATCGCTCTGTTCCCAGAGCCACCAGGAAATATTTATAAAAACTCTTAATAAGCATTTGATCATGATGAAGAAGTGATTCTTTCATCATTAATGAACAAACATGAAAGATACATATCTCCAAGTTCTGTCTGTCATCGGACTTTTAAACTAATTAGCATGATTTTAGTGGACTATTATTATTGTCAACAAACTAATTGAAAACATCACATCATTCCAGTGCGTTAATGAGAGGACTTCTGCTTCCAAGCTTTTAAATAAACATGAAGCATATGCCACAGTTGCAAGTGCTTGGCAAGACTTTCACTGCCGAAAGCAAAGGAACAGTCAATTATATTAAATTTCTTAGGAAAATATCTGGACATGTTTGAAATGAGAATTTTAGAAATGTGTTTTGGGAATGCTTGAGTGAAGACAGAGCGTTTGGCTTTGAATATCAGCCGCAGGCGATGAGAGAGTGGACTTTACGAATGTGTTGGCAATCTGAAAATGGGAGATATGTGATGCGATAGTAAATAATCAATCTAATAAACGTGTTCAAAGAGTATGTGGTTTAGCCCAGTGTTAGTGGTTCAGTGCCGCTACCAGCTTCGCACTCTGTAATAATAATCGGCTCTTAAGCAAGACACCTCGTCAGAATGTGTCATTGGTTGTGCCTAGTTTCTGTTAGAAAAAGAGGCATTTGCTGAGTATAATATCCAAATAAAACCTTAACACAATTATATGTTCGGTAGATGGTTTTACGACCCAAACACATCAAACATATTTATGAAACGACACAGGGAAACAAGGGTAAGGGTTCAAGCAGGTGTTGATTTTTTATTGGCTTCGGTTTTTGTTAAAAGAAAAAAAAGCCCTTACCAAACGCCGTGCCCAACCAAAAAGACAAAGTAACAAAGAAAAAGGACCATAGTGAGCCGGTCAAGGTAAAATAAGGACGATGGACAAAAAACACAACCCATAAACGTTCCCTACACAAAATAAATAACGACAGGACGTCCGGAGTCACCGGGCCAAACAAAAAAACCTGAGCTAACAAAAAAGCTATATTACCCAGCATGGAGGCACCAGCAGGGGGCAGCACTGGACTCAGAGGCACAAGGAAGCAGGGGCCAGCAGAGAGCAGCAGCGAGCAGCGAGCAGAGAGAGAGCAGAGAGCAGAGAGCAGAGAGAGAGCAGAGAGCGAACAGAGAGCGAACAGAGAGTGAGAGAGAGCAGAGAGCAGAGAGCAGAGAGCAGAGAGCGAGCAGAGAGCGAGCAGAGAGCGAGCAGAGAGCGAGCAGAGAGCGAGCAGAGAGCAGAGAGCGAGCAGAGAGCGAGCAGAGAGTGAGCAGAGAGCAGAGAGCAGCAGAGAGAGAGCAGAGAGAGAGCAGAGAGAGAGCAGAGAGAGAGAGCAGAGAGAGAGAGCAGAGAGAGAGCAGAGAGCAGAGAGTGAGCAGAGAGAGAGCAGAGAGCGAGCACGCCGGACTCACGCTATTTAAAGCCTCCAGCGCGAAACTAAAGAGTCCAGACCAGCAACAAACACAGAGAAAGAGCAGAAGAAAACTAACTAACTAGAGCAGAGATCTAACAACTAACTTAAACTAACAAAAATATACAGGAAAAAAATGATGATTTAAACCTCCAAAAAAACTAGAAAAGCGAGAGCTGAGAAGAGCAGGGAGAGCGAAAAGAGGTGCCCAAACCCAACAGATCTGTTACTGTTAGAGCAGAGAGCTTAGCGAGCAGAGGAGACAATGAGCGAGCAGAGAGTGTGTTACGAGTGTCACTTTCTGAGCAGAGAGTGAGCAAACCTGTTAATGACATTTGATTTAAGCTGCCCAGATCACCGCACAATTCAGAGACAAAAGCAGAATATATAAAGAGCGAGCACTATTAAAGGCACTGTACCTCCAGTTGTTTTTTTTTAAACTGAAGACCAGGAAAAACAACAGTTCAATAAAAATAATTTGCACTGGGCCAAAGTTATTCCTCAAAAACTTTATGCAAAAAATGCAGTTTTCAGAGTTTTGTTATTACTGTAAAGCTAACAACTAGTATGCAAACATGCACTTCCTGACTATCAGACAACTGAACAATTTATAGTTGGATGCAAACAGCTCGTATTGGACATATTTTGAGAGAGCTGCGTATACAATATATCAAGGGCATTTTGTTCAAATAGATGAGGAAAAAATCAAGCGCCTTTAATTCTTTCAGCTTAATCCATCCGCAGCGCAAAAAAAATTGATCGATCCATACTTAATGTCAATAATGTTCAGCGCTTTGTCCAATCAAACATGAATAAGTCTCATATTGACAGCAGAGGGCAGTGAAATCCCCAAAGGAAACTTGAAACCTGGGGTAAAGACGACATCGTTCAAAGCTATTACAGCGCTAACCATCATCCATAATGTTCCCTTAGCCGTTTAGCATCACGTAGCAGCTAATACGTCTTGATATCGGAACAAGCTGATGCAACCCTTCAGGGAATTATGAAACGACCGCTCAATGGAAACGTCATGGCCGAAATAGGACAAGACCGAACGACATTGGTGCAGCTTGCGTGTCTGGTTACATGTGGGAAAGTAAAATACAATGACATCAAACCGGGATCAATGACATGCACATCGAACGCCGTGCAGAGAGCGTGGGGGATATATTGGCTCCAAGACGACTGGCTTCCATTGACTTAACATTTGAAAACATCCGACAACACAAATAAAGGGCAAAAGGCAATGTACCTGATTTTTATTGTCTTAAAATGTGAAAAAAACACACAACTACTTCATTTTAAACAGTTTGCAGTGGTTCAAAGTTGTTCTAACAAAGGTCTGCTACCAATGACGAACATGCTAACCACACAATTCCTGATTATTGGACATTAAACTGCTTCATAGTTGGATGAAGACATATTTAGATCTCAAGAGCTGCTTATACAAAACATCTGACATGTTTTGCTCAAATACATGTGAATAAATCAGGTACAGAGCCTTTAAGGTATGTTTTTTATTTTCATTTTCTCGTGGTCTGTGTGTCAGGGTTATAACAATCGCAATGTAGCTCATAATTGATAAAACACAATAATTTACTCTCAGCTAGGGTGGGATAGTAAACATTAAAACTGCTAATCATAGATGTCCGTCCTCCAAATCCGAGGTTCTCGACCGGAAAAAGGTGGTTCCCTCTTCAGGTGGGCAGATGGAGCTCAAGGGATCGAGTTCAGTTGAAACGGGGTGTTCACGCGTCTGCAGCAGATGATGTGGTCAGTGTATCGGTCTGTCGTGGTGAAGAAGGAGCTGAGCCGAAAGACAAAGCTCTAGATTTACCTCAATCTACGTTCACCTCACCTATGGTCATGGTATGGTATGCTCTGGGTAATGACCGAAAGGACAAGATCGCGGATACAAGAGGCCGAAATGAGTTTCCTCCGCAGAGTTGCCGGGTGCTCCCTTAGAGACAGGGTGAGGAGCTCAGTCACACAGGAGGAGCTCGGAGTACAGCCACTGCTCCTTCACGTCGAGAAGAGCAGCTAAGACTTGGGCATCTGCTCAGGATGCCTCCTGGACGCCTCCCACAGGAGGTGTTCCTGGCATGTCCCACCAGGAGGAGGTCCCGGGGAAGACCCAGGACATGCTTGAGGGACTATGTCTCTCGTCTAGCCTGGGAACACCTTGAGGTCCCACTGGAGGAGCTGGAGGATGTGTCTGGGGTGAGGGAAGTCTGGGAGTCCCTGCTTAGACTGCTGCCCCCACGACGTGGCCCCGGATAAGAGGAAGAACATGGATGGATGGATGGATGGATGGATGGATAGATGTCTGTGTGTCCCTCAGCGCAGGTCAGATCAAAAGCAAAAGACGAAATGTAAATCCTGGATAAGTTGTAGAACAATAGTACTTAGTTGTAGAACTGAAGAAGCGGCAACGAAACGTCTTGACTCCTACAGTGATTTGTCCAGATTAAAATTTTGTCTTTTGCCATCGCTTCATCATAGTAAAAGAAAAGACATTCATTGTTTGTGGTACATTTTGTGTAATTGTTGTTGCCGAGGATCTAGAATTCACTTCTTCTTTAATACTTTACAGAGATGTCTGAGTCTCGTCACCAGTGAATCTCCCTGTTTTCAAATGGGTTTTATGGGGATTATCCATCGAGGACATGCATGGTCTGTTTGTATTGGAAAGAATAAAAGAACAAAAATATCACACGGGGCTGAAAACATCACAGATTTCTGCAGAATCGACTGTTAATAAACTGTTAATCTGAGGTGAAAATTTGATATGATAATCGTGACAAAATTTGAATATTCAATGTTTTTCTTTTATTTTTTTTGCATATTTATTTTTAGTTCTTTTTTTCTTGCCAAGAGGGCTGTTTCTAGGCTCTGGGACAGTTATCCCTTTGCTGGTTTCCTGTGAATGTTGGTCTTCTTTGCTTGTCTTTTATCAAATAACCATTGTTTGACATCGCAACTTCTTTCATCTTTTTTGTGAATTCCTCTGAGCAAAACTTCTGCATTTAAATAAATAGGGATGTTTCAATCATCATCTGAAAACTTTACATTCTCCAAATAAGCAGCACAATGGCAGTAAGAGAAGATGGGAGTGAAACACTGGGTTTTTCCGGTGCACAAACAAAATGGTGGTGCTGCCAGAATCACGATATACTGGAAAGTCAATATTTTGTCACCCTCCTGCTGCGTATATTTTATTAAACTGATGCAGAAAAAAAGACTAGCCTCAAACTGTCAGTCATCTCTGTCCGTGTCAAGCAAACACCTATAGCCTGGCACATCCGACTGGAGTGAGGGCTTCTGAGTTTAAGCTCAGCGGGAAACCTGGATCTGGCTCAGCTGGAGGTCTGGGAGGGAAGAAAGAGTGGGATATGAATTCCCCTCACACAAGTATTAGTGTGCTTTATAAACTAAGACATAGCCAGAGTAAAGAAAAAAACAAACGAAAAACAAGCAGGTTGTCTTTACGATGGATATGGAGTATTATACCTCAATATTTAGTATGTATCATTATCCATCCATCCGTGTTCTTCCTCTTATCCGGGGCCGGGTTGTGGGTGCAGCAGTCTAAACAGGGACTCCCAGACTTCCCTCACCCCAGACACGTCCTCCAGCTCGTCCAGTGGGACCCTGAGGTGTTCCCAGGCCAGAGAGACATAATCCCTCCAGTGTGTCCTGGGTCTTCCCCGGGGTCTCCTCCTGGTGGGACATGCCTGGAACAGCTCCCTCGGGATTATCATTATTATTATCATTATTATTATTATGCACTTGTCTATAGCTTGTCCATATACTTCAATCTGTTCAATTGAAATGAGACTCCCCCTATGATCAACACTCATTCACACACCACATTCACTCTAGGCAATGTGATTCAAGTGTCTTGCTCAAGGACACAACAACAGTTTTGCCATTGACGACCCACTGCGGCATCAGATATTCCTAACGGTCTCTCGTCCGAGTTCAAACCAGGTCCTGCTCTGCATAACTTCTGAGACCAGGGTGTGACGAGGAGGTTTGGTGGATCTAAAACTGATTTCCATTCATGGTTTTGAAAATATTAAAAGTAGGTTAGAAGATACTATGTGGGGCATTGCAGTGTTATTTACTGTAGTCTAAAAAATGAGTCCAGTTGCCTCTTGTTACAATGAAATCTGGATTACACTCACAGATCACAGTTAAAGTATCACACATATTCACCTGATTGAGAAAAGTATTGTCCTTTAGTCTCACTGGTGCAGACTGTCACCCATAATATACTAACTTCTCTGTCAATTGTCCAATCTTTCTTACGACTTTAAGTGTCCTGGAAAGCGCTTTATAAATCCAGTGCATTATTATCAGTGCAGGATTAAGCTGACAGAGGAAAAACTGTCATGATCCCTGTGTTTTCCTGCCTCGTGTCTTGCTCTTTCCTTCCCTCACCTGTCTGAGCCTGGAGCTGGGCGGAGTTCTCGGCTCCTCCCGTGCACACCTGGGGGTAATCACAATCTGTTGCACCTGCGATGGTTAAGAGGAGCCAGGATCTAACACTCGGGGTCTGATTGTCTGCGTGTCTTCATGTTCACATCCTGCTCCTTGGACCAGCTCTGCCTCCTGTTTCCCGGCACCGGTATTGTTCTCCTCGTCTTGGTCTCTGCACTCTCGTCTCCCCCCAAGACCCTGGCTGGATCATCCGCCTGTCAACACCTCGCTCCTTGGGCCAGCTCCGGACCCTCTCCTCTGACCCTGCCTCCCTGCACCGGTACTGTTTCCCTCGTCTACATCTCTGCACCACCATGTTTGCTCTGGACCCCGACCTGCACCCCGAGCTGCACCCCTGCACCCGGCTCCTCGTCCGATCTACCGTCATTTGCTGCATTATTCACTTCCTGCTCGAACGTTACGACAAAAACTAAACATTGAACTCCACTTGAAAACCTGAAACCTTCTGTCTCATTGTTATGGTCATATTTAGAGTAACATCCTCCTCTCCTCATACCTGTTATTTCCTGTCCTAGTTTAGATGATAATCAGGATAAAACCTTCCCTTTATAAATGATCTAACACTACACGTCGACTGCTCTTCCCTCTGTCGTCTGTAAGCAGGGCCACGCACCCACGGGTCCCATTTCTATGTAGCACAATGTATTTTATTAAACGCTCTTTTTCCCTCCTCTCTTCCCGAACTCTTAAGGCACCACATGAAAGTTCTAATTTTTACTCAATTAATCTTTGTTCCCCTAGATTTGGATTCCCATGTCACACTGTCTGCCTCTGATTAGACTTTTGCTCATCCAGTGTCCCCATTTCAGCAAAGAACATTCAGTCACTGTATTCTCCACGCTTTTTACAAACAACATGTATTTTTAAAGGGCCTGTACCAGATTTCACTGTCTTAAGGAAAGCTAGTTAATTTTAAGTTATTCCTCACTTACCGTACGCATTCCGAGCATCCTAATTATTCACAGCGATGAGTTTATAAATGCTTTACACAACTTTCAGAGACCAGAGCGGAGTTTTTGCTGTCACTTTAATGCAACGCAACATTTAGACGTTAAAATGATTCAGTGGAAATCGAAGTTAAACTCGTGCTTCGAAACATTCTCCAAGGAAATACGTTTAAATGTAGGTCATAATGTGGAAGGTTATAGCCAAAGGAGGACAGTATTTCTATGGGAAATGCCAAAAAAGTCAGGTTTGTGGAGATGCAAGCCTTCTCAGAGCAAGTATGGTAAATGGTCACATTGCTATATAGCGGTTTTCCACCTTCAAGCCACTCAAAACACTTTATATCAAGGAACGACTCACTCATTCACACACATATGAGGTGGGTTAAGTGTCTTGCTCAAGGACTTAACCACAGCATTCATCTGTGGGAGCTGGAATTACACCGACCTGCAGGTCACTCAACCAATGATGTTTATGTCGAGAGCAGGATCTGAACCCCCAACCTACAGATCATTGGACAAACACTCCACTAACTGAGCTACTGTCATCTCGAATGCATGTTTTTAGTGCAAAAAACACGACAAAAATACAAAAAACAAGCTTTATTTTAGTCTATTTTGGGCAAGAGCGACAAAAAGAAAGTTACACACTGTGATTTTAAGCGTTCTAATATGATCTGTGTCTCTCTGTGCCTTTGTGCTACCTCCAAATGTGCTGCTGAAAAATGCATGTGTTTGGCCTTCTTTTAGACATGAGGCTGAAACCGGGAGTATTCTGAGACACTTTCCTGCAGGAGTAAGAGCCAAAGTCAATGGGGCGGTTTGAGACACACTTGTATTATGAATGTGAGATGTGCAGATTACCTCGAGGCAGATCTGACCCAGAGTGTGGCGAAAGATACAGAGCTGCTTGTGTTTTTTTAGCCCTCGCCCGTGACGCAGTGAGTCCGCCCGGCTCGGAGAGACTATGGGGAGATTGTAGCAGAGGTCACTTCTTGGACAATAGTGAAAAGTTATATTTCGAAGTATGGCGGATTATGATAGATGTACTGACTGATTAGAACTCAGATAATGTCACTGCCTTAATGTTATAATACGATGTTCACTTTGCAATTATTAAACAACTGATTTTTTAAAAGGTCATGTGATTGCCGATTAACAAAGGCTTTTAAAAGTTTATTTACTTAAGATATAATTTGTAATTAGATTGTCTGCGCTGCCCCTGTGGCATCCTCACAAAACACCATAGAAACTATCGACATTACTGCATTCAGATAGTCCCGAGAGCACAGGTGAGTCTGAACAAACGCCAGGTGAGCAGAAGGACGGCGAGTTTCACATCTGCCATCTACTGGTAAAATAATGAATTACACTTACAGATGGTAGCTTTAAGCCATGCTATTGTTTCCTCTTTGTGTTGTCCATCCATCCATCCATCCATTTTCATCCTCTTATCCGGGGCCGGATCGCGGGGGCAGCAGTCTAAACAGGGACTCCCAGACTTCCCTCACCCCAGACATGTCCTCCAGCTCCTTCGGTGGGACCCCGAGGTGTTCCCAGGCCAGAAAGACATAGTCCCTCCAGTGAGTCCTGGGTCTTCCCCGGGGCCTCCTCCTGGTGGGACATGGCCGAAATCCCTCCCTAGGGAGGCGTCCAGGAGGCCCGAGCCACCTCAGCTGCTCCTCTCGACATGAAGGAGCAGCGGCTCTACTCCGAGCTCCTCACCCTATCTCTTAGGGAGCGCCCAGCCACCATGTGGAGGAAACACATTTCAGCCGCTTGTATCTGTGATCTTGTCCTTTAAGCTTTGTGTTGTCATTACTTTGAAATCTAGAAAGTGCTTGCGACCTCTGCTGGCAACCAGAAAGCAAGGTTACAATACGAATATTTAGATTTTCAATATGTCATAAATAACGTGAAGTCCTAAAGTGTCCAGAATAAAAGCCTAAATCAAAGGTTGCCATTTGATTCCACTTCAAAATGTGAAAACTGTTGGTCTGTCCTTGGGCAAAACACTTCAGTTTGACAACTACATGTAGAGTAACCATTTGTAGACAGACAGACACATAGATAGACAGATAGAATAGTTGATTGATTGATATATGTGGTTAATAAGTTGTTTCGTTGTTTTGTAGGTTGGTTAATGACTTAGGTAGTTGTTTAGTTACTCAGCTATTTAGCTCGATCGTTTGGAAGCCGGTAAGTAATTTAGTTGGCTAGTTGTGCTTTGGGAACAACATTCAGTTCAAAACATGGAAATACACCAGAGTTAAATAAATCACTGAGGATTGTGCCTCTGACAATGAAACTCAAACACCTTCAGTCTATTGTTGTTTCAGTCATGCCCCGTTCGGGCCCTGCAGCCCCGTGCTGCACACCTGCTCTTAGACACAAAGCACTTCAAACTGCCAGACCACAAACCATTCAAAAGCATCGGCAGAGAGGCTGCACTGGCATGGAAATCCAGTCGAGTGAGGGAGAGCAGGGAGAACATGCAAATATGAACTTTAAATGCAGCCATGTGCCAGCGCTCCGGGCCCGGAAGTCCGCAGTGAGGCAGAAATCCTATTGAGCGGGATTGTTTTGTGAAGATTTGATTACAGTGTATGAAATGAATAATGCATTTGTACTGTGATGTATGGGCTGCTTATCTATAGGTGATGTATTATGAGCAGCAGACAGCGGGAACAGCACATATTTGAAAGTTGAGTGGTGCTTGAGATGCTCTTTGTCTCTCACCTCAAAAGTGAGAGAAAATTACTTAAGGTGTGGCAGCTCCGGAGTTATTTGTCTTCTAGTACTTTTTGGAACATAATAAAGTGGCTGTACTGAGCAAATGTGACTTTTAGTTTTAAGTCTTCATTAAAATATACTAACAAGTTGAGTTCTGTTCACGTTTTAATCGTTTTTTCCTCATTGTGATCTCAAAGTTGCAGACTGAGTGATCCATGCATGTTTTAGAAATCCTGTATTGTCTTTTTTTTAGCTAAATAAGTTTAAGTGTGCAAATAAATAACTGATTTTTGGAGTTTTAAAGGTTGTAAAACCAAAAAAATAAATCAGAAAAACAGATAAGCCAAGATGTTGTAACTGTCAATACAGAGATACAAATAAAAATTATGCAATAACATAATGTTCCTGCCAGACTATTACTCACGCTATTATGTTCTTCGTCTTAAAATAACTGTCCAAAAGCCTGAACCAACAACCACTCCACACGAGGCAAGTTATTTGTACAGCACAATTTGTACAGAGTAACTCAAAGTGTTTTACAGAAGAAGACACATTAAAATCACACAAATCAAAACATAAATAATCAAATAATCCTCATAAAATGACCATTAACATAGAAGAGGCAGAATAAAAACCTTTCAGTCACAGCAGATAAACAGAACAGTTTTGAGTCTGGATTTAAACTTTGTCAAAGTCGAGTCTGTCTCACATCTTCAGACTGTTCCAGGTTTTAGCTGCATAAAACTGAAACACTGATTCTCCAGGTTTAGACCTGACTCTGGGACCAGCAGGAGGCACTGAAGTACTTCCTGGTTCTAAACCTGAGCACAGGACACATGTGTGAAGTACTTCACCTGACACAGGACACGTGTGTGAAGTACTTCACCTGACACAGGACACGTGTGTGAAGTACTTCACCTGACACAGGACACGTGTGTGAAGTACTTCACCTGACACAGGACACGTGTGTGAAGTACTTCACCTGACACAGGACACGTGTGTGAAGTACTTCACCTGACACAGGACACATGTGTGAAGTACTTCACCTGACACAGGACACATGTGTGAAGTACTTCACCTGAGCACAGGACACATGTGTGAAGTACTTCACCTGACACAGGACACATGTGTGAAGTACTTCACCTGACACAGACACATGTGTGAAGTACTTCCTGGTTCTAGTCAGACTCTCGCAGCAGTGTTCTGGATGTTCTGTTCTGTCTCGTTTGCAGAGGCCAGTGAGACGTTACAGTCGTCTAACCTCCTGGAGACAAATGCAGGATAAGTCTCTCTGAGTCTGGTTTGGACAGTTTTCCTTTGATTTTTCACATGTTTTTAGATGTAAAAAGCTGCAGATGTTGATTTGATGTGACTGTTAAAGTTCAGGTCTGAGTCCATTATTACCTCATGTGCAGTCATGTGCAGAGTTGTGGTAGGACACATTATTTCTGTATATTAACTGGCCTGTAGGGGGCAGCATGTAGAGATTGAACAAAAGGGGCCCCAGGATTGACCCCTGGGGCACCCCACAGGTCAGGGCCATGTACATGAGACACAGTTTCCAATTTCAAGTACTTCCTGTCTTCTAGATAGGACTTGAACCAGAAATCCAGTGGGTAACACATGGAGGCAGTTTGTAGATGAACTGGCGACGATCTCTGACCGTTACAGATGAAAAGTGACTCAGCTCGGTTTAGGTGGCTACAGGGTTGTTATTTGTGTTGTGGAATTTATGGCATTTTAAAGCCCTGAACCTTGTCATTACAGAATACTGCAAACTCATTGCACTTCGATGTGGAAATTAGCTCTAACGGCAGTGGAGCTGTACATCGTCTCTCTGTAAATCTCATAATGAACCTGGAGCTTTGACTTGTGCCATTTCCGTTCAGCCCTCCCACTCTCCCTTTTCTCTGCTCTGACCGAGTCATCATTCCTCACGGGCTTTCTGCTTTAGCCATTTTAACCTTCATCAGGGCAATGGTGTCCAGAACAGTTCAACAAATTATCAACATTAGAACATGAGGCACTTGAAAAGTGAATCATTTCCATGAATAGTTCACCTGTTCTATCATTTATGTGTCTCCTCTGAACAACTGCAGGACCAGCCGCTGGTTTGAGAATCAACAAACAGGTCAAATAAAACAGAAACGATCAGACAGAGCAACATCCACAGTGACATTTAAAATATTTAGTCCTTTTGTAATGAGCAGGTCCAGAATGTGTCTCTGTTGTGGGAGGTTCCTGACATGAGTCAGACCAAAGGTTTCAAGGACAGAGCAGAGCTCACAACATTCTCCACATGTGCATTCAAATCACCTGTAATGACCAAACCATCAAAGTCTGAAAACATCTCAGAAAACATCTCCGTAAAATCATCAATAAAACTCAGACAGAGCTGCGGAGGTTTGTATTTGACTAAGTAGAGGATGGAGGGAAGGAAGGAAACATACTCAAAAGATGAAAACACCCCAAATGACAACCTGAGAATAACTGAATTATCTCTAAAAGACGCTCACACACCTCCACCTTTTTCATTTACTCATGTTTCAGACTCAAATCTGAATCTGGGTGGAGCTGATTCCACTAGAGCTGCATTACCGCCGTTTTTGTCGAGCCATGTTTCAATTAAAAACATAAAAGTCAGGATTAAAAGAAGAGATAAAATCATTTAATAAAACTGATTTGTTACATAAAAATCTGACATTGAGCAGATTTCAGATCAGTTTCATTAGGACTGGACGTTATCTTCTTACAGGGAATGAGAACAGAATTTTTCTGAGTCCAACAGAACCAGTCTGTGTGGTGTCACTGCAGATGTAGCTCCGTCCCAGCTCTGAGGGGAGGAAGAGGAGGGCGAGCAGGGGGAGGTTTGGGTGAAAGACGAGGGGGGATCGCTGGGACGGCCTTCAGTGGTGAAACAGGCACGATGATGAGGCTTTCTACATGGTTGGGAGGAAGATGGAGAAGAAAGAAGAGCGAAGAGTCCCTGGAGGGGGTCGATGTCGCTAAACTGGACCCTTTATACTCGACTGTATTAGGACCAGTGGTGAATTTCCTTTTTTGTGAAGGGTGAAAACATATTAGAGTTATTATATTTCTCATTTTGACCAAATACTGCAGTGGTGGTGCACAGTTTGCCATTGAGCTGAGGTCAAGGTGAGTTCAAGTCTGACTCCGCCCCTTTCACTTTGCGCTGTCCTTGGGTAAAGCGCCGGAATCTAACAAGACATTTTAAAACAATAAAAAGCATTATTAAAGCTGCTGCAGATGTGTCTTGATTGATTTAAGCAGCTCTGACAGCGGTTGCCATGTAGAGATGTATCTTTTTATAGTTATTAACTTAAAATAAAAGTAAAATATAAGCTTTTATCACATTTTATCACAGTCAAGTCCCACCAGATCATGCAAAAGCTGCTGCTGAACGTGGAACGGTGATAAAACTGCAGTTTATTGGGGGCTGCAGGGGCCATGCCAAACGCATATTGCATCAAAGATTAAAAGCCAAAAGTAAAATCTGTCACTGGACAAAAAAAAGTGGTTCACTGCTGCAACTTTTTGTCCAGTTCACAGATTTTACTTTTGACTTTAACTGAGGATCCGACTTGGACGACTGAGGGACACGGACATTACAGATTAAAGCTGAACTCCAACTTTTCTGTCTCCATGAAATATGATTGTGTTATTGAGAATGTTCCACAGTATGGCATTAAACAGGTTTTATAACAAAGACAGTGACATTATAACATCTAACTGTCAAAAGATTTTCATCGATAAAACTCTTAAACCTGTGGCCTGTTTGTTTTTTGTTTGTTGCTTCAGTTCAGTGTGAATCACATTTGAGTAAAATCTGCTGAGGATCATCAGCAGGAACCGACCTCCACTGTTCCACTGACGGCCCCCGACCGCTCCTCCTCCTCTCTCCTTCTCTACTTGCCTCCCTCCCTCCCTCTCGTCTCTTGCCCTCTCTCTCATCCATCTCGGTCCCTCTTTTTCTCCTTCTCCCTCTCTCTCCACCTCCCCCCTCTCTCTGTCCATCTCTCTCATCACCATGCTCTCTCCGCCTCTCTCTCTCTTTCCCCTTCTCAGTCCCTCCCTCTCTTCTCCTTTCTTCTCTCTCTCTTTCCCTCTCCCTCCCACTCTCGTCACCATCCTCTCTCTCTCGCCCTTTCTCGCCCTCTCTCTCCTTCTCTCTCCCTCTTCCTCTCCCTCTCTCTCGCCTCACCCCCCCTCCCTCCCTCTCTTGCGTCAAAATCCTTCCTCTCTCTCTCATCCCCTCTCTCTCTCCTTTCTCTCCTCCCCTCTCTCCTCTCTCTCTCTCTCTCTCTCTCTCACTCGTCACCATCCTCCCCCCTCTCTCTCTCTCTCTCTCTCTCTCTCTCTCTCACTCGTCACCGTCCTCCCTCTCTTCCCCTCCCAGCCTCCTCTCTCCTCTCCCTCTCTCTCCTCTCTCTCTCTCTCTCTCCTCTCACTCGTCCTCTCCTCTCTCTCCTCCTCCTCTCTCCACAGTCTCCCTTGCTGCTCCTGCTCCTCTCTCTCTCCTCTCTCTCCTCCCATCCTCTCTCCTCTCTCTCTCTCTCCTCTCACCATCCTCTCCTCTCTCTCTCCTCCCTCTCCTCTCTCTCCTCTCTCTCTCTCAGTCACCCTCCTCCTGCTTCTCTCTCTCTCCTCTCTCTCATCTCCCTCCCTTCTCTCTCTCACTCGTCACCATCCTCTCCTCTCTCTCCTCCCTCTCCTCTCTCTCCTCTCTCTCCCTCGTCCTCCTCTCTCTCTCTCTCCCTCCCAGCCTCTCTCTCTCTCTCTCTCTCACTCGTCACCATCCTCTCCTCTCTCTCCTCTCCCTCTCTCTCCTCTCTCTCCTCCAGTCACCCTCGCTGCTCCTGCTCCCCTCTCTCCTCTCCTCTCTCTCATCTCCCCTCTCTCTCTCTCTCACTCGTCACCATCCTCTCCTCTCTCTCCTCCACAGTCACCCTCGCTGCTCCTGCTCCTCTTCTCTCTCTCTCCTCGTCACCATCCTCTCTCTCTCTCTCCTCCTCTCTCTCTCTCTCCATCCTCGCTCCTCTCTCTCTCTCTCTCTCTCCTCCTCGTCCCATCTCTCTCCTCATCTCCCTCTCCTCTCCCTCCCCATCCTCCTCCCCCTCCTCTCTCTCCTCTCATCTCTCCCTCTCCTCTCTCTCCCTCTCTCTCTCCTCTCCCTCCTCTCATCTCTCCTCCTCATCTCTCTCTCTCCCACCTCTCTCTCTCTCCTCTCCTCTCCTCCTTCTCTCGTCACCTCCTCTCTCTCCTCTCTCTCTCTCTCCTCTCCTCTCTCTCTCTCCTCCAGTCACCCTCCGCTGCTCCTGCTCCTCTCCTCTCTCCTCTCCTCTCTCTCATCCTCCTCTCTCTCTCTCTCTCTCTCACTCGCTCACCACTCCTCTCCTCTCTCTCTCCACTCATCCCCTCGCTCTCTCCTCTCCTCTCCTCTCTCTCTCCTCCTCTCACTCTCTCACTCGTCCCTCCATCCTCTCCTCTCTCTCTCTCTCTCTCTCCCCTCTCGTCTCCATCCTCTCCTCTCTCCTCTCTCTCTCCTCCCTCTCTCCTCCAGTCCATCTCCTCCCCCCATCCTCTCCTCTCTCTCCCTCTCCCTCTCTCTCTCCCTCTCGCCTCTCCTCTCTCTCTCCTCTCTCTCTCCTCTCTCTCCTGCTCTCACTCTCTCTCCTCTCCTCTCTCTCTCCTCCAGTCACCCTCGCTGCTCCTGCTCCTCCTCTCTCCATCTCTCTCCTCTCTCTCTCTCTCACTCGTCACCATCCTCTCCTCTCTCTCCTCTCCCTCTCTCCTCCAGTCACCCTCGCTGCTCCTGCTCCTCCTCTCTCCTCTCCTCTCTCTCTCACTCGTCCCCCTCTCTCTCTCTCCTCTCTCTCTCTCACCTCGCTGCCTCCATCACCTCTCTCTCTCCTCCTCTCTCACCTCTCCCTCTCTCGACTCCTGCCTCCTCTCTCCTTCTCCGTCCTCAACAGCGACACGAGTCCTCGAGTTTCCACCTGCCTCCTCTTCGCACCCTCCCTCTCGTTCCTCGCTGCTCCCTTCCTCCCTCTCTCCTCTCCTTCTCTCTCTCTCGTTCTCTCGTTCTCTCGTTCTCTCTCTCGTTCTCCTCTCTCTCCAGTGAATCGGTGATGAGAGCTCACATCCGCGGACACCAGGAGAAGAGGAGCGCGGGATTTGGCTCATCGTGGAGCGGCGCGCAGTGAATCGAGCCGAGGATCCGCGCAGAAGGTAAAACACAGACTTCACGCGGGATTCGTTCACGTTTTTCTAACTTGACAGCGGGACTCGAACGTTCCCCGCGCGTCTGTGAGACAAAGACGCGCTTTTTGTCTCGTGGTATCAATTATTAAGAGCAGAGCGGGGCTGAGTGCGAAGTGTTTGGTCTAATTTAGCCGTGTCTTCCTGCAGCGCTGCTCACCTAAATCCTCCCTAATCGAGTATTGATCACACTAATTAAAACGCTATATGCAATAAATTAGGCTTATGTGCTCCAGAGGGATCCAGGCACCTCCACGGACACTCTGCACACTTCAAGTTTACATTTAACACCAGCATTTTGTGCAAGATCAGGCAAACATTGATTTTTTCCCTTGAAGTTGCAATTTCTTCTTTTTTTGTGCACTAAATGACTTTTTTTCTTGCTTGTTTAATGATTTGTCACGGTAAATTTGATCTAAAATGTGCTCGTATATAAAATTGTATGATAATAATTCGTTTTTTTCACCTTTTTTCTGTTCCTATATTGAATAAATGGGTGTTTTTTAGAGAGAGATGGAGTAACAAGCCTATAAAATGCACTAAACTGGGAGTAAGATGCTGCAGTTATGTAGAAATTGTGTAGAAAGAACAGAAATGGTTCAAAAATGTTGTAAAAAAGTGGCTCTGGCTTAGCAAAAACCCAATTAGCTGCTGTCTCCTGTCTTTGCTTAGAAGAAACTCCTTAGAACTCCTGGTTTTTGTTCTGGAAATATCAGAAAACTTTAAATAACATATTAAATAACTATAGTTAGTTGTAGTAAAGATGCTGATATTCTTTCTTTGTTACGCTTTGTGATTAGAAATGGGATTTATGTTTTAATAATTCTGTTCAAAGTGCATATTTTACTGAAATATCGACAAAAATACTTAAATATGAACTGAAAACTAATCCAAGAACCCGGTTTCACGTTTGCACAGCTCTAAACTACAGGGTTTTCAGTTTTTTTATGCAGAATACCAGAGGACATGTTGTTGTTTAAGATAAGCGAACCTTTATTTGTACCCTAAAGGGGAAATTCCAGTGTTGCAACGCACAGAAGTGAAAAGAAACATGCTTTAAAAAATGAAGATGGATAAATATTAGACAAAAACTGCTGTGTAAGTGAATAAATGAAATAAATGTGATTAATCTCGCAGCTTACTTTCTGTTCGCACATGTTTTTGTTTGTGTTAATCCGTTTTACGACGTGCACGAGTCGGGTCGGTGGTTCTGTTCTCGTCTTTCTCGTTTCAGGACAGGACATTACCCACAAACCCCCTCTGAGCCTCTCTGTACATGCACAGCGCCGGGACATCAGTGAAAACAGTTGTAAAGCTTCGTTTCACTCACTGTGCTGCTAACCAGGTTTCAAATTAGCGCTGGGGAGACACAGATCGATCACAAGTTTTGATGCAATTTCACAAAACTAACACAAAATCCAGACAGACTTTGAATATTCTCTTGCTATTTAAAGGTCCTATATTACACAAAATTGACTCTTGTGAGGTTTAAGTCATGTTCTAACGTCGTTACCTCCTCAAAAACAAACCTGGAGTTGCGTTTTGTTTCAGTAACGCCTTTATTATTAGTCTCCAAACCTCAAAATGCCCCGTTCCACCTTGTGATGTCATTAAGCTGTAGTTTTCAAGTGAACATCTACATTTTGTCCAGTAGAGACAACTCCAGAGCTGAAATTATCCAAATGATGGAGTTTAAAAGCACAGTGGAGCACTTCCTGTATTACCACACGATGACATCACAAGGTGGAACAGAGCGTTTTCAGTTTGAGAGAAGAACTCGGCGTAAATATGCAGGATTTGTGTGTTAAACGTGTGAGAATGAAGAAAAGAAACAACTCCAGGTCTGTTTTTACTGAGGAAACATTAGAACAGTTCAGAAAATAGAGTAAAATGTGCCAGATTTTCTGAATTCTCCCTCAAACCTCACGCTTTTCCTGACAGACGATCCTCCGTTTAAAGACCTAGACTCATCATTGACTATTAGAAATGACTGATTCTTTTGATTAAAATTCAGTTAATTGCACAGCCCCACTTCAAATACACGACGCGTCTGTAAAGTGAGAAGTGCAGGAAGCAGAAACTCAAAGAAGTGATTTGGAGTTGGATTTTTTAATTAGCTGCTGAAAGGTGCCAGGTCGGGTTTACGCAAAGACACTTGAAGGTGCTGTCTGTGAGTTTTACCATCTAAAAAAAAAATAAATAAAAAAAAAAGGTTCATTTTAAACTATTTGCAGCAATTCAAAGTTATTTTTCACTTACTTTTCCGATTTATTCATCCTAATTATTCACGACGATGAGTTTACAAGAGCTTTTCACGACCAGACTGGAGCTACGCATGGTAACAGTGCACTTCCTGATTCAAGAAGGGCAAAATGCTCTGTAATTACATGCAATACACTGGGATATTGCTCAAACACATGGTTAAAACTCACGCACTGCCACTTTCTTGTTGCAGACTGACGCTTTGCTCTTTGACTCAGAGTTGACATTTTGTCCATTCTCGTGAAAGCTTTTCATTTCTGTAAGTTTGTTTTGATCTAGCCCATAAAACCATGAAGTGTGAACTAAAGCTGTCAAATATAGCAGCGGTGTATGTTAACTGTCAGAAAAATGTCAAGATTTTTTTCTTATGCAGGAAGTTTACGACAAATCAACGAGAAACTATGGACAACACGACGTTCTATAGGCCAGTAATATTTAATACAGACAAGGCGGCCCAAAAGTCACTGACACTTTTAAATCTTCAGTAGCTCCTATAATTCTTAAGTTATACTCACCAAATTTTAGCAGTAGATAAACTGAACCTTCCCAGATTTTTGTAAATATAAACGGTTATAATTGTTCACTTACACTTGAACTTATCACATCTTAAACCAGGGGAAGTAAAAATTACCTATAAGTGACCACCATTGTGGGTTTGGCTCTGAATCTCCCGTCTGAGGTTTATTCACAAACACATTTTCTTTAAGATAGACCCACAGGAAGAAATCAGGACTAGTCAGGTCTGTGGAGATCACATACTGCCCCCTGTCTGTGAAAAACACTTATTATTCCTTTAATGGCATTTACTCTTGGGTCGTCTCTGGTATTAAAATGTGGACGGTAACACCGCTGGGTTTGTGAGTTTGACCCATGTGACTCAAAGTCCCACTGTACAATGAGGGTTCGTTCCTCGGTGCTGGATTTGCTCAGATTAATGTGGGAAGAGTCGTTCTAAACGCTCTGAGAAAATAAAATGAAAATATTTAGAAACGAAAGAGTTATGAGTTTTTTTCAGCTGTCAGTGACTTTTGGGCCGCCCTGTATATAGTTCAATTCAAATGCTTTGTTGTACAGTGACGTCTTGGGTCTTGTCACCTCTAGAAATGATCAAGTTCAACATTTGTGCATTTGTCTTTTGGATTTTCATGGCAAAATACAAAGTTATCAAAAGGGAAATCTGTCTCTCACCTCCATCTGAGAGTATGACATAATCTCATTACCAATAGGGCTGTTAATATTTGTTGCTTTTTAGCTAATCGTGCAGAAAAATCTTGTGGTTTGAACAGAGTTTGGTCTTTGGATGAATACATTTATTTTTGTCTATTTTGTGGTAAATGGTTCTGAAGTGGGAAGCATTCATTTGTTAATTAAGCTGAAGTTTAGTTAAATGTCAGTCCTGTTAAATCACATTTCTACTGAAAAGAAAATCGACTCTATAACTGTTCATGTTAATGCGCACTTCCTGATCCTCAGACAGTACACAACAGATTTATTTTTACCTCAAGAGCTGCTTATACAATATCTGAACTGGAGCGAGACACATATTGCTCAAATACAAGGCCATCAACAAACTTTTTAATTGCTCTAAATGGGAATAATCACTAAATATCACAGATTAACAGACACTGAATGACTCTAATCTCTGTCCATTTAAAAGGATGATTTTTGCTTTTCTCCTGCAAAGTGCTCCATAGACAAGTGCCCAAATTGAACCAAAACTATGCATTATAAAGTCAAACAGGCGCCTGTAATGTTCCACCATGTTTGTGCACATTCATAATCACAGACGGGGTTAAAAGTCGTGGTGCTGCTGTTTTTTGAGGCGATGCAAATGTGACCAGTGCATTTGTTTTAGCCGCTGTGGGTGTGGCTCTATGGAAATCACATGTTCTTGCACAGGCTCAGGGTTTGGTTTTGTAATATTTGCTTGTATAAACGTGACTTTGTTGTTTGTGAGGGCTGATGGGGAGAGTTAGAGTAAGTTAGCTTTAATTTTTGTTGCATAGATCTTTTTCTATACATATTACCGTATTATATAAAACAAACAATTTGAAATGTGCTAAAATGCGCCATAGACGGTATAACTGGACATATCTAACCTGCTCGTTGCCATGTTCCGAATAGAAAGTGCGCTCCCGACTCCATCGACTCTGGCTCCAATTCACTTTCCATTGAAAAACTGTTGCCACTCCCCCTGTAACTGCTGCTGCTGCTCAGGCTCATTATTTTGCTCTTAAATGTTCATATCAACCTGCTCTACCTGCTATTTTTGTGTCGCTATTGTGTCCTATTAATAGCAAACAGTCAGGCGTCCGCTTTCCCACAGCATTAGCGACATGTTTGATTGACAGCACTGCCTCGCTCCTGATTGGCTGTTCGGTTGCTATGATACTTGAGCTTCATTTGACTGAACGGTGTGAGGGACGTCATGCTCCCTCAGTCCCACTTTTTTATAAACTTTATACAGTAAATGTTGAGGCTTAAGTCTTGAACAGATGTGAAAGAAAGGACTGTAAAAAATAAACTTATATGTCTTCAAAACAGCTATGTACTTACGATGTATCAATCACGCATCTCTAAAATATCCTCGATCCAGTTTGTGTAGAGGTAAAACCTGAAGTGGCTGATGCTTTTGCTGCTGCGGTGAAGATAAAGGGGAGGGTCGCTGTGTGGCTCGTGTGCGTCTGAAATCGTGGAGATCAACTGCTTTTTGTGTTGTTAATGTTTGAAGAAGCAAAGGTGACGAGATGTACGAACAAGGTAGAAAATCGAATATGTCCTGGAGTTAGTTTATACGTGTTTTAAATGTCAGTCTGCATCACAAAACCACATGTAAAGGTAGTTTAAGTGAACAGCTCCTTTTACCTTTAGTTCCGTAGTAGATCGGTAGTTCCAGGGCTGAGATGATCCAAATGATTCCGGTGAAGGTTTATGGAGTCGGTGGAACACTTCCTGTATCACCACATGACATCACGAGGTGGATTGTTTCGAGTTTGAGGGAAGAGCTCAGCCTAAAGATGCAGCGTCTGTGTGAATGAAACACAAAACATTATAACATAGATCAGAAAATAGTGCAGTATAGGCTGTTTAAACAAAAAGTAGGAACACTGATGGCTGAACTTCTTCACCGTTGTGACCTGAAACATTTCCAAAGAGTCGTGTTTTGACAGAAGTGAAATTACAAAAGTGATTAATGCTAATGTGCTTTTCATTGCACATTAAAGAGCCATTAGTGAAACATCTTATGGGTGTTTAGAGGCATTAGACAACACTGAGACGTTCATATATTTACCAGGAGGCAGGAGTTATAGCCGCAAATTATTTTATCACATTTGATTTTGTTTTAATGGCACATCAAATTTATATATTTTATGCTGTTTTGGTCTTTAAATAAAACTTAAATGAGCTATAACATGAACTTTTACTGAGCCAGATTAAACCCAGCGCTGGTTATAACTACTGCAAAATCTAAATTACTTAAAGAAGGCGGATTGTGCTTGTGTCTGCACATTTTAAATCGCAATATTTATCTAAAATGTCTTAATAAAATAAAATAAAATTGGAGAACGAAGGAAGTACAGAGCGGTGGATAAGACGTGTTGAAAATAAGCTCCAAATACAACTTCGGGGGGTAAATGGTGAAGGGAAACAACTAAAACATAGTGAAGTCTATATAAAAGCTCTAAAAAGTCAATTTTGCATCATAGATCTGCTTTAAAGGAACTAACCCCAACTTAAAACAGCACTGTGTAACATTTCAGTCAAAACAGAAGCCACAGTAAAAACACTGGTTTCATTATGTGTTTTTCCTGCTAAATGCATTAAAAACATGCGTCTTTACTGTGAGTGCGCTTGCCTTTTTCACAGATCTGACTCGTAACTTGGCCTGGTGGAGTTACCTCTTCATGGAGATATAGCTTAACCTGTAATGTTCCACAGTATGGCATTAACTGTGTCTCTGTCCTTGGAGAATGTGGTTTTAATACAATACCATGAATTGCAGGTGACATTCCTCTCACCAGAATGTTACGTAATGGGGCTTTAAAGAAGACATATTGCACTTGCGTCTGCTTTATAATTATAATCTACGGCACCTGTGGATCATTATGTTGTAATTTGCACATTTTAAATTGGAGATTTTTTTTCATTTGTACCGAAATGACAACGCAGCACGACCAAATCCTTCTCCCCATGTCACAGATTAAGAACATTACATTGGAGAAGGAAGTAACTACGGAGCCATGGACGTATGGGGTGAAAACGGGTTGATCGGCAATGTGGCGTCTTGAAAATATCCATCCATGTTATTCCTCACATCTGGGGCCGGGTCGCGGGGCAGCAGTCTAAGCAGGGACTCCCAGACTTCCCCCACCCCAGACACGTCCTCCAGCTCCTCCGGTGGGACCCCAATGTGTTCCCAGGCCAGAGAGACATAGTCCCTCCAGTGTGTCCTGGGTCTTCCCCGGGGCCTCCTCCTGGTGGGACATGCCCAGAACACCTCCCTAGGGAGGCGTCCAGGAGGCATCCTGAGCAGATGCCTGAGACACCTCAGCTGCTCCTCTCAACGTGGAGGAGCAGCGGCTCTATTCCGAGCGCCTCCTGTGCGACTGAGCTCCTCACCCTGTCTCTAAGGGAGCACCCAGCCACCCTGAGGAGGAAACTCATTTTGGCCACTTGTATCCACGATCTTGTCCTTTCGGTCATTACCCAGAGTCATGATCACAGGTGAGGGCAGAACGTAGACTGAGGTAAATCGAGAGCTTTGCCTTTGGACTCAGCTCCTTCTTCACCACGACGGTCCGATACAGCGACCACTGCACCTGTCAATCTCACGCTCCATCCTCCCCTCACTCATGAACAAGACCCCGAGATACTTGAACTCCTCCACTTGAGGCAGAGACTCTCCACCCACCCGGAGAGGGCACCACCTTTTTCCGGTCGAGAACCATGGCCTCGGACTTGAAAATAAACGATTTAAAGATGCGCCATCAGGTACCATCAGAAAAAGTTGTGCTTAGAAATAGAGCTGCACAATCTATCGCAATTTGACTTGACGAAATCAGCAAATACCAAAGGCTGCCAGTAAAGTGTCCTGTCGCATAGAAAACCTTGTAACTCTACAAACATGTTCTGAAATGCACAGGATTCTTGTATTTATTAGTTCATATTTTATTCATAATCAAATTTCCATCACGAATCAAATCCCAGTTCTTCCTGATTCCTTCCCCTCCTCCAGAAAATCTTGCTGCCCAATTCCAAAAGCACTAATACCACAATTTGAGAACATTTCACAACGTTTCTTTCCTTATGAGCTAAAAGCTACCAGTTAAACGCAGATGGACTTTATAATGTGGAACGAATTTACTAAAGCAATAAACAGGTCAAATGTTGATCTCAGAGGGTGAAAAGTTCAGCGTGGACAAGAACGCATCTCATTATTTTCATACTTCACTGAACAACAGAGACAAACGAGTCTCCAATCTGCAATCTGTGCCCCGTAACTAAATAAATATGTCACAGATAGTGGTCGGCTGAAGAGCACATTACACGGGGAGGTCAGGGCTCACACCAGAGGGACGCTGAGAGAAAGAAATCTGTATCTGTTTTATGTTCGATCAATACGACAGTTTATACGAAAACCTTATGACCTATATTTAATAAAGAGGAGGAATATACTTTTAATGATGCAAGTTGAGGTTAGTTAAAGCTGGTGCGGCTCCAAAATTAATATTACAGAAGTGATTGTGATACTATTCTCAATACGATTACATACTATAGTATTTTTTACACACAATAAGAACAAGTTATGTAATATTATCGTGTGGTTTTATGCTAGTTCTGAAAAAGATTAAGTTCATTCAAAAACTATACAGGGGAACTCCATCTGGGTTCAGTTTGGAGATGTTACTGAAATAATGTGAAATGTGCAATAAGTGGAATGTGCAATACTTTGGATGGTGCAATAATGGGAACTGTGCAATGAGTGGAATGTGCAATAATGGGAACTGTGCAATAAGTGGAATGTGCAATTAAGGGAACTGTGCAATGACTGGAATGTACATTAATAGAAACTGCAATGAGTGAAATGTGCAATAATGGAAACTGTGCAATGAGCAGAATGTGCAATTATGCAACTGTGCAATGAATGGAATGTGCAATATTTTGGAATGTGCAAAAATAGAAACTGTGCAATGAGTGAAATGTGCAATAATAGAAACTGTGCAATGAGTGAAATGTGCAATATTTTGGAATGTGCAATATTTTGGAATGTGCAATAATAGAAACTGCAATGAGTGAAATGTGCAATAATAGGAACTGTGCAATTAGTGGAATGTGCAATTAAGGGAACTGTGCAATGGGTGAAATGTGCAATTATGCAACTCTGCAATATTTTTATTTTGGCCCTTTTGTGACTCCAGCTCTTGGGACAATGGATGGACATGTGTGTTTTCTTTCATGTTGTATCATGTCTGTTCTTTAGCATGTCCCAATAAATAAATAAATACATAAATAAATCACTAAACAAAATGGGCTTTGCTCCAGGTTTTGAATGGCAGAACCAGCACACATATGACTTTTGAATAGAATAATATACTAAACAAAATAAATTAATTCAATACATTTAGTTGCACAGCCCAGCCTTGTTATAACCACTCAGATTTTCTTCTTGTATCAAATCTTGAGATGCACGTTCTATAGCTACTAGAGGCAGAACTATATCTCAGTTGGCGGATATATTGGGCCGATATTTGGACTTTTATTGTATAAGCCCAACAGCCAGTACAGGCCGGTATTTTGTTTTGGTCAATTTGCTGCGTAGAATGTGCACACACAGCTTTATTTTAACACTTTAATATGACGAGAAAACTGCACTAAATGTAATACACTGCTCTCTTAAAGGTTTGGGGGTAAAAAAAAAAGCTGTGGGTGAGTTTGTAGTAAATTTAAATGACATAATTTGAGGAAAATAAGGGCTTTCATTACACGGAAAAAGGAACATAGGACAGAATTTGAGAAGGAAACAGCAAAACAGTGAACACGGGCAACAAAACACAACGCAGAACAAGACCAACTCAAATGTCTGACCATTACAAAAGACAAAACCACATTATGGAACGGAGCAAACATCACTGGGACAGAGGAAAACAAACATCGTCACTGGATTAAGGAGGAAACTGAACTACGTGAACCTGCCACGGCAAGATGGCAGCGCGCAGTGGACCGCTGTCTTGAGAACAGGATAAAAATACAACATTTAACACTTATAAAAAACTTCTAAAAAGTAAGACTACAGAAGAAACTAGAAATAAGCGAAGATGGCCCCAAAGAGAGAAACGGGGGCAGAGGAGGACCTCGCGGAAATACGAAATTCGCTTAACTTCATGTCAGCGGAGTTAACCAACGTCACCAAACAGCTAACAAAGCTAACGGGACTCTTTGATGAAGTGAAACAACTTAAAGACTTGATAACAGCAAAGGACAAAGTCATAGAACAACTGGAGAAAAAAACGGATCGACAGTCTGGAACAGTATACGCGAATGGACGATGTCACTATTTCTGGATTGGATGTTAAACCGCGTTCGTACGCCAAAGTTGTGCAGAGAGGCAGAACCGCTGGCGAGGACGCCCCAACAGAGGAGCTGCAAACGCTGGAAAAACAGGTGCTGCAGTTTTTCGCAAATAAAGACATCAATCTAGATGCAAAAAACATTTCTGCCTGTCACACTCTTCCCAGGGAGGACAAGTCCAAACCAGCTGTCATACTACGGTTTGTTAACAGAAAGTTTAAAATTGAACTGTTGAGGCAAGGGAAGAAACTCAAGGGATCTGACGTCTTTTTGAATGAGCATCTAACCAAGAAAAACGCAGAGATCGCTCGGGAAGCACGCAAAATGAAGAAAAACCACAAGATCAAGGCGACGTGGACTAGGAACTGCAAGGTCTTGATCCAGCTGAATGGAAATACTCCGGAGCAAGCTAAAGTCATAACGGTAAGGGAGATAAAAGACCTAGATAAATATAGATGATGTTTTTTTGACCAGGACACATATTTTTTTTTGGGCGGGGGACGATGGACAAACCTGGATTTTTGGTTCCTTTTCCTCTGGACTTGTGGATCTGCTGGATTGACTTTTTTTTTTGTGGACAAAATGAAGATATATATTTTTTGCAGATGGACTTACAGACTGCTCCTTTTTCAAGTGTTGTTCTCTTTTTGTTTTGTTTTTTTGAGAATGGACCTATGGGACGGACACATGATCTGTTGGATTTACTTTTTAGATTATTATGATATCTATAAACTATGGGTCAGGGTGGCAGTGTGTGTGTGTGTGTGTGTGTGTGTGTGTGTGTGTGTGTGTGTGTGTGTGTGTGTGTGTGTGTGTGTGTGTGTGTGTGTCTGCGTGTGTGTTTGTGTGTGTGTGTGTGTGAGTGTAAATGTGAGTGTACTCAAGTGGAGGAGCAGTGTGCACACACTGAATTGTTTGAGATGGACTGTAAATAAAACAAATGATGATGACACTTAGTGATACTGATAGTGAAACATGTCAATTATATTCAACCTATGAAAGTTTTTGTGTTAAGGATGATAATTTGGAATATAAAATGAACGAGTTTGGTATTGATATAGATCCTGATAATAACTTTTTCAATAGCACAAAAGATAATTGTGAATACTACAGTGATGAGCAATTTAAAAATGTGAACACTGGGAAAACTTTACCATAATACATTTTAACAGTAGGAGTTTACATAAAAACTACAATAACATTAAAGAATATTTGAAGCAATTTAATAAATGTACTATTATTGCAGTGTCGGAGACGTGGCTAGATGAAGAAAAAGGACATAACGTGGAAAATGGAGGGATATGAGTTGTTTACCTTACACAGAACCTGTAGAAAAAGGGAGGAGGAGTAGCTCTGTATGTAGATACTGATTTCAGAAGTAGTATAATAGATAGTATGTCAACTTCAATAGATGGAATTATGGAATGTCTAACAATTGAAATACATGTAGAAGGAACAAAGAACATATTAGTGAGCTGTCTGTACAGAACACCTGGATCTTGTCTAGATATATTTAACCACAAAATAGATAGTCTATTTAGTAATATAAATAAGGTGCATATAGTATGTGGCGACTTTAATATCAACTTATTAAACCCCCACTTAAACCCCAAAACAACAGATTTCATCACAACAATGTATAGCAACAATCTATTCCCAGTTATTACTAAACCAAGTAGGATTACAGCAGATACAGCGACATTAATAGATAATATTTTCATAAATATAATAGGTAGTCAAATAACAGCCGGATTACTTATTAATGACATCAGTGACCATCTTCCTGTTTTTGCCATTTTCCATCAACTTTTTAAAAAAGATAAAATTAAAACTGTTGAATATAAACTAACTAGAACCAGAACACCTGAAGCCATGGCTGCCCTCAAAGCAGACCTGTCCTCACAGCTGTGGACGAGGTCTATGCCACTAGTGACCCTGACAGGGCGTATAATGTCTTCATGTCAGTGTTACTCAAACTCTATGACAAACATTGTCCACAAAGAAAAATCTTACTTAATTATAAAAATAAACAAAAAAAACCTGGATCACTAAGGGCATAGAAAACGCATGTAAAAAAAAAAATAATCTATATAAATTATTTATAAAACATAGAACAAAAGAAACTGAATATAGATATAAAACATACAAAAAAAAAATTAATAAATATTATAAGAATAAACCAAAGGGATTACTATCATAAACAACTGGAACAGCACAGATCTAATATCCAAGAGACTTGGAAAATACTTAACAAAATAATTAGAAATGGGACTGAAAAAGCCCAATACCCAAACCATTTTGTCAAGAATGATATAGTAATAGATAAAATAAAAGAAATAACAGATGCATTAATAACTTCTTTGTAAATGTAGGGCCCACTCTGGCAAATGAAATTATAGAGCCTAGAGAAATGGATGGATTAAAATGAGGAGATTATTCAACGAAATACAAATTCTATGTTTATAAGGAGTGTACACGAGGAGAGGAAAATTATACAAATAGTAAGAACATTTAAAAACAAGAAGTCTACTGACTGCTCTGATATAAATATGTTATTGATTAAAGACATCATACACTGTATAGTTAAACCTTTCACTTATATCTGTAATCAATCCTTCACTACTGGTATCTTCCCTAGTAAAATGAAAACAGCCAAGGTAATTCCCATATTCAAAAATGGTGATCGACACTTGTTCACTAATTACAGACCCATCTCACTACTTTCTCAATTTTCAAAAATATTAGAAAAATTGTTTGCAGTAAGGCTTGATAGTTTCATTGAGAAAAATAAATTATTAAGTAACCATCAGTATGGGTTTCGATCAAACAGGTCCACTTCGATGGCAGTCATGGAACTAGTGGAACAGATAACAACAGCAACAGACAATAAACAATATACAATCGGCGTTTTCATAGACTTAAGCAAGGCCTTCGACACCATTGATCATAAAGTACTTTTGAAAAAAATGGAAAGGTATGGTGTCAGAGGCACTGCACTCGCCTGGTTAAACAGCTATCTCAGTAACAGACATCAATATGTGCATATGAATAAGGTTGACTCAAATAAAAAGACCATTACATACGGAGTTCCACAAGGTTCCATTTTGGGACCAAAATTGTTCATTATGTACATAAATGATGTGTGCAACATATTGAAAAACTTCAAGTGCATATTGTTTGCAGACGATACCAGTCTGTACTGCTCCGGAAGAGACTTAGATCAACTCCTGGATACAGTAGAAAATGAGCTCAAAACAATAAAAAAATGGTTTGATATTAATAAGCTATCACTTAACTTAAGCAAAACCAAAATATATACTCTTTGGGAACAGACAAATTACTAAACAAATTAAAGTTAAAATTATGACATAGAAATAGAAAGAGTGCATGAAACTAAATTTTTAGGTATTACCATCGACAGTAAAATAAAGTTGGAAATCTCATATAAATAATTTAAAAACAAAAATATCAAAAACTATTGCTATAATGTGTAAAATGAAAACATTCTTAAACCATAATTCACTGTTTATATTGTATTGTTCTCTTGTCCTTCCATACCTTAATTATTGTGTGGAAATATGGGGGAACAACTATAAATCCAACATGAATTCTGTATTCATACTTCAAAAGAAAGCCATTAGAATTGTCAGTCAGGCAGAGTATTATGCTTCCACAAACCCACTCTTCATCAAACTAAAAACATTAAAACTAAATGATCTGGTTAAGTTGAATACAGCAGTCGTTATGTATAAGGCCCATAATCATATGCTTCCAAACTGTATCCAGGAGCTGTTCAGACCCAGAGAGAGTCCGTATAATCTGAGGGGAACTGGGGATCTTCCAAAAAAATTTGGTAAGAACTACAAAAAAAACTATGTGCATTTCAGTCACAGGGTTAATTTATGGAATGGTTTAGAAGATGAATTAAAAAGCTGCTCATCAATTAAAGTATATTCAAAAAATGTATAAATTAAAAATTATAGAAAAATATAGAGAAATAGTATAACTGTTGCTATGACAACTAAACGGGACATTAATCAACAGAGTATAAACTTGTCCATTACATAATATAAATAAAGTATTGAGGATATAAAATAGTAATAATAATAATGATATGTTGATGATTAGAAATAATAATTATGATTATGATAATAATAATAATAATAACTACTAATGATCATTATATATATATATATATATATATATATATATATATAATATATATATATATATATATATATATATATATATATATATATATATATCCTATCCTAGAGGTAACTATAAGAATATAAAATAATAGTTTTCTTCTGTATTATAAATTATTTGTAATTGTTGTGTTCCTTTTGTTGTTTTTTTTTTTCTTGTTGTGTATACTTTTCACATGTGGAAATAGGCAGGCATAAATAAGCTTTGCTTCAGCCAATGCCTTTCAGTCACACTGATTAGTTTGTGCATGTGACCGATAATGTTTTATTTATTTTTTCCTTCTTTGTGTCTGAATAAACTAACTGAACTGAACTGAACTGAACTGCCCACGAGACGATAAACCGGGACGAAGGAGCTTTTTTACTCTCACACACCTGGGATACTGTCCTGAAGAAGTCAGACTGCAGATGGCGCTGTCGTCCTGCCTCCAAAGGTACAAAGACTAGAGGAAGATCGCTAGTGAGCAGTCAAAACTGTCAGGTATAAAAACAAACTAAATCTTGGTCTTTAAATATAATCTATTAAATAAATCTAACAGATGCCAAGGTGGTATTAATTTCTTCCCAGTGAAATCTATTACAAAATGTGTGGGGAGAAAGTATGTGGAATGAAATGAAACCTAAAAAACAAGTGTACCAATCCTGAGAGAAGCCTTTTTGCTTATAATAATTACACTGAAATACAGTGGCCAAATAAACACGTACAGTACTGCAGTTTTACATGCACAGTCACAGCACTTGTATTTCAAAGTACTCTTATGTTGTCAAGTGATTTGTTTATGACGATTTGTTGCTTTGGGAAGTATTAAGAAAATCCAAATAGGTGGGTTTATTCTGTGAAACGTTGTGGTATTATGATGACGGACTTATCCACTGGAGCACACATCGGGGTGTAGGAGGGAGGGGACAGAACAACAAAAGTGCCTTTCGGTTTTGGAGAGTCTGTAATCAGCTGCAATAGGAAATAACAAGGCTAGGATTAATTTTTGATGAGATTGTGTTTGCCAAATTAAAGGGTGAAGACTGTTATTCCAGGCGTGGAGTGCTATTTGTTAAAAATGCTAATCAATTTCAGTGATTTCTTTCTTTAATTTGTTTTTTCTATTTCTTTTAAGGCGTCCCTCTGGGCATAGACAAACAAAGCCGTTATTGCAAATCCCAGGCAACAGGCGTAATATTGCGACCACCAGCTCAGTAGCCCCAATCCCCTACGTGTTCTTATTTATTTCGTTTTTCTCCCAAAACCAGCAATATATTCATAAGCTGTTTGAGCTAGACCAGCTTAAAGCCGCAGCATGTGACTTAAAAAAGAAAAGAAGACTAAAACAAAAGCATGTCTTTTCATTTTAGTTGTGTTTATTGCACTGAAAAAGGTAGAAAGATGATGTGAGCGGGCTGCATCTCCCCAAACCTGAATCTTATTTTACTTGGAGCAGGGCCTCTTCATATTTAAAGCCAAAGGGACATTGAACAACATGGAAACAATCTTCCACAGTATGGCATAAAACATATCTGTCTCCATGGAGAATGTTCCGAAGTATGGCTTTTACTATTTCTGATGTGCCACCTCCAGAAGGTTACGGCTTTCTGTTAGATGAAATCAACAACTCATCTGTTCCTCGCTTGGATCATTTTTGATACTGACCACAGCAGACAAGGAACCAAGCAAAAGCTGCTCTAAACTACGACTAAAACTATAGGACTGAACCAGGTCCAAACCAGGTCCAAACCAGGTCCAAACCAGGTCCAAACCAGGTCTACAATAGGCCTAACTCAGGACTAAACCAGATCTAATCCAGGTCTAACCTAGTACCACTGCAGACTGGTGACCCTCCACACAGACTCTGACACATTTGTCTTGCTATCACCATTTATTCATGTATTTAAAATGTAAAACTACATTTTGGTTTGGTGATAGTACTAAGTATCCTAATTCATATATATAATGAAATCCTCATTAACAGTAATGAGGGAGAATTTTAGGTTTATATGTTGATTGAAAAGAGGCAATTCCATAAACCTTGGTACCCAGGACCAAGGAACAGGACTAGACCAGGACTAAAGCAGGACTAAAGCAGGACTAAAGCAGGATTAAAGCAGGACTAAGGCAGGACTAAATCCAGGACTAAACCAGAACTAAAGCAGGACTAAACCAAAACCCACGACTACTAAAGCAGGACTAAATCCAGGACTAAATCCAGGACTAAAGCAGGACTAAAGCAGGACTAAAGCAGGACTAAAGCAGGACTAAAGCAGGACAGAACTAAACCAGAACTAAAGCAGGACTAAAGCAGAACTAAAGCAGACTAAAGCTAACTAAAGCAGACTAAAGCTAAAGCAGAACTAAAGCAGGACTAAAGAACTAAACCAGAACTAAAGCAGAACTAAACCACTAAAGACTAAAGCAGGACTAAAGCAGGACTAAAGCAGGACTAAAGCAGAACTAAAGCAGGACTAAAGCAGGACTAAAGCAGGACTAAAGCAGGACTTAACCAGAACTAAAGCAGGACTAAAGCAGAACTAAAACAGGACTAGATCAGGACTAGATCAGGACTAGATCAGGACTAGATCAGGACTAGATCAGGACTAGATCAGGACTAAACCAGGACTAGATCAGGACCAAACCAGGACTAGATCAGGACTAAACCAGGACTAGATCAGGACTAAACCAGGACTAGATCAGGACTAGATCAGGACCAAACCAGGACTAGATCAGGACCAAACCAGGACTAGATCAGGACTAAACCAGGACTAGATCAGGGCTAGATCAGGGCTAGATCAGGACTAAACCAGGACTAGATCAGGACTATACTTGGATCAGGATTTCATATATAATCTTTAATTCTCACTGCACAAATGTGAACTTTGAGGACGACCTGCTCACTTGTTTCTTCTCACGAACAGGTGCCATAATGAAACCTTATTATCTGTTGATCACTCGTCTCTGGTTTTAGTTCCCACGGCGTCTATAACAAACTCTCTCTGATACAGACTGGCATGTTCCTGTTATAGACCATGAGGAGGTATTAGCATCAGCGGCGTCTCGGAGCGCTGTCAGCTGTCATGTGCGAGGAGGTTTGAGACGATGCAAACACATAAGATATTTGTACTGATGCACTGAAGAGGCTGGACCACGGCCTTACAACATGGATCCTTGGGTTTGAATTTGTCATTGTTGAAGTGATTTTAAAGCCGCAGTATGCAACTTTTTAGCCAAATAACAGACTAAAATAAAAGGATGTTTTTTCTTTTGGTTGTGTTTAATGATTTCATGTGTTGTGTGAAGGTTTTGCAGAGGAAAGTTGCAGTAATGAGTTGAAAAAATTGTAGGACAGATTCAAACACTTTTTCATGAGTCTGGCTGAACTGAATAATATAATTGATGCTGCTGTTATACTTTCCTAAGTCTTCTTTACCATGACTATTGTTTCAAATGATTTATTATTATATTATTAGTTAATACGCATGTATATATATGTGTATATGGTCTGGTCTGTTTTTATTTGGACAGGGACAGTGCACAACATTACACTGATCTTAAAAAACAGGAAAGATGTTTGGTGCCAGGTTATAGTAAAGATGCTAATTTCCCCCTGTCGTCCCTGGACAGGCTGATGTTAAGAGGAACAGTTTGGTGCAGATGAATAAAAGACGTGTAAACATATGGTACACACCAAATACAACACATCTCGCTCCTCAAATACGACATTTTAAAAAACATTCAGTTCACACACACAAAATCAGTCTTTTTCACATCTACAAATCCTCTTTCTTTCACTGATCGGTGCAAACTCACTTTGACAGTCGCCTTTTCTTCGTCACATGTGCAAACGTTTGAAAACTTGTGCATGTTATAATCTCATTTGGCTTTAACTCTTCCACTGACTCACGGCTACGATAGAGAAAGACGATTTAGCGAAAGACGTCCTACATTTTGGACTCTGCTGCAGTCTCCTCTAGAGGGCGCCCTACTGACTCGAGCTGTTTTTTTCTGAGCTCAGTGAGACAAACCTTCTTAGGGGAGGACTAGCTACACCATGAATTATTTTAAAAACTAGACAGATGTTTGCATGTATTAGCGGATTATTGAAGTTCAGAAAACCATATGTCGGTGTGTAGATGTGTCTGCACGGTGTCGTCGAGGTGCTGAAGTCCTGAGCTCGGTCTTGGATCTGGGGAAAGGGTTTGATACCGATCTCTATGCTCCTCTGTGACAGTCGGGTGTTATCTTTGGCGCAGGATGGCAGTGGTCTCTCGGATGATACCGTGTGGTCTTATACTATTTCAGATGTGGTTCTACTCAGTTCTGACATGACTGAAGCGGGGCTGGTTTTCTGTGCATGTGGCGCATGTTGGCGTAGCATTTTGACACTGGTTTTGGTATCGATGGTCATGTGACAGCCCTATAGCTCATACATATATATTCACAACTGCATGTGTTTGTCTGGACTTATATATTTACTTATGTTCCTTGTCAGTGTGTATTATTATTTTGGCTGTCCATGGGAACGGGTGGGAACGTCTTGGAGTCCCAACGGAGGAGCTAAGGACGTGTCTGGGGTGAGGGAAGCCCCTGCTTAGACTCCAGAAATGGATGGATGGAAAAGGATGGATTTTTTGACTGTGCGGTGTCTTAAAACCTTAAAAATCAGTACAAAAAAACTATGAGAGAAACGAAACGAGACCTATTTCTACTTGTTTCCATGGAAATGTTGTTCCTATAGCATAAATCAAATCTGTTTCCATGGAGAATAATAATCTAAGCATGGTTTTAACTGTCTATTTCCATGGCATTACGCAGGTGACACCCCCAGAAAGTTACACACTGTCCCTTTTTAAGTTTCCTAATCTTGGTGTAAAGTTCATTTGAGGCGATGTTTGCTGTAACAAAAGAACTTGCTGAATGCTAAAGGCCTTTAAATACAGACCCAGCCTTGCCCTATAATGGCTTTGTGCTGGAATAGATTGGCAGGATCCATGTTTATTAGCCTATCACACACAATTGAATAAAACATTGAATTTCTGTTTGACCTCCAAATTGGATTCTCGCTGCTTGTTTGTACATTTACACCGCTGTGTCGGGTCAGAAAAGCACTCGTCCCACATTGTGATGGTAATAGTTTAGTCGTGTTTGGATTTGGCACTTTTGGCTGGATTTGGGAGCCTCCCTCGTGGACTGATTACTGATCACACTGGTGTTGTGCCTCTGCCTTGTGGGGGGAAATTAGAGGATTAGCAACAACTTCATGCTATTCCCCCTGTAGCTCGCGGCACTTTCTAAATCCCGCGCAAGCCGTTGTTATTTTAAGGAGCTTGGCAAGTGAGTGGGGAGACAAACTCAATTCTGGATGCAGTGTGAGCGGCGGTCCTTTCCATACCGGCTCTCGTGCTTTCAGACGCGAGAGCAGCAGATACTGTGGTTATGGTAATGTCCCATTGTCAATACAAGACGCGCGGGTGAAGTCAAGCGAGGTTAGGTTAGTGTTGGCTGAGAATTCCTGCAAGAAGATGCCAGGTTAGATTCCTGCATGAGTGGGTCTGTGTGGAGTTTGCACTGGGAAATATTAAGGAAACTACCAATTATTTAGTGTTGAAAATGACTTTCTATTGAATAAATAAGGAGTGTTGAGTGGTAGGGAGGTCACATCCATTGACTCACAGGTTGCTGTGCGGTCCAGCTAACACAGATGAATGCTGTCGTTGTGTCCTTGGGCAAGACACTTAAGCAACCTCACCTCCCAGTGGCTATGCACACTGATGTATGAATGTGTGTGTGAGTGGGTGAGTGTCTCCTTGAAAAAAGCTGGATGAGCGTTTCTGAGTGCAGACCACCCAACACATTAAAAAAAAAAAAAAAAAAAAAAAAAAATAAATAAAAATAAAATAATAAAATAATAATAATAATAATAATAATAATAATAATAATAATAATAAAAAAAATTAAATAAATAAAATAAAAATAATAAAAAAAAAAATCAACAGAAACAAGACAAAAAGTAAAATAATAATAAAATGTATTAAATAATATAATAAATAAAAAAATAAACAGAAACAAGACAAAAAGAAAAAAAGTAAAATAAAATAAATAATAATAATAATAATAAAATAATAATAATAAAAAAAATATTAAATCATATAATAAATAAAAAAAATAAATGAAATAAATAAATAAATAAAAAATAAAAAAAAAGTAAAAAGAAAAAAAGACACACAAAAAAACCCCAAAAAGACTAAGCCCTGATTGTTGACTTTATTATTTTCCAAGTCTTTGGTACTGCAGTTTCCCTGTCAACTTAACGCTAGCACAATATCCCAGGTCAAAGTCTGGAGATACAGGATGTCCTAAATTGTGCATGAACATTAAAAAAGAAGCAGAGTAAATCCACATTATAAAGTAATAATGGCTTTTTAAAGCATCCCAAAACTCCAGCAAGTAACTCCAGACCTGTGCTTCATACATATTAAACACCAACATCTGCATTCAGCATCAGGAGCGGCCACTTTAAAATACTTTCATTCAGGAAAAGTGCTATTGGAGCATCTCTAGTCAAAATCTACTTCAAAGGAAGACAAGATTTACCAAACACGGACTAATGATGCTTGGGGGTTTCAAACAGAGTTGCTTTTCCTATTATAATTAGAGCAAAGTGTTGAAGCCATACATTTGTTTTTTGCCTGGTAAGTACAAACTGATAGATCTTTATATTTTTTATACAGCTGGATATCAGTTTGTCCGCTCTCCAAACAAGGCTGTGCGATCGTTTTGTTTTTATTCAGTGACATGTGAAACAAAGGAGCTCATTGGTCACTCATCATTTTGAACAAAAGCAAATATCTCTCACCTCAGATTAACAGTTTCGTTCTTCGCTCATTGCAGAAATCTGTCATGTTTTTCAGGCTCCTCTGATATTTTTTCCCTTTCTTTTGTCCTCGTGAGCAGTCATATTTGTTTTGATGGATTGGACCGTGCCTGGAGATTCAACAGTGACTCGTATCTCCGTAAAGTATTGGAGAAGTGTATATTCTGGAGCCCAGGCAATTTGGTTTTAGGACCTCTTCACTGCTACCCCTGTGTTCATACATAATATATAAGCCACTGCGAGTTACAGTAGTGGTGAGGGGGAAGTAGGCTAGTGCCCGCATTTGCATATCGGTGCCAAAGTCCATAATTCATGAAGGTGCAGAAGGCAGCCACCCATGATGCAAGAGCCACCCTGGGCCATATGCCACCTACCATGTGCAGAGAGCGGGAGCAGAGACGGCGTTCAGACAGAACACAAGCTGTCCATAGCAATGCACAGAGCGGACACGGCTTCATCTCTCAGCCTGAAGGAGGGCCGCCGGGGACACTGATGACACAAGCAGATAACTGGATTTTGAACATACGATAATCTCTGAAATGTCAAGAGCTACCCAAAGCCTTTAACAATTTACATGCTTTCTTAATTAGATTTTAGATGGCAGACTATCCATACTGTCTAAGAGTCAAAACTCAGAGCCCCCGATAATCTGAAATAAGATATTTATTAGAGTATTGCTACCAAAAATAGCACAGTTTTTATGTCAGAACTAGTAAACTTCACAATGATAATATGGGGTACGGTAATTTTGAATGCTGCATGCAGTTAGATCAAGCATTTGCCCATTTACCAGGAGATTGTTGGTGCAGTCCACAAAAGCAGCCACATCTCTAGCCCTGCTGTTGTAGCTACAGAAGTGCCACCACACAGTCACTAACGAGTTTAAAAAATAATAAATCAAAGCCATATTATAATACATGCATAGGTCATTCATATTTCATATCATTATAGTAAATAATTCACTGATTGTATGTGGAGGAGTTCAGACTAATCTGACTGAAAGAACCATGCGCACATAGGCAATATTTCCATGTTTGTGATGTGGGGGTATGAATAGTGCCAGTTTAGGAAGAATATACATCACACTTAATAATGTCTGGATTTAAATGTTCCACTGTATGGCATTAAACGTATCTATCGAGCATTCATTAAAAAGCAGCTGTTTTTGCTACTCAAAAGTACCTTGAAAAACGCTATAACAAAAGACGAAGTTTAAATTTGTAACTGGACAAATCATAAGAGTGAAGACGTTTCGCTGCTCGTCCAAGCTGCTTCTTCAGTTCTGGTCAGATTACTGCTGGACACTGCCTTAAATCTATCTGTAGGGAGGGGCTAACCACTCTGAAACTGTAAAATCTATTGTTTCCACTACACTAGTGAATGAGAACAATAGCAGGGTCGTTTCTGCTGAAACTGAAAAGTGCAGTGAGCGTTACACTGGAGAAACTAAACAGCTTCTCCATAAGAGGATGTACCAACACCAGCGTGAGAGCAGCTCTGGACCACAGTCTGCTGTACATCTACATCTCCTTTGAAGATAATGAAGTTGAGATCTGAGCCAGAGAAAATAAGAGGTTTGAGAGGAGAGGTAAAAAAAGCATTTTTTATTAGGAAAGAGAATCCTTCCTTAAACAGAAATGGAGCCTGAGACATAATCTCTCCCCCATCTACAACTCCATCCTCAGACCCAGAACAATGAACAACAGCAGGGTCGTTAAGGCTGAATAGGGTCGTTTCAGCTGAAACTGGAAACAATAGATGTTTACAGTTTCAGAGTGGTTAGCCCCTCCCTTCAGACAGATATAAGGCAGTGTCCTCCAGTAATCTGACCAGAACTGAAGAAGCAGCTTGGATGAGACGCGAGACTTCGTTTGTTGCTCTGGATCAGACCTGGACGACTGAGAGTTTACACAGACCCCTTCAAAAACATGAGTCTTACTTTTAGCGCCTCTCCACAGCTGCGATCTGTAACTTAACCTCATTGCGCTACCTGCTTGTTTTCATGGAGATAAATATGTTTAATGCCAAACTGTGAAACATTCCATGGAAAGCAAAACATCCTGATAGATACAAGGTGAAAAAGTTCAGAGTGCACCTTTAATAAATCATACTTCACAAAACATATATTCATGCCGGGTTTCAACATTGTGAGGACTTTCTCCTGATCAAAAGATATAATATTCGGTTTTAAACTGTTCATCGCTATGGCAACTCATAGATACATAAAAATACTATCCACTCTTGGACATTACTTTCAAATAGAGCCGCAAGACTTGAATGGACACAATTAGGAAAACCCTGTAGCTCAAACATGTTCTGAAATGTGATTCTTGTATTAGTTTGTCAGTTCGTTTTTCAGTCTGTTTGTCATTTCTTCTGGACGTGTTTAAACTGTGAACTCTGAACAAAATCCTATTATTAAAACATCAATCTCAAATCTCATCGTAATGCGTGTCAGAGAAGTTGCAATTAGATATTTTCCCCAAACACGTCAGCCCTGTTTTCCACAGACTCCTCCTCCACCCGTCTCTGTCCTGGACCCCACTGACATGCACAGCCCCATAAGTGGATTCATCTTCCTCCTGACGTGTATCGATGCTTCCTCGTGTTAGCAGCTGCCGACAGTGTGAGCACCGTCTGAGCACATGCGAGACACATAACTCATTACAGCTGATTGGCTGTCAGCCTTGACCTGTGTGTGTGGATGGGTTTTTATCACATTGTGGGGAGTAAAATCTGTGTACATCTTCACATCATGAGCTCCTGCCTTTTCTATTTGGACAAAAACAAGGCCCCGTGACATAAATCTTGTATTATTCGATCGACAATATAGTTTAAAGTTCAGATATGGGTTACAATAGGTTAAATTTTGCATTTTATATAGCGCTTTTTCACTTTTAAAGCAGTCAACGCGCTTTACATCAAGGAACTACTCACACATTCATACACCAAGATACTAATGTGGGTTAAGTGTCTTGCCCAAGTACATATGACAGCATTCATCTGTGGGACCTAGAACGCACCGCTAACCTGTGGGTCAGTGGATCTGACCGCTGTACCGATGACGTTTATGTCGAGAGCTGGATGCAAACCTCCAGCCTTCGAATCAATGGGCAAACGCTCTACCAGCTGAGCCACTGCCGCCCCCTTAGTTGCAGGTTAAGGTCGGGATCAGTCTCCAGGAAATGAATGTAAGTCAGTGTCCCCACAGAGCCCGGAAACCCAGCGGAGTGAATCTCCTGTCACTTAAACGCGTCTCATTGTGAGGACCGAGGTCCCCGGCCCCGTCATGTGGACTTGGATTTGCTTTGATTTCGACGTCCTCGCTCTGTCACACGGTTTCATTGAAGTGTGCGGAGGTGTTTGCACCTCTCAGGCTGAAGGAAAGAACTGATTTACACAGATGCAGCGCAGTGAAATGCAATATGTGGCACATCTGTTCTCAGGTCCGGGTGCAAATTGGGCACATGGACTTTGATGTTGAGGTGTTGGAGAGTTTTACCTTTGCAGATTTATGTAAACGAGTAGATGGGTCTGGCGCCTACATAAATTAGACCCATTCTATTCACATTTTTAGAGCTTTTATCCATTTTATAATCGTTTTCCCTGGCATTTATAAACCCAGAGTTGTTTTTGAGTGATTTGTGCATGTCTGAGCAATCTTTTATCACTTATTTTGAAGATGCCATTTTGCCGCTCAACCCTGTTTTTCACCACCACCAGTATAAGCCCCTGTTTTACCCCCAGTTTTATTCACTTAATCATGTGTGCACTCATTTTGATGCTCGCTAACGTGATCTGCAGCTGTCCATCAGAGGTGCCGAATCTTTGGTCTCTTTACGGCAACGTCAGCTCCTCCTTCTAACGCAGAAGTCAGTGAACTTGTTTTTTTAGATCAATATTGCAATTTTATCTGTGACAGCTGCGGTAGTTATGTTACAATTTGCAGAGGTTACAGCTGTATAACACACAAGCACAATTATTACTTTATGCAGTGTTTCTGTTCTCACTGTAGCACTGCTTTTTCAGAACTACAGCTTCTCCAGATGTGAAATTCACCAACACACATCCCTCTAATTTGTCTAATGTAAGCACATGGAAAAGATCATTTCCTCATGTCATAGTCGTTTGAATAAAGTACAGGGGAGTTGTTGAGGGACGGGACAAGACGAGACACGAGATTGTGAGGCAAAATTGGAAACTGAATTTCACAATTGCACAATTTCTGATTTGTTTGATTTCATATTTTGCCATTCTACTGCCAACAGGATGTTTCTCTCGTAGCTCAGTCCTGATCATTTTGTCTCATGAAATCCTGCAGCCCTAATGATCGAGGATGGGGATGACTGAGCACTCAAGCCTAAAATATACTATAAATACGTACTCCCCTCATGGTTTGAAAATCAGATGAACATGTTCTTAATGTTCAGGAGAGCTCAGTTTGCTTGTCTTGAGGTTTACTTGATAGACACTTTATACTCTCGTGTGTCCACTGCGATCGATGCTAAACATGTTTGAAATGAGATGATCCACAGACGTTTTAGTTTTAACTCACTTTAGTCCAGATGTAGACTTGGTTTGGTCTTGTTCTTGTTTAGTTCTGGCAGTGACTGGACAGTTTAATGCTGTTTATTACTAGACTAGCAGTGTGTAGGTTAATGTAGAGATGAATACTTACTACAGAAATCTGAACAGAATTCAGAGCTTATTAGTAATTTCATCCATTCATCCACTTTCCTCCTCTCATCCGGGGCCGGGTTGTGAGGGCAGAAGTCTGAGCAAGGACTCCCAGACTTCCCCCACCCCAGACACGTCCTCCAGCTTCTCTGGTGGGACCCCAAGGCGTTCCCAGGCCAGAGAGACATAGTCCCTCCAGCGTGTCCTGAGTCTTCCCTGCAGCCTCCTCCCGGCAGCAATTTCAGTCTTTCCAAATGCTCTTTTTACACGTTTCCTTATACTTACTGATGCAACTTTTTTTTTTGGCCGGTCGTCCCGTCCAAGCTGTACATGTTGTGTCCCAATTGAAAGACTTTCTGTAAACTAGACCAGACGTCTGAGTTCAGATCGGCACGATTGGATGGATGAGCCAGTCAGGGACATGCATGAGCTGTTTATATTGGAAAAAATATCAAAGAGGGGGCTGAAAAACATCAGATTTTTGCAGAATCAATAAGCGAAGCACTACAATTTGATTTTATATATAAATGATTAAGGACGTCCTTCATTTCACATGCATCACTGAGCACATTTGGTCAGGCTTGAGACACAGCGGAGGGTGTGGGGACCAGACTGATATCAATCTGTAGAAAAAATCCAAAGAGATATCACTCTGGATATAAAACTTTGACCCAAATGTTATCTATTTTTCAAACCCCCTCTGCAGACGCCCTGTCCAGTGGTTTTCCCTGATGTACTCTCTTGTTATTAGCATGTTTCTGTTACATGTGACTGCTCCACAAAGAAAAGTTCAAATAGATCTCAGTAACAACATGTCTTCAGGCTCTGTGGATGTTAATCATTGGAGACTCTATGAGCAAACCGGACTATTTTCTCTCTTCCAGGCTTCACACATGACTGGTAGTAATTTGACTGCAGCATATGAATACTCAGGAGAGCCAAATGTCAGGCCAGCGCTGCTCTCGGCTCCGTGCTCGATGTTACAACCACCACAAGCAACATTTGACATTTGTATCAAAGGCAGGAGCGTGGGGTTGTTCAGATAAGAAACATGAGCTTATACATTGGTTTAGTTTTTTAGTGTGCGAAGGCTGTTTCAAAATAACCTTCAAATGTCTTTAAAAATAGGACTGGAGATCAAAATGTCCATCTGGTTTTTAGGGTTAGCAAAAGACCCCATCAGTTTAAGCTCTTTTGGTCTTTACAGTTTGTGTTTTCATCACCACATAAATAGAATGAAATAAGTCATAGATATAAATACATAAATAAAGTGACTGTGCCTGAGTGAGCAGCACGTCTCCTGTCACAGAAAGAACAAATATATCACACTGAATCCTTTAGTCCGACAGCAGCTGACCACATCAACATCAAGGAACAAGCTGGATTTTTGCAGCACTTATAGTTTATACAATTTAGCCACGTGCTTTTAAGTTTCGCTTCTGTAAAACCTGAACAAATATGCGCAAAGTCGCACTAGACACAAAATACCAAACGTGCTGATGCGGCTCTATAGTAGTTCTGCTTAATATGTTGTAAAGTTGAGTTATTTATGCAGAAGATTTTAATTAATAATCCGCTGCAGTGTATAACTTGTAAATTAATATTTGGAAACTTTCTGTTTGATCTGCGCAGTGGATTGTGGGATGCCTCACAGCTCCTTGCCGCCGGGTAGGAAGATCCCGAGGTTCCTACGCTGAAGGAGGAGTTATGAAAGGAAGTATAATTACTGCTTCCTTACTCTTACCTAACTTCACGGCGATGACGCACGTCCAGGTTAAAAACCAATTCAAATAGGGCCAAGGGGAAAATCGAGAGGCAGACGGGTTTCACATCAGCCATAAACTTCATTTCACATCTTTAAATTCTTATCATAGAGAGACAACAATATCTACAATACCCAGCACAGAAGTCGTAGATGTGTGATATGTTCCAGGGCAGCTGACAGTCGGTGATTACCTCCAGTCCCCGGTGTGGTGTCAGGCTCAGACACAGATCTCCAGAGTAATGATAGTGATTGGTGTTAATGGCGTCTTGGTCTGGCCCCTGTCGGTGCAGTGGACTCTGTGGAGCTGTCCGAGGTGCTGAACTCAAGTCTGTCCATGGAGCTAGGTCTAAATTCTGGTAATCCTTTGAGGTTTGGCTGAAAGAAAAAAAAGACATATTGCTTCACATTTCAGTAAAGAAAATCACTACATTTCACAAAGTTTCAAACCAAAAATGTAAACTTGAACTTACTGGTGAAAAAAAGCGAAAAATCTGTATTTAAGCATGTTAATAATTTGTTTTTCGTATCATGCAGACTTCATTTGAGTCCATATTTGTTGTAAATACAATGTAAAATGTCAGTAAATCTAAAGCTAAGTGATCGAATTTTATTTTAAGCAAACCAGGATATAATAAACCAGGAATAATTCTGTGGTATAAACTTTAAATGATGATTATGCTGCTGATGATTGTGATTCATATTATGATTGTATTATTATTTATTTTTCATATTTTTTCTTATGGCAACATTCCATTTTATGTCATGGATTTGTTGTAATTTCAATCCAAAATGTCAATAAATGTCTAACCGATTGATCCAGCTGAAATTACAGTGGATACTGTAAACCAAAAACAATCTCATAATGAGATTAAATATGATTTTTAATATTACTTATTATTTTTGAATTGTTCACTTATTTACTTATACATTTTCCCCAATAAGAAACACTATGAAGTAATACTTTTAGCTAAAGAAAGTTAAAACTATAGCTGCAAGATTAATTGCTCAAATCAACTCAAAATTTGAATCAATGCAATTTTTTGAGGTACAGTCGTCCCTCGGTGTATCGCGGTTCACCTTTCGCCGTCTCGCAGATTTTTTTGTGCAATTTTGTACAGAATGCCTTCCCCAAATTTACATCGATCGCAGTGTGACTCTGAAGTGCTGTATGTTTGCAAGTTTTCTCCCCGACAAAACCCACAATGTCGATGAAACGTTCTGCACCGACAAAGGCACCAACGAAGGTTTGAACTTTGTGTTTAAACAAGAGAGAAATGTGAGAAAATGTTAAGAGAAAAGTGTATAAAGTGTGTGGTGACGGGTTTTACAGACAAGAAACATAGAGAATAATGTAAAAAATAAAGCTGATACTTTGTGGATTTTGCCTATTGCGAGTTATTTTTTTAATATAACCCCCGAGATAAACGAGGGACCAGTGTATTACTTATTATTTTTTTATTGTACACGTATTTACTTCATAATACCTAATAAGAAACGTTACGGGGTAATACTTTTAGCTAAAGAAAGTTAAAACTACAGCTGCAAGATTAATTGCTCAAATCAAAATTGCAGTTTGAATGGATGCAATTTTTGAAGTAAAATCATTTCTTCCACAAATAAAAGATTTTATTCTGCAAAAAAAAAAAAAAACTGCTCCGTATAAAGTTTTTCTTAAATGCAATTCTTGTATTAGTTTGTTTATACTTCAGTCTTTCTGTCATTTCTTCTGGACATGTTCATAATGTAAAGTTTGAACAGAATCCTATAAATAAATCCTAATAAATCGAAGAAAAATCATAATTAGATTTGTTTTTTCTGTCTCTAAATCATTCGGCCGCAGTGAAAAGGTCTCATTTTCATCCTCCCTTGAGAAATAACCGTGATGCGTGTTAATGGCTCCTCAGTCGGGCCCCTCAGTCGGGCCCCGTCAGCGCTCTGGTCTCTGTGGAACTGTCCGTGGTGCTGAACTCCAATATCTGCACCTGTCCACGGCGCTATCCTCAAACGTTAGCTGAAGGTTTGGGAGCGAGACAGCGCAGCTCAGAGGGGAATACTTCTCATCTGAAACTCCAAATTGAACTTTGAAATGTGCTTTTTCCCTTTAGCATACGCATCCCTTTTTGCTGGAAGGCAGAGAGAGACATGCAGAGCTGTCACTGAAGCATCTGAAATTGTCAAAGCGCTCACAGATGGGGAATTTAACGCCGCTCAGAAAATGTACAGTTTAAGAAGAGCTTCCAAAGTCAGAGGATTCTGTTTGGTGGAACTGCTGACACACTTTTACAGATCTGGGGCTCTTGAAGAAATATTTCAGTATTTTGTGAACACGCTTCAAAAGATTCGATTACAGATAAATTATTCTGTTTACTAGATTTTTGTGAGTATGTTTCTAGTTTGAAAATGCAAAACGTAGCAGCGTGATGTTGATGAATCTGTTTGAAGAGGCAGAACCGACAGAAACAGCCCCATTCAGAGCATCAAAGTGACATTTTCCACTGTAACAAGCAGCTGATTTTAATTTAGTGTTGTTTTCATTTTTTGGAAAACCTCATTTTTATGATGAAGAACAAAAGTGAGCTGTTGGCAGGGAAACAAATCAGAGCAAGCCTCAAACACAGGATTACTCCAATATGCATGAAAAACTCAACACGATACAATAAAACTACAGATTATACGAGGAATAAGACCTGGACCCTGCGGCGCAAGATCGAAAAGAAAACTGACAGATTTTTCTTCAGTTTAAATTTGACAGAAAAGTGGTTTTGAAAAACTGTAGTTCCACAAAGTTCTACTGCGATGCCATAAAAAACAGACAGAAAAATTATACATTATGAGGGAAAAATTGTAAATTAAAATCTGTAAATTATGTATTATTAACAGTGGGTAAGGGATGAAGTACTTAATTTTGTTACTTACGTAAAAGTATAGATACACAGGTAAAAAGTTACTCAAGTAAAAGTATCATATGAAAAAAAATCTAGTAAAAGTATTTAAGCATCTGTTATACAATTATTAAGGAAAAATTGTAAATTAAACTGTAATTTATGTTTTATTGACAGTGGGTAATGGATGAAGTACTTAATTTGTTACTTGAGTAAAAGTACAGATAAAGAGGTAAAAATTTAGTAAAAGTATTGAAGTACCGTTTAAAAAGTATTTCACGTGTTAATTTGTGTGATATTGGTTAAAAATGATTCATATTTTGGTCACAGTAGAAATATGAAGGAATTTATTAATTTTCTCTTATGAATTTTGTTTATTTTATTAATGTGTATTTTCAGTCCAGTTCAAAAATGTAGTGGAGTAGAAAGTACAGATACCTGCTTTAAGTACAGTACTTCTCAAATCAAAAACACCATTTGATACTTATACTTAATTATAGTTAGACAGAATATCTTTGTGTTTTATTGCTCTTTTCCTGTGCATTATGTTTATATGTGTTTTTTATGACTTATTTGAAGCACTTTGGGCGTCTGAAATGGTTTTAAATGTACCACATAAAGAGAACAAATCGAGCAAATCATTAAGCCTGCAATATTTTAAATACTATAACTTCTTTTTCTGCATAAAAAACTGCTAACCTGCAGTATGACTGTGCAGACATGTTCTGAAATGTGATTTTTGTACTAGTGACTCATATTTAAGTTGTTTTTGTCAGTTCTTCTTAAGTGTGAACTCTGTGAATCCTTTTGCTCATCTAATCGCAGAAAAAAATCGAAACAAAACACTTTTTCCGACGCGTTCAGCCCCATGCAGCACTTATATGACCTTGGCACATTATAGACAAACCATTTTATTGAAGTTCAAACAATACGTTGCATAAGCTGAAGCCACTTGTCAGAAAGAAAAGGTCTTAGTCTGGTGGATAATAGAGGGAAGAGAATGTTCTGTATGAAGCCTGTGCCATTAGAGTGTAAAAGCTCTCAGGGTGCTCCGTATACATAATATATAGCCCCATTGCATATTTCAAATACTTTACTAACGTGCAGTGTGTTTAATGCATTCTACTTTTAATGGTACAGAGAATACTGATTTTGCTTACTCTATATGTGCTCTTATCATGTTAGTTCCTCATTACCTGTTTAGCAGCGCTGTCCATCGAACCCGTTTGATTGACAGCGTGTGGGAGTGACCTCGGGGAAGAAGGCGCCTGATTCGTCTGTTATTCATGTTCATATCGTGATTTACAGACACAACAGCGAAATAAAAACCCCAGGATCATGTGCAGCAGGTTCATAGGAACATTTTAATACCAGAGTGACGAGGCTCCCTGGTGCAGTTACAGAGAGAGGGGTGACGCGTTTTCAACATGTGGATGGAGCCGGAAGTGCGACTGTGATCACATGTACAGTCTGTGATTCTGTCCCGCCCACTTTTACCTCTAAATGTTACTAAACTGGCACTTCATTCATTTCAATGGGGAATTTGAGGAAAATGTGGCTGCTAAAATATGATAAATGAAAATGATGAAATACAGTGGGTTGATTTGGGTAAAATGTTCAAGTCAACACTGCACCGATTCTCAGAGCCTTTAAAACGGCTCTGGAGTCCACAGAGGACAGAGCAGCACCATCCAAAATATGGTGAATACAGTACCAGACGTCCGTCCATCCGTCCATCCGTCCATCCATCCATCCATCCATCCATCCATCCATGTTCTTCCTCTTATCCGGGGCCAGGTCACGGGGGCAGCAATCTAAGCTTCCCTCACCCCAGACACGTCCTCCAGTTCCTCCGGTGGGACCCCAAGGTGTTCCCAGGACAGAGAGACATAGTCCCTCCAGCGTGTCCTGGGTCTTCCCCGGGGCCTCCTCCCGGTGGGACATGCCCAGAACACCTCCCTATGGAGGCGTCCAGGAGGCATCCTGAGCAGATGCCCGAGCCTCAGCTGCTCCTCTCGATGGAGCTCTACTCCGAGCTCCTCCCGCGTGACTGAGCTCCTCACCCTGTCTCTAAGGGAGCGCCCAGCCATCCTGAGGAGAAAACTCATTTGTATCTGTGATCTTGTCCTTTCGGTCATTACCCTGAGATCTTGTAATTCTCTATACAACATATTGTAAAAGCAAAAAAACAGACCACTGCACAATGTCACTGTCTGCACATTAGTATAAAGTATTATATCGATCAAAAATGAGGAAAGCGACATAAAGAGCTGTTCTAAAGCCATGAACACTCTCCAGAATTCATGCATGTAAATACTTGATGTAGCCAAGAGTTTGAGGTCAAAGACAAAGACTCTTTAAAATCAAGTGATACAACTTTAAGCAAAGGCTTTTTAATGATCCGCCGTGTCTGTCTCTGGAAGCACAAAGATAACTGTTTACAAATTATTACAGCACATTAATCGTGATTTGTGCCAAACAGCTCCATAAAATCCCTCTGCTACGTTTGAACAGCGAAGAGAGAGGTCACAGTACTACAATTTAACTTGATTACAATACTAAGGAACAGACTCGATACCGATTCTGATACTACGCAGAAATAAAAAAATCAGTCTGTTTAGATCAGGGGAGTTAAACTCATTTTCAGTGAAAAATGGCAAGAGGTTTAAACCTTTTTACTCCTTGTTCAAACTTATTCTGCTGTCGTCCTCATGTTATTTTCCTCCTTCTTTATGTTGTTTCACATGTAAAGTCTCTCGTGGACGTCCAGAGCGTCACAACGAGAGTCAGAGGCGTTTGTCTCAAATACAAAGTGTCCAACGCGACTGTTTCAGAGTCACACTGCAGGATCGAATATTTTGGTGCCATGTCTCCTGTACAGGACAGAATGCTTCAGAGAAATTTACCAATCAGGACGCAGAACACGGCACCTCCTTTAGCCAATCGACGCAGGACGCAGAACACGGCACCTCCTTTAGCCAATCAGGACGCAGAACACGGCACCTCCTTTAGCCAATCAGGACGCAGAACACGGCACCTCCTTTAGCCAATCAGGACGCAGAACACGGCACCTCCTTTAGCCAATCAGGACGCAGAACACGACACCTCCTTTAACCAATCAGGACGCAGAACACGACACCTCCTTTAACCAATCAGGACGCAGAACACACACCTCCTTTAGCCAATCAGGACGCAGAACACGGCACCTCCTTTAGCCAATCAGGACGCAGAACACGCGCCTGCATACACTGTAAAAAAAAAAAGCATGTAAAACTGCACTAGTCCCTCACAAATGAACGTTTTTGAGCTAATTTTTCATATTACTACGTGGGAATCTGCGGCTTAAAATCCGGTGCGACTTGTACAAGTTTTTCTTTCTAAAATTAAAGCATGTGGCTTTTAATCAGGTGAGGTCTGTAGTCCGGAAAATACGGTATATCTTTTTTTTTTCCCCACATCTTTTTCAAAAACACCAAAAATTATACGTTTTGCATTAAGTTGTAGGTTATATCAACTTTTTTTTTCACAAACAGAAGTAGGAAGTGATCTACATTTAAGCGAAATGTTGAAATGGCAGCACTGACAGAGTAACGTCTGTGTAGCTTTAGTCATGTATTAGATCGTTTGTTCTAAGTACACAAGTGTCATATTATATTCTTCTGTTTTCTCTACATCCCCCCAGCCCCTTAACCCCGTGTCCCGTCTGTCTGTGTAACATTATTTAAATCCGTCTCATCCCCGTCACCGCTCCACACTTTGAACAGCGAGCCGAGCCTGTGTTCTGTTTCTAACCTTTTTCTAATGCTCCGATTCAGCCCAGTCACTCAGAGGAAACATGCTCCTGATTCAGACGTCTTCATTAACGTGGCTGTGTCAGAGGTGTAAATGTAACACCGCTCATTATATTTGTGATGTGTTAAAGACGACTCTGCGCTGGAGCCGCTGCCTGTTGAGAAAATGCTTTTATTGTTGGATTTTTTTGAAGAGAAGTAAGTGGAAGTTGCTAAAAAGCTTAAAATGCCAAATATGCAAATGGTGAGTTGATGTTTGGTTCTCTTGCCTCACGATAAGAAGGTTCCTGGGTTTGGTCCCAGGCTGGTCTGTCTGTGTTTGCTTGTTCTCTCTGTGTCTGGATCATAAACTGAATAAAAAAATGGACTAAGTAAGTGTGACGTCAGACGTAGCGTTCGGCTCAGCAGTTATAGGAGCTGATTTAGAGCTGAGATCCATATTTGTGCGACTAAAGAACAATCAGTAGTAAGGGTGTGGAGGGGAACGGCTCTTCTGCTCTTCCCGCTGGTTTAGCAGGTGACGGGCGCTTAGCAACTCTGTAAATTAACATATATAATAGCGTTAGCAGCAGCTTCACAGACAAAATTACGATCTAAAAAAGACCAGGATCATGTTGGGTTAATGCGAACATTTTAAGATCAAAATGACGAGCCTGACAGCAGCAGTTTCAGAGAGAGGGGAGGAGGTTTTTCAAAAGAAAATGAATTGCAGCCAGAGCCAACGAAGTCCAAATGTCAATGTTAATCTTATTTGCAACACAGCGGCTAGCGGGTTTAGCTATGTCCATTTATAAACCGTCCATGTCTGGATGAGTTTCCCCTTCACCCACGTAATACATCAAGAGTCTAGAGCAGACATGGGCAAACTACGGCCCAGGGGCCACACACGGCCCATTGAGCTTATTAATCTGGGCGAACGTGACCAAATTATATTTAAACAGGTAAGAGTAAACAGTGTTCAAAATTTTTCTGCTGTGTTTATTTAACTGGAATCTAATAAATTAATAATGAATTTAATTAATTAATTTGGCAAACAATTTGTACAATGAGCCTTGAATATTCAGGCTGTGCTACATGTCACAGGCCAAATCTCTGTGTCATATAAACATATATATGTCCTGGCCCCGCCCCTCTGTCACATTTTAAAACTCACTGTGGCCGAGTGTCAAAAAGTTTGCCCTCCTTGGTCTAAAATAATCCTGTGTATGTCTTGTAATATCTAAAGTACATCTTTGTTATTCATTCAAGTCGTTATTGTAATTGTAATATTTGAAATTTGCTGTAAAAAGTACTCCCTGTGATCTTTGGACTTGAAGTTTACAAAATACAGATTCAACTTGTCTTGTACTAGATTTTTATTTTTTTTTACCCAATATTTGAGCAAAATTGTCTTACCCCAGTACAGACATGTTGTATAAATCCCTCCTGAGGTCAAAGTCTGTCCACCGTGCGGCGTCTTCATCTAATTATTAAGCGATATATTGTCTGTAATCAGAAAACTCTGCTCTGGTCTGTGAAAGTTGTGCATTTATAAACTCATTGAGGTGAATAATTAGGACGCTCTGGATGTGTAAAGTCAAACCGTTTAAAAATAACCTGTGTTTTTCACGTTTTAAGACAGTAATAATCAGGTACAGCAGCTTTAATTAAATACAGACGAGATGAGGAGATAATATTGTGTTTACCAGTTTGGATGAGCTCATTTGCTTATCGTTTATTCCCAGATTACAGCTAACCTCCCGAGTCTCACAGGGCCTGAAATATCCCGTGTATATCCCATATTTACACAGCGTTGTTGCTCTAATCTCATTACGGCATCATTTATGGCTTGGGTAGAGACTGCAGCAGATGTTTGACACGTTTATCACTAAATGTGTTTTGTTTGAACTCTTAATAACTGAGCCGCGCTAATTCTCCTCCAAGACCACAATCATAATTATTTATCCATTTAGTCGCTATCATTTCGACAAACAGGGAGAAGGCCCCATTATCTAATAGGATTTAAGGGAAGAAAAGTGATTTGGAAATTAGCGGTTAGCTCAAAGATGCTTGGTGTTTTCCTTCATTAACGCCGATTGTGATTTAATCTGTCCCACAGTCAATATTAGGCTTTGTTTATTTGTAAATGAGAAATGTCATTACTTAGAATCTGTTGTGTACATAGGCTTTGAATCATCTCAGACAATAAAATGTGTTTAGAACCGGATTCGTGGAGTTATTGACGCTGTGTGGACTCGTATGACCGGCTTCTGCGTAAACTTATTGGCTAAAACACTCACTTAAAGGTGGTGTTGTATCTTTGCCTGCAGTTTGGCATTACACAATCCGCATCTTATTCAATTACTTCATGTGTTTTATTGACCCAAAACTGTTTCTTCCCATGTTTTTGAGCAGAATGCGTCTTCCCCAGCCCTGTACCTACATGCTCCTGAATAAGTCAGCTGTGTGCATCTAATTAGAAAGCTTTTGTCTGATAAGGAGTGTGTGTTAGCATGCTAGCAAGTCTGCAAAATTTGTCACAGTAACACATTTTGAAGTGCGATATATTGCCGAAGTTTTTTTTCCCTCTTTTCAACTAAATCGGAAGCTTAAACTAAGCATTGAACTTGCGTCTTAAATGAAGACAGGGGTGGGATTTTATAAGTTTGCTTCTTCCCACTCCTTTGAATTTATATAAGGATTAATTTGTGAAATGTACTTTATATGTACCCGATACATGTGCTCGAAAAAAATAAAAATAAAAAAATAAAAAACACAAAAAAATAAAAACCCATAAGTAAATAATAAATGATAATACTGAAACCAAACCATAAAGCAGAATTATTCACAAAAAAAAGTATTCTAAATGTATAATATTGTAGCATTTTGTTGAGTTGTATAAATTTATCAGACACTTTGCTTATTTTTTTCTGCAATATGGAAAGATTTGAGCTGTAGAAGGTTGAATTAGGAACTGAAATTACACAAAATTCCTACAAATAAAAAGTACCCACGATAAAAACTGACCCCCAAAAATGATTGTTCCATTTATAATATGTTGAACGATAAGTCGATATATTAATTATTGTGACAGGCCTACATGATGATTGATGTTAGGTTTATCTGCAAAACTCTATCCTGATGTTGTAAAAGTGTGCTTGTAAATTCATCACTGTGAATAACTAGGATGCTCATGATGGATAAAGTCAGGGAGGAATAGCTTTGGATCACTGCAGACGGTTTAAGCTGAACTAGGTGTGTAAAACGAGAGGGGAGCATCTTTAAGTCCACCTCAGGCCTGCAGCGCTGTGCCCGTCCCTGTTGTGTCAGACGGAGTTTTCTCTTAGATCAGAGGTTTAATAAAGAGCAGTGGGATTACAGCGTGCTGCGTGATCTGAAGGGGGCTGTGGACGAAACTGGAGGATTATCATGGGCCATTTGATGTGACAGAAAACAGGTTTAAGCATCAGAAAAGCACCGTGTTTCATCAGCATCTGCACGGCCACATGCGGCAGGATCCTGGGCGTTTCATGCCGTAGGTCCAGGCATTTCATCTGCGCTTTGGTGAAGACGTCGATGAAGAAAACGTCGATGAAGAGCAGAGGATTATTGAAATGATTTGAATCAAAGTCGATGTGTGCAGGGTTGTCACGATACTAAAATTTCAAACTTGATTTTGATGTGAAGGAATAGACTTGATACTGATTCCAATACCACAATAATAATAATACGAGTAGAAAAAAATAATAATGGCAATAATAATAATAATAATAATAAAAATCAATCATAATCATAAAAAATAATGACAACAATAATAATAAAAAATAACAACAATAATAATAGTAGTAGAAATAAAAATGATAATAAAAAAATAATTACAATAATAATAGTAGAAATAAAAATAATGGCAACAACAATAATAATAAAAAAATATAATAGTAGAAATAAAAATAATAATGGCAATAATAATAATGACAATAATAATAATAAACACTCTTTCTTTAGACAATACAGTGTGATTTTCAACATTAAATTGTAGTACTTTCTTTCTTATATATGTAATCTCATGTAATCTCTCAGTCGTCCAGGAAGGTTTCACACTGGTCCTTGGACATATATTAGTTTATTAGTGTTATACTTGTTCTGATACAGCTCAAGATCATTCTAAAGATTCGGAAAAGGTTCATTTGTCCTGTGAACGTGACTTTTTTAGTATCGGTTCCCGGCTCAAATGAGTATCTAGTAATACCAGTTTTAACATTGATCTGATATTTTTGACATCCCTAAAAGTTTGTGATTTTACTGTAAATGGAATTAAATGTTTTGCCAACATTTTACCACATTAATTATACATCTTCATGGAGACAAACGGGTGACACCTCCAGACTGTGAAGTTACAGGTGAGATTTGTAAATAAAATAAAAAAAAAAACAACCCAAAAACAGCTATAATAGAAGAAATAGAATGAACCAGAATGATAATATGTTGTGACAGCCGGTGCAATATGTGCGTGTGTGTTTTTAATAGAAAATAAGTCGCTTTTTATTAATTAACTTGGCATCGAATCAAAATTAAGGAGCAGATGCAATTGGCAATGTGCTAAAATTCTTGATTTTTCCATCGTAGATCATGATTCTTGTTTGACTGTATTGATTTTACGAGTTCACACTTTGCTGTGATTGGTTGAGCCCATCTGTCACTCACTCAGTCCATCAGAGGCTGGCCAATAGGAGGGAAAAATATACATTATGTTTCAGTTTATTTAGTGCAGATACCAGCTGTAATACACGCAGTTTATCTTGACGTTCCACAGACTCTTGTATCTGTCACAGGCCCAAGGTGAAATCTCAAATATTTGTTCAGATTCTTCAGTTAAAATGAGTCTTTACTGTGTTTGTGCGAAAATATTTACACTTCACAACTTGACTTTGATCCACTCTTTAGCCTCAGATTTTATTAACTGTCTGCTCTAAATTATGAGGCCGTTTTGTTTGAGATTTGATGTTTCTATATTACTTTATTCTAACCCATTTTCTGTTGGTGGGAGAGATTTATTAACTAAATAAACAGACTTGAAAATATAAAAATAGTTGTGAAAAATCAACACTAAAATTTGTATTAGAACTATACTTATTTGAGCCAGTACCAGAAAAAACAAAGGATATTTCCAGGATAGTTTTAGAAAAGGTCTTAGTACGAGACCCAGTATGAGTGAAAAAGTACAATATTTTTGCATTAAAAGTTTTAAAAAAGTAATAAATTCAACTTTTAAAAGGCCATATGCCGCTATTTTCTGATGATAATGTAATTTCCTCATCAAAAAACAGACTTTGTGTCGTCTTTTGTTTCTTTCACACATGTTTAACACACAAATCCTGCTTATGTAGCTCTTCTCTCACCCTGTTCCACCTTGTGATGTCATCATGTGGTGATACAGGAAGTGCTCCACTGTGTTTTTAAACTGCACACACCTTCATTCGAATCATTTCAGCTCTGGAGTTGCCAATTTCTACTGAACTAAAAAGGTAGAAAGTAGATGTTAACTTGACCACTTTATGACATCACAAGGTGGAGAAGAGCATTTTGAGCTTCGGAGATGTAGACAACCTAATATTAGATGGATCACTCAAGCACGTGAATGTGAAACCATCAATAATATACTTTTTATACATGCACAAGTTGATAAAAATGTAACTCTAGATAAATGTTCTGATTTCACACATACATTTTTGCAGTGCAGCTCCACTTAAGTTGTAATTCCCAATTTCCAGAGCGACAGATGCAGCTGCCTTGGCGTGCGCTTTAATGCAGGCAACAATCGTCAGGGGAGAGCTCATTGGCCCATAAATGAAGCCATTAGCTCCCTGGTAGCACTTAAATATGGAGGAATGACTCATTTAATGTCTGATTACCCCCTAATACTGCCTAATACTGCCTAATACAGTCGTCTAAACCGCGGCTGCTCTCAGTCCCTCGACAGCACCCTGCTCTCTTCAAGATAACAGCACAAATAGCTTGTCTGGGTCACGCTTACGTTTGATTAAAAATGCACAAAAAAATCATATTGGTTTATTATTCCGAGCGACTCTCTTGTCTCTGTATTGTCTTCATTATCGGGTCCAGGCAGATAGGACAGGCTCATTTGGTTCTGAAGCTTAATTTTCCCTCCACCAGAGACTGCAGCTCGTGTTTTGTGTATGTGGCACAGACGAGCCGTTTCCAATATGCATGCGGGATTATAAAGGTTAATCGGCAATTTAAAACTAATCTTTGTTAAATACCAGTAGCAGCGTGGGGTGTTCGGCCGGCAGATAGAACCAGGAGGCGACAGAAAACAAATTGCAAAAACAGAAGAGTTAAAATAACTTCAGTTCAGACGATTAATTTTGATTCGTGTCGTTTTTATGAGCGATTCATTTGTAATTAGACCAAGAATATTTGACACGATTTTGCACTTTATCGAACGTTTCTGACGGAGAGCCTGGCATTTGCTTGTAACCATGGAGACGCCTAGAATGTTCCACAGTATGGCATTAAACTTGTCATCTTGGAGACACTACCAGGGAAAGTTATAGTTCAGATCTGTGGAGAGGGCATCCCTGTTCAGTGTTGGAACATGTGTTTTTCAAAGGAATTTTTTTAGCAACAATAAAATTAAGTTGTATGGTTAATGCCATACTGTGGAACATTCCAGGCAAGACAATCACATCTTGTTGCCTGGAATGTTCCACAGTATGGTATTAAACTTATGGAGACACTACCAGGGAAAGTTAAAGGTCAGATCTGTGGAGAGGGCGTCCCTGTTAAATGTTGGCGCATGTGTTTTTCAAGGTAATTTTTAGCCACAATAAAATTAAGTTGTATGTTATGTGTTTAATGCCATACTGTGGAACATTCCCAGTAGGACAATAACATCTCCTTGGAGTTCTAATGCAGCGTTTGTTGAACCGAACTAAATCCTAAAAAAAAGGAACGAACTGAACTCTTACAAAGTCAAAATATTTGACCAGGAACTGTATTTTTTTGGTGTTGTTTTAAAAAAAACTTTAATGTGTTCAATTAAATTAGATTAAATAGTATATCACTTTGTTTTTCCCCCAAATACATCTTATTTTATTTCAATCCAATCTGTTTTGTGTGTCATTCAAAATCAACTAAAAACACTACAGTGGTGACAAAAGTATTGTCTTTTCCAGTTTATTGGAGTCAGCGCAGGATATGCTCCTGTTGTAGGGAGTATTATACCTCTGATAACGAGGATGGCTCTGACAAACCACAGTAAAGCAATTTCTCTATCGGACACAAGCAGATGTCATCCACTCAGATAGAAAAGTTACATAGTGCACCTTTAAATCAATATATCTGAATGATTCTCTTTTTAATGGCTCAGTCTGAACAGAGTCTCAGTCTGAACAGAGTCACTCGCGTCGCTCGTCTTCTCTCGTGTTATTGTCCGAGTTAAATTTAGTGGAGCTTTCAACTGGGATGAGCTCAGACAGCGGGACATCTGAGCACGAACAAAACCCTCAGAACGAACGTGATCCGCCCGAAATCAAAGGAACCTTAACGACAAAATGCTTTATTTTTGTAACTGTCTTTTGTAATGGCACGACTGATGTTTCATTCTCCTAATCATCCACTGTGCACCTACTGATCCTTAAAATAAAACTGAAAACATTATATTAAGATGTACAAGAACATAGCTCAGTGCTTAGTGTTACTGACTCACAACGAGATGGTCCTAGGTTTGATTCCCACACAAAATATGTTTGTACAATGGGACCAGGACTCAATTTGTCCATAAAAAGCACCAAATAAGAGCCAATTCATGTGATTAAATTATTAAGTCTGATTATGATCATTAACACATCAAAATTACCATCCATATCCCAACATACTAGCGACAGGACTTTCCTGAACGAATCGGCTCTTTTGAACGATTCTTAATGTGAACGACTGGATCCGGATTTCATTTTTAAAGGAGCCGAATCCTTTTCTTTCTAATTTGTATCTGAACTGACACAAGAATCATCACAGAAGCAGAGCAGGTGACACAAAAAACAAGTTTGGCGTCATAATTACAGCTAAAATTCAGAATTATTATTGTAGTGCAACATTTCATTTACATTATGCTCAATTTGAAAAGGTAAACTCACTCCCACGCTCCGTCTGAACCAGATTAAACACATTTAAGCCTCGGTTGTTCCTCTCTGTGATCAGTTTGTTGTTAAATTAAGTTCTCACATTAACTATTGTCGTCATACAAATAGAAGCCCAGTCTTTAGAACTGCTCTTTGAAATGAGCCGATCCTAAAGATTCAGATCTCATAAAAGAGCCAAACGTCCAAGGTCCAACCAGACATCTCCCATCTCTCCCCTCTGTCATTGTCACTATAGATTGGACATAATTGTGGACTTAAAGTTTCAGAATCCTCCAACTCCAACTGAGAAATAGGGTAATTAATTTAGTTTTCTTTCCTCAAACGAGTGACTGGGCGTCGGGTCCCGGTATTATCTGCTCCGGTCTGGTACAATGTGCTGCCAGCTCTGATAATTAAAATTTGAGCTCATTTGTCTGTGACGCCTTCTGCATATTTGTCTAAGGTGACCATCCATAAAACCCAAGGAAGAAATAAGAGATTATAAGACTTTTATGTGTCAGTCTAATGAAATTAAACTAATATCCTCATGTAAATATGACCAAGAGGAGAAGAAATTCAACTTAAACAGTGATTGGCTCTAATATGTAGGAAAAGTTGGAAAGTTTTATAAAGTGTAAGATCTTTCTTTTATGCAACATACTTTCGGAGCTATAAACCAGCTCACCAACAAGCTCGAAGGTCAGTGGTTCAAACCCCACTCAAACCAGTGCAGGCTGCCGTTGCACCTTTGGGCAAGACACTTCACAGGACTTGTATGTGTAATGTTGAAATCCTATATGTCATTGTGCTAAGTTGGGCAGTACTTGGACGAGTAAAGAAGAGAATGAGAGGATTGGGTCAAAAGAGGTGAGATTCGTACCGGTCGTGGAGAGAAGAGGAGCTGAGCGGGTCCAGGGAGCGGGATCGGACGAGGAGCAAAAGTATCCAACTTAGGACGAATCACAAAGCGCTAAAACATGAAACTGAGCCGAGCAGAGTTGTACCACAGTAGACACACAGACGACCTGGAGCTTTTATCCTCTCCAGGTGCAGCTGATTGTGGATGAGGTGCAGGTGTGAATGGGAGGAGCCCAAATCTCCACCCAGCTCAGATACAGACAGGAGGGGGGAGGAACAGTGCAGAAAGTCAGGACAAACTGGGATCAGGACAAAATTGCAGAGGCCACTGGAGCCAGGACTCACTTAGATGTAGATGTTTTGTTTGTTTTTTTACTAGAAAGCAGCAAGTTTATAGTTTGTGCTAAAAAAAAAAATGAGCTGGAACACTAGAAAATACCATTAAATGATTTAGTGTTTAGTTCCACTTTAATCAAGGTCTACTGCCAGTCCTTTTGTCAGTAAAATGTGGTTTGAAGAGGAGTTAAAGCTTGAGGAATAATTTTGTTATTAAATTAATTTTTGTTTTAATAAAATGGAATGAAAATCTGAAAACAATATGTATTTCTTTTTTCCTTAAGATAAAATGGGGACAGAATCTCAACAGAAACATCATTGGTCGAGCGATCACATCCACTAAACCACAGATTGGGAATCCGCCTCTGGCTCCCACAGATGATGCTGTCGTTGTGTCCATGGGCAAGACACTTAACCCACCTCGCCCCCAGTGTTGTATGGACTGGTGTATGAATCTGTGTGTGAATGGGTGAGTGTTTTCTTGATGTAAAGAGCTTTGAAAGTGGAAAAGCGTTATGTAAAAATGTGACCACTGACCATTTACCATCTACACAAGAAAAAATAAATCCTCTATAGCCTCGACTCACACTGCTTGGCCGAAAAAAAAAGGTCACACACTCTAATATTTGGTTGTTCCGCCTTTAGTTTTGATTACGGCACATTTTGATTTCGCTTTTGCAGTGTCACAAGATTTATTTCCATCCAGTGTTGCGTTATTTTTTCTTGCAGATTGTAATCGCGAAGGAAGAGATCACAGACCAGGTAGAGAGATGAAAGAAGTTTAACTGATCAGATGAATGAAGCTACAGACAGCAGCACATGTGTCGTGTTTCGTGTTACTGGAGTTTTCCAGTATTTAAATCTATAGAAGACAGGTCTTATAAGGACTCTTTTTACATACTGTCCATATAAGGTCATAAATGGATGTACCATTAGCGGTTCACAGACGCTGACAGATGCTGCAGTCACTAAAAAACAAGTTTTACAAGACCTTTTTTTTAAATATTTCTTTTTATTGAAGTTTTTTCTTTAAAACAAAGTGTATAATGAAAAACAATATACAAATTAAATACATAAAAAAGATAACAGATATATAATTAAATAGGTAAAATAATGAATTGAACAAAGGACATGTTTCAATATGTCATACAATAGATTAATATAAGTTTTTTTTTGGGGTTTTTTTTTCTCCAATTCAATAAAATATCTCCTAGCCAATAATGTCACAAATTTGACAAATGATTTTTGTTCATTCTGAAGATTTGCACCAGCTGAGGGTACGACAAACAGTGCGAGCCCAGGATCAGGATTTAACTGAAGTGACAAACGTCTGACATCATGTGAAATATTTTTGTCCAATAGCGGGACATTTCTGGGCAACTCCAGAAAGTATGAGCCAGACAAGACCTTTTTTTTTTAACTTGAAAATAGATACTAGTAACAGGTGACAAAAGCAACTGGTTCTGTTGAAGACATCTTAAAATAAGCGTGTAATAATGTGTCGCATTTTACAGAGAAACAAGTTTAGCTCAAGGTTTAAGACAAAGTATTCAGCAAACGGTTTGAAAGTGAAATAAAAATCAGGCGTTGATGATGGTTGAGTGTGACGCTGCACAAAGCTTCTCCAGCACATCACAGACTCTCACTGGGGTTAAGATCTGGACTCTGTGGTGGCTCCATGTGCAAAAATGATGTTTCATGCTCCTTATTTGAGCCCCATGAATCGTGGCATTGTCATCTTGGAAAATGCTCGTGTCATAGCTTCATCTACAGCCACAAGTGCATCGTAACTAACTACCACCACTATTTTGAGCAACCCAGACCTCAGTGAGTCACTGCGTTCACTGTCCTCCTCTCCGACCCTGACCATGTTAATCTACCATCCTCCCTCTCTTCTAATAAACCTGACGTCTTTGGGGTATAGGCCATTCCCTTCTCCTGATGTCTTTTATATTATATTGTGAGCGATAAAAGTTTGGCATTATTTCCTCAGACCGTGATACGATTAACCCGGGACACAACATTGCATTTTCTATTAACCTAAGCCATCTGAGTCTCTGAGGCAGGAATTTACAATAATGGGAAATAGAATCAGCACACCTTAATGGCCAAAGTCAGTAATTCTGCGACAAGCGAAACTCCTTTAATAAAGATAAGCCTCCAAGAAAATCAATAAACCCAACTCGTTTCCCAGCCCCTCAAACCTGGTTTCGACTAACACAAAATCCACCTCTAAACAAAAGTATTTTAGAAGTCATTAAAGGCGCTGTACCTGATTTTTACTGCCTCAAAAAACAGGAAAAACAAGTTCAGCGTTTGCCGTGGTCCAAAGTTACTCCTCACTTCTGCATTCTGAGCGTCTTAGTTATTCATCTCAATCGGTTTATGAGTTATGCTTTTAACAACTTTCATAGAAAACATAGTGGAGTTTTGTCGTCACTGTCACAACAACTAGCATGTTAACTAGAGACTTCCTGATTATCGGACAATAAAATGCAGAGAGAGGAAGAGGTGGGGTCAGAGGAAGAGGCGGGGTCAGAGGAAGAGGCGGGGTCATAGGAAAAGGCAAGGTCAGAGGAAGAGGCGGAGTCAGAGGAAGAGGCGGAGTCAGAGGAAGAGGCGGGGTCAGAGGAAGAGGCGCAGTCAGAGGAAGAGGTGGAGTCAGAGGAAGAGGCGAGGTCAGTGGAAGAGGCGGAGTCAGAGGAAGAGGCAGGGTCAGAGAAAGAGGCGGGGTCAGAGGAAGAGTCGGGGTCGGAGGAAGAACTTATAAACCACAATCAGTTTATAAGTGCTTTTAACAATTTTGAGAAACCACAGTGGAGTTTTGCCATCATGGTAACAACTACTAACATGCTAACTAGGAACTACCTGATTATCGATGCAGAGAGGACACAGCAGTCTTATTTATCTAAGGTGTTTATAGAATATATCTGTACATTTTGCTGAAATGCATGGAAAAAACTGGGTACATCTTCACATGTATTTGAGCTAGAGCTGCCAAAAGTATCGATACCCAAATACTACACAATTTCAAAACTTGTACATCTCTTATAATACTATACTTTTATTTAAAGACACATAGTAATAGTGAGGCATCATCTTGTATAGTTTGTTCCTAGAGCTTTAAACTGTATGATTCATTCGCTCCAGGCTCGTGATGGCAGGCCTCTATTGTAGCCACAGCTGCCCTGGGGAAACATACATATTCATATTAATACATATGCAAGTTTGGAGAAGTGTCTTGCCCAAGGACACAACAACATCACACGTTTGTCTAAGTGATAATCAACTTTTGGCTTGTTTCTACTGTGTTTAGTGTGTGTGTTTTATTTTTTCACAATCCAGGTCGTGAGCTATGTTTAAAAGACCATAATAATAACAATTCAACATGACTATTACAGAACTTTATTCTTGGCCCATTTTGTGAGATATCTCCGTAATGACCATGTGCAGATGTCCTCTCCTTGCTCCTTTTACACCTCCCATTAGGGCCGTGCTGCTCGCTCCACAAACTTCTCTAATTAAAAATTCGTCTTCTGCAAATTCACCCATAAAACGAGGCTTGGTCGCACGGACGAGGGGCGATAAACGGAGTTATGGGGCCCGTGACCTGCTCTGCCTCTTATCTCCCATAAACACTTGAGTTTTTACACCAGTGAGAGGAGCCGGGCAGACAGGAGAGCACTGCTGATGACTTATTCATGCACGGAGCTGCACCAGAGGAGTGTCGGGAGTAGTGTTGTCACAATACTAAAATTTCAAACTTGATTTCGATACAGAATAGACTACCACAGTGATAATAAAAAAGAATGTGATTTTTAACATTAAACTGTAGTACTTTCTTTTATATTATGTTATGTTTTATCTGTGTGGTGCCTCAGTCGTCTAAGTATGTTCCATGTGTGCACTAGTCTGAGCGTTTTATACTTTATTACAAACTATTTTCAGGGTGAAGTGAGGTGCAGATCACAGAGAAAAAATAAGTGAAATGGTTTTATTTATCCAATGATTTGTACTATAAAGTTATTTTCTATTTAACTTTGCAATTTTAATTCTTTTTTTATTCAAAATCGCTGAATCTGGAGAACTGATTCTTCACTACACACGTAAATGATGACACTGAGCGCTTATATTTCCATAAAGTTGATTCCTACCTGGAAGAGAGACTTTAGCTTTTCATTGTCTCCATGAAAATGTTCATTTGGTTATAACAGGCAAGTTTGATTTGTAGCATAGCAAAGTAATTCAAAGTACTTTACAGATTAAGAAAGGCATTAAAATCATAATACAAACAGATCAAAATGTACATAACCATCGTAAAATGAATAGTAAGTCATATGCACAGCTAAACAGAACTGTTCTGAGCCTGGATTTAAATATTGTCGAAGTCGAGGCCTGTCTCACATCTTCAGGAAGTTCCAGGTTTTAGCTGCATAAAACTGAACCTCTGATTCTCCAGGTTTAGTCCTGACTCTGGGCACAAACATTTGTTCAGTCCCTGAAGTCCTCAGAGTGTGAGAAGCTTCATATAATACTGTAAAAGCCAAAGTTAAATCTATCAATTAGACAAAATGTTGAACTTTGGGTTTTACTCTGGATCAGACCTGAGGGATTACACAGACATCTTCATATAATATTCCACAGTATGGCATTAATAAAGTTCACAATGTTGCCTTAAATAAAGATTACACAGCGACACCACAGAAAAACGAACTAAACCCTGAAGAACAGATGAAAATAGCTCCGTCACAACACTCCACTGACGCATGGACTTTAAGCCTGTAAATCATTAGTCATAGGTCAGGCAGTTGAGCGCTCAAACTGATTAATTGCATCTTAATGAGTTTTATAAATGCTGCAGCTTTTCTTGTGCTCAACAAAGGCCTGATACAAAGAGACGGCATCATCTTTTATTCTCCATCTTTTTAACCTGATTCTGTCATGGCCCCTCTGCTCCGCGTCTGCTCAGTTTTCCTTTAAAATCACCAATCTCCTGCTATTAAAACAACCGATACCTTCACCTGCATCACACCTAATCACTTTGCTTCCATGTTTTTTACTTTAACGCCGTTTATTGTGGATGGAGAATGTTTTGTCGCTAATATTATTATCAGGGGGGATGAGGGATGGTTTAAAATGATGTGTGGGGTTGTCAAAAGTATCAAAAAACAGATACGAATCGATACGAAAACTATTTATTGAAACCAGATACTCATTTGAACAAGTATCAATACTAAAAATGTTACATTCACAGGACTGAGTAGCTGTAGATTGCTGCGTCTGAAATGAAAATCCAGTTCAAAATTGCTGGATTGTGACGACACTACTCACATGTCATCCCCAGTGTGTCTTTTTTAACAGACTGGAGAGTTAAAATCCCTCCCCTTTCCCCTTGAGTGCTTGTTCTTAATATTTTCACTGGTAAAATAAAAATAAATACATTACCAGAATTTTTTTTTATTTTTTTTTTTAGACAACTGAGCTTTCTTTTCATTACTTTTTTTTCTTGAATATTTTTAAAGTTTTTTATAGTGATTTTTTTTTTTTTTTTTTTTTTTTTTGCATCAATACCTGTTTAAACCCTGGAGATCCCACTGGGTCAAATTTGGCCACAGTTAATTGCTGCTACCCAAAATGAAAAAAAAAAAAAAAAGGCAAATTTTCAATTAAAAAAAATATTCAAAAAGCCCAGAGTGCCACTTTTGACCCCTGCATAGAGACACCTAGTGGATGAATATTGAACTAAAATGAGCCAGAGTGGTAGTGACAAGATGGCCGACCTGTTGAACAAAATCATCTTCTCAGCAAACCAGCGGTTGGTAAAATTGTGGGGTTTTTTTGTTAATCTTTTTAGTAATAGCTTGCAGAATGTCTAGTAGTACATTTTGTATGCATTTTGGATAAATTAGCGAGCCCAATGGGTCAAATTTGGCCCTGATCCTAAATTAGGGAATAAAGGGTTACACTTGAAAAAGTGGATATTTCAGTGTATTTCAGCTGTAATTTAATGCAATGTTCATAATTAAACAAGTCACATCTTTTGATATTATAGATTTAGTATCGATTGATAAGTGGCTATAGATTTATTTTGAAAAGGTAAATATGTCATCATAAAAACTACACACATAAACACACAAATTATGTTCTTCGATAACTCGCTATTAGCTATAACAGCCAGACAAATATTGGATATGACATAAATACATAAAATCATGCATATACATTAGACCCTGCAGCTCATGTGAGACGGCCCACACTCGTGAGGTTGTAATGACGCAGGGAAGTGAGAGTGTGTCTTTTGCATAGCATTTGCCAGTAAAATGTGAGTATAAAGTGTCACGTGAGAGAATACATGTGGTCAGCCTTTCCTCTGAAGTATAATTACTGCGTGTCTTTGTGTGGCTTCAGTGATTGGAAATAGGAAGCATTTCTTGGACTCGATCAATGGATGTCACTGAATCTTAAGGACGGAGTGATTAACTTTGGATATGGGCATGTCCTACGCTGTGAAAAGACGACCCGTGGTGCCTTATGATGGGCAGTTGCAGTGTTTGTGCTGATCTGAAGGTTGGCAGTTCGAATCCAGCTCCTACAGATGAACGTTTAACCCACCTGCCCCGTGTGTCTGTGCCCACTGCTGTATAAATGTGTGAATGTGTGTGTGGTTCCTTGATGCAAAGAGCTGTTAGTTATTAAATATATATAACAAGGTGATGTAATACTTAAACTAGTATTAAATCTCAAAATAGGTTGATTTTTCTATATATACACAGCTCAAAAAAAATAGAGGAACACTTTGAAAACACATCAGAAAAATAATCTAGAATTTCTTTACTGATAATGAGAAAGTAATTTATTAGTAACAAAAGGAGGCCACATGATTTTATGTAAATGAAAATGATCTCCCTACAGAGGGTTGAACCAAAGACACCCCAAAAATGAAACTGAAAAAAATTGATGCAGCAGATGGGTCTATTTTGCCAAGATGTCGTTATAGGAACTCAAAATGATCCTCAGTAGTTGGTGTGGCCCCACGAGCTTGTGCCTGACAATGGCGGGGCTCCTAATGAGGCGACGACGGTGTCCTGGGGGATCTCCTCCCAGATTTGGACCAGGGCATCACTGAGCTCCTGGACAATCTGAGGAGCAACCTGGCCGTGCTGGATGGAAACATAATGTCCTAGAGGTGTTCTACTGGGCTTAGGTCAGGTGAACGTGAGGGACAGTCAATGGTATCAATACCTTCATCCTCCAGGAGCTGCCTGCAGACTCTGGCCACATGAGGTTGGGCATCAGGAGGAACCCAGGTCCCACTGCACCAACACAGAGTCTGACAATTGGTCCAGGGATTTCATCCTTAAACCTAATGGCAGTCAAGGTGCCATTATCTAACCTGTAGAGGTCTGTGCGTCTTTCCAGAGATATACCTCCCCAGACCATCACTGACCCACCACCAAACCGCTCATGCTCAATGATGTTGAGGCAGCATAACGTTCTCCGCGACGCCTCCAGACCCTTTCACGTCCGTCGCATGTGTTCAGGTTGAACCTGCTCTCATCGGTGAAGAGGACAGGACGCCAGTGGCGCACTTGCCATTTCTGATGGTCTATGGCAAATGCCAATTGAGCTCTACGGTGCTGGGCAGTGAGCACAGGGGCCACTACCAGTCGGGGTCTCAGGCCCCCCTCGTGGAGTCTGTTTCTGATTGTTTGGTCAGAAACATTCACACCAGTGGCCCCCTGAAGGTCATTCTGTAGGGCTCTGGCAGTGCTCATCCTGTTCCTTCTTGCACAAAGGTGCAGATACCGATCCTGCCGAAGTTTTGAGGACCTTCTACGACCCTGCACAGCTCTCCTGGAGTAACTACCTGTCTCTTGGATCCAGCAAACCTTCTACGGCACGTACTGATGTGCCATCCTGGAGGAGTTGGAGCACTTGTGCAACCTCTGCAGCGTCCAGGTACCGCACCATGCATCAGTAATGTTGATCCAAGCCAAAGGAAAAAGTCAGTCAGTAAAAAATCTGACTGAGAGATGAGGAGGGAAAAATACCAGTGGCATCAACCTGGAAAACCTTTCATGTTTTGGGGTCTGTCTTCCTGTTGCCTCTAGTGCAGCTGTTGTTTATTTCATTAACAACAAAGCTGCTGCAACTGATTAACATCCCCCTGAGCCTCTTAACCGACCATATCAATATTCCACAAGTTTGATTGATAGGGTTGCTATACTCTGATTAAAGAGAGTTCCTCTCATTTTTTTAGTGTACATACATAATATATATATATATATATATATATTATATATATATATATATATATATATATATATATATATATATATATATATATATATATATATATACATATACATATATATATATATATATATATATATATATATATATATATATATATATATATATATATATAATATACATATATATATATATATATATATATATATATGTATATATATATATATATATATATATATATATATATTCATTCTGTAAGTACTGATCTCAATGGGGACTGGATAATAGCAATTTGAACAGTTAATCACAACAGCCTATGGGGACCAGGGCCGTCCCAGCCTATAAGCAGTTGCTTAGGGTCCCGAGGCCACCAGGGGGCCCCCAGGAGCGCATACATTTATATTGAAAATAATATAATATATCAGGTTTTATTGGGCACAGGGCTTGTATGTTCACAGAGCTTAAATATCCCTCTAAAACAATTACATTTGTTTTATATCTATAGTAGTAAAATATCTACTGCTGCTGTTTGTTTTTGAGTCGGGCAGAGGTGAGGGCAGCTCTGTGTGTTAGGACCTTTATAATGTAAATTTAAGCCCACTGTCGCAAGTGGACACATTACAATTCACCAGAAACGAAGAAAAATGTCTAGAATTTAAAACATCTGGACCCTCCTTATGTGTTTGTCTCTGTTCTTGTGACTTTAGTCAGTAGTTGTGACATTCTGGATGTTTTCAGTTTGATGTTGGTCTTATAAATACGAAAGCAACTGGTCAAGATGATGAGAGCAGAGTCATAATAATGTGAATCACCAATAGCTGAGCCAGGAGGGGTCCCAGAGACAAATTCAGCTTAGGGCCCCTTGAAAGCTAGAGCCGGGCCTGCTGGGAACTTATCATTATACTGTATACGGTATATTTAAAGGTGATGGAAATGGTTATTATTTCCAATAATTTTGTTGCATTCAATCAGTAATCCTGCATCCGTCCATATATCCATATAATCCATAATCCATAATCCATATACCTTCACTGTACTTGAGATAACTGTAGTATTTAAATGGTCTTAATTATACAGCGTGCCTTGGTAAGTTTGCAACCTGCAGCTATTGTTTTAGCCACATTTTAACTGAACTGACCTGCTTCCATATGCTTCCATTTTCCATAAGGTATAGAGAGCTACTAAATATATATAAAATACATATTGTACACTGCACTCATTGCACTTATGTAATACACCTCAAAAGCAAAAAATATACTTTGCATCAGATTAATTTATTTATTTAGCTAAAATGACTTGACTCTCTGCACTATATTTACTGATTTCCATCAAAAATAAATCAGTGCTTTTTACGGTCACTCATAGGACGTGCACAATTACCGGCTACTCACCTCTAACCACGATCATTTTAAAACCTTTTCATTACTTTCAAATGCCTGTCAATGGAGCGTGGGTCTGAAAGCGCAGCTAACGTCCTCTTTTCAAACGGACTGAATGATTTGAAGTGACTGGAGCCAGGTGCATGCTGGGTAAAGGCCAGAGAAGCGCCTATGTTATAAACAGAGTAATGATAGGGTTTGGGACAGCGCTGATAGGTCACTCCTCCCCCTGTGAACCTGAACGAGGCACTGCCACTGCCACAGCGAAATGCAGCCGCAGATTGCTATTATAGATAAACACTTTGCGAGCATCCAGTCGTACTCTGCAAGGAGGAAATTACAGAGATGCTGCGCAAAGATGGGAGCGAAAGGTAAATGGATATACAGGCCTGTTCCTGTGAGTGCTTCTAATGCTGTTTTGGGCTTTATTAGAGTTGCAAAAAGTCCCACACAGGGTTGAATGTTCCTGTGTGGAGCTCTTCCTGTGTCTGGATGGACTGATTTGCACTTTTTAGGATATTTTATCAGCTTAATGTACCAAATCTGGAGTGTAATTGAAACCGATGCTGTGCACATTTAATAGAAACTCTGACATTTACATCTTAGGCTTGTTAATGGTTTTATATGACTCAAAATTGACTCTTCTGAGCTTTAAGCCGTGTTATAATGTTGTTTCCTCATCACAAACAGACCTGGAGTGGTGTTTTGTTTCATTCACACATGTTTAATCCTTTATTATTAATCCGTTTACATATTCAAAGCTTGAAATGCTCTGTTCCTCCTTGTGATGTCATGCAGTGGTAGTTTTTAACACTATATTTTATCGTTTGTTTAGCACAAATTGCCAGTTCCAGGGGTGAAATTATCCAAAAGATTCTAGTGAAGGTGCAGCTAAAGATGAAGTTTAAATCTGTCAACTGGACAAATCGTTGTAAGAGTGAAGATTTAGACTTAGTTATAATTAGTCTGTCTGTATCTCCAAAGCTCAAAATGCTCCGTTCCACCTTGTGATGTCATGAAGTGGTAGTTTGCAACTTAACAGCTCCTTTTACCGTTTGTTCAGTCGAGATAAGTGGCAAATCCAGAGCTGAAATCATCAATGATTCTAGTGAAGGTGCGTGGAGTTTAAAAACGAAACAGTGGAGCACTTCCTGTATCACCATGTGACATCACAAGGTGGAACAAAGTGTTTTCGGTTTGAGAGAAGAAATCAGTCTGAATCTGCAGCTTTGTTTGTGTGTGAAACGTGTAAATGAAACAAAACTTAACTCCAGGTGCGTTTTTGTGATCGATGTGTTTTATATTATAGCCAAATAAATAACATTTCCATGGAAACAAGCAGGTGAAGAGTCGGGTTTGTGGAGATGCAAGCCTGCTCACAGTACGAACGCGTGTTTTTCTATGTTTTTCAGTGGAATAAAACATCTCTAATGAAACAAACAGCCTAAAAGTTCATACTATGTCTTTAATATTAGCTCATTATTACATCCTCAGCCATATTGGTCTATTGTACTGTATTAACCCTATAGTCAGAACCAAATTAGTCCAATTCTTCGTGCTGTCTGTTTTAGTGGGTGTAGTTGTTATTCTAGAAATTACAGTGACTTGTATCGTCACCTCAATTATTTGTTCAGAAGGATGTATTTTTCGGGGCTAGTTAAGGCGGGATCCTGACACGGTGGCATTAAAAATAATTGCTTTTCTGCCGAGCCTGGTAAAAGTGGTGATGGTTTTTATGGTTTGGCAGCGACTTGCTTTAATTGGAGGCACATTCTGGCTGGACTCCTCAGGTGGTTGGATTATACAGTACTTTTCTCATTATCACAAAGAGGCAAAGGACAAGTAGGAATGAAAAATACCAGGAAATATTCAAATGAGCCCGCCCACTGTGAGAAGGCGAAACGAGATCTACTCACTTCAAGGTCTGTATCGAATCAACAAGTCCATGGGTTTGTATATACGTTTGTTTATGCTCTTATTTTAGACGTATAAAGACAAAACTCACGTCTATAGTAAGTTTCACACTATGAAAAACCAAGTAAGCAACCAAAGAGCTAGTTACTCTTCACCAAAATCCTGCAGATTTTGACACATTTCCATAGTTTTCAGGACAAATCTTGCGTTACAAACTTTACAAACTCCCATTTTGTGAGGTTAAAGTTAAAGTACATGTGTGGCTTTGTCTTTTTAGAGAAATCTGTCATCTGCATTTGACTCATTCTTCAACCTGCCAGGAGATAATTACTATATCGACTTATCACTCAGTAAATTAAAGCTGGAACAATATATTTTTAGGGCTCAACATTTATCATGTTGCAAAAATGGGGAGATTTGACGTGTTTTTGTCGTCATACAGTCAGATTTGAGCTGTAAAAGGTTGAATACGTGACTTATTATTGGTTCATTTTGTTATTTGTTTGTTGCAGCTTGTGCCACACGATGATACTGTCTGTTTAAAAATGTTTTACTGGGATTATCTGTGTAGAAATATATCATTGTTGAAAATGTGTTGGTCAGGAGCAGTGGACGCCAAAGCAGCTCCTGGGGAACCATCTCCAGATCTTGAGCTGGTCTTGTAGTAACTTAACTGGAGGATTTGACGTTTTGTGCAAGTTTGGGTTGATGGGGGAAACCGGAGTTTGGAAGAAACCCCACCCAGACACAGGAAGCCACTCAAAGAATTTCAAATAAAAGTTCTGAAGTCTGTATGAAATAGCTCTAATAGTACGAAATAAAAAGCTTATTCTGTTTCCCCCCAGTTTTCAGTGGATTGAATCATTAAATTTCTTCCCATTTGGTCCCACTGTGTTTGAAAAGAGCGAGTCTTTTGTCCCCGTCGTCTGGAGCAAACCCTTTAGCTCCTTTAGCGTTGGTCCCTTTAATTCTAACCTCCTGCTTCGACCCAAAGTCCAGTTTAGAAAACTGAGCTTTAATATGTATCTTCCTCCATTTAAAAAGTAGAACAGACAAGAAGAAAAAAGTGAACGGATTGATAAACTTGACTTGCTAACTCTAAATTATAGTTTGCTGTCACTATTCTGCGGGAGTTGTAAGAATCTCTGGGCTCACGAGCGCCCCCTACCATGAGGCCAGGTAACTACGCGCCTCACCCTGCTCACTCACATTATGTTCAACTGCAAATAGACACTTTACTACACAAAAATACCTACTTTGTTCCTTTTACGAACCACTTTGCACTAGCAGGAAACATAAATAAAATGTACTTACCTGGCACACGGAGCCGTGACTGCGCAGGGTGGGGACTCGTGTTTGATGAATGGGCTGAAGCGTCACTCTGTCGGATCCTCAGATAAAGTTACAATCGATGGGCTCCATGTGAAGTGGAATTACTTATGCAGATGAGGTTTTCTGATACCGAGAGATTTAAGCTCAAGGACACAGGCCAGAGACGTGACTGCGAGTGTTCGGGAGTCATAACCTCACCAACGACACCTCGAAGGCTGGAGGTGCTTAGTTATTTAGTCCATTAACCGGTAAATGTGTCTTAGGCAACCAAAATCAGTTTAAGATGATTCATTTTTGTTTTTTGTTTTTTTGTGATCAAATTTTATTTCAAGTATTAATCTCAACTGCAGCTAAACACGTTACAATCTGATTTTATTTCTCTCCCTTTTTCACTCCCGCCACACCCCGATGGGGATATAGACAAGAATTAGTTAATAATATTAATAATAATAATGGTGCTGATAATGATAATGATAATGATAATAATAATAATAATAATATAATAATAATAATAATAATAATAATAATAAAATAAACATTAAAGACAAAATAAAAATATCGAAATAATAACAATGTAAAAAATAATAATAATTGTAGTAGTAGTAGTAATAATAATAATAATAATAATAATAATAATAATAATAATAATAATAATAATAGTAAAAAATAAAAATAATATAAAAAGTAAAATAATAATTTCCTCCATCCAAAGACATCAGCAGAAATTGCATTATACATATTTATTATGTACTGTATATATATATATATATAAAAAGTCATGAATATACAGTTTGACAGAAGCATCCACATAGTGCAAAAAAACCAAAAACAAAACCGTAATTTATTGAGATCTCGATTTTGCCGAGTCAGTCAGATGTTTTTGGCTTTTGCTCCGAGCATCGAGCAGCAGAAAACTCCAGCTGAATTATTTCTCGGTGAGACAGACGCCACTGTAGCTGACTAATTATTTTATTTGGATGATCAGGATTTGAGACAACAGCAGAGGGAGAGGTGAGGGAGCTGGTATTTATATACAGGTGGATTAAACTCATGATTCAGTTTGTATCCTGGTACTTTTTCCACATAAATAGTCGTTTTTGCATGAACCCCAGTGCAGGTTTAGTCTTGTTAATTCAGTTTGGGTCAGACACACACAGAGCTTTGGCCACGCCCCCTTTTAAAATCGACTAATCGACCGGAGGGACATGTCTTTAGTCGATCAAGACTTTATTTATCTGACTGCAGCCCTGGATATCTGTGCTTTATGGCTTGACATTTATCCAAACTGTGAAACTAATGAACATAGATGGATGAAACTGATGAACATAGAATATATCACTTTTCACGGGCCCATATTGTGTTGAATATTATTTCATTTTTGAACCTTTGTCCTCTCATCAAACACGTACCTGAGCCGCGTCGTCTTTCTTCTGTGCATTTTTGAATAATCATGTAAATTAGATCCTTATCGAGAACTCGCAAACAAACCATTTTCTGCTTATAACGAGCAGCCATTGTTTTTTGCACTGGAAATGCTTGGCGCCCTCTACTGGCAGAAAGTGTGTTCTGTATGTGCACGATTATGGGTGACCTTTGACCTGACCTTTGACCGTACACACTGTAATTATCTAAACATTATTTTAGTAGATGAAGGGTTTTCTGTCCTGCCCCTCTGCGAGAAGTCGTCATGTACTTTGACGATACTTTTATCAATAAATATTTCATCTAAGTCTCATCTAAAACAAACATGAAATAAAAAATCACCACGGTAACAAACATGTTCCAGTATCTTCACTTTTCTTCCAGAGGTCACGTTTGCTCTCTCTTTCCTTGGCTCAAACTCCAGCTTTGTCTTGGATCCATCTCTCTCCTTCCTTTCTCTCTCTCTCTCTCTTTATCACTCTCACTTCCTCCTTCTTTCTCTCTCCATCCAGTCTCTCTTTATCTCATTCTCTCTCGCTCCACTCTCTTAACTCCCTTCTCCTTCTGCCCCTCTCTCTCTTTCCCTCCACTCTCTCTGGCTCCATACCTCTGGTTTATTTATTAATTTCTGTCTCTCTTTCTCCACTCTTCTCCCCTCTCCTTCTCCTTCTCTCTTCTCTCTCTCCCTGGCTCTGTACTCTCTCTCCCCCTCTCTTCTCTCTTTCGCTCTCTCCCTCCACTTTTTCTCTCTGTACTCTCTCTCTCTCCTTCTCTTCTCCTTACTCTCTCTCCTTGGCTCTGTACTCTCTCTCTCTCTCTCTCTCTCTCTCTCTCTCTCTCTCTCTCTCTCTCTCTCTCTCCTCTTCTCTCCCCCTTCTCTCTCTCCTCCCCCTCCCTGGCTCTGTACTCTCTCTCTCTCTCTCTCTCTCCTTCTCTCTTCTCTCTCTGGCTCTGTAATCTCTCTCTCTCCTCTCTCTCTCTCTCCTTCTCTCTTCTCTCTCTGGCTCTGTACTCTCTCTCTTCTTCTTCCCTTCTTTCTCTCCTCCCTCCTAGCTCTGTACTCTCTCTCTCTCTTCTTCTCTCCTTCTCTCTCCTCCCTCCTGGCTCTGTACTCTTTCTCTCTTCTTCCCTCCTTCTCTCCTCTCTCCCTCCTGGCTCTGTATCCTCTCTCTCTCTCCTTCTCTCTCCCTCTCTGCTCTGTACTCTCTCTCTCCTTCTCTCCTCCCTCCTGGCTCTGTACTCTCTCTCTCTTCTCTCTCTGGCTCTGTACTCTCTCTCTCTCTCTCTTCTTCCCTCCTCCTCTCCTTCTCTCCTCCCTCCTGGCTCTGTACTCTCTCTCTTCTTCCCTCCTTCTCTCTTCTCTCTCTGGCTCTGTACTCTCTCTCTCTCTCTCTCCTTCTCTCTCCTCCCTCCTGGCTCTGTACTCTCTCTCTCCTCTCCTCCCTGGCCTCCTGGCTCTCTCTCTCTCTCTCTCTCTCCTCTCTCCTGGCTCTGTACTCTCTCTTCTTCCCTCCTTCTCTCCTCCCTCCTGGCTCTGTACTCTCTCTTCTTCTCTCTCTGGCTCTTACTACTGTACTCTCTCTCTCTCTTCTTCCCTCCTCCTCTCCTCTCTTTTGGCTCTGTCCTCTTTCTGTTGGAACGCTCTCGCTCTGGACCTGCCATCTCAAATATGAATTCAGCGCCACACAACTCGAGGTTTTTTTAGTATTTGGACCTTGTGTGGCGTCGGGTTCGGCTGCCAGAGCGGGCGATGATTCAAAGACGCTGCAGTTTAGGGATGTGATCATAATACATCCTGCACAGAGTCTGTCCTGGAGGGTTCGTCGTGTCAGCAGAAGATGTCGGTCGTGCTCTTTACTCTGAGGAGCAGCTAAAGACTCATCGTTCCATACATGAAACCCTGGAACAATAAATTCTCACGGCCAATATTAATAACTACAAAATGTTGGTAGCAAAAGACAAAGTTTAAATCTGTAACTGGACAAATCGAAGACGTTTCAAGAACTGAAGAAGCAGCTTGAAACGTCTTCACTCCTACAACGATTTGTCCAGTTACAGATTTAAACTTTTACTGTGGATCAGACCTGGACGATTGAGCGTTTTTTTGGGTTGTACGATGAGATTTTAAGCCATAAAAGGTTGAATTCATAACGTCTATGACTCATTACAGATGCAAATAAGAACTAAAGTGTTTCATTCTGCAATTTTTTAAACAATATTGTACATTTAGAGTGTTTTTTTTGGGGTTTAAATCTGCTTTTGTGTCATTCGCTTCAATATTATCGCTTATCTTCTATATTTTCTTTAGCAACATGTCGTTTAGTCTGGTCCCAGTTTTCAAATGGGCGTGATTTGACAGGTGGATTAGCCAATCAGAGAGAAGCCGTGGTCTGCTGTGAGGAAAAAAATATCACAGAGTGGATTTCTGCATGAACAAGGCACTAAATTCTGTTCATCTGAGGTGAGATGAGATTAGATTTTATTTGTAAATCGCAGGCGACTAATGAGCTCCTTCGTTTCACATGTGTCAGTGAAAAAAAAACTAATGATTGCACGATCACGTTTGACCGAGCTTGAGACGCAATGGAGGAACAGACTGACATCAATCTGTACAAAAAATAAAAATACACACAGATATCATTCTGGATTTGTGAGGAAACCAGTGTCACCCACAGAGCGAGTTTCCATCTGTGGTCCTGAGGTGTAGAGAGAGAACTCCAGCAATATTTAACTACAGACGTTTTAATGAACTTAATAAATATTTATATGACCAAAGTCTTTTTGCACTGCTCACTTCACTCCTCAAAGACGACATTATACTTCTGTTTTTCCTCCCTGAGGCTTTAGTTTTTTTGGTGTTGTCTTTTTAAACCTGGTTCAGTCCTGGTCCAGTCTCAGTTTAATGATTTCATCTTTAGTTCTTCTAGTCTGAGCTTAAACCGTGTTAGTTCTGGTTTAGTTTATATCCGATTCAATCACGTTTCAAAGCAGGTTCCTGAGTGAAATATGAACAATCCTCCCTGATCTCATGCTGCTGCTTTGAAAACCTCATAGAAGTAAAACTTGACTGTCCCGGGTCGACTGGGGGTAAACGCTGCACTGTGACCTCGTTTCAAATTAATGAAATGGCCTGACGTGAATGTTCTGAGCAGGACAATAAAAAGGAGGCTGCATTTATAAAACTCTCTCAGATGTTTGAAGTTTGAGGTTATACAGGTTTTGACACTAAAATTATAATCCAGTTGTTCGTCAGACTGTAAAAATGTAGAGGTTTCAACATCTGTTTTTGCAATCAAGCAGCGACGGAAGGTGAAGAAGTACAAGTAGTAAAGTACTGTACTTACAATAAACATTTTTAGGTATCTCTACTTTACTTAGGTATATTTTAAAATGGATACTTTTTACTTTTCATGCCACTACATTTGAGAGCAGGTACTGAGAAGTAAAAAGTACTTTTCATCTGATTTGAGGAGTTATTTTTACAATGTTCGTCGTGTAATATCCTGACTAAAGTTTTCGAGTTCAAGCTTCGATTTTTGGACAAAAAAACAATAAATACACAAAATTCATGAGAAAATTAAGAAAAATATGTATAGCTTTTTAATAAATATCCCTACATTTGAGAGCAGGTATTTGTACTTTTTACTCCACTACATTTTTGAGCAGGACTGAGTAAAAAGTACTTTTCACATGATTTGAGAGGTTATTTTTACCATGCTTGTGGTAATATCCTGACTAGTTTTCGAGTTCAAGCTTAAATACACAAAATTCATTAAAAAATTAAGAAAAGTATAGTATAATTTTTAAATAAATATCACTAAATTTAACACTTAAACAAATGAAAAACACTTTAAAATCAAAATCTGTGTTGAAATAGTTTTACTTTTAACACCAAAAGTACATGTTTAAACGTGTACTTAAATACTTCTGTAGATTTTTTCATGTGATACTTTTAGTTAAGTAGCAAAACTGAGCACATCCTCCACCTCTGAGATCAAGACATTTCAGCTCCATCCAGAGTCCTCAGCGAAGTCAGATCAGAATAAATCCAGCGCCTGAAGCCAGAAGCGTCTAATTGAAAACAGCTTCTGGACGGGAGCAGAAATGTGTTGATTGTAAAAACACGACTGAAACGTCTTTATTCTGGACGTCTGCTGGATGAAGGCGGGACTTCACTGTCTCGTTACCATGTTCTTATGTTGATTGACGTGTGTGTCCATTAAACCAAGCCTGTAAAGTAGATACAGGCTGTAGAATCACACTATTAAATCGAGGATGATACAGTCCAAGAAACTGAGTCTTTCTGATGTTTAAATATAATCCCGAAATACCTGGAGTCAGACAGTAAAGCTGCACATCGCCGGGACATTGTATGAAAAACACAAGAAACAGATATTTGGACTTTTGGCCTTTTGTTCCTTTGGCAAAGTTTCTGTTTCTCCAAAGCTCCTGTAAAACGTTGCCAAAATGTGGTTGTGAAGCAAACAGTATTTTTGCTTCTCCATATTCATAGTCTCTTCATAGTCTTCCATCTATTCTGGAGTTCTTGTAAATGTTAAATGGACTGATATTTAAAGCCTTTATTCAATTACAGCTGTTTCTTATTGCTAAAACTAAACAAAAACACGCATTATTTTCGTAAAAACAGCGTCGCCTCTCTCACAGATATGGCCTGTAACTGTAATTTGCTGGATCGAATACACAGCTCGGACATATAAAGTGATGTTAATAATACTATTTTCTGATCGTAGTTGGCCCAGAAAGTCTCACAATTAGAGCTAAGGCCGATTTTTAGGGCTTTTTAGCGAAATCAGCCGTAAATCTCCAGCAGAGACCAATAGTTTTGGTTGATCCGCTGCCTAAAAAATCCACGCAGAGCTTCATTTTAACACTTTAAAGCAAAGATAAAACTGCACAAAAAAACACGACTACACAGCACTGTTGAAAGGTTATGGTAAAAAAAAAAGGGGGCTTGGGTGAGTTCCTTAGTTAATTTAAAGAGAAAATATTCAAAATTGGCCCAAAAATATTAAATCTTATTGCCCGTCTGTCTCTCTCGATTCTATTGGCATCAAAAAAACACATGAGTCGATCTCTGTTTGGGATGTTTGAACTTTTATTATACAAAAGTTATTCTGTAGTTACTTGAGGGATACATAACATACAGTACGAGACACATTTGGATCCGTTCTGTCTTATTTTATGGTTGTTTTGAGGAAATAAAATGCTGTTTTCTGTCTTTGCGCTGGTATCGGTTACTACCACACAATAATTAAAACAAAAAAGTAAAAAAATCACAGTCTGTACCACTCACTGCAGCCCGAGCCAATCACAAATGTTGATTATACATTTTCCATTTTCCGCTACAATTTGCAAACGAAAAGTGTAAATGAAGTACTCCTTTAAATGGGATGGTATATTATTCTTTATTTGGATAGAGACAGTGCACAACATAAAAAAAACATTCAGTTCACACACACAAAAATCAGTCTTTCTCACATATACAAATCCTTTTTCTTTCCTGATCGGTGCAAACTCACTTTGACAGTCGCCTTTTCTTCGTCACATGTGCAAACTTTTGAAAACTTGTGCATGTTATAATCTCATTTGGCTTTAACTCTTCCACAGACTCACGGCTACGACAGAGAAAGACGATTTAGCCAAAGACGTCCTACATTTTGGACTCTGCTGCACTCTCCTCTAGAGGGCGCCCTACTGACTCGAGCTATTTTTTCTGAGCTGTTTGGATATATAGCAGCAGATTATTGAAGTTTAGAAAACCTCACGTGGAGAGGATCTGGCAGAGGTGATACTGTCTTTGGGTTTTTTGTCATGTATCTTTAGTTTGAGTTTATACAGTGATTCCAGAGGCTTTAAGGTCGTTTTGCCTGTGACCAGCTCGTTATGCAGGACAAAAAGCCTGACGAAATCATAGAATTTAAATACATGTGCGATGCCTCAGTTGTAAGACCCTCGTATGGACCGAAAATCTGCCACATTGAATTTCAGGGAGTTACACAGTTTTTTTTTTTACATGATTCTTAAAGGTCAAATTTGAGTCAAGAGTAACGCCTAAGTTAGTAAAATGGTTAACGTTTTACATTTTTTTTGTCATTAATATAGATCAGGGGTCTCAAACTCACGGCCCGGGGGCCAATTGCGGCCCGTGAGATGATATTTTGTGGTCCGGAGGACAGTGTGAAAGTTTAATGTTAGTTTGCCATTACCATGTTGCGTTTAGAAGGTTTCGCCAAATCGGTAAAACCCAAACACACAAGTCACTAGCGCTGTGTACTCCTGTCACAAAAGATTCAACAAATAACGATGTATATCCACAAAATCCACAAGAATTGGCATTTTCCCCTCATGTACATTGAAAGAGTGATGACTTTTGAGAAGATTTTAACAAAGCTTTTTTGTGGAATACCTGATGCAGCCCAGCCTCACCTAGACTCTGCCTCCTGCGGCCCCCAGATAATTTGAGTTTGAGACCCCTGATATAGATATTTGGATAATCTGAATATTTATGCCTGTTATGTTGCAACTGTCTTTTCTAGATTTAAAGTGAGACAGGATTTCTGTAGCCAATATTTTGAGCAGTGTCTATAAATCATGAATTCCCTGACTCCACATGATATTCAAACTTCGTAAACTCATTTCAAATCTCACGATATCCAACCAAACCGACTGAAAACATGTTTACGAAAGAAGCATTGGACGTAGCGTTTTGTCTCACGTCGCTTCGGGACCCGTTACCGAAACAGTTTCACCCCAAATATGCAACAATGCAAATTCTTTTTAATAAACAAAAGTGTGTCTAAAAGCCTCTGAACGCGCAGCAGGCTCCCAACCAGATACGCAATAACTCTGTAATCAGCCTTTTAGTAGTTTTCTTCTTTAACTATCATAAACTCATCAAACATTAAGACTATCCCCACTGTGTCATTACTACAGCTACTCTTTACTTGACGTCATTCATCTATTATGCATGTGTATATCCCAGATTGTAGGGCCCCAGTGAGAGCGATGAGGAGAGGAGAGGAGAGGGGGAAAGATTTCGTTTTTTTTCAAAAGCCTAAGCGCGAAGAAGAGTTGGCACATTTGTTTTGATTAAGTCCCGGTTTCAAAGTGTTCCCTCTGAGATGAACAGCGAGGCAATTACTTTACACAGCGCAGATCAAACTCATGGTAGGAACAGGCAGAGAGAGAGAAGAGAAATCAAGATAAAAATCACTGTTATTTCTCCGGCTGTAGGAGAATCGGGTTCGCCTGCAGATGCTGATGAGGTGAAAAGAGACAAGGAGACCATTTGTGTTTTTTTTGTGTGTTACAATTATTGCGCCGAGACTGGGGTTGTCAAAAGAATCGACGAACAGATACTAAATGATGCTGAAACTAGTATCGAAACTAGATACGAATCTGAGCAAAACAAAAGTCACATTCACAGGACTGGAGCGTGTGAACTTTTCCAATGAGGTGGAGCTGTTTCAGAACAAGTATAAGACCACGTAGCTGCACCCCCACGGAGCGTTATGAAGCCTCTCTGCACGACCCAAGGACTCCACAGCTACAACCTGCATAGAATAAAACAAAGTACAGTGGTCCTTCACTATATCGCGGTGCAACCTTTTCGTGTTCTGCGTCCTGATTGGCTAAGGGACTGTAAATCTTTGTGTTCTGTGTCCTGATTGGCTGAGTGAAATGTAAATCTTTGTGTTCTGCGTCCTGATTGGCTGAGGACTGTAGACCCATTGTGTTCTGCGTCCTGATTGGCTAAGAGACTGTAGACCATTGTGTTTCTGCGTCCTGATTGGCTGAAGGACTGTAGACCATTGTGTTCTGCGTCCTGATTGGCTGAGGGACTGTAGACCATTGTGTTCTGCGTCCTGATTGGCTGAGGGACTGTAGACCCATTGTCCCATCAGTCTCCTCCGTGTCTCCTGTACAGTACAGAATGTGTCAGACAAATTTTACATAAATGTTGGATCAGTTGTGGACTCTGAAGTGCTGTATGTTTTGCAAGTTTTCTCCCCGACAAAACCCACAATGTCGATGAAACGTTCTGCACCGACAAAGGCAACCGACGAAGGTTTGAACTTTGTGTTTAAACAAGAGAGAAATGTGAGAAAATGTTAAAGAGAAAAGTGAATAAAGAGGCGTTTTCTTGTTAGTGGCTGGAGGGTAATAAGGATCATGCCCCACTTTTTTCATCTCAGAACATGTTTGCACAGATCTAAACTACAGAATTAGCAGTTTTTTTTTGACGCAGAATAAGACAGGATCATTTGCTGTTTATGGAGGAAATTATGGTACTTCAAAAATTGCAGCCTTTGCAATTTAGTAATGTGTCCATTCAACTGTGTTTTCGATTCGAGCCTCGATTAATCTCGCAGCTTTATGTTGAAATTTTTTGATAGTATGTGAGGAAGAAGAGGAGAGGAGGAGGAAGGCAGAGATAGGAGGAAGAGCAGACGAGGAGACGAGATATTGAAGAGGAAAGAGAGGACAGAGGGGAAAAGAGTAGAGGAGAAAGAGGAGGAGGGAAGGAGAAAGAGAAGAGAGATGAGGAAAAGGGAGAGGGATGATGACAGGAAGGAGGAAAGTATATCGAGAAGGAGATGAGGGAGGAGATGAGCGAGGGACATGAGGAAGAAGAGAAAACGAGGAGAGTATAGAAGGATAAGAGTGGGAGGAGGGAGGAGGAAGCAGAGGAGAGGAGGAAAAGAAGAGGATGAGATGATTATATGTAGAAGAAAGAGAGGACACGTGAAGGAGAAAGAAGAGGAGAAGAGGTGAGGAAAAAGGAGAGGACGAGGACAGGATGAAAGGTTAAAAGGAGCAAGGGATAGTGGGAGAAGAGGAGAGACGAGGAGGAGATTGAGATGAAGGCAAAGGGAAAGATCTACAAGGAGACGACGGATATGTATAGGAAGAGAGGACACGGGGAAAAGAAGTAGAGGAGAAAGAGGGAGTAGGGAATGAGAAAGAATAAGAGAAGAGATGAAAAAAAGATTTAGCCAAAGGATGGCGGACGAGGACAGAGGAGAGG